>CM057465.1:6175000-6775000 GCA_030035585.1 Dugong dugon | reverse complement strand
CAGAGCCAGCAGGGAGGAGAGAGGCACTTCAGTTTGGGCTGGTGTTCGTGGAGTTGGCCCGGGCCCTGGGGGCCAAGTCGGCCCCACCCTGGCCCAGCTCCAGCGCTGGGTTTTCACAGAAGAGCCCGGGGGCGGTGGCACAGGTAGGCACTTGGCAGCACTCCCAGGGCCAGACATGCCGGGCAGGGCTGGTGGCGCTGCTCGGGCTCTGCACACTGCTAGGTCATCAGGATGGGCTTCTGCCGTACTTCCAGGATGTCTAGGCGGCAGGAAGGGAGACATAAGTTCAACCCACTGAGTGTGAAAGCCACAGCAGCCGCCGTTTATGAAGGAAGCCCTGAGCCCACGCAAAGCCCACACCCAGTCATTCACGTGCATTTCCTCCTGGGCTCCTAACAGAAGTACAGATGCTATATCACTCCTATTCTACGGATGGAAAATGAGCTTGGAGCAGCACAGAGCTGGCCAAGGCCAAACAGAAGGGGGCTACACAGGCCGGTCTGAGCCCAGGGCCAGCACTCAGCACACAGGCCTGAATCTCACCTGCCCACAAGGAGCTCACACCTGGGGGATCTCCTGCTGCTCCAGAGGGGACAGCAAGGACCGCAGGGGTGAGCCCAGGGAGACCTTTAGGGGCCATGCTTCCCAGGAGCCCCCACCTGGAGTCTACAGCAGGAAGCCTGAGAACCCGATGTGGAAGTGCAAACTGGCGGGCCCTGGCCTGGAACCGTGGCACTGGGGCCCAGAATCAGAGCCAGCTACAAGGAAGTGGCAGAACTTCCCACCAGTCCAACCCCTGCGCTACCTGTTAAAATCCGATGCAGTGGCAACGTGACATAGGTTAAGTGTGCATAGAGAAGGAAGTTTCCATCCGCTCTGTTCAGCTTCAGCCAGGAACCCACCAGGGACCGTCCCGTGCCAGACAGGGACTTCGACCTCAGATTGGTAGCGTTGTGCAGGTCAGCTGGAGGGGAGAAGACCAGGTCAGGGCTAGGCAGCCGGGCCCTGGGGGCAGCAGCAGCAGAACCACCCACACCCTGGGATGACTCCCTCCGGGCCCAGCCCCACCCTCAGGGCACAGGGTGCTTCTTACCAAGGGCTCCACAAGTCCGGGCATGCACACACACACCTGAATCGAGGCTGCCTCACTCCCCGTTCCTGACTCCAAATCTCACTCCCACCCTCCAGGGTCCAGCCCCCTCACCCCCTTCCAGAAGAGTCTCTGCCTCAGGGGGCTCAGTGCTCTGGGGGGTCTGGCTCGTGACCTCAGTCTGCTCTGCTGTCCTGCGGCCTTGCCCATCCCTGGAGCTGGCACAGCCAGTCCACAGCGCGTGGGGAGTGAGGTCTTATGGTCCAGTAGGGGGACCTCACACCAGGGAGGCTGACTGGGGTGGGAATCAACACTTTCCTACCAACGTGGAAACAAGCTGAGTGGGGAAGGGGTGTCCCGAGACCACACCCAGGGGCGTCCCGAGACCACACCCAGCACGTGCGAGGCCAGTGCCGGAGCCAGAGTCTCCTGGCCCTGGGGTGGGGTCTCATCCCTCTGCTCTCAACCCTGGCAGGCAGGACAAGAACTGCTGTCTTCCCCAAGTACTTGCTAAGTTAGTGAGGCTGTTCAGTCCTGCATCCACTTGCAAACACCGACGCCGTGGCACCATGCAGCCCTGCAGACACGCGGGCAGGATGCCCTGTGGACACGTGGGTGAGACACCCTGCAGATATGTGGGCATGATGCCCCACAGAGCTAAGGGCCCTCCCAAGGTCCAGCTCTGTCCTCCAACAGTCTATCTTCCACATGGACCTCCGAGTGCTGTTGTGAACCTTCTAATCTGATTTTGTCACTCCCTTGCCTAAGCCCCTCCACTGGCTTCCCTTCACTCTTACGACCAAACGCGACTCCCTGCTTTCTGGGTAGGACACCTCGGTGACGGGGGTGCTGCTCGCCGAGAGAGAATGGTGGGAGGCGCAGGTCTGCTGGGAGAGGGAGTGTGTGTGTGTGTGCACGTGTGTGAGGGTGTGTGTATCCGTGTGCCTGTGTGTGTGCGTGCACATGTGTGCAGGCTGGCAGCTGGTCAGACGGGAGCACCTCTGGGGCCTCCCAGAGGAGATGCCAAGGAGGCTCCGGGGCCTCAGGCCGGGCGCAGGGGAGGCCAGAGGTGAAGGCATGCGGCCGGCAGCTGCCCATGGTGACTGCTATTGCCAGAGAGCAGCGAGCGCCTGAGGAGACTACAGAGTGAGGGAGACACGGGGGAACCCCGAGGACCCTCAACAACAGAAGGTTCTAGAGTAGAGGGTGAGCTGGCCAAAAAGGATACTGAGAAGGAGTGAAAGCAGGGGTGTCACGAGTCACAACATGCAAGAAGGAGCCAGAGTTCATCCCTCACTCAGTGTTTCTCTGTGCGTAACAGACCGCTGATGGTCAGCTCTTCTTAAGAAAACCGGAGGGTGTCAGGAAGTCCACAAACCCCCAAAACTGCAAAGGCTGTGTGGACGTGCTCCTGAGCACTTTTCTAGGGGAAGGCGGAGGTCTGCTGGGCAGGAAGCTCCCCAGGCGTGAGCCATGACTGTCCACTCTCTCCCCAGCACAGTGGGCCCCTGGCCCACGGCACGCGCCCTACCTGTTGCTAAGTCAACGAACACACCAATGAGCCACTAGTCTAGGCCCAGAAGAGATGGGGCGGGGCGCTGAGGGCAGAGGGGCCGTCACCTCGGCTGTCTTCCTCCCGGAAGAATTCTTCGCTGTCGTTGGCCGAGTGCGACTTCTTCATCTCGGCCATCAGGGTCCGCGGCACCTTCCTCTTGAGGGACGGCGAGAAGAAGGTGGGCCGGCTGTTGCGCTCGGGGGTCGGGGGCGTGCTGAAGGAGGTCACCTGGGGACAAAGAGCTGCCATCATCACAGCAGCAAGGGCTGTCCGTGGGCCGCGGGGCCCGGCCTGCTTGATTCCTGCCCGCCAACCAGCCGGGAGAGCGCGGCGGGGACAGCAGACTCGGGCTGTGGTCCCTCGCTTGGCCCTTGCGAGCTGGCCACCAGGGCTGAGTAGGCAGGCGGGTCTGGGCGGCCCCAGAGGGCACTGGGAGGCAAGCTTCAGCTCGGGCCAGCAGGACGGCCTGCCATCAGGGCTGCCCAAGGAACCGGGCTGTGAGTGGCAGGAGCTCCTGTTCTGGGCCTCAGACAACGGTCGGGGGTTGTTCAATAATTGTAACACCACCAGCTGCTGGCACCGAACCACACTACAGGAACTCACTGAACCCCTCAACCACTCCCGAGGTCAGAGCTAGTGCTGGCCCGTTCGACCAGGGCAGGAACGAGGGCTGGGGCGCCGCCTCGGCTTGTCCAAGGTCGACCAGCAAGACGGGGCAGAGCTGGGCCTGCAGCTCGGTCCTCTGCTTCTTCCCCTTCTGCCACCCTCAGCTGATACGTCCCCCGCTTCTACTCCAGCATCATCTCAAGAAAAGTACTACAGGCAAGTGGCTCTGTGCCTCCACCTCCTCCCCTCCCCACTTCAGGTCACCCTGCGCAGTTCACCAGACACCCCGCGTACCCACTCGGGGCCAGGCAGGCACCACGCTCGGACAGATAGCACATGACACTGGTCCCTGCCCTCGAGGAGCTCACAGACTTGGTAAGTGACAACTACATACAGGGAGGTAGTCATGGAGACAGAGAAAAGGGGGCACAGGATACAGGGGGAGCACAGAGGCAAAAGGGTCTAACAGCTGGGAAATCAAGGAAGGCTTCCTGGAGGAGACGCTGCTCGAGCTGGGTCTTGAAGGACGAGTAGGAGTTCGCCAGGTGAAGAAGGGGGGGAAGGGCGTTCCAGGCAGAGGGAACTTGGCCCATCTCCTCCCTCCTCCCCATGCAAACAAGGATCTTCGGTACAAGCTGCGCTGGGCTGAGACTTCAGGGAGGCCCGTCAGCCTCCTTGTCACCGCTCCGGCTGCTACCAGAGTCCTGGCAGCCGCTGGGCTCCATCTGGTCCTCACGCCAGCCAGGGAAGGGTTTCAAAGGATAAAAGAACAGACAGCAGAAACCACAGTACACACAGAGTCTGCACTTGTCACGCGCTGGCTACCAAAAGCCACTCAAAGCGGACGGTGCACGACAGCACAGAGGGCAGAAGCCCGGGCTGTCCACTGCCCGCTGCCTACTGCCCGGCCCTGACCACCGTCCGCCCGCCCACCCCTGCCCCGGCTCCCTGCCCCAGGGGCCGGTAGCTTCCACACACATCTGTACTCCTCACAGGCACCGTGGGCGGGGGGGCTCGTCACGTCCATCCCACAGATGGGAGAACCAAGTTCTTGGCAAACCCCAGAGTCTAGGCTACCTCTTCACCAGGGCTTCAAAAAACACACGTTCTGTCAGGATGACCCGAACCCTGTCTGCTTCACAGGCCCAGTGGCAGCTACTTAGGCCCCCCTCTCTGAAATGAACTCCAGCATAGGAAGAACCTGAGTGCCAGAGACAAGAGAGGCCCCCCCTGAAATTCTCCCTCATCTTTCTAAAAGAAGAGCATTTATGGTTTTGGGTCTGCTTATAAAACGCATTCACTGAAGCAAATACAAAAAGAAGAGATAAGGGAGGGATAGAAACCGCCTCGCGCCCACCCGGAGACGCCTTGGTCGCCCTTACTACAGAATGAGAAGCATAGCAGAGACCTGCTCCCGCCTCGGCCTTCCCGGCCTTCCCGGGACTCGTTCCCCAGCAGGTCTACACCACACAGTACCTACAGCAGCTGCTGCCTGCGGAGCAGGGCAGAAGCAGGGGCTTCATCCACACCCAGGTGAGAACGCCAGGGCCCAGAGAGGAACAGCGGTTGTCCAAGGTGCTGCGGGCAGCAGAGCCCGATCCCAGCCATCGGGGTCCCCAGGGCCCACTCTGGGGAAGGGCTGGGCAAGGCAGCCTCGAGGACCCTGCCATCTGCACTGGCTCCTGTCCCCTTCCCAGACCTCCAGCTCTGAGCAGCCCCTCTGGAGATCAAGGGCCTAAAGATGTTACCGTGCCTGCACCCTGGGTCCTGTGGAGAAAGCTGCACTGGCCCTGGCTTCCCGCCGAGGAGGACGGTGGGCAGAAGGAGCGGGCCCTGGACTGTGAGAGCTGCATGACTGGGCAGTGCTGGCTCAGCTTCCTGGTCCCTAAGGCAGGGGTTCTCATGCCTATCTGCCCGGCATCTGTAGCCTCACAGCAGTTAACAGAGGCAACAAACAGAAGGGCCAGGGCCCCATGTCTTCTCACTGGTCCTCCCGGGCGGCATTGCGGACGCTCACCATCACCCCACGTGACTCTAGGAAGGGCAGACACTGAACCTGGCCTGGGCCCCAAGCCGGTCTCTGTCCACTCCTTTCCAGAGACCTGGCCGGGCTGCAGCGGTGGCTCAGGGAAGCAAAAAGAGCTCTGGCCCAAGTGCAAAGCTGCTGTGTGATCCTGGGCAAGCCACGTCCCTCTCTGAACCTCGGCACCTACCTGACCAGGGGCTGTGGGGACCAGGGAGGCGGTGGGCAGAGACTCCGAGGGACCGGCCCTCTCAGCCGTGCAGCCCTTACCCGCTCATGCATGGGCGAAGCTGGACTGGAGTCCTCCTCAGTGCCACAGGGGGACGTGTCCCCAGTGGACACGCGGCTGACGGCCATCTCAGCGTGGCCCTTGCCCTGGGGCCCCTTCATGCGCACAAACTCCATATTGTTGTACTTGTAGAAGCCGAAGGACATCCTCTGTGCCATGCGAGCAGCCACACTCACCTGCAGGCAGGTGGGGACAGCAGGGTCAGCACAGCGACATGGGCACCAGGACCATCGTCCCCCAGGGATGGATCCCCGAGGGCTGCCCTCCACGCCCCGGGACGCCGAGCCCTGGAGCGGGGCAGGCCAGCAGGAGGGGCAGCCGGAAGGGCTTCTGTTTCCTAGTGAAGCCCTCCTCAGCACTTGAGGGCCAGGCCCCAGCCAAGCCCAGCACTGGGAGAGGAGGGGGCCACAGCCCGCCTGCCTCCGTGACCATCTCTCTCCCCCCAGCTTAGCTGTCAAGGGCCAATTTCATCAGTGCTGTCCAAACCCAGAGCTGGTCACCAGAAAGCGGGTGACTCGGGAGTGCGGGAGTCACGCACCACCAGCTGTCACTCTCCAGGGAGTTACAAATGAAGGATGAGGTCCCCGCCACTCAGATCTCTTATGGAAGGAGGTGGCCAGAGTCAGCTGAGGCATTCTGTGAAGGATGCAACATAAAGCGGGCCACAGGCCACTTCACAGGGGCCCAGAGGGGCTGCAGGTGCTGAGCTGGGGCAGTTAGAGCACCAAGGGGTGGGGGAGATGCAGTCATTGAGCCGGGGGCAGGTACAGTACCAGGAGGGGGCAGGCACTGAGCTGGGGCAGCTACAGCATCAAGGGTGGGGTGGGGGGAGCTGCAGGCACTGAGCTGCAGGCAGCTACAGCACCAACAGGGGGCGCTGCAGGGGCTGAGCTGGGCAGTTAGAGCACCAGTGGGGGGCTGCAGGGGCTGAGCTGGGGCAGTTATAGCACCAACGGGGGGCTGCAGGCACTGAGCTGGGGCAGTTACAGCACCAACGGGGGGCTGCAGGTGCTGAGCTGGGGCAGTTACAGCACCAACGGGGGGCTGCAGGCGCTGAGCAGGGGCAGTCAGAGTGTGAACCAGGCCTGGGGTTTCAAAGAGGCAAGAACAAAACGGGCCTGGCACGGGCCCGGTCCCTGCACTCACTCGGTTGTCGTACACCTTCTTGAGCGCCTCGTAGCGGATGGAGCCCTGAAAGATGACCCCTTGGAACGTGTTGGTTTTGTCACTGGCCACCAGCTCCACGCAGACCATCTCTCCTTCTCCCACCGTCATGTCGCTGAACACCTGGGGTGGGGGCACAAAGAGGAGTCAGCCCCCCAAACCACAGCCTACCACATCCCTCTCTCGCCCTGGGCTGGTGGGAAGCCTGCCTGGAAAAACCCCATTTCACAGGTGAGAACAGTGAGCCAGAGACATGAAGACATGGTGTGAGGTCACCCAGCACTGCCACCATTCCATGGAGGCAGTCTACCGTGGGGGCGGCGCTAGCAGGGGCGGCGCTGGCAGAGGCGGGCTCACAACAGGAACTCTGGATACTGCACACTCCCGTGGCCCCCTCTATGACAACATCTCGCTCTGTCCTTCCGTGCCGTGCTACCTTGTGCAAGGCACGTGAACCGTTTCAAGGGCGTCTGGCCCATTTTCTGGGCCCTCCCTGACACTGGCTGTGAGCAGCCCCAGGCCCCGGCCCCTGCCCTGGGATCTGCCCACTGGTCTGCAGCGCTGAGAGGGGAACTGCCCAGGAGATACCCGGCCCCGTGCGTCACAGCTGTGTGTCACAGCCGGTACGTGCCAGCCCTACACTTCTCTGGGTCATCACTCCCAGGGCCTGGGGAACAGACTCAGACTCAAGTCTCAGCTCCGCCACTAATGAGCCCCCAGGAACGTGCCTAACACCCCAACCCTGAGATACTTCAAGACAACTCCTGCCAATCAAGACACCATCAAATCAGGAGAGACACTGAAAGCAGACTTGCCTTCTCCGCCGAGCCCTCCCTGAGGCCCTAATAGCTGCTGCGGGGTGAGAGGACCATCTAAAAGGGACTGGATGAGAAGGACCACCGGATGGGGAGCCATGCAGTCCCCTCCCTCCTCCTCCGGGCCCCGAGTCCATGGGCGAGCCATGTTCTGCCCTGGGCCCGTTTTCCCAACCTTGTCCCAGGTAACTTCTGAAGTCCCACTCCCTCCGGCATGCTAGGACTCCAAGTTGGTGCAGGCACTTATTTATAGTTTAATAAACAGCAATAATGACCCCGCCTGCTTACACGACACTTCTTAAAGCGTTTACTATGTGACCTCCGGTTCATTAGTTCCTCTGATCTTCAACCTCGTGAGGTAAGGAGGGCAGATGGTAACTGTGCCCATTTTACTGATGAGGAAACTGAGGCTCAGAACCAGGTGAACGCACCCACCTTCAAGCACTGGGAAGAGTGAGAGCCCTGTTTGTGTGAAGCCAGACCCTCCCCGACACTGGCCGACCCACCGCCTTTCTGAAGGATATAAGGCCTCCAGCAGAGAAGCTTCTCCACACATCTCCTGACAAAGGGAGCTACTGGGAGACACGGCTCACCTCCTCGAAGCTGTCGATCATGAAGAAGATGTTGGGGTAGCTTATCTTGGACTCCTCCCCCTTGCTGTCCATAGGGTGCTTGCTGGGCGATGCAAACACTTGCTGAGAGACATTAGAGTTTAAGGACTGAGGGAGGCCCACCCTGCTCACAGGTCCCCGTCACTCAGCCGAGCAGAAGTGTCCTCCCAGCCATGGTCACCGTGTCACACTGCTCAAGGCCATCCAAAGCGAGGGAGAACCACGCTGGGGAGCTGGTGGCATGGCCTTGTGCTGTGCTCCTTGCCCGGGACACTGAGTGCATTTTGGGAGCCACACCCATCCCTCGGGCAGGGAAGGAGGGGGAGCAGACTTCTTCCCCGGAGCACCTGGGGTGGCCAGAGCGGCCCTTCCTGGGGGACTGGCAAGTGGAGGGCTGGGCTCTCGCTCAGCTGCTCACCTGGGATTTCTTCTTGTGGATGTGAATGTCCCCCCCATCGGAGCGCGTGCACACGGCACAGGTGACCATGTAGTCCAGCTGGAAGAGAGGGGCAGGGCAGTGAGACGGGGTGGGCAGTCCCTCGAGGTCCCTGGAGGCCTGTCCCGGCCCCACCCCAACCCCAGTACCTTCTGCAGGATGAGGTTCAGGCAGACACTCTCCTCCCAGTCAATGTCAGGGTCTCCGAGGCCCGGCAGCTTCTTGGAGTCACGCCGGTACACCTCCACCTCCACCTCAGGTTCTGCGTCAGCCGGCTGCGGGCATAGCGCAGAGGTGAATGCCCAGAGGCCTGGGCCAGGGCCCCCCGGTACACATCCACCTCCACCTCAGGCTCTGCCTCAGCCAGCTGTGGGGCACAGGGCAGAGGTGAATGCCCAGAGGCCTGGGCCAGGGCCCCTCGGTACACATCCACCTCCACCTCAGGCTCCGCCTCAGCCAGCTGTGGGGCACAGGGCAGAGGTGAATGCCCAGAGGCCTGGGCCAGGGCTCCCCGGTACACGTCCACCTCCACCTCAGGCTCCACGGCAGCCCGCTGCAGGCACAGCACAGACGTGGACGCCCCAGCCAGCCGCAGCTCCGACCCCGGTCCCACTCTCAGTTTTCTAGCTGTTTGACCTGGCGTTAAGCGATTCTCTCTGCATCTCAGTTTTCTCACCTTTACAGCGGGCTAAAAATTCTACCTCTCAAAGCTGCTGTGACAATTAAGAGAGAATATTTGTAAAGGGTCCATGATAACAGACACCGACATCTATCGAGCCCCCTGTGGGCACCACAGTCTGGGCTGATAACATTAACGGTATGTTGTTCTTGTCATCAGGCACCATCAAGTTGATTCCGACTCATGACGACCCCACATAACAGAGCAGAACTGCCCCATAGGATTTCCTAGGCTGTGATCTTTAGAGAAGCAGATCACTACGTCTTTTCTCCTGAGGAGCAGCTGGTGGGTTCGACCGATAACTTTTCGGTTAGCAGCTGAGCGCTTAGCCACAATTAGTCGAATTTTAACAGGTGAGGATCAAATTTGTTGACTATCAAATAACAAATGCAGGATGAAGCGAAAGTACAGCATCCCAGGGGTTAAGAGACATTAAGAAAAATCAAGTGCGGCTTTGATGCAGCTGTCCTGGCCCCAGCCTCCATCCTGGTTCCAGTCTAGGCCCCCCGGAGGAATGAGCCACCCCCTCCTGGGTGATACTGAGCCACTGGCAGGGGCTAAGGCCTGTGTAGCCGGGAGGCAGAGCCCATGGAAAGAGGGGCAGGCTACCCGTGCCCCAGAGTGTCCCTTGGAGAGGCAGGGTAGCTTCCACTCCCCACAGCCGTGTGGCTCCTCGTGCCTCACACGACCACAGCCACCCCGTCCCATCCTGTTGTGCTGTTTCTTTCTCCCTGCACTTATCACTCTCTGGGATCATCTTGCTTGGTCTCCTCCGAGAGAACGAGAGAACGTCAGCTCTTTGCTTTGCAGAAAGTCGATGCTAAGTACTCGCTGCCTCGGTGAAGGAGAAGAAAACACACGGACGTGCAGGTTAGCCCAGCGTACGCTGGATGGTCAGAAAGTGTCCAGCCGTGCATCAGGAGGCAGGTTCTGGATGCACTACCACACGGACGGGTCCCAACCTGGGGACACCCCGATATCCACCCGCAGAAAAATGGACACACAGCGTGGTCTATCCACACAACGGAATGTTATGAAGCAGTGAGAATGGACAGACCACAACCACCCGCGTCACACGCAGGAATCTCCAACGGGAGACCAAGAGGAAACTACAGACCCAGGGCGTACAGTCTGTGACTTCAGGGGATGAGCCAGAAGAACAGGCAAAGCAGCCACCACAGGGGAGCCCTCCAGGCAGGGGTTACCCTTTGGGGAGGGCAGTTACTGGAGGCGGCCTCTGGGGTTCTGTCATGTTCTGTCTGGTGATCCCGGGCTGGTTACACCAGTGTTCACTTGGAGGAAAACCATCACTCTGCACGGGTGTTTGTGCATTTTTCTGTATGTATGTTATGCTGAAGAAATTCAACCCCTCCAACAGCAAAGCTAGACGGGGCGTGACCACACTTGACAGACCCCTGAACAAATTCCTCCCCTCTCTGAGCTTTGGTTTTCTGTGACGTAGGCCTGGAATAATCTGTACCCAAGATTGCTGAGGGCGTCGCTGAGCAAGAAGGTGGCAACTACTGTGGGCCACCAGCACAGGACAAGCCCTCACGCAGAGGCCGGGTCCCCTCACTTCCAGAGACAAGCAGGGCTGCCAGGAACAGGGAGTTTTCTGTCCCCAGAGCAGTGCGAACCGAGGGCAGGAATCCAAACGCCCCCCCACCCCCGGGGGAGGCTGTGATCCCCTCGGTCGCCTCCGGTCCTGCCGTCCAGCATCCTGCGCCCACCCGTACTGCTGCTGCCGACCCTCCCCGGAGCGGAGCTGCAGACAAGCGCGGGTCCACCCACCCATCTCCTACAGCAGGTGCAGGAAGCACAGACGGGTTGCTATGGCGACAGGTCGGCAGCTGCGTGGGGAAGGCACCAGGGGCTTGCCGCAGAGGCCCCGCAGTGCGCAGGCGCCGCAGCACAGCCACACTGCGGCTGCGCAGGGCTTTCTCCTCACTAGGTCTTTGAGGGGTGTGAGGAGAAAGGATGCCGGACACGGCTGTCCAGCCTCCTCCTCGTGCCTCCGGCACCCGCCCCCACCCCAGGCTTGCCTGGTGTCTCCCCTCATTGAGGTGCCCCCTCCCTACCCCCCGCAGGCGAGGTGCCCGTGTGTCCATGTCCTGGAGAAAGCCCGGTCCCCACCTGCCTCCACACACAGCCAGCTGGGCCTCGCAGTCCCCAGCCGTGTGTGGCCGCTGTTCTGTACGCCCACAAGGGCCCCTGGCCTTCCTGCCTCTGCGGCGCCAGTCCCTCCACATGGGGGGCCTCCGTCACTGCTGTCCCCCGGCCTT
Organism: Dugong dugon; assembly: GCA_030035585.1. Classification (NCBI taxonomy): domain Eukaryota; kingdom Metazoa; phylum Chordata; class Mammalia; order Sirenia; family Dugongidae; genus Dugong; species Dugong dugon. Next base: position 6,763,450 of record CM057465.1, on the reverse strand, counting down.
CCTGCCACCCCGGCCTGATGACTAGCCGCTCCCTGTGCTGCCCGCCCCACCCAGTGCATCCCCGGTGGGCCCTGTGCTCAGGGCCGCTGGGCTCAGCCGACTCCTCCCTGGGGAAAAGCCAAGATTTTGCAAAAAAGTGTCTCCGAATCTGCCGAGTCAGGCCAGGGTGGTGGGCCAGCCAGGAGTCCGGCAGCCCTGCCCCTGCTGGTGGCTGCTCCTCTGAGTTTCAGCTTCCTGTCTGTGAACTTGGGTGGTTGCAGTGCCTGCACCCCAGAGCTGTGCTGAGGGTTTGAGAACACGCTCCTAGCGGGGCACTGGCACACAGTGAGGCTCCTGGGACACCGCCATCCGACTGCCATGGGACTCGTGTGGTCATGTCAACTGCAAAGGGCCCAGCCTGCCTGTGGTCCACAGTGGGAGGGCCCTAGCCTTAGGGCGCTGTGGCCCCAACCCCTTTTAACAGAAGGAGGGGCTGAGACCCAGAAAGGGACTGAATGACAGAGTCGCACGCCAACTCCGGGGTCATCATTCCGACTAGAAACTGGTCTGACTACAGCCCACATGGGTGGGGCGACAAGGGGCTGAGCCGCGTGGGCGGAGCTCCCGAGGGCACTCGGCTCAGGGGTCTCTCCACCAACACCTGTCACCCAGGCCCACTGATGGGGCTTCCTCTTCTTCCCACACAGAGAGCACCCTGCCCACTCGGAGGCCTCCACACCTCCCATTACCAAGCCCAGTGGGTCGCTCCCCTCTTATCCTGCCAGACTTTCTCCTCAGGCCCCAGGGCCCCACCACACTGGCTTCTCCGGGCCCGCACCTCTCCGGCCAGACCCTCGCGGTCTCCCAGCTCAAGGCTCAGTCCTAGCCCCTCTGACATCCCAGTGCCGAGGGGCTTAATGTCTCCCTCCACCCCTGGCATCTCTGAGCCATTCTGGACAGCCATCCACTGGCCACCAGACATCGCTGTCTGCATGTCCTCCGACTCCTCCAACTCAGCCCGCCCAAGACTGAGCTCCCTCCTCCTCTGTACACGCCTCCTCCCAGTAAATGAACCATACTCCCCCAGGCAAGGCAGACACCGGGCTCTAGGCTGGACCTCCCAAGGCCCACATTATATCACTACAGTCCTGCTGGTTCATTGTACTTAACCTCCCGGCATCTACCTGACCTTCCTCTCCATCCCCATGCCTGCTCCCTCCCCTCCTCCACCAGCAGCCCCTGACCAGCCTCCTGCTTCTCCCTAACCACCCCCAGTCTTTCCCCCACCCACTGCCAAAGAGCTCATAAAATGTCCTTCCCCCGTTTGTGAGGCTCAGGCTTCCCAGGCTTGGGGCCTGGAACCCAGACTCGGGGGCAGGACCTTCAGGGTCTGCCATGACCTGGCCCTCTCCGACCCCCCCGCTCGTCTTCCTGTGCTCCCTGTGTTTCTATACTCAAACAGGACTACAGCATGCGCCCCATGAGGGTGACTTTACAGGCTTTCAGGGCTCCTCTGCTGGGGGTAGCTTCCCCTTCCTAACCACCTGCCTCACCCAGAAGCCTCTGCGGACCACAGCCCACCCTTCCCAGTCACTACTGCCCACATGGGCTAGCTCTAGGTGGTCCTTTTCCCTGTTCAGGGTTCGCTGCCCCAAGAAGGTCACAGGTTCCCAGTGTCTCAGTCACGCAGTGGCTGGCTGCTGCAGACGCCAGAGGAACCCCAAGGGAGCAGCAGGCCACCCCCTGGGTCTCAAGTTTCATCACACAGCCAGCCCCTGGGTCACCTCAAGTGTCACACGGCCCAGCCACATCAGACATACAGCTGCCGGCACACAGAGGCCGACTGGGCAGGGAGTCATGGTGCCCCCTTTGCAGCAGGCACTGGACCTATCCTGCACATAAGGAGCCCTGGTGGTGCAGTGGTTAAGCACTCAGCTGCTAACCAAAAGGTCAGTGGTTCAAGCCACCAGCAGCTCCATAGGAGAAAAAACTTGGCAATCTGCTTCTGTAAAGATTCCAGCCTTGGAAACCCTATGGGGCCGCTCTACTCTGTCCTATAGGGCTGCTATGAGTTGGAACTGACTCGAGAGCGACAGGTTTGGTTTTGGGTATTCTGCATGTGTCTGGGCTCAAAGAACAGGCACACGCAGGGGAAGGGTATTTAAGTGTCCACGGTGCGAGCCACAGCTAATGAACCATGGTCACCGAGCTCCAGGGCACTTGACTTGGAACCAGAGGGACAGCACACCCCACACCCCTTTGCTTCTAAAAGAAAAGAATGCATTTCCACGCCTGACACATGGGTTGTTTAAAAATCTTACAGACTGCTACAGCTTCTGAAAAACAGAAGGAACCGTGCAGTTTGTTTTGTGAACTCCCCCACACACCTCAATCTGGTGCAGGAGCGCCCTCAGGCAAGCCACCTCCCCTCCCTGAGCCCCGTAAAAAGGGGACACGACACCCAGTCGGGGAGCTGGAGGGCAAAGCAGATGAAGTCAAGGGCCTGGCATGGCACGTGGCAAGGGCGCAATGGATGGTAGTGTTTATGCCCTCATCGTCATCATCGTCAAGCTAGCTCCCCCAGCCCAGGGCCGGGGCGGACACTGGGCTCTGGGTCAAGCTCTACCCTACCACTGACTAATCCGGACATGCTGGCCAGATCGTCTCTGGAGCTCGGTTTCCTCAAAGCTACAACCCATTGCCATCGAGTGGATTCCAACTCACAGTGATGCTATAGGACAGAGGAGAACTGCCCCACAGGATTTCCAAGTAGCAGCTGGTGGATTTGAATAGCCGACCTTTTGGTTAGCAGCCAAGGTTTCCCCCAAAGCTACAAGAGAGGTCACAATGGCGCCTTCCAGGTCCTGGTGGAGATTAATAACGTGTCCAGCATGTTCCGCACAGCTCATCAGAAAGCAGGTGTGAGTGTCCCCACACGGCCCCTGGCATGCAGTAGGTGCCCAATAAACATTCATCTCTTTTGCCATGCACGAGGGGTACACGGAGCCCAGGTTCCCCGCACGGGGGCGCAGGTTGGAGGGGCCACTCACCTTGCCCCCGTCGGTGCTGCCCTCGCTGCCCGCGAATGCCCGCTTCCGGCGCACGTAGAAAAGCATGTCGTCCTGCTGTGGGGCCCACTTCTCCAGGAAGTAGGTGGAGAACATCCAGGTCCAGAAGGCGATGCGGTCATCCCTGAAGCACCCTGCGGGGGAGGCCACAGGGGAATGAGCAGAGACCCACCAAGCCTGCCCTCTGGACATGCCCTTCCAGTCAGACACCTGCTGGGGTTTAAGGATACCCTGTCTACCCACCCCCACCCATGGGGCATCAAGAGAGACTGGAGGACACCTCCCAGGAGGACACTTCCTAGGGGGTCTGCTCCAGCCCGAGAACCCTGCTCCAGCTGTGGAGCAGCCGCTAGCCTGCGGATGAATCAGCAGCTTCGGTGGGAGAGGAGAAAGCTGGGGAGCTAGCGAGCAAATGCGTCACCGGCAGGCTGCCTGGGCGGGAAGGCTCCGGAGGGGAAGATCATTCAGGCGGCTCCATCCTCAGCCAGCATCCCTCCCCGCCCCCCAGGCTGCAGCAATTCCCAGAGGAGAATCCGATTTAAAGGAACAGTCTCACCAGCCCCGTGTGGGAGATTCCACACCCCCCGGCTTCCTGCCCCAGGTGTATTCCCATGGGATGCTTTTATCACCAACGGTATTTCCTTATGATAAACATTTGCCCTATTCTCTGCTCCCCGGGAAGCAGCCTGCAGGCTTTGGTAGAAAGACTGGGGTTTCCAGCCAGTTCTTTTCTCTAGTCCGCAGCCCCCTGCCAACACCAGTCAGTGGGCGCCTGGGGCTGAGAGCAGGGCCAGCAGAGGAGGCTTTCCTCCCTTTCTAGAGGGATCCAACAGAATTCCAACAGATGCTACAGAGCTATTTCTTTTTTTTTTTTAACTGTACTTTAGATGAAGGTTTACATAACAAATAGTTTCTCATTAAACAGTACACATATTGTTTTATGACAATGGTTAACAACCCCATGACATGTCAACAGTGTCCCTTCTCAACCTTGGGTTCCCTATCACCAGCTTTCTTGTCCCCTCCTGCCTTCTAGACCTTGTCCCTGGACTGCTGTACCCCCACTAGTCTCGTTTTGTTTTTTGGGGCTGTCTAATCTTTGGCTGAATGGTGAACCTTGAGAGTGACTTCATTACTGAACTAGAAGGGTGTCCAGGGGCCATACTCTCGGGGTTTCTCCAGTCTCTGTCAGGCCAGTAAGTCTAGTCTTTTTTTGTGAGTTAGAATTTTGTTCTACATTTTTCTCCAGCTCTGTCCGGGACTCTCTGTTGTGATCCCGGTCAGAGCAGTCAGTGGTGGTAGCCGGGCACCATCTAGCTGTACTGGACTCAGTCTGGTGGAGGCTGAGGTAGCTGTGGTCCATCAGTCCTTTGGACTAATCTTTTCCTTGTATCCTGTTCTCTTCATTCTCCCTTGCTCCCGAAGGGGTGAGACCAGTGAAGTATCTTAGATGGCCGCTCACAGGTTTTTAAGACCCCAGATGCTACTCACCAAGGTAGAAGGTAGAACATGTTCTTTATAAACTGTGTTATGCCAATTCAGCTAGATGTTCCCTGAGACCATGGTCCCCACAGCCCTCTGCCCAGCAATTCAGTCCCTCAGGGAGTTTGGATGTGTCTGTGGAGCTTCCATGACCTTTCCTTGTACAAGTTGTGCTGGCTTCCCCAGTATTGTGCACTGTCTTACCCTTCACCAAAGTTACCACTTATCTATTGTACAGAGCTATTTCTTATAAACTCAAACTATGACACTGTTACTGGTTTCTTTTTCTCTTCCTCTTCCCCGCCTTTCCCAGAAAACATTGCCATTGTGACCTCGTCCTAGCACATTTGTGCTAGAGAATCTGCTCCTGGCACTCAAGGTGGGGAGGGCTGCCTCACAGACCCTTCAGCGGGACCAGAGCGCACCCAGGAGTCAGCGACCGGGTCGCCTGCAGAAAACGCCCGTCTTTCTTTAATTTCAGTCACACTACTGACTCAGGGCCAAAGAACAAGGGCTAGAAACCAACCCTTAGACCACTGCCCGCCCCCATACCCTGCCTGGGCCCCGGAAGTTGGGCATGGGCAGGTGGACAGCAGCAGGGCTCAGTCATCTTCCTGTGAGGCCATGAGAATGTACAGGGCTGACTCATCTCCCTGGCTAATGGGGAGCCAAGAACTGCCCCATCTCCATCACGGCTTTGAAAACTGCCGTACTCTTAACAACAGGCACGCCCAATTCACACTACTACAGATGCCCACAAAGTGAGCAAAGGTGTTGTGATACTCCTGCATAGAGACTGAGCTCTTTTTGACATCCCCTTAACGTTGTTCTCCACCATGCCTCTGTCGGTTTGTCATACTATGGTGGCTTGCGTGTTGCTGTGATGCTAGAAGCTATGCCACCTGTATTTCAAAGGCCAGCAGGGTCACCCATGGTGGACAGGTTTGGGCAAATTGCATTGGACAAATGAGCTGCTAAAGCCCTCTCTGAAGTGTTGAAAAGCAAGGATGTCACTTTGAGGACTAAGGTGCACTTGACCCAACCCATGGTGTTTTCAATCGCCTCATATGCATGCAAAAGCTAGGCAATGAATTAGGAAGACCAAAGAAGAATTGACGCCTTTGAATTATGGTGTTGGTGAAGAATATTGAATACACCATGGACTGCCAGAAGAACAAACAAGTCTGTCTTGGAAGAAGCACAGCCAGAATGCTCCTTAGAAGCAAGGACGGTGAGACTTCATCTCACATACTCTGGACATATTATCAGGAGAGACTAGTCCCTGGAGAAGGACATCTTGCTTGATAAAGCAGAGGATCAGCAAAAAAAGAGGAAGACCCTCAATGAGCTCGACTGACACAGTGGCTGCAACAATGGGCTCAAGCATAACAATTGTGAGAATGGCGCAGGACCGGGCCGTGTTTCATTTGCTGTATACAGGGTCGCTACGAGTCGGAACCAACTCAACAGCACCTAACAATAGATGTTGCCCTGCTTTAGTTTCCTCTTCACCTAGAGCCCAGCAGAAGGCCTTTAAGACTAAAATGCATGCCAACTGCTCCTTGGCCCCCAGTGGAGACAGGAGCAACTCTGGCTGTCCCAGCTCTAAACCCCACCACCTGCCACCATGAGGCAAAATCTCGCCACTCCTGGGGTTAAGCACTGTCCTTCCTCAGGTGATCTTATTCTGTTAATAAAAGCAACCGGGTAGCGGTACTAGAGCTTGTTACCAGATGACAACATCAACAACCACAGTAATGATAATAATAACATCAGCTACAATTTATTAAGTGCTTGTCATATGTTGAAGGTGCCCTGGTGGCACAGTGATTAAGCACTCAGCTGCTAACCGAAAGGCCAATGGTTCAAATCCACCAGCTGTTCCACGGAAGAAAGATCTGGTGATCTGCTCCCGTAAAGATCACAGCCTCAGAAACCCTATGGGGCAGTTCCACTCTGTCCTACAGGGTTGCTATGAGTCGGAACTGACTCAGAGGCAATGGGTTTGGGTTTTTTTGGTTTGTCATATGTTGAGCACTGGGCAAAGAGCTTTGTGTGGCTCATCTCACTGAATTCTCAGTCACTCTACTATTACTGCCCCATTTCACAGAAGAAGAAACTGACTCCCAAGCCTTAAAGGACATGCCCAGGTTCACAGAGCTGGAGACTGATAAAGTACTCAGATCTGTCAGCCTCCCAAGAAACCTCTGAGCTATCGCCTGGCCCTCGGCAACATGTGGAAACGAAGGGACCAGCTAATAAACACAGACTCTGCTTCGTAGGAGGCTGGCTGCCCTAGGGATGCAGCTGACGGAGGGGCTCGCAGGGGGGGCTGGTAGGGAGGGAGGGTGAAGAGTCTGATCTCAGGAGTGATGTGCTGGAGGTGGCAGGTGACATACAGCCTGTTTGCTTTCTATTATTCCAGGATGCCCAAGTCTGGGCCCTGGCCAGCAAGGGTCCCATGTCCCTGCTTTACAACGGAGAAAAAGCACTCCATTCTCAGCTTGGCCACCTGGCTGTGTAGGGAAGTCTCCAGGCCCCGGGAGTCAGTAACTGAACCCAGACTGCCTGCCAGTATTGACTCCTGTCAAGAAGGCAAAGCACACACATAGGCTTCTGGGCCAGTACCTGGGTCTCCTTTCCAGGGTGCCCCTTTTGGGGTCCCCCGTGGGCCTGAACAGCACACCCTGGGGGCTCAGTGGCCAAACAACATCACAGAGGGGACAGTGACAGAGCACACGTTCAGTGTGCTGGCCCAGTGCTGTCCCTGCCAATCAAAATTCAGAACCACGTGGTTGTTGGAGAGTCCAGACCCTCCTCTCCCGGCCGGCCACCCTCCCGCCAAGCCAGCATCATCTCGTGGGGATGCACCAGCCGCTGGCTCCCACTCTCACCCTCCCCATCCACCCTCCACACCACAGCCAGAGGGCTGTTTATTAAACCAGGAAGATGGCCTTTTCCTGCTCCCACTTAGAACCACCATCGATTCATAACAAAATCAAAGTTCTCACCAAGCGCTCTCCTCCACCCACCCCACTCCGGACATGCTGGCTCCTTCCTGTGTCTCAGTGAGGCAGCTCACGGCCACCTCGGGGCCTCTAGGCACCTGCTCATCATCTACCTCCAATCCCCTTCCCTCAGGTGGCTCCTTGTGGTCATTCAACTCTCAGCTTAAATGTCACCTTTTCAGAGAGGCCCAGGGTCCTCGCTAGCATATCATCGTAACCCTTCTCATGACCTGGAAGCTTCCCGTTTATTTACCGACTGTCCTCCCCCGTACAAAAACATTGCAGGAGTAGGGATGTTATCTCGAACAGCATTCTATCCAGAACAGTGCTTGGCACGCAGTAGGCATTCAATAAGTGCTGGGTAAATAAATGATTCTCCCAATGCAACAGCAAACAGGCTCAGTGAGGTGGGCGACTAGCAAGGAAGTGGCCCAGCCAGGATGTCCTCCCAAAGCCTGTGGCTGCCCATCCCAAGCATAGGTGCACGGGTCTGCCACTTCCTTCCAGCCAGAGCCCCTAACCTAAGAGACGTCTTCCAAGGAGCTCCAAGTGCCACACAATAAGCACGAGCTGGCTCCAGCTGGAGCCGGAAGGGGCCAGAGACCTGAAACCCCACCTGCTTGGCTCTCCTGGGGCCCAGAGCAGTGACTCCACAGTGGAAAACAGCCACCATGCTGAAAGGGGTCAGGCAGGCCCACCACATACTTGGAGAAGGTTCAGTTGGGAGACAAGGGGAGGCTGTCTAAATAGCCCTGATCCCTGGGTCTAATCAATCACCCAGCCACCCCAGCACCTTCTGCTTCTCTGCGCCAGGCACACAGGAGTTAGGAGACACAGCCAAAGAAGCCAGAAACATCTTCTTACCCACAGGGTTATCGTGAGCTCTAAAGGAAACACGGGGCTCAGAAATTCACTGTAAGCTGTAAATGGCCATGCAGATATTGTCATTCATGTTGTTATTATAGTGTCAGTAAGGCAGACCCAGCAGTAAGAACTCAGTCGGCAGGAGAAACACATACACACACCCTTCACTCTAACTCAAGGCCGTGAAGATGGGGAGAAGCAGTCAAGATGGAAAGAACTGTGAAAACCATCACGTTTGCTGAAAGACACTGACAGAATACACCAGTAGGACACCTCTGCATCCTCCAGACATGCAAAATTTAAAAGCAAGAAGAGAAATCACAAAGGAAATGGTTAAGAACTGCCCTCTTAAGCATTCAAGACTCCCTTATGCCCAAGAGAAGCATAACGCAAATCAAAAGGTACATAAAAAACTGGGGGAGGAAAATCCACAACAATGACAGTGTCCACGATATATGTCTTAGTCATCTGGTGCCGCTATCACAGAAATCCCGCAAGGGGATGGCCTTAACAAAGAGAAGCTTAGTTCCTCACAGTAAAGTAGGCTAAAGTCCAAATGCAGGGCGTCAGCTCCAGGGGAAGGCTTTCTCTCTCTGTCGGCCTGCTCATCAACCTTCCCCCGGACTAGGAGCCTCTCCGCGCAGGAACCTCAGGTCCAAAGAACGCGCGCTGCTCCTGGCACTGCTTTCTTGGTGGTATGAGGTCCCCAATTCTCTGCTTGCTTCCCTTTCCTTTTATCTCTTGTAAGATAAAAGGTGGTGCAGGCCACACCCCAGGGAAACTCCCTTTACATTGGATCAGGGAGTGACCTTAGTAAGGGTGTTACAATCCCACCCTAAACCTATTTAACATAAAATTACAATCACAAAATGGAGGACAACCACACCATGCGGGGAATCATGGCCCAGCCAAATTGATACACACATTTTTGGGGGCACATAATTTAACGCGTGACAATATATAAAGAGCTCACATCATAGCAAGTTATAAAAAAAATGCTTAAGGCCCAATAGATAAAGGGGTAAAATACCAAAGTGGGCAACATGTCAACAAAAAGGAAACACAACCAGTTAACAAAAATGTGGGAAAATATTAATCTCATTGTTATTGTGTGCTGCTGAGTCGATTCTGACTCATAACAACCTTATAGGACAGAGTAGCTCTGCCCTATAGGGCTTCTTAGGCTGTAATCTTTACCAAAGCAGATCATCAGGCCTTTTATCCTGAGGAGCCACCGGTGGGTTTGAACCGCCAACCTTTCAGTTAGCAGCCAAGTGCTTAACCATTGTGCCACCAGGGCTCCTTACCAATCTCACTAGTAATCAAAAATTTAAACTAAAGGAACAAACTGGCAAATTTGGTATTTAAAAAATAAACCCAAAACCTTAAAAGCTTGCAAGTGGCCATCCAAGGGACAACAATTGGTCTCTATTTGCCTGGAGCAACGGAGGATGAAGGAGAGTCAGGAACAGGAGGAGGAAATGGAATGTGTGGCTAATTACCTCTGTGAACAACTGCCTTCTCTGCCATGAGACCAGAAGAACTGGATGGTGCCCAGCTACCATTACTGAACATTTTGATCAAAGATTCCAATTCTCATGGACTCCAGTCTTTCTGGAGCCATGAAGGGTGGATGAACCCCTGAGACTCCTGCCCTGAGATAATCTTTAAACTTTAAACCAAAAATATTCCCTAAAGTCTTCTTAAAACCAAACAATAGTTTACCTTAACTAGTAAAGAATGTCTGCCTTGAGCATTATGCTCTTTTAAGAACTATCTACATGGGATCAAACTGACAACAACAACTCGAAAGATTAGATAGGAAGCTCAGCAGACAGTGAGTTTATGTTAATAGGGGAGGAGTAACTCCAAAAAACGAGGGTGAGAATGGTTGCACAACTCGAAGAATGTAATCAATGTCACTGAATTGTCCACATAGAAACTGTAGAATTGGTGTATGTTTTGCTGTGTACATTCTCAACAACAACAAAATAAATAAATATTTAAATAAATAAATAAACAAAAACCTGTGGCCGTTGAGTCGATTCCGACTCACAGTGACCCCATTTGCTATTTAAAAAATAGCACTTAGGAAAATGGGCAGATTCTTATAGAGGTAAACATATACTTCCACACGATTCAGCCACTCCTAGGCATAGGTTCAAGAGAAACGAAAGCATACGTCTACCCAGAGACTCATATAGGAAGGGTCTTAGAAGGTTTATTCTTAAACAGGCCCAAATTGGAAAGAACCTCAATGTTTATCAGCAGAAGGAAGGACAAAGGAAACGTGGTTTAGCCATTCAATGGACGGTGACTCAGCAATAAAACAAACTACTGATCACACAGCAGCACGGATAAATCTCAAAACCATCATGGTGAGTAAAAGAAGTCAGGTATAAAAGGCCACAAACTGTAGGATTCCATTCACATGAAATTTCAGAAAAGGCAAAGCTATAGTGACAGAAAGTAGGTTGGTGGTCGCCTGGATATGTTCTGTATCTTGACTGCGGTGGTGGTTTCATGGGTGTGTACGGCTATCAGAACTTAGCGAATCATTTACTTTAATTGGATGCAGTTTACTGTACATAAGTTACACCCCAATAAAGTTGGTAAAAAATTATAGTAGCCAAAGCTGGCAAGGGTGCATTGACCTGGACACTCACGTATTGCTAGACAGCAAAAATCATTATGTCCTTTCTGAAAAGCAAATAAGCATTTTTCTACTTCTATGAACCTGCCCTCTGGAAAAGAAACACAAAATACAAAAATGAAAGCCTTCTGCACAAAGATGGTTCCTGCATCGTTACTGACAGCAAATAACATAATAACCATGACAGTAACAGTAACGAAGGAGAAAGAAAATATTCTGTAACTACTGACCTTTAATCTAGGTAAATGTACTAAACCAAGTCTTCTTGTTGTTGTCAGATGCCGTCAAGTCGATTCCGACTCATAGTGACCCTACAGGACACAGCAGAACTGCCCCATAGGGTTTCCAAGATGCTGCTGGTGGATTCGAACCACTGACCTTTTGGTTAGCAGCCTGAGCTCTTAACTACTTTGCCACCAGGCCTCCAACCAAATCTTAGCCAATCTTTTAAAATGAAGACAGCTATGTTGATACGTGCAGATATGAGTTTGGTAGAACACCAAGTACAGACACACGTAAATCATATGGAAATGAGAGGAGTAGCTGAATTTAATTAACAGGTGAGATATTACAGAGAATATTTTTTCTTTTTTAATATTTCCAATAATAAAATTATACTACTTTTTTCCACAAACAACTGTTACTGTTATAAGGCTCATTAAGGAGAGAGAGGAGGCGGTAAGGACACCGACTTACCAGAGGGAGAGCGGGAGGGAGGGAGAGAGGGAGGGGCAGAGGCAAATGCAGAAAATCATTACAAGACAGAAAGATGGGTCTGGTCAGGGTTGGAGGAAGAGTTCTGAGTCCTGGGAGCAGAGTTCAACTTAGGATTTACAGTCAAATAGACCTGAGTTCACACCTGACTCTACTCCTCCCCAGCCAGGTGGCCAACTCACTTGACCTCTGAACCCCAGTGATCCCACCTGCCAGATGGTTCTGACCTGCCACCCTCCCGGAATCCATGGTGGGGATTGGGTGGGAGGTGGATGTGAAAGTAGTCTGTAAACTGTGCACTTCGGTCCACTTTGCTACTGCATCATGCCTTCTGTCGGCGGTGTGACCTGCTTGGATTAGCTCCCCCGGTCCCGAATCTCCCAGGTCCTTTGGCAGAGTGGTGCAGTGACTGCGCATGCACAAACAGGAGCCAAGGGGCCCTGTGTGGATGTGGAATCAGTGCCGTCCCTGTTCTGACATGGACACCCCTTCTCCCTTCATCCTTTCCCAGGCCTGCCCAGCAAGGCCCAGCAGGGCGCCTCCTCGTCTCCAGAACGCTCTCCTTCCAGTTCTCCCTGCCATCCGCCAGGCTGCAGGTTTTCCAGCCCTTGAACCCAGGGGACAGACTTAAGGGCACAGGTGCCTTCCCCTGAAGCACAGCGCACGCCCGGACAGGACCACGGACAGCTCCGCACCCAGGGCCGCCCTCCCGCCAGGGTCCTAAGCAGCAGCACTTCCCAGGAAAGCAGATACTCCCAGCTCCAAAGTGGGGCTGTGGGGGCACACCTTCCTACACTGTCTCCAGTGACTGACCTGCTTCCAGAAACTTCCCTCCTCAGAACCGGAGGAGCCCTGTACAGACTAGTGGCTTCACGGATGAGTGGGAAAAGTAGACACCGGGCAAGGAGGAGGCCAGAGTCCACGCTGCCTGCCTCCCGGCTCAGTGCCTCAGGCTCTGCGGTGGCCCAGGCCCTCTGCCTCGTTTTGCAGGGCACTAGCAGGTGACGTGATGGTGCCCAGGCTCAACAGTACTGGCTTAAGAAACGAGCAGCAACGACAGCTCAGGTGCGCCCCGCACTCCACAGTTTATAATGCCCTTTATGCGTTACCTCGGCAGATGCTCACGAGTGACGATGTGAGTGGGCAATCGAGTGACTAGATGACGTATCTGGGAGCTGATATGTAGGAACAGGGATTCAAACCAGCTCCTCAAAACAGAGTCCATATTCTTCCCAAGGCGCCATGCAGGCAGGGCAGGGCCAGGATTCTTCTGCCCACTGTATGCATAGGAAGCCAAGGGTACCTATCCTCTCTGGGTGAGCACACAGACTGCCCAATCAACTTGAGCTTCTGGACCTTCCCATACCTTCCTGCTACACTCCTGAGCCCCAGGAACGGCTCTGCCCATGCCCTGATGCCCCTGCCCCTACAGGGGGTGGACGAGGGCCATTCTGGGCCCTAAAGTATCTCAGGGATTCCTGTGACATCAAGGACAGACAGTCACTCAATTTGAAGGGACCTCATCCTCCATTTCCCAGCTGAGTGGTGATAATTTAATTGAGCATAATTTAATTATTTTCTTTGGAGGTAATTCATTAAATGTATAATGAATAGGGAGAGAACTTTTACATCTTAAAAGATTTTCATATTAATGCAATCACAAGATGGAGTTGCGGGAAGCCTCTGTCAGACTAGGGTTTAAGGGTAGACTTGATTCACATCCATAACCCACTGCTTACTTGGGCAAGTTACTGAACCTCTTGGACCTTCAGTCTCTTCATCGGTAAAATCGGGAGAGCAACAGCTACCTCCTATGGTTGCTATGGAGAGTAAATGAGCAGGGCACCTGGCACAGAGTAAGCACTCAATAAATGATAACTCAGTAAGTGCTATCGTTGTTGTTACTACTAGTAATTTGGAATAATTTTCCATTAACCAGACCTTCAGAATAATCATGGATTATAGCTTAACAGGGATTCCTTCAAACCCACTCCTATTCTTTTTTAGCTCATTAAACCACACAGGTGAAGGTCACTATGGTAAAGCCCTAATTAAGATAGTTTACAGCCACCAAAAATGCTGGTCATGAATTTCAATAAAGAAAACTGTTCAGAGCTACTCCCAAAAAAGTACCAGGCCAAAAGATGTTTTTGAGAGGGCAATTCTACCAGATATTCAAAAAACCATAGTGCAAATGCAATTTACACATTTGTAGTGCCTAAGAAACTTACAAATTCTCAGCAAGTAGGAATAACATTGATTGCAGTGAAGATATAAACACCAAGAAAACTACAGTTAATCTCATTCACGGAGATTAACATGAAACTCTTAAATACAATATTAGCAAAGAGAAGAACCTAGCAATCCATTAAAAGAACATGCCATGGCCAAGCAGAACCGAATTTAAGAATTTAAAAATGGTCCAATATTAGGAAACATATTAACATATTCACTATATTTACCGCTCAGAAAAGAAACAGCACATGATCCCTACAAGTGCTGAAAAGACATTTGATAAAATTCGGTGTGCGTTCTTGATTTAAAAACAAAAAAAGCTAAATAAACTCTCCCTTAAACACAACACATCTCGACTAGAAAAAGTTAGAAACAAAATAAGTCTTACCACAATCCGCTATTATTAACATTGTTCTAAAGGTACTAGACATGGCAATCAGACAATAAAAGATATTTAGAATAACAGGAATTGTAAAGATCAGATAAAATTAGCATAACTTGCAGATGAAATGCTATATACCTGACTTGGAAAATGTAAGAAAATCAACTGAAAAATTATTCAAACCATAGAAGTCCACCCATAAATCGCCAGCGTTGATACAAGCCAACAGTCCTAATTAGAAGACAAAATGCTGTTTAGACTTTTTTTTGAAAGTCTTGAACAAATGGGAAGGTTTACCAAGTTTTTAGCTGACCAGTACCAGCTGCCGTCGAGTCGATTCCAACGCGTGGCGACACTGTGTGTGTCAGATCAATGGCTGATTTTTCAGAAGTCGATTGCTAGGCCTGTCTTCCGAGGTGCCTCTGGGTGGACTCGAACTGCCAACCTTTTGGTTAGTAGCCAAACGTGTTAATTGTTTGTGCCACTCAGGGACTCCGAAGTTCTTAGCTAGGAAGACTCAAATCATAAAGGGATCTGTTGTACCTAACTTGATCTATTAATTTAACATGACCTCATAGAAACGGCAAGAGAATGCTTTAAAATAAGTGAGAACCGCCAGGGAATTTCCAACAAAGGAGACGATGTGGAGACTGCATTCCTCTCAGATATTAAAACATACTACAGAGCTAAGTCTTCACGCCACCGCCCAACTATCCGTTACCCTTGGGATATTTCTGTTTTAAGGTTTAAAGAGCACTAGTTTTAGGGCTTCATCCAACCTTCATGGCTCCAGAAAGTCTGGATTCCATGAGAATTTGAAATTCTGTTCTCAGACGGAAACCTCTCCGTCCTCATTTTCTTGGACAGATTTCTTCACTTCTTCCGTGGCTGTTTTTCCTGCAGAACTCTCTCGCTCGTCATCTGTATCACTTCACTGGCTCCATCTTCAAACACACCCAGAATCCAACCAGCTCTCACCAACCACGGCGCACCAAGCCGCCTCTTCTCCTGACTGAACTGTAGATACGCTTCCTAACTGCTCTCCAGGCTTCCCGTCTGTCCGCCAGCGCCTGCCTAGTCTCAACACATCTCGGTTAAAAACACGAGTCAGTTCTTGTCATCTCTCTGCTCAAAAGCCTCAAGGGCTTCCCACCTCCGAGGAAAAGCCCCCGTTGCCATACAGCCTCTAAGACACTGGACAATCTGCCCCTGCTCACCCCTATTACCTTTCCCACCTCACCTCCACGTACCCACTCCACTCCAGCCTCACCAGCCTCCCTGCTATTCCCTGAACCCACCAGGCCCCCTCTTGGCCCAGGGCCTCGGCACTTGTTCCCTCTGTCTGGACAGAAAGCCACTAGGCTCACTTCCTTACCTCCTTCCGGGCTCTGTACTCAAGTATCACCTTCTCCAGGAAGCCTTCCCAAAGCACCCTACTTAAAACTGCAATCCCTACCCCGACATTCCCTATCTCACACTTCCTGCCTTATTTCTCTCCATAGCACTTGCCACCATGTAACACAATATACTTTGTTTTCTCCTACAACATGGGCTGGCAAACTTTTTCTGTAATGATCCAGACACTAAATATTTTAGGGTTTGTGGGCTGTAAGGTCCTGTCGCAACTGTGAAATCGGCCATATGTAAAGAGATGGGCATGGCTGTGGTCCAGTAAAAATGTATGTACAAAAACAGGTGGCTGGTCCGATTTGGTCTCTGGCCACGGTTTGCCAATCCCCGTCCTACTAGACGACTGACCTACGTCTTAACAGAGATGCCTGACTAGACTCTCGGCTCCATGAAAGTCTCTGGTTTTTGTCTCTTCGATCATTTTACTCACTTAGCTCCTAGACTCCTGTTTGGCATCTAGGAAACACTCCGTAAACACTTGCCAAATGAAACGAACAGAGTGACCAATGCAAGCAAGGTGGTACTGGTGCGTGATCAGACAGAAGTCAATGGAGCAGAATTAACTACAAAAATAGAATCGAAACATTTTTAATGTTTTAAGCACTAAAAGATGTTCAACTTCACACAATAAGAAAAATGCCAATTAAACCACAAAATTCTATTTTTCACCCACCTGATTTGCAAAGACCAAAGCGCCTGCCAGCACTCCAGGTTGAAGAGGGCATGGAGAAACAGCCACTTGCCCACCCTGTGGTAGGAATGTAAAGCGGTGGCATTGCTATGGAGAGATGCTTGGCAATAAAAAACTAAAACGTTCCAACCCCTGACCCAACAGTTCCACTTCTGAATTATTTCTTCTACACTCCCACTCCCACATGTGTAAAACCATGTAATTATTACAGCACTGTTTACAAAATATTGGAAACATCCTATCAATAGGGAAGTAACTAAATAAATTAAAAAACAGTCATGGAATGGAATACTATGTAGCTATTAAGAATTGAAGGGGTTCAAAACTATTACTCAACCATAATAATGGTGAATCTGCTAAACATCTGACAACATGGCATCTAGCTCAATCGGCACAAAATAGTTTACAAAGAAAATGTTCTACATTCTATTTTGGTGAATAGCGTCCGGGGTCTTAAAGGTTTTGAGCAGCCATCTAAGATACTCCACTGGTCCCACCCCATGTGGAGCAAGGGAGAATGAAGAAAGCCAAAGACACAAGGGAAAGATTAGTCCAAAGGACTAATGGACCACAACTACCACATCTTCCACCAGACTGAGTCCAGCACAACTAGATGGTGACCGGCTACCACCTCCGACTGCTCTGACAGGGATCACAATAGAGGGTCCCGGACCAAGACGGAGATAAACGTAGAACAAAATTCTAATTCACAAAAAAAGACCAGACTTTCTGGTCTGACGGAGACTGAAGAAATCCCGAGAGTATGGCCCCCAGACACCCTTTTAACTCAGTACTGAAGTCACTCCTGAGGTTCAACCTTCAGTCAAAGATTAGACAGGCCCACAACACAAAACGAGACTAAATGGGCACACCAGCCCAGGGGAAAGGATGAGAAGGCAGGAGGGGGGAGGAAAGCTGGTAACGGGGAACCCAAGGTCGAGAAGGGAGTACTGACGTCGTGATGTGGGGTTGGCAACCAATGTCACAAAACAACATGTGTATTAATTGTTTAATGAGAAACTAATTTGCTCTGTCAACCATCATCTAAAGCACAATTAAAAAAAAAAAAAAGAATTGAAGGGGTTCTATCCTTACTGAGAAAAGATCCCTCAGACAAATTAAGTAAAAAAAGTGAGGCGTAGAACGGTATCACGGCTTTTTAATATAAAATGAATAGTTCATTATGGTGGTGCAAAATTTGGGAATGGACACTGGCAATGGTTACACAACACGATTACTGTACTTGTAAAAAATGGTGAGTTGGTGACTGTTGTGTTATATACATTTTTACCACACACACACACACACACACACACAAATGAATAGTTTAAAACAACATAGATGCTAAGATAAGAGGGGTCCGAGCCCATCGCCTGGGGTCCAAGGCCGTCTCCCTTGGGGCTGGCTGGGGAGGGCAAAGCCCAAACCTCTCAGCACCTGCTTCCTGACTTGTAAACTGGAGTAATGATAGGATCTACCTCTTGGGGTAGTTGAGAGTTTAAGACAGTTGTTACATCTGAAGCTCTTCGAACCAGGCACTAATTAAGCACCCAGTGTTAGCAATTAAAAGGAGCCCTGCTGGCTCAGTGATTAAGCACTCAGCTTCGAACTGAAAGGTCGGTGGTTTGAACCCACCAGCTGCTCCACGGCAGAAAGATGTGGCAGTCGGCTCCGTAAAGATTTACAGCCTTGTAAACCCTGTGGGGCAGTTCCGCTCTGTCCTATGTGGTCTCTGTGAGTAAGGCGGTGGGCGGGTTAGCGGATATTATTTAAAGCCTTGTAAACCCTGTGGGGCAGTTTCGCTCTGTCCTACGTGGTCTCTGTGAGTAGGGCGGTGGGCAGGTTAGCGGATATTGTTTACACCATCAGTAATGCCCTCTGGAGAAACTATGGAAGAGAAAGGAGACTTGGTTTTTTCACTATGCATCTTCTCGGAGTTGGTGGTATATTTCTAAGTACACTATATAACTAACTACAACACGGGCTTACCGTGTGCCCGGCCCGGGGCTAAGCACCTCCGCTCATGAGCTCACAAGTCCAGCCAGCCCAGAGAGGCTGCAAAGAGCCAGCGCTGGAACCCGTCCACCCACACGTCACTTGTCTGGCCGAGGCCCCGCACTGGGGGTGCAATGAGGATCAAACCAGCACATCCCCAGCCCCTGGGCTACAGGGGGAGGCAGAACAACAAAAACAGGAGCAGAAGTACAGTAACTGCCAGGGCACGCGCCGGGAGGGCCGGCTGTGCCTGAGTACACACGACGCTGTCTTCAGGACAGACAATGGATGGAGTCGGGGCATCTTGGGGCCCTCTGAGGTCTCCGTCAAACCAAGAGTTAAGGAGGCCAAGTGGAGGAGGGACCGGCACCGAAGGCAGAGAGGACAGTCGGTGCCAAGGCCCCACTGTGGGGGAAAGGCTAAGGCCCTGTTGGGAGGACGCTGTGTGGGAGCCCAGAGCTGCAGGGGGCCGGGGCTCTGGCCTCCTCACTGCACTGGGGGTTGCGTCTACTCTCCAAGGACCCTGAAAGGCCTGGCGGGCAGCGGGCTGACGGGGTCTCTGCTGTGGGAGAAGGGACGTAGATGCCATGCCCAGCCTGGAAGGTTCCCTGAGCACGCGTCACTCAGGAGCAGACTCTGCAGCCTGGCCACCTCCCAAAGGTGGCAGGTCAGCCAGGCCTCTTGGGGAGAGTCCAAGGAGGTCCCCTGGGCTGACCCCACCCAGGCAGCCACGAGGGATGAATAGGCCTCTGTGGCCCCTCAATGGGTCCTTTCATCACTCAAGCCTCTCGCCGTTGGACGGCCATCCTAGGGTCACAAAGACAAAGCAGCAGCGGCTCACGTGGCCGGGCTGCCCTGAGGAGGTGCTTGGAAGGAGAAGAACTAGTCAGACGGGTCCCCATGTGAGCAGTCCTAACAAAGAGGGGGTGGGGGCAGGGCCCACTGTCCTCTCCTCTCCTCTTCCCGTAAGGGAAGCCTGGGGTCCCATGGCCTATGCACACTCTGGAACTTTGTCATCTCCTACCAAGAAGGTTGTCACTGAGCCTTCCTCCAATCCTGATGCCCCATTCTTCTTCATGTAGTCCAGCTTCTCGGATTATCTGCTCAGCATACAGCTTGAGGAAGTAGGATGAAAGGATGAAATCCTCACGCACACCTTTCCTGATGTTAAACCACACACTATCCCCTTGCTCTGCATGAACGACTGCCTCTTGGTTTATCTATGTACAGGTTCTGCACGAGCACAATTAAGTGTTCTGGAATTCCCATTCTTCCCAATGTCATCCATAATTTGTTATGATTCACACAGTCAAATGCCTTTGCATGGTCAACTGCAGACTCATTAACAACCTGCGATATGCAGATGACACTACCTTGCTTGCTGAAAGTGAAGAGGACTCCAAGCACTCACTGATGAAGATCAAAGACTACAGCCTTCAGTACAGATTACACCTCAACATAAAGAAAACAAAAATCCTCACAACTGGACCAATAAGCAACATCGTGATAAACAGAGAAAAGACTGAAATTGTCAAGGATTTCATTTTACTTGGATCCACAATCAACGCCCACGGAAGCAGCAGTCAAGAAAGCAAACGACATATTGCATTGGGCAAATCTGCTGCAAAAGACCTCTTCAAAGTGTTAAAAAGCAAAGATGTCACCTTGAGGACTAAACAGAGGCGTATGTACCTAACGTATGGCAGGTATGGCACGTGCCTGGGCGTTCACCTTCAGGAAGCCCTCCAGGAGATCAGTGAGGCGAGGTGGCAGGACCAGGACAAGCCTCAAACCCTTGTCTGGTTCCCTGTACTGTTCAGGACTGAGTCTGGCTCCTCAGCCAGACAAGCCAGCACCCAGACCACCCCTCCAGGTCTGCAGTGGTCACCTAGTGCTCCCACCCCGCCCTTCTTCCTGGAACTAAACTCCCTGCAGCAGGTCCTGGTGCACCCCACTCCCTCTCACCCAGGTCTCTGCCGGACCTCACTCATGGGGTCCTGAGCCCATTCTCACTCACCCTCTGAGGCTCAGCTCAGTTGTCACTATCCTGGGGGTCCCCTCCCCACCTCCCCACCAAGCCTTCCCTGACCTGAGGGAGGGGTCCAAATGCTCACCTGCCCCCCAGCACATGGTCCCCACCACCACTGAGCACCCACGCGGAGCTGCTTCACCGCATCTGGTCCTCACAAAGATCCTGTGTCCCCATTCAATTGATGGGGAAACTGAGGCTCAGCACTCGCATGCTGGCACATGGCAGGGCCAGGACTCCAACCCAGACCTGCCTCCAAGGCTACGCTCTTAGCTCTGGCTCCTGCCTGTCACACAGGCTCATGATTACCTAGGAGTCTCCCTCCCCATCAGGACAGGGGGCACCTTGCAGAAGGCTGTCCTGGTAGCCGGCATAGGGCGGGGCACACAACAGGTAGTTGGTGACTGTTTAGCAAGTGAATAGGAGACTCTGATGGGCCCCCAGTGTGTGCGGCGGCGGCGGCGGCGGCGTACGTGGAGAACACCACAGCGTCAGCAACACAGTGACCCCTTCTCGTATTTCTGCAATACTGAAAATTCTTACAACCCTCAAGCCCCACCATCTCCTTAATAACCCATTCTACAGCTAACGAACTGAGGCCCTTAAGGTCAGGTTACCCAGTAGGTTCATAATGGGAACTGGGACTGTATTCAGGTCAGGATCAGTCAACACCCACTCCGAGTGCCTGCTCTGTCCCAGGTGCTGTGTTGGGCCCTGGAGGGTACAAACTCCGATCTCTGACCTGAAGGTCTCTTTCAGGGATAGGGGTTTCTACCAAACGGGCCTGCTGGACCACAGTTCCCGGAAAAGCAATCCTTGATATTCCCTCCAAAGCAGCTCTTCCTGCAAAACCACCCCCTCAAACCCGGGACCAGGATCGGACACCATCTGCCACTTCACTCCCCACAAACCATTTCCAGGTAGTTTAATCTTCCCTGAGCACAATTATCCAGAAAAACCAGTAGCTCCAGCTTCCAATTCCCCGACATAGGCACCTAATCACTGTGGCCTCGTGAAAACCTGACATGCTGCTTTTCTCTGACACACAGGATGGCCTCCTGTATGCTGAGTGTGCTGAGTCACTGCTCAGGCATCAGCAGACACCCACACCAGGTGCCCCGTCCCAGCCGTAAGCTGTGACCCGGTGACCCCAGCTTCCACGCCCCCAGCCCCTTCCACTGCCTGGGCTTGAGATCCCTTGGTCACTCACTCACTGCCTGTGTGACCGCGCTGGCCACAGGCCAGCCCCTCTCCTATCTCCTCCTGCCTCCACCCCATTGGGAGACATGGCATGAGGCAAGTCACTGGATCCTAGCGCCGCAGGCCAGCACTGGAAGAAACGGCCAGAGTCCACCCATCCCAGCCACCTTATCAATTATTGTTAGTTGTCATCGAGTCAGCTCTGGCTCACAGTGATCCTGTGTACAACAGAACGAAACGCTGCTGGTCCTGCACTATTTACACGGGGGTTGGCATGCTTGAGCCCACTGTTGCGGCCACTGCGTATTTTGAGTGCCTTCCAACCTAGGGGCTCATCTTCCAGCTCTGTATTGGGCAATGTTCTGTTGTGATCCATAGGGTTTTCACTGGCTGATTTTTGGAAGTTGATCTCCAGGCTTTTCTTCCTAGTCTGGCTTAGTCTGGCAGCTCCGCTGACACCTGTCCACCATGGGTGACCCTGCTGGTATTTGAAATACCAGCCGCAAAGCTTCCAGCATCACAGTAACACAGAAGCCACCACAGTATGACACAGTGACAGACAGGTGGTGGATTTTATCAAGGGAGATACTAACACCCAGTAAGAGGTGCTCAGTCCACATGGGTTCACTCATCCGCTTCTTCACGCTTCGCTCAGCGAGCCAGGCTCTGGCTGGGGACGCAGGCACACAGCTGCGAGCCCGTGGCCAAGGGGGACCATGCCCACCTCCTTCTCAGCTGCACCCCAGCACCTGGGTCCCTGCAGGCTCTTGGTGCCAAGACAGAGCTGACTGCATACTACACAAAACGAGGGCTCAAGCCTCCTGAATGCAGAGCTGTCTGTTGCAGCCACTGAACAACGACGATCTCATTGGGGGATGACCTCATCGGGGGCCGTAGCTCTGCAGCCCAGCCTGCAGGGGCTCGCTGCAGGGAGACAGCTCCAGGGGGGCTGAGCCGCGGCTATTGGCACAGCTGCAGGCGCGGCAGCTGCCATCCCCAGGCCAGGACTCAGGGGCTCCCTGGCCACCACCTGCCAGGGGATCCTGAGGCAGCACGGGCCATCGCAGACGCTCCAGGGACCAGTAAGAGGGACTGCCACCTCCTGCAGACAGCTGGGCGGCTCAGTGTGTAGGAAAGCTACGACCCCAAATGTGAAGTCACGGCCCTGGGCAGTGGGATGACGGGGCTCCCACTTCCTGTCTTTTGTTTTTATGGGGAGGGGAAACGGGAGTCTTCATCTTTGTCTTTTTCATTCATTTCTGTGTCCCTAAACTGATGCATACACACAGCAGTGACCTCCTTGGGGTGTGGGGTGACCGGCCCTGCTCATCAAGCCCTTCGACGAGTGGCTCGGGCGGGAACGTGTCCTCATTGGCCTTCCTCTCCATTTGACAAAAGAGGAAATGGGGAGCCGGAGGAGGGGGGCCCTGCCAGGGTCACTTCCTTGGCCCAGGTCCTGGCCCAGGGCTCTGTGCCCTACATACTGACAGTCTCGGATGCCCCCGGGAGGCGGAGGGGGTCTGTCCTGTGCTGTCGAGAGAAACCAAGGCCCCGAAAGCGGCGGCCTTCTCCGCCCTCCCCCAGCCCTGTGTCTGCTCAGGCTCGTCCCTCAGGGCGGAGTTTCCTATCCAAGGGCCACCTCGCCCTGAGAAGCGACCACCTCTTCCCTCGGCAAACGCTGTCATCTCCCTCCTGTCCCCATGGCACCAAGCAGGCAGCTCAGCTGAGTGTGAGAAAGGAAGTCCCACGCAGAGAAGGCAGTGCAGCGCCCCAGGCTGACGGCCATGACGGGGAACAAGGGGACCAGGAAAAGGGCACAGGCTGCCCTGGGAAGGGGCTCTCCCGGCAGAGGGCTGCGGAGAGCAACTGTAGGTAGCGGAGCAGCAGAAGCAAAGGGGTGGTGGAGGGAGCAACCTGGGGCCTTGGAACCCCACAAAGAGTGGCCTGCTGGAGCTTGGGTGGTCAGCGGGGCCAAGTCAGAAAGGATCCTGACCAAGAAGCTGGACAGATGACCGAAAGGCAGCTGGCAGGGAGGGTCGGGCTGGTCCCAGTGACGGCCATGTTTGGGATACACAGGGTGGTGGGAGCCACAGGGACAAATGATCACCCCTACCGACCTGCCCTGCCATCTCCCCAGCAAGCTCTAAGCTCCAGGAAGGCAGGGTCAAGCCGAGTTCAGCCCTGCACCCCAACACCTGTGAGGTGCTCAATGGACATGACCACAGGCAACAGTGGCTACAAACACACAGACATATACTGTATTGTTGTTGGGTGTCGTCCAGTCAATTCCGACTCATAGCAAGCCCATGCAACAGAGAACTGCCTCACAGGGTTTCCTAGGCTGTGATCTTTATGGAAGCAGATCGCCAGGTCTTTCTCCAGCAGAGCCACTAGGTGGGTTCAACCTGCCAACCTTTTGGTTAGCAGTCAAGTGCTTAATCATTGCACCACCAGGGCTCCTTGCTGTTGCGGGGTGCTGTCGAGTCAATTCCAACTTATAGTGACCCTACAGGACAGAGAAGAACTGCCCCATAGGGTTTCCTAGGCGGTAACCTTTACGGGAGCAGATCGCTAGGTCTTTCCCCGTGGAGCAGTTGGTGGTTTTGAGCCACCGGCTTCTCGGTTAGCAGCCGAGTGCTTTAACCATTGTACCACTAGGGTTCCTTAACGTATACTTACCCTGTTGCTGACGAATCAATTCTGACTCATAGCAACCCTACAAAACAGAGTAAAACTGCCCCACAGGGTTTCCAAGGAGCAGCTGGTGGATTCGAGCTGCCGAGCTTTTGGTTAGCAGCGAAGCTCTTAACCATGGCGCCACCAGGGCTCCAAACATACAGGTAGGGGGGAGAAACTGCAGAGGGGTGAGAATTTAATGGGCACCAAGATCGCGTGTGGGGGTGGGTTGCCATAAAGGTGCCCTGGAAGCAACACAATAGAAAGACCGAGAAGGCAGAAGCCCGGCCCAGGGCCACCTCACTCTGCCTGCCACTCAGAGCCTCAAGGCCAACGCTGTAAACTGGACGGAGTCCCCTCCCGAGCCCGGCTGGCAGGATGAGTGGGAGCACCGAGGACGGCGCGTTTTTAAGCTGGGCTCTTTGTCTAATTGTACAGGTAACACACGCTCTCCAGAGAAGCGCTTCTGTGCTCTGCTTTTCTCGCTCTCTCTAAGTATTGTCCCATGTGTGGAAAAGTGTTTTTCAAGATTCAAAAGACATCCAAACACAAGAGGTTTTTACATTAAAATAATAGCGTCTCCGCCTATAAAACAAACATAAAAAATCTTAAAACAGCCTCAAAAAAAGCCAAAAAAACTCAGCCTCTCTCCTTTTTACTTTGCCAATAACATTTCTCAAGTCTTCACTAGACATTCAAGTGAGGCAAAAATATATATACATATCCTTTCAAAAGCTGCAGCACAACGGGATATTACTCAGCCAGAAGCGAAGTGAGACCTGCTACACGCTACAACAGGGATGTACCTTGAAAACAGCATGCTGAGTGAAATCAGTAAGGTACTAAAGGACAAACATTGTGTGACCCCACTTAGATGAACTATCTAGAACAGGTCAGCGCCCACGAGGGCCCAGGAACCGGCGTCTAGGAGGAAGGCTAGGCCACTCAGCACAGGAAAGTGGCGGTGGTGAAGTCAGGGCAAGTCCCCTCCCCTTTCTGAGCCTCAGTGACTCCATCTGTAAAATGGGGATGGGGTAGTAACTGGACAGAGAAGTGGACACCAATCCTGGCTGGTACAGCCAATCACGTAGGGAGTGTGCTAACAATATAGACCCCTGGGCCCACCCAGGAGTTTATCTCAGATGCTCCGGTGGGAATGAGCCCCCAGATGGTCCTGTATGAGGGGGCAGGCACAGTGTGGCACAGGGGGGTAGAGTGAGGGGGGCCCAGGAAGCTAGGGCTGAGGCACCAAGTGAAACGGATGTGGCCCTGGCTGAGTATGGCCGTTGCCCCAGTTGCTGACACGGCCACACTCCAGCTCAGCAGCCTTCCTGGACGGCTCCACAGAGCCAGGAGGGCCAGGGGGACAGGGCTCCGGGCATGGAGGGCAGCAGATGCAAAGGCCCAGGGACGGGAAGCTACCTTGGGGCACAGAGGGCAGCATGTGCAAAGGCCCAGGGGTGGGAAGCTACCTCCGGGGCACGGAGGGCAGAAGGTGCAAAGGCCCACGGGCGGGAAGCTACCTCTGGGCTTGGAGGGCAGCCAGTGCAAAGGCCCAGGGGTGGGAAGCTACCTCTGGACGTGGAAGGGAGCCGATGCAAAGGCCCAGGGGTGGGAAGCTACCTCCGGGCACGGAGGGCAGCAGGTGCAAAGGCCCAGAGGCAGGAAGTTACCTCCGGGCATGGAGGGCAGCAGGCACAAAGGCCCCGGGGCGGAAAGTTACCTCCGGGCATGGGGGGCAGCAGGCGCAAAGGCCCCAGGGTGGTAAGTTACCTCTGGGCATGGGGGGCAGCAGGCGCAAAGGCCCAGGGGAGGAAAGCTACCTGTCATAGTTGGGGAAATCACACTTTGCCACACAGCAGCCTCTGGCAACTGCCTCCTGAGGGCACCTGCGCTGGTCTCTGCCTCATCAGAAAGGGCCAGGGTAAGCCCCCCACAGCCCATCAACTGACCGGCTCAGCCTCCAGCACTGGCAGGGCTCGGGTGACAGGCGGTGCAGGCTCCCCTCCTGGAGAGCAAGTGCACGGACCCAAACTGACAAACAAGACCAGCTGGATGTTCCAGTCAGCTCCCAGGGGCTCCGCTTTTCCTCGGCAAGGTCAGAATTCCTCCCCAAAGGAGCCCTGGTGGTAAGAATGGTTAAGCGCTCAGCTACGAACAAAAGGTCTGTGGTTCAAACCCCAGTAAACCAGGCACTCTGCTTCTGCAGTAAGATTGTTGTTGCTGTTAGGTGCCATCGAGTCAGTTCCGACTCACAGCAACCCTATGTACAACCAAATGAAACACTGCCTGGTCCTGTGCCATCCTCACAGTCACGGCTATGTTTGAGCACTGTTGAAGCCACTGTGTAAATCAGCCTTGGAAACCCTATGGGGCAATTTTACTGTGTCCTATAGGGTCGCTTTGAGTCAGAATCACCTGAACGGCAATGGGTTTGGTTTGGGTTTATGAGTCAGAACTGACTAGACAGCACCTAACAACAATTCCCCCCATCACTGCGGGCTATGAGAATTAAGTGAGATACTATTTACAAAGAGTGGGAGGGGGAGAAGCCACAGCCACTGGCCGTGGTGGGCGTGCAGGTGAGGGCTAGCCCGGCCTTGCAGACTCTGTCCTCAGCTGCACAACACAGGGGCCTCTGCTTCCCTCCCTCAGGAGGCAAGCCTAACTCCCAGGAAGAGAACTCGCAGGTGGGAAAACAGGATCAGAGCGCAATGGGGCAGCTGGTCCCCAGTCTCCTCTGAGGCTGGCTCCGTTACAATGCGGGGCGGTGTGGGAACCAGACACAGCAGTGGTGAGACACTTTCTTTCTGTTCTGTACCATCTGTGTAAGTTTCTCCTTAAGGTTAGTATGCAGTCCCTGGGGCTGCAAACAGCTATGTGCTCAGCTGCTAACCAGAAGGTTGAAGGTTCAAGTCCACCTAGAGGCACCTCAGAAAAAAGACCCGGCGATCTACCTCCAAAAAATCAGCCATCGAAACCCCTATGGAGCACAGTGCTACTCAGACATGCACAGGGTTGTCATGAGTTGAAACTGACTTGACGGCAACTGGTTTGTTTGTTTGTTTGTTTTAAGGTTAGTAAGCAGTGGCCCCAAGAAGCCCTGGTGGTGCAGTGGTCAAGCACTAGGCTGCCAAACGAAACGTCGGTGGTTCAAACCCAGCAACTGCTCCATGAAAGGAAAGATGTGGCAGTCTGCTTCCATAAGGATTACAGCCTTGGAAACCCTATGGGGCAGTTCTTCTCCATCCTACAGGGTCACTGTGAGTCGGAATCACCTCGACGGCAATGGGTTTGTTTGATTTTAAGCACTGGCCCACCACCTCAGTGTCCACCCATGGTGGCCCTGGCCCTGCTTGCTGGGGTCAGACAGGAGACAGGACAAACGGTCTCTCAGACTGCAGCCTAAAGACAGAAACTTCTTCACAGGTAAGGAGGTTTGCCGCCAGTTATTTATAATGGTGGAAGACCAGATCCCAGCAAAGTTCTTACCAAGACGAGAGCATCCAGTCAATTACGGCACCTCCACTCAGCGTCACGTAGTCATTTAAGTAACATTTAAAGTTTGAGCAACATGGAAACGCTTTTAGGAATTCTCAATGAAAAAAGCGAGATTAAGACATTTTCTATACAGAATATCAAGTGTCGGTAAAAAATGCCTTGCAAAGACTGGAAGGGAATGCTTTGCAAAATTAACACTGCTTCTTGGGTAGTGGGGACCATGAGTCATTTTTTCTCTCCTTCCCTGTAGTTTCCAGTTTTCTACGACGTGCATGTAACACTTCTTAGTTGGAAAAAGAAATCTATTTTAGGGTTTTCTGGATGATTTTTCGCAAGTGTCCTGCTCTGGGCTCCGTGGCCTCATGGCCCAGCTCCTGCTGAGGAGCCCTGCCTGGCTCATTGATGGGGCTGGAGTTGTTGCCTTTGAGTCTATTCCAACAGTGACCCCATGTGACAGAGCAGAACGACCCCATAGCGTTTTCTAGGCTGTAATCTTTTGGGTTTTTTTTTAAAATATTTTTATTGTGTTTTTGGTGAAAGTTTACACAGCAAGTTAGCTTCCCATTCGATAATCTCCACACAAGTCAATCAATGACAGTTACATTTTTCATATTGTGTCAATATTTCCTTTAACTGTGTTCTGGTTGTTCCATTTCCAGAACTCTAGTGTCCCTGCCCCCTCATCTTTGCTAAGGATTAAAAATTGACCTTTTGGTCTCCTACCGACGGTGTTTCAGTAGAGTACCGATCTAACAGGTAATATCCTTTATTTTGTGTGTTGCTCTGCTCTTCTGCTAAAAAGTGATCTCAGAGAATAGCTTCAGTTCAAGACTTCAAGAGTGTCTCAGGGTGAAGTCTCAGGGGGCCCTCTGGTCTCAGCTGGTCCAGTCAGTCTGGCTTTTTTTTTTAAGAATTTGAGTTTTGTTCCGCATTTTTCTCCCATTTTATCCGGGACCCTCTATTGTGACCCTGGTCAGAATGGTCAGTGGTGGTAGCTGGGCACCAGCTAGTCCTTCTGGCCTCAGAGTAGTTGAGGTCATGGCTCCGTGTAGGCTATCAGCCTTGTAGACTTGTTTCTTCTCTAAGATTTTGGTACCTTCTTACTTGTTTGCAAGGATGGCCTTTTCTGAAGTGATCAAGGATGTGGCTTGTTTGTCTGATGGCTCTGAGCCTCAGCCCTGTGCTTCCTGCCATCTTGGTGCCTTACTCAATCCTTTCAGTTAGCAGCCAAGCGCTTAACCACTGTGTCACCAGGGCTCCCTACTTATATTATAGGAAACCTGTGGAGCTTGAGTGACCATCTCCTAACAGACAGTATCCAGGCTGACATTTGATAAACAGCTTAAGGCTGATACAACTGTTTCTGCTTGTACTTTATCAAATCCGTGAGCTTCCAAGTCGTGAACCAATGCATGGGAATCAAAAGTTAATTTCCTTTGCTCTAAAGGAGTTACGTCTACCCGCCTGACATCATATTCCTTCTTGGTTACGGTGGTTAAGCAGTCTTATTGGAGAACCTTCTGGCACCCATTTCTTGGCAATGAAGTGCAGTTCAACAGCAATCTCCCCCCAGATAGCCACCGGCCATTACGCTAGGCTGTAATCTTTACAGGAGCAGATCGCCAGGTCTTTCTCCCTTGGAGGCACTCGTGGGTTCGAACCGCCAATCTTTTGGTTAGCAGCCAAGTGCTTAACCATTGCACCACAAGGACTCTATAAATAAGGCCAGAAGCTCAACACAGGGTGACCCAAGCAATCTAACCCCTGCCAAAGCGTGGAAGCCAGGGGTGTGGGGAGATGACCCCCCCAGAGTTACTCTCACCCAGGCCGGGGACCAGCCCAGCTGACTGCCCCTCACCCTGCTGAGCTGGTTCTGCAGCTGAGACCTCGGTCTCTTTAAAGCCTGAGGCCCAGACTCCTCAGACTGCTCGCAGAGACGCGAGTCCCACCTTGGGAGAAGCACAGCAGTGGCCGGGCTGGCCTCCAGCGGCTCCAGCCCCAGGAGCGAAGGGAGGCCGGAACCCACAGTCCTTAAAAATAGGCCCAGGAACCGAAAGGGCCACTGCCACCACTCCAAACAGTCACACTTCCTCCCGACCACACTGGCCCAGAACAGCTCTGACTGCCTGGAGGTCGAGGGACCGCACGGGCCCCCAGGGAACCTGGGAACCCAGGAAACGGTCCCCGGTGACCGCAAAGCAGCCTGAACTCTGGAACACGAATACAACCACAATTCCATGTGTCGGGCACTGGGCCAGGTGTTTTGTCTCCGTCACAGTAAATACCAGCAGCAGCAGCAGCACCAACATGGGGTAAGCCCTGCTCTGTCCCAGGACTCGGGCCCTCCCATGCCGCACGCACGTATCACTCATTCACTCTGCACAGCGGCCCGTGAAGCTGTGCCAGTCACCTCTCTCACACAAGCCCAGTGACCGAGGGGGTCTGCTGTCCCCATTTTACAGAGGAGTACGCGGAGCCCCGAGGGATGATGCACTCAGCCAAGGGCCCAGTCTTCCTTCCATCCACACCTCTCACTAAAGTCCTCCCCCCACCACCCACTTACGCCCCAGCTTTGCTGGACCTTGCAAAATGGTTCAGGCCCTGGCGAGGGTCCACAGGCCTCCTCCCAAGTCACAGTGTGGCACTGGGCACCTGGCACACAGTAGGTGCTCGGCACAGAGGACAGGCTCCCTGGAAGGCAGTCTGCCCCTCACTCCTTCTCATTCTTTTGGGAACTCCCTCCGGGATGGCATTTGCATCTGACAGGCCTCAGCTGGAATGCCAGGTCAGCCACCTCCCAGCTGTTAGCCAGCAAGTCACCTGCCCCTCTGAAGCTCAGCTGCAGACTGGGGGGACAGCAGAACCTAGCACTGGGGAATGGGGGATAAGTGGACTGTGCATGCACAGTTCTGCGGGCCACGGCAGTCAGGCAGCACCCTCTGTGCCAAGTCCCTCTCCAGTGAGGGTCACTCGACAAGTCAAACACCTGCAGAGTGCTCCATGACTAGCCAGGCAGTACCACACCCGGGGCCTCTGCAACGGGGCTCCCAACGCCACTCCAGCCTTGACTCCTGCAGTTGCCCTCAAGCCACGCGAGTCCCTCGCTGTCCCCTTCCTCCTCACTGTCCCCCTCCCCCTCCCCCTCCCTGCCCCCTTCCCCCTTGCTGTCCACCTCCCCGCCCCCCCGCTGTCCCCCTCGCTGTCCCCCTCCCCCTCGCCCAGGTAAATCCTGCCCACCCTCACACCCTCCACACACCTCCCTGGCTCCCTCCTCTGTGCCCCTATGGCAGCACGCCCACACCTCTACATCTACCTGAGCCAGGCAGCCATGCACACCTGGGACCTGCCGGGCTATTGGCACCTGGAGGACAGGTCAGCTTGGCCCCTGTGCAGAGCCGAGCAGTTAAGAGCTTGGCCTCATAGCCTCTGCTCCTTACGGCCGTGTGACAGGGACACGTTACTTCCCTCTAAGCCTCCGTTTTCCTGAGCATACTGATGCCTACGTTGTGGGATTATTATTTCATGGATAAAAGAAATTAATGAACATGACACATGCCTCCCCACAGCACCTCAGACAGAGGGAGAATCCCCTAAGCCTCCTAAAAGGGGGCTGGCCATGTGTAGAAAGCTCTTGAAAATGCCCAGCAAGGCATGATGCAGGCCCTGTCATCACTGTGCCTCATACCTGGGCTGGGCAAGGCGTGTCCAAACCGTCTGATGGAACACTGCCTGTGCCTGCCCCATGGCACGTCTGGGTTGATGTCCAGAGCCCACGAGAAGGCCCAAGCCCAGGAGAAAGGGTCAGGCTTGACCACCTTCGCTCCAGATATCTGCACCCCACAACATACAGGCACCGGCTGCCCGTTTCTTCGCACCTCAGAGGCTCTGAAATCCCCACAGAAGCTACCTCAGACAGCCAGTGTGCTTCACAGGATACATGGAATCACAGTTTCCTGGGGCTGAAACTCCACAGAAGCTACCTCAGACAGCCAGCGTGCTTCACAGGGTACCTGCAATCACAGTTTCCTGGGGCTGAAACACCAAAGTCCTGCCAGGGGTGGCCACCGCCCTGGCAGCTGCCAGCAGGGCTTTACTTCAGCTAACAGTCACCTGTTTTGGGGTTTACAATTAACTTTACCCAAAGAACTTGGTCTTTGTCCTCTGTTCCTGAGAGATTACCCCTAAAACCTTGGAATTTCCCCAGGGATGGGAGTCTTTGTTACCCCTGAGGGCCCCACACCACACCTCACTAACAGGTCATGCTAATGAGGGGACTCTTGGGTGGAGGCTGGCCAGCCCAGAAAGACAAGGAGATATGAGCGCATCTCAGGACTGGAGGTTGAGTTCAACCACGTGAGCAGTGATTCAGTCATGCCTACGTAATGTGACCTCAACATAAAGACTATGGACAAGGAAGCTCCGTGAGGTTCCTGGTTGGTGAAACACACCTGGGCATGGGGAGGGCAGCACGCCCTTCGGGACATGAAAGCTCCATGCTGGGAACACTTCCAACCTCGCTCTAAGTGCCTGTCTCCTCATTTGTATCCTTTTTGCTGGAATAAGACTGTGCCCCCGAGTATGGCGCTTCCTGAGTACTCTGAGTCACTCTGGCGAACTCCTGAACCCGATGAAGTGGTGGGAGCCAGCAGGTCCGAAGAGTGCGGGGCCCTGGGAGCCCCAGCTTATAGCTGGCATCCTGAGTGGGTAAGGGGAACCCTCAAACATGTAGCCAGGAGGTCAGAAGTCAGGGTGTCATGGGAACCCCCAATCTTGCGGCTAGCATCTGAGGTCTTGGGCAGACTTGGCAGTCTGGAGGACTGGGGGCTCTGTCCTCGCTCTGGTGGCCGGCGTCAGAGGAGGAAGTGCTGTGCATGCAGGTAGTGTCAGAACTGAATTGGACTGATTTCCTCACTCAGGCACCTGGCTTTTCTTCCCTTTGCCCCCATCCACCCACACACTGGGTCTTTCATCATGAGAGTCAAGCAACACCCCTGGGTGCGGAGGGTCACAGTGTTTCCATCTCACAGAGACCCCGTGACTCAGAGATGACAAACAGGTTGTCCAAAGTCAAGCTTCTCCACCAGAGCTCCTTCTATACCTTCAGAACAACCTGAGAACAGCTGGCACACTCCGAGTGACCTAAGCTTTAATTCAACAACACCCACAAAAGTCTGGCAACTAGAATTAGAGCATAAATGTAACCGGTGCGTGAACCTCAGGGGCTTCAGCTGTGGAGAGGAGAGGACACAGCGCATAACCCCGACCTCACAGGGCTGAGTGGGTTCAGTGGCCCACTGGCTGTAACACTGCTTTGGGGCTGGTGTTCTCTTCTGGGGCTTGGGCCAACCTGTGGTTCCTAATTCTACTCTGGGCATTAAGTCCCTGTTAAGCTTGCCCCTCTCTGAGCATCAAATGTCTCAACTGAAAAATGAAAGCGAAGGCAACCAAGCCCTTCTAAGAATTTAAATTCCAACATCCTTGGCCATCAACACTCTCCACTGGCCAATTCAGAAATTAATCTTTTCATTTAGTTGCTAAATGTTTGGTGGACATCTGCTCTGTACACAACCCGGGCTAGGCACTAAGAAACCTCAGACTGGATAAAGCCCTCAGGGAGCTCACACGTTAATGTGGAGACAGCCTTGCAGACAATGACAAGGCCACAGATGCCATAATGGGCATGTCCCCAGGAAGTGGCCTGGGGGAGGGAAGGAGGCGGCATTTGAGCAGAGACTTGAAGGAAGACTTGTAGCTAGGTGCTTGAGAGGCAGAGGAGTAGGAGATGGCTTCCAAGCAGAGAAAGCAGCAAGCTGAAGGGCACAGAGCTTCCAAGCACCACAGGTACTTAGCCAGGGAAGGACTGGGGTCAGGGGCAGAGACACCAATGAGCCTGCAGGTTTCCTATGAGACCATCAGACTCTGCTCTTGGCCCACTACTACAGGGAGCTCTCCTCCCAGAGGCAGAGCCTGGGCACAGCAAGGCCTGGCTGGGGGGAGGGGGATACTCAGGGGTGGAAGGGGAAGGCTGGCTTGGCATCAGACTGACCAGGGGCCATCCTCACTGGCTGTCCCTAGGCAAGTCACTTGCCTCTCTGAACCTCAGGCTGCTCATCAGGTGAAAGGAGACAATATTCCTGTTGAGGAGAGCAGGCAAGAGCTACCTGGCCTGTGAGTGCTAGAGGCTACCTAGCACTGTTCTGAGAAGGAGGCTCTGGGGGCTCCTGGGGGCAGGGGTGAGAAGCCACTGGTGGTCAAGGCTGGTAGAGGCACATGTGGTAACTGCAAAGTGGAGCCGGCAGCCTGGAGGAGCTCAGCAAATGGGGCTGAGGGGCCTGGAGCAGATGGTCCCTCAGACCCCTCCCATTTCAGTCATTCTGTGCCAGGTGACAGGTGGGCCTGCCATGCGGGCATGCACCCTGGCACACAATAGGGGCTCAATGAATGTTTGCTGAAGGAATTTATGAGGATCCTCCAATTTCTGCTCAAAACTAAGTCTTGATGCCTTTTCAGAAAAGGGACCAAGAAAGCAATGTCCTCTTCCATCCCCATTTTATACACACCCCCAACTGGCCCCTCAGGAAAGCTCCCTTCACCGGGCAGGCTATCCCATGCTAAACCAGCCTCTACAAAAAGGAACATTCAAATTTATTTCCTCTCCTCACCCAAGGGTGTGGCCTGCTGAAGGGCCAGAAAGCCTGGGGCTCCATACCCTAGCTGCTGGGTGACCTGAGGAGGGAGAAGTCCCCTCTCTGGGACTCAGCTTCCCCAACAGAGGAATGAAGGGGGACTGGTGGACTCTCGAAGGTTGGCGTTCACAAGTCAGCGACGCTGGGGTGGTGGTGGCTGACAATGTGGTATGAAGTCATTCCCAGCACGGAGAAGGGAGGGGTCTTTTCATGGAGAAAATGACAAACCAGAGGCTGCAGGGGAGGGGGCTCCTCCCCCGCATCAGTCTGGGCAGGATCCTTCAGTAAGGATTACCTCACACCCAGCCAAGCTAGAGACCCACCCACACCTGCAGCCAGGCCTTCTAAACAATGCCAGCCATCCCCATCCCACCCTAACCTCCATCTGTGACTTGGGGCCTCCTTAGGCAGGAATCTCACCCAGAGAGCAGCCAGCCCTGCTCCCCTGACAGAAGGGTGTGTTCAGGGGACACGGCCCAACAGGTCCCCATTAGTTAATGGACAAGGGGACGGCAGGTGAGGAGAGGTTCCGGAGGACAAAGGCTTCGGCACCGGAGACGCGGCCTCCGTGTGAGCCAGGACAGTGGCCGGCCGGCCGGGGCATTAAGGCCCGCCCTGAGCCGCAGGGGCTGGCCCTGCCTTTGCGCTAAGGGTCTCCAGGAATCTTCGCCCACAGTGCGCTGAGGCCCCCAGGAGGGCTTCCTGGAGGAGGAAGGGAGGGAGATGGCACAGAAACCCAGAGAGACGCCGGGACGCACAGCCAGAGAGGGACAGCGAACCACCGGGGAAGCAGAAAGACACCCGGACACTGCGTGCAGGACAGGGACAGTGGGAGACCCGGACACGCGGGCTAGTGAGGGTACGGGAGGGGGACACTGAGACATGGGGAGACCCAGACACACACAAAGATGCACACACACCCAGGGAAGGACACAGAGACACGCACAGAGATAGACACACGCAAAGACACGCGCAGCCCACGGAGGCGCGCACCCTCCCGGCAAGGCTCGCAGCCCTGCCGAACCGGGACCCTGGCCCGGACCCCTCTCCGAGGCCGCAGACCCCAGATCCCAGCCCAGCCCAGTGCCATTCACCGAGGCCGGAGACCCCAGACCCCACACCCCGGCCCGACCCCACTCTCCGAGCATGCAGACGCCAGACCCCCGCCCAACCTAGCCCCACTCACTGAGGCTGCAGACCCCAGATCCCCGCCTGGCTCGGCTCCACTCACCGAGGCTGCAGACCTCAGATGCCCCCCTGGCCCGACCCCACTCACCGAGGCCACAGACCCCAGACCCCGGTCCGGCCCCACTTACCGAGGCCGCAAACCTCGCGGCGCAGGCTGAGACGGCCGCGCTCCTCGGCTATGGCGCGCAGCATGTGCTGCAGCGAGCGCCCCTCGGCCTCGGCGCCGCCCGCAGACTCGGGGGACGCGGCGGCGGCGGCAAGGGCGGGCGGCCCGGTCCGGAGCCCCGCGGGCGCGGACACCGAGGCGCAGGCCCGGCCCGGCGGCCGCGCGGAAGCCATGCCGGGCCCCGGCTCATCGCCCGCGCCGCGCCCGCGGGGGCTCCCGGCGCGCCCCGCCGCCCCCGCCCCGGCGCCGCCCGCCGCGAGCACCAGCGAAGCCACAATCCGCCTTTGTGCGCGTCGCCGCCGCCGCCCGCCGAGCCGGCTGAGGTAGCGCACCTCCGCGCCGCCGCCTCCGCCAGCGCGCCTCCGGACCGTAAGACCACGCCCCGCCCCCGGGCCCCGCCTGGGCCCCGCCCCCGGGCCCCGCCCCGGGCCCCGCCCCCCGAGCCGCCTCAGTACTGCCAGGGCCCGCCCGTGGCCGGGCCCGCCCCTCCTCTTCCCGCCCCTAGTCCGTGCCGGCCCCGCCCCTTCCCGCCGCCGCCCAATCCTCCACGCGGGGACAGACCCGGAAACCCTGTCTCAGGGAGCTCTGGGCTCTCCCCAGCCCCGCCCACTTCCAGCGGCCCGCCTCCTGCGACCTCCGACCTCTACCACGCCTTTTGTCAAACGGCTGAGCGGATCTGGCCTCGACCTTCTCCCGCTGCCTGCAGACCTCTCTGGCCCTTCCACCCCGCACCCACGGCCCTCCTCGAGGCTGACCTCCGCCCCTGAGACCCTTCTGGCGAGACCCCGCCTCTGGATCCCTCTTGTCACCTTTCTTGGTTGCCTCTACGCTCTCTTCCGGGCCCCATTCCCCACCGGTACCCCACCCCCCGCTGCTGGCCCGCCTTTGTCACCCACACTCTGCACTGTCACACCCTTCTCCACCAAGTCGGTGATGAAGAACTGCCGGTCCTTCTGGAAACTTCCTCCGCAGAACCCAGAAAGAGGTCACCCTCCCCCAAAGGAGGTCTCCTGGGGGGAACCGTGACAAAGCAAAGCCCTCACCGCCCCCACTGACCCCTCTGCGCCTGGCACAGCGCCAAGGACCCAGATACCCCAACGCACAGTGCTTGTTGCTGTTGTTGTTAGGTGCCGTTGGGTTGGTTCCGACTTATAGCGACCCTACATACAACAGAAGGAAACACTGCCTGGCCGTGTGCCATCCTCACACTGCTTGTTACGCTTGAGCCCATTGTGTGCAGCCACAGTGCAGGATGTTGAAAAGGCTCAGAGCCTCAGTTTCCTCAGCTGTACATCGGGACTATCTCTCCTAGTCTTGGCGATTAGATATGAGGGGGCTAGGGGAAGTGTGATTCCACTGGGCATCCGTCCAGATGCTGGCCTCTGCGGATAGAGAAAGACCCAGGAAGAAGCAACCAGAGGCCTCTGGAAACTTCACACCTGGCAGCTCATTTTCAAAGACTGGGTGAGATGGGATGGAGAGACCAGTGCTGTGGGGCCCAACTAGCTGAGTCTCCAGCATCATCCCGTGCAGGACACGAGTCTCTTTCTCATTCTTCAAACACACAAGCACTATCCCCCTCCAGGCCTTTGTTCTCTGGTTCCTTCCATCTAGAATACTCTTCTGACGATCCTTGATCCTTGCGTGACTTGCTTCCTCACCACCTTTGGGCCCAGGTGTCACCTCCTCAAAGAGCCTTCCCTCCTCCCCCTTGCCCTGCTTTATTATTCTTCCCAGCACAGCACTTACCTCCTGGGACATTCCATTATATAGCTATGCGTTCTGTTTATGGCATCCCTGGGTGGCTCATGCAAACGGTTAAGTGCCTGCTCACCAGAAGTTTGGAGGTTCAAGTCCACCCAGAGGCACCTCAGAAGATAGGCCTAGAGATCTACATCTGAAAAATCAGCCATTTAAAACCCTTGTGGAGCACAGTTCTACTCTGACACACATGGGGTCCCCATGAGTGGTAGTCAGCAACAGCAACTGGTTTGGTTTTTTGTCTGACTCCCCCCTCCCCCACTGCAGCACCAGGAGGAAGTTTCTGTGACGTACACAGCAGTATTTTTGGAGCCTAGAATGTGCCTGGCACATAGCAGATGCTCAATAAATAAATGTGGAATGAGTGGATGAATGAGGGGCCTGGCAGGGAACTAGGAAAGCCTCCTTGGAAGAGGCAGCAGTAGGGAGGCCTGGGATCGCTGTGCAAAGGAAAGGCCTGGAGGAGGAGCTGGGGGCTCTGGATCCCACTTCTGGCCCCACCCCTCGTTCTGTGCCACCAGTGGTCTGACTCCCTCTGTGTCCCCAGAGCCAGGCACAGGAGGAGTTCCCTGAGAAGCGCGCAGTGAGGGACTCAGCAGAGGGAATGAGTACCCTTGGGTATCTCTCTCTCCTCCTCTGGGCCTGGGTCCCCATCTGTAAAATGACGGCACTGGCCTGACAGTCAAGGTCTCTGGTTCTGAGTCCGGAGAGCTGGGATTTTGGCCAGTAGAAATGGGACACAAGTATTAGCCCAAGAGACAAGAAAGGGCCACATAAACCAGAAACTTTATCAGCCTGAGACCAGAGGAACTAGATGGTGCCCGGCTACCACCAATGACCGCCCTGACATGGAACTCAACACAGAGTCCCTGATGGAGCAGGAAAAAGGTGGGGTGCAGAACTCAAATTCTAGTAAGAAGACCAGACTTAATGGTCTGACTGAGACTGGAGGAACCCCGGAAAGCACAGCCCCTGGATTCTCTGTTAGCCCAGAACTAAAACAATTCCCAAGGCCAACTCTTCAGACAAAGATTGCACTGGTCTGTGGGACATAAAACAATACTCGTGAAGAGTGTGCTTCTTAGCTCAAGTAGATACGTGAGACTAAACGGGCAGCTTCTGTCCGGAGGTGAGATGAGAAGGCAGAGAGGGTCAGGAGCTGGCTGAATGGACACGGGGAATCGGGTGGAAAGGAGGAGTGTGCTGTGACAGTATAGAGAGAGCAGCTAGGGCCACATAACAATGTATGTATACATTTTTGTATAACAGACTAACTTGAAATATAAACTTTCACTTAAGCTACAACAATAAACAAAAAAAGAAAAAAGGAAATGGGGCATGAGAGCAGCCGAGCAGACTGCGTGGGCAAGGGCTTGGAAGCTGGCACTTCGGTGGTCCTGTCTCTTTTTGTTTCCTAAAACTCCCCAGCATCTGTGCCAGTTCCCAAGGACAAGCCTTTGCTCATACTGTTCTTTTGTCTGGAATCCTTTCCCTCCAACACTGTACTCACCTTCGAGGCCCACTTTCCCCGGGAAGCCTCCTGATTGTTGCCATTGAGTCGGCTCCACTGTATACATTCTTACGTATAACAGAACGAAACACTACCGGGTCTTGTGCTATGTTCATGATCTTTGGTATGTTTGAGGGCATTGTCAAGGCGATTCTGTCAATCCATGTCATGGAGGGTTTTGTTCTTTTTCGCTGACCCTACTTTACCAAGCGTGATGTCCTTTTTATCAATTCAACCTTCTGATCAGGCTTGGCTAATGTCATTTGTGTCCTTACCTGCTTCAGAGACCCCCTTACCCCTCCCTCTCTACTCCATCCCATACTGTTGACGCCATAGATTCTATGACATAGAACCAGCATCCAGTCAGATCCGCCCCATTTCCCCTGGCGTCCAGCCCAGGACAGGCGCCAGGAAATATTTGTTAAATGAATAATGACGGTCACTCGGGTTCTCCATTTCCTTTCAATATCACTCCAGACATTGCCCACGAAGGGAATTTCTCTCTCTCTTTTTTTTTTTAATTGTTGCAAAAATATACATAACATGTTGGGGTTAGCTGCTGTTGAGTCGATTCCAACTCATGGCGACCCCATGTGTGCAGAGTAGAACTGCTCCATACGGTTTTCAAGGCTGTGACCGTTCAGAAGCAGATCACCAGGCCTGTCTTCCAAGGTGCCTCTGGGTGGGTTCCAACAGCCAACCTTTCAGCTAGTAGTAGAGTGCTTAATCATATGTGCCACTCAGGGGCTGCTATATATACCGCATTTGCCAATTCAAAGTTTTTCAGGTGTACCATTTAGTGACATCAGTGACATCTAATGATGCTGTGCAGCCATCACCCATAGTTGTTGCCCAATTTCCCATCACTATAAACAGAAACTCACTACTTCCTAAACTATGACCCCCCTTTCCCCCTCCCTCCTGCCCCATACGGTAAATTTTTTAATGTCAGAAAAAAAAAAAAAAACGAACCCATTGCCGTCGATTGGATTCTGACTCGTAGCAACTCTATAGAACAGAGTAGAACTGCTCCATAGCATTTCCAAGCAGTGGCTGGTGGATTCGATCTGGCGACCTTTTGGTTAGCAGTCGAGCTCTTAACCACTGCACCACCAGGGCTCCTTTTGAACATCAAACCAACAAAGCAAAACAAACCCATTGCCATCGAGTCAATTCCAACTCATAGCGGAGTAGAACTGCCCAATAGGGTTTCCAAGGACTGTCTGGTGGATATGAACTGCCAACCTTTTGGTTAGCAACTGAGCTCTTAACCACTGTGCCACCAGGGCTCCTTTTCTTTTTTTTTTTTTTAAATATTTTATTGTACTTCAGGTGAAGGCTTACAGAACAGTTTCTCATGTAACAGTAGTACACATGCTGTTTTATGACTTTGGTTAACAACCCCACAACATTTTAACCCTCTAAATTCTCAGCTTTTTTTTTTTTTTTTTTTTGGTGAAAATACACATAGCCAAAGATACACCATTTCAAAACTTTTTACGTACACATTTAAGTGACATTGACTACGCTCTTCTAATTGTGCTATTATTCTCACTTAAGATGAAGGCTTACAGGACAAAATAGCCTCCCATTTAACAGTCACTACAAATGTTGCCCTATAACAATGGTTAACAATCTCACAACACATCAACAGTATCCTTACTCAACCTTGTGTTCCCTATCATCAGCTTCCGACTCCCCTTCTGCCTTCTGGCCCTTGTCACTGGACTCCTGTACCTCATTAGTCTCATTTGGTTTTACTGGGCTGTCCACTCCCAGGCTGAACAGTGAACCTCGAAGGTAACTTCACCACTGAGCTAAAAGGGTGTCTGGGGGCCATACTCTTGAGGTTTCTCCAGTCTCCTTTAGGCCAGTAAATCTGGTCTTTTTTTTTTTGTGAGTTAGAATTATGCTCTACATCCTTCTCCAGCTCTGTCCAGAACCCTCTGCTGTGATCCTGGTCAGAGCAGTCAGCGGTGGTAGCCGGGCACCATCTAGCTGTACTGGACTCAGTCCGGTGGAGGCCTTGGTAGCTGTGGACAATTAGTCCTTCGGACTAATCTTTTTGTTGTATCCTGTTCTCTTCATTCTCTCTTGCTCCCGAAGGAATGAGACCAGTGGAGTATCTTAGATGGTCGCTCACAGGCTTTTAAGACCCCAGACACTACTCACCAAGGTAGAATGTAGAGCATTGTCTTTATAAGTAGTGTCATGCCAGTTGAGCTAGATGTTCCCCAGGGATCCTTTTAATGTCAAGTGGTGTTAAATTGTTTGGTCTCTGCTACTAACTGAAAAGTTGGTGGTTCAAATCCGTTGTGCCACCAGGATATCTTCCATGTTACCTTACAATGTAAAAAGGGACTTTGCAGGTGTGATTTAAGATATGGACCCTGAGATGGAGAGACGATCCTGAATTACCTGGGTAGAACAAATCTGATCACATGAGTTCTTTAAAATCAGACGGCCTGTCCTGGCTGTGATCAGAGGGAGATGTGACTATGGAAGAAGGGTCAGGAGTTGCAAACTTGCTGATTTTAAGAAGGAGGAAGGGGCCACGAGCCAAGGAATGTAGGCTGGAAAAAGCAAAGAAGGCAGATTCTCCCCTAAAGCCCCAGAAAGGAATGCAGCCTTGTTGACACCTTGAGGCACATGTCAGGTTGCTAACCGGCAGAACTATAAGATACCGCATTTGTGTTATTTTGAGGCACTAAGTTTGTACTCATTTATTACGGCAGCAGCAGGAAACTCATACAATGAGGAAACATAAGATGATGGGAGCCAGGTCATCTCTCTACTCAAGCACTTCTTTCCTGAGCTTTATTTTGCAAACAACACGAGAACAACAATAAAGCAAAGTTTAGCAGAAAGAGAAATCAACCACAATCCAATTGCTTTCATTGTCAGTTGCTTCATTGCTCAGCATTCCTTCCTGGGACTTGCTGAAATGCCAGGTCCTTCCTGGCCTTAACTCTCTGCTAGTCTACAGTTAAGGAGGCCTGGTGGTGCAACAGTTAAGGGCTCAGCTGCTAACTGAATGT
The DNA here is from genome assembly GCA_030035585.1 of Dugong dugon. NCBI lineage: Eukaryota > Metazoa > Chordata > Mammalia > Sirenia > Dugongidae > Dugong > Dugong dugon. Next base: position 6,721,214 of record CM057465.1, on the reverse strand, counting down.
TCGAACCCACCCAGCCGCTCCTAGGGAGAAAGACGTGTCAGACTGCTCTTGTAAACATGACCGCCAGGAAAACCCTATGGGGCACTTCTGCTCTGTCACGTGGGGTCAGCATGAGTCAGAATTGACTATAGACTTCAACTGTTTATTTTTTCTTCTTGGTCTACTAATCCCCAGGCAGGCTGGGTATGAGCAGCCCCATCACAGGTAGCTGAGCTGATCCACTGAGCACATGTTCCAAGGGGTGGGCCCAAGGGCTCTTCCATTCATCCCTGAAAATCGGTTAAAACACTTGCTTCGGTCACATGAGTGTTAACAGCTTCTCCTTTTCACATTTCCTATGACTCATGGCTCTCCTTTGCTGGAAACTCCCCCGTCTACTCCCTATTTTTCAGCCTCTCTTTCATCCGAAAAGTCAAATCCAACCACTTCTTCAACATTGGGTTTTTGTCACCTGCAACAAATGAGGGAAACTACCTGGAAACACTCATCTCCCTCCCTTCACCCTCCCCCAAAACAAAAGTTTGGCAGTTCAAACCCACATGGGGCTCAGTGGGGGAAAAGACCTGGTGACCTGCTTCCGTAAAGACTGTGCTGCTGTTAGGTACCATCAACTCAGTCCCAACTCATTGCAACCCTATGTCCAACAGAAGGAAGCACTGCCCAGTCCTGCGCCATCCTCACAATCCTTGTTATGTATGAGCCCACTGTTGCAGCTACTGTTCAATCCATCTCATTGAGGGTCTTCCTCTTTTTCGCTGACCCTCTACTTTACCAAGCACGGGTCAGGCGCACCTTAGTTCTCAGAGTGACATCTTTCCTTTCTAACACTTTAAAGAAGTCTTTTGCAGCAGTTTGCTCAATGCAATACATTGTTTGCTTTCTTGACTGCTGCTTCCATGGGTGTTGATTGTGGATCCAAGTAAAACGAAATCCTTGACAATTTCAAATTTTTCTCCTCTTATCATGATGTTGCTTATTGGTCCAGTTGTGGGGATTTTTGTTTTCCTTATGTTGAGTTTCCATACTGGAAACTGTAGTCTTTGATCTTCATTATCAGTAAGTGCTTCAAGTCCTCTTCACTTTCAGCAAGCAAGGTTGTATCATTTGCATATCACAGGTTGTTAATGAGTCTTCCTCCAATCCTGATGCCCCTTTCTTCTTCATATAGTCCAGCTTCTCGGATTATTTGCTCAACATACAGATTGAATAGGTATGGTGAAAGGATACAACCCTGACGCGCACGTTTCCTGATTTTAAACCATGAGCTATCCCCTTGTTCTGTTGGAACGACTGCCTCTGGGTCTATGTACAAGTTCCACATGAGCACAATTAAGTGTTCTGGAATTTTCATATCTTTGCAACGTTACCTATAATTTTTTATGATCCACAGAGTTGAATGCCTTGCATAGTCAATAAAACACAGGTAGGCATCTTTCCAGTATTCTCTGCTTTCAGCCAAGATCCATCTGACATCAGCAATGATAGCCCTTGTTCCACATCGTCTTCTGAATTTGGCTTGAATTTCTGGCATTTCCCCAGTGATGTACTGCTGCCGCCGCCTTTGAATGATCTTCAGCAAAATTTTACTTGTGAGTAATATTAATGATATTATTTGATAATTTCCATATTCTGTTGGATCACCTGTCTTTGGAATAGGCACATATATGATTCTCTTCCAGTCGGTTGGTCAGGTAGCTTTCTTCCAAATTTCTTGCCATTGACAAGTGAGTGCTTCCAGCGTTGCATTCATGTGTTGAAACATTTCAACTAATATCCGGTCAATTCCTTGAGCCTGTTTTTTGACAATGTCTTCAGTACAGCTTGGACCTCTTCCTCCAGTACCATTGGTTCTTGGTCATATGCTACCCCCTAAAATGGTTGAACTTCTACCAAGTATTTTTGGTACAGCAACTGTGTATTCCTTCCTCTTCTTTTGCTGCTTCCTGCATCATTCAATATTTTGCCCATATTGTTGTGGTTGTTAGATGCTGTCAAGTCAATTCCAACCCATAGAGAAACCCTATGCACAACAGAACGAAACACTGTCCGATCCTGCACCATCCTCACAATTGCTGCTGTGCTTGAGCCCATTGTTGCAGCCACTGTGTCAATCCATCTCGTTGACGGTCTTCCTCTTTTCTGCTGACCGTCTACTTTACCAAGCATGAAGTCCTTCTCCAGGGACTGATTCTTCCTAATAACATGTCCAAAGTATGTGAGACGTATTCTCACCACCCTTGCTTCTAAGGAGCATTATGGTTGTACCTCTTTCAAGGCAGATTCGTTCGTTCTTTTGGAAGTCCATGGTATATTCAACGTTCTTCACCAACACCACAATTCAAAGACGTCAATTCTTCTTTGGTCTTCCTTATTTATTGTCCAGCTTTTGCACGCATATAAGGCTGATTGAAAACATCACGGCTGGGGTCAGGCACACCTTAGTCTTCAAGGTGACATCTTTGCTTTTCAACACTTTAAAGAGGTCTTTTGCAGCAGATTTTCCTAATGCAATACGTCTTTTGATTTCTTGACTGCTGCTTCCATGGGTGTTGACTGTGGAGCCAAGTAAAATGAAATCCTTGACAACTTCAATCTTTTCTCCGTTTTTCATGATGTTGCTTATTGGTCCAGTTGTGAGGACTTTTGTTTTCTTTATGTTGAGGTGTAATCCATACTGAAAGCTATGGTCTTTGATCTTCATCAGTAAGTGCTTCAAGTCCTCTTCACTTTCAGCAAGCAAGGTTGTGTCATCTGCATATCACGGGTTGTTAATGAGTCTTCCTTCAATCCTGATGTCCCATTCTTCTTCATATAGTCCAGCTTCTTGGATTATTTTTTCAGCATACAGATTGAATAGGCATGGTGAGAAGATACAATCCTGACGCACACCTTTCCTGACTTTAAACCAAGAAGTATCCCCTTGTTCTGTTCGAACAACTGCCTCTTGGTCTATGTACAAATTCCTCAGGAGCACAATTAAGTGTTCTGGAATTCCCATTCTTCAAAATGTTATCCATAATTTGTTATGATCCACACAGTCGAATGCCTTTGCATCGTCAATAAAACACAGGTAAACATCTTTCTGGTATTCTGCGCTTTCAGCCAGGATCCACCTGACATGAGCAATGATATCCCTGGTTCCACATCCTCTACTAAATCCAGCTTGAATTTCTGGCAGTTCCCTGTCAATATACTGCTGTGGCCACTTTTGAGCAATCTTTGGCAAAATTTTGCTTGCATGTGACGTTAATGATAGTGTCTGATAATTTCCACATTCGGTTGGATCACCTTTCTTGGAAAGAGGCATAAATAGGGATCTCTTGCAGTTGGTTGACCAGGCAGCTGTCTTCCAAATTTCTTGGCATAGATGAGTGAGCACTTCCAGTGCTGCTTCTGTTTGTAGAAATATCTCAATTGGTATTCTGTCAATTCCTGGAGCCTTGGGTTTTGCCAGTGCCTTCAGTGCAACTTGGACTTCTTCCTTCAGTACCACTGATTCCTGATCATATGTTACCTCCTAAAACGGTTGAATGTCGACCTGTTCTTTTTGGTACAGTGACTCTGTGTATTCCTTCCACCTTCTTTTGATACTTCTGCGTCATTTAATATTTTCCTGATAGAATCTCTCAATACCACATCTCGAGGCTTGAATTTTTCTTCACTTCTTTCAGCTTGAGAAGTGCTGAACATGTGCTTCCCTTTTGCTTTCTGACTCCAGGTCTTTGCACATTTCATTATAATACTTCACTTTGTCTTCTCAAACTGCCCTTTGAAATCTTCTGTTCAGTTCTTTTACTTCATCATTTCTTTTACTCACTTTAGCTACTCTATGCTCAGGAACAAGTTTCAGAGTCTCTTCTGACATCCATTTTGCTCTTTTATTTCTTTCCTATCTGTTTCATGGCCTTTTGCTTTCTTCATGTATGATGTCCTTGATGTCATTCCACAATTCGTCTGGTCTTTGGTCCTTAGTGTTCAATGTGTCACATCTATTCTTGAGATGGTCTCTAAATTCAGGTGGGATATACTCAAGGTCATACTTTGGCTCTCATGGACTTGTTTTAATTTTCCTCAGCTTCAACTTGAACTTGCATTTAAGCATGTCTTAGTTATCTAGCGCTGCTATAACAGAAATACCACAGGTGGATGGTTTTAAGAAAGAAAAATTTATTCTCTCACATTTTGGGAGGTTACAAGTTCAAATTCAGGGCATCAGCTCCAGGGAACGGCTCTCTCTCTCTTTGTTGGCCCTGGAGGAAGGTCCTTGTCACCAATCGTGCCTTGGCCTAGAAGCTTTTCAGCGCAAGGACCTGGGGTCCAAAGATGTGCTATTCTCCTGGCTCTTGCTTCTTTTCTTTCTTTATTTTTTAGAATTGTGCTTTATGTGAAAGTTTACAGTTCTAGTCTCTCATACAAAAATTTATACACTCGTTATGTGACCCGAGTTGCTCTCTGTATAATGTGACAGCACTCTCCCCCTTTCCAGCCCGGATTTCCCGTGTCCATTCAACCAGCTCCAGTCCCTTTCTGCCTTCTCATCTTGCCTCCGGACAGGAGCTGCCCATTTAGTGTCATGTGTCTACTTGAGCTAAGAAGCACTCTCTTCACAAGTATCACTTTATGTCTCATAGTCCAGTCTAATCATTGTCTGAAGAGTTGGCTTCAGGAATGGTTTCAGTTCTGGCCTAACAGAGAATCTGGGGGTCATGTCTTCCAGGGTCCCTTCAGTTTCAGTCAGACCATTAAGTCTGGTCTTGAGTTCTGCACCCTAGTTTTCTCCTGCTCCGTCAAGGACTCTGTTGTGTTCCTTGTCAGGATGTTCATTGGTGGTAGCTGGGTACCATCTAGTTCTTCTGGTCTCAGGCTGATGGAGTTTCTAGTTTATGTGGCCCTTTCTGTCTCTTGGGCTAATATTTTCCTTGTGTCTTTCTTTGGTATTCTTCATTCTCCTTTTCTCCAGGTGGGTTGGGCCCAATTGATTAATCTTAGATGGTCGCTCACTAGCTTTTAAGACCTCAGATGCCACTCAACAAAATGGGATGCAGAACATTTTCTTAATAAACTTTGTTATGCCAATTTACCTAGATGTCCCCTGAAACCATGGTCCCCAGACCCTCGCCCCTGCTACTCTGTCCCTTGAAGTGTTTGGTTGTATTCAGGAAACTTCTTAGCTTTTGGTCTAGTCCAGTGGTGCTGACTTCCTCTGTATTGTGTGTTGTCCTTCCCTTCATCTAAGATAATTCTTATCTACTATCTAGTTAGTGAATATCCCTCTTCCTCCCTCCCCATCCTCGTAACCATCAAAAATGTTTTCTTCTGTGTTCAAATCTTTTCTTGAGTTCTTATAATAGTAGTCTCATGCAATATGTGTCCTTCTGCCACTGACTAATTTCACTCAGCATAATGCCTTCCAGATTTATCCATGTTATGTGATGTTTCACAGATTCATTGTTGTTCTTTATCATTGCATAGTATTCCATTGTGTGAATATACCATAACTTGTTTATCCATTCGTCCATTGATGGGCACCTAGGTGGTTTCCATCTTTTTGCTGTCGTGAGCAGTGCTGCAATGAACATGGGTATGCGTATATCTATTCTGTGACAGCTCTTATTTCTGTAGGATATATTTCAAGGAGTGGGATTGCTGGATGGTATGGTACTTCCATTTCTAGCTTTTTAAGGAAGCTTCAAATCGATTTCCAAAGTGGTTGTACAATTTTACATTCCTACCAACAGTGTATAAGTGTTCCAGTCTCTCCACAACCTCTTCAACATTTATTATTTTGTGTTTTTTGGATTAATTCTAGACTTGTTGGAGTGAGATGGTATCTCATTGTAGTTTTGATTTGCATTTCTCTAATGGCTAATGATCGTGAGCGTTTCCTCAACTATCTGTTAGCGCCTGAACGTCTTCTTTGGTGAAGTGCCTGTTTCATATCCTTTGCCCATTTTTTAATTGAGTTATATGTCTTTTGGTTGCTGAGATTTTGCAGTATCTTGTAGATTTTAGAGATTAGATGCTGATTGGATTTGTCATAGCCAAAATTTTTTTCCCAGTCTGTAAGTTGTCTTTTTGCTCTTTTGGTGAAGTCTTTTGATGAGTGTAAGTGTTTGATTTTTTAGGAGCTCTCAGTTGTCTAGTTTCTCTTCTGGTGTTTGTGATTGTTAGTAATGCTTTGTATTCGGTTTATGCCATGTATTAGGGCTCCTAGCATTGTCCTATTTTTTCTTCCTGGCTCTTGTTTCTTGGTAGTATGAGGTCCCCATGTCTCTCTGCTCATTTCTCTCTTTTATATCTCAACAGAGATTGGCTTAAGACACAATCTAATCTTGTAGATTGAGTCCTGCCTCATTAACATAACTGCCATTAATCTCACCTCATTAACATTATAGAGGTATAATTTACAACACACATGAAAATCACATCAGATGACAAAATGGTGGACAATCACACAATTCTGGGAATCAGGACCTAGCTAAATTGATACTCATATTTTTGGAGGACACAATTCAATCCATGATAAATCAATTGATGGTCTGTTCTACAGTCGGCCCTTGGCCTTGTTCTCATTGAAGAAATTGAGCTTCTTCATTGTCTCTTTCCACAGATTTAGTCTATATGATTCCTGTGTATTCAAACAGCAAAGCCCACATGGATAGTCATAGTCATCATTTACATTGTTGAGAAAGGGTATTTGCAATCAATAGGTCGTTGGTCTTGCAAAATTCTATCATGGGATCTCTGGAATCATTTCTATCACCAAGGCCATATTTTCCAGCTACTGATCCTTCTTCTTTGTCTCCAACTTTTGTATTCCAATCACCAGTAATTATCGTTGCATCCTGATCGTGTGTTTGATCAATTTCAGACTACAGAAGTTAGTAAAAATCTTCAATTTCTTCATCTTTGGCCTTAGTGTTTGGTGCATAGCTTTGAATAATAGTCTTATTAACTGGTCTTCCTTGTAGACGTATGGATATTATCCTATCACTGACCGTGTTGTACTTGAGGGTAGATCTTAAAAGGTTCTTTTTGACACTGAATGTAATGCCATTCCTCTTCAATTTGTCATTCCCAGCACAGTAGACCATATGATTGTCCAATTCAAAATGGCAAATACCAGTTCATTTCAGCTCACTAATGCCTAAGGTATCTACCTTCAAGCGTTCCATTTCTTTTTTGACAACATTTTTCCTAGATTAATACTTCGTACATTCCATGTTCTAATTATTGATGGATGTTTGCAGCTGTATCTTCTCATTTTGAGTCACGCCACATAGCAAATGAAGGTCCTAAAAGCTTTACTCCATCCATGTCATTAAGGTCAACTCTACTTTGAGGAGGCAGCTCTTCCCCAGTTGTATTTACATGCCTTCCAACCTGAGGGGCTCACCTTCTGGCACTATTTCAGACAATGTTCTACTATCATTCATACAGCTTTCACGGGCCAATTTTTTAGAAGTAGATCACCACCTCCTTCTTCCTAGTCTGTACTAGTCTGGAAGCTCCGTTGAAACCTGTCCACCATGGGTGACCCTATTGGTATTTGAAATACTGGTGGCATAGCTTTCTGCATCACAGTAACACAAAGCCACCACAGTATGACAAAATGACAGATGAGCTGTAAAGATTACAACCTAGGTTTCTTAGTTATCTAGTGCTACTATAACAGAAATGCCACAAGTGGATGCCTTTACCAAACAGAAGTGTATTCTCTCATAATTCAGGAGGTGAGAATTCTGAATTCAGGGCATCAGATCCAAGGGAAGGCTTTCTTTCTTGCTCAGCTCTGGGAGAAGGTCCTTGTCATCAATTTTCCCCTGGTCTAGGAGCTTCTCAACACAGGGACCCCAGGTCCAAAGGACGTGCTCCATTCTTGGCCCTCCTTGCTTGGTGGTAATGAAGTCCGTGTCCCCTGTGCTTGCTTCTCTTTTATATCTCAAAAGAGATTGACTCAAGATACAATTTAATCCTGTAGATTGTGTCCTATCTTATTAACATAACTGTCTCTAATCCTGCCTCGTTGACATCATAGAGGTTAGGATTTACAACATGTAGGCATAATTACATCAGATCACAAAATGGAAGACAGCCACACAATACTGGGAATCACGGCCTAGCCTAATTGGCACACATTTTGTGTGGACATGATTCAATTCATAACACTAGGAAACCCTGTGGGGCAATTCTAGTCTGTCACGCGGGGTCACTATGCATTGGAACTGAGTCAACAGCACAACAACAACCCCCTCCAACACTGGGCTTTTCTCACCTGCTACAAAGGTAGGAGAACTACCTGGGAAGTTTCCACTGCCTGCCTTCACCCATCCTCTAGCCCCTTTCCACCACCTTCCACAGGCACGAAATGTGTTCTCATCCTCCCAGTTGTCAGAAATTCCACAATCAGCACTCCACTTCTCTTTTTAAATAGCTCCCTGCTAAAATTCCCCTGGAGGGCAGAACCTTCAGATTATTATTAGGCACTGACACCTCAGCGAGAATGAAGGACTCAGAGGAGATTTTGAAAGAGGGAGTGTCTTATGGGGCTGGGGGGCTGGGGAGATGCTAAGGTTTCTTGAAGACTTTCTCTGTGTGGAGGAGCTTCATGAATATGAACAAGTACTGTGTAATCCTGAACCTTGGAAGGCAACTAGTGTCGTCTTCCTGTGTTAGAGGAGGCCAGCAAGACCCAGAGAGGTGAAGTCATGCTAAAATCACACAGCACATTAGACCTGGAGCCAGGACTCAATCTTCCTGTAGCCAGGGGGAAAAGACACCCCAGTGCACACATCATTCACCCCTTCTCTGGCTCAGGAGTCCCTGGGTGGTGCAAATGGTTAACATGCTCAGCTGCTAACCAAAAGGTTGGTGGTTCGTGTTCACCCAGAGGTGCCTCAAAAGAAAGGCTGGTGATCTCCTTCTAAAAAACCAGCCATCGAAAACCCTGTGGGGCACAGTTCTACTCTCACGCACTCGGCGCTGCCGAGAGTCGAAGTTGACTTGATGGCAACAGGTTTTTGGAGTCCCTGGGTGGGGCAAGCGTTAACATGCTCAGCTGCTAGCTGAAAGGTTGGTAGTTCAAGCACACCCAGAAGAAAGGAAGAAAAGCCTGGAGATCTACTTCCAAAAATTCAGCCATTGGACATGTGGAGCACAGTTCTACTCTGACACAGATTGGGTCGCCATGAGTCAGAATGGACTCCATGGCAACTGATTTTTTTTTTTTTCCTGTCCTAAGGAGGGAAGGCCCATTAGAGAATGGGATATGAGATTATAGGTTTTAAAAGGGAGGCCACATTATGGAACTGCAAGGCAGTGTGTCATTGCCAGTAAGTGAGGACACAGGACACCCAAGGGGGGGAGGCCCTGAAGGTGGGCAGAGACATAATAGGAGTAGAAATGCCATCATCAGGGGACCTAGGACTGTCACTATTTGAACTTGGGCATGTCCCTTCTGCTGGGGAGCCCTTGGTCTCCCATCTGTCAGTGAGGAGGCTGAGCTAGATGTGCCCTTGGCCCTTCCAGCCCCGATGTCACGGGAGAGCAGGTAGGATGAGCCAGGGTGGGGAAGCACACTGGATAGCCTGCTCTCCTTTCCCTGCCTCTCCAGCTCCTGCTCCCAGAGCCCCTTGCCTGGAAGTTGGTTCCTTTGCCAGTGAACACATTCTTCCAGGCACGTGCCCAGGGCAGGAGGGGCTGAATCAAGCCACAAAGCCTCCCAGGGTCAGGTGAAGGCATGTAGCTTGGGGGCAGACAGTGCGTGGGACCAGGGTTCTAGTCTGACCTATGTCCTAGCAGCCTCAGCAGAACTTAGGCAGTTCCTCCCTGGCCAACCCACTATGATCCCTGCTTTGATTAACTCAGCTGATTAGGGATCTTCTTGACATCTGCAAAAATCCCTTCTGTCATGTAACCTAACAAACAAGAGTGGTGGAATTCCGTCATCATATGTCTCATCCACACTAAAGCGGAGATTTATAAGGGTCATTGATGGGCATGTTACCTTCACAGGGTCTCCCAGCCTGGGAGGCCTGGCCCCTCTGAGCCAGCTTCTGCCCAACAGCCAGAGCGAGCTTTTCTGTTTATCTATTAGAGACCTATGTCACTGGGTTGCAAAAATGGCTGGTGCTCAGTTACTAACCTAAAAGTTGGCGGTTGAGACTCGCCAAAAGCTCCATGGGAGAAAGACCTGGTGACCCGCTTCCATAAAGATTCCAAACCCATTGCCATCAAGTGGATTCTGACTCATAGTGACCCTATATGACAGAGTAGAACTGCGCCATAGGGTTTCCAAGGCTGTAATCTTTACGGAAGTGGACTACCATGTCTTTCTCCCGAGGAGCAGCTGGTGGGTTCGAACTGCCCACCTTTCAGTTAGCAGCCGAGCGCTTAACCACTGCACCACCAGGGCTCCATCTATAAAGATTACAGCCAAGAAAACCTTATGGCACAATTCTACTCTGTAGTACATGAGGTGCCAATGAGTTTGGGTTTTGGCTACTGACCTATCCCTGGGTCCTGGTGGCATAGTGGTTAAGAGTTCAGCTGCTAACCAAACGGTCAGCAGTTCGAATCCACCAGGCACTCCTTAGAAGCCCTATGGGGCAGTTCTACTCTGTCCTATAGGGTCAGTATGAATCAGACTCGATGGCAATTGTTTTTTTTTTCTTCTTATTCTTCTTTTTACAAGTCCCTGGGTAGTGCAGATGGTTAAGTGCTCAGCTACTAATCAAAAGGTTGGTGATTCCAACCCACCCAGAGGCACCTCAGAAGAAAGGTCTGGTGATCTGCTTCCAAAAGGTCAAGCCTTGAAAACCCTATGAAGTGCAGTTCCACTCTGCACACACGAGGTTGCCATGAGTCAGAACAAACTTGATGGCAATGGGTTTCGTTTGGTTTTTGGTATCATTGCTGTCGTTGTTGTCAGGTGCCATCAAGTCAGTTCCGACTCATAGCAACCTTATGCCCCACAGAACGAAACATGTGCCCAGTCCTGCGCCATCCTCACAATCGTTGTTATGCCTGAGCCCATTGTTGCAGCCACTGTGTCAATCCGTCTCATTGAGGGTCTTCCTCTTTTTCCCTGACCCTCTACTTTACCAAATACGATGTCCTTCTCCAGGGACTGATCCCTCCTGACAACATGTACAAAACATGTAAGATGTAGTCTCGCCATCCTTGCTTCTAAGGAGCATTCTGGTTGTACTTCTTCCAAGACAGATTTGTTTGTTCTTTTGGCCGTCCATGGTATATGCAATATTCTTCGCCAACATCACAGTTCAAAGGCGTTAATTCTTCTTCGGTCTTCCTTATTCATTGTCCAGCTTTCGCGTGCATATGATGCAATTGAAAATACCATGGCTTGGGTCAGGTGCACCTTAGTCTTCAAGGTGACATCTTCACTTTTCAACACTTTAAAGAGGTCTTTTGCAGCAGATTTGCCCAGTGCAATGCATCTTTTGATTTCCTGACTGCTGCTTCCATGGGTGTTGATTGTGGATCCAAGTAAAAAGAAATCCTTGACCGCTTCAATCTTTTCTCCGTTTATCATGATGTTGCTTATTGGTCCAGTTGTGAGGATGTTTGTTTTCTTTATGTTGAGGTGTGGTCCATACTGAAGGCTGTGGTCTTTGATCTCCATCAGCAAGTGCTTCAAGTCCTCTTCACTTTCAGCAAGCAAGCCTGTGTCATTTGCATATTGCAGGTTGTTAATGAGTCTTCCTTCAATCTTGATGCCACGTTGTTCTTATAGTCCAGCTTCTCAGATTATTTGCTCAGCATGCAGATTAATAGGTATGGTGAAAGGATACAACCCTGGCGCACACCTTTCCTGACTTTAAACCATGAAGTATCCCCTTGTTCTGTCTGAACAACTGCCTCTTGATCTGCATAAAGGTTCCTCATAAGCACAATTAAGTGTTGTGGAATTCCCATTCTTCACAATGTTATCTATAATTTGTTATGATCCACACAGTCGAATGCCTTTGCATAGTCAGTGAAACACAGGTAAACATCTTTCTGGTATTCTGTACTTTCAGCCAGGATCCATCTGACATCAGCAATGATATCCCTGGTTCCATGTCCTCTTCTGGATCCAGCCGGAATTTCTGGCACTTTCCTGTCAACAGACTGCTGCAGCCACTTTTAAATGATCTTCAGCAAAACTTTACTTGCGTGTGATATTGTTTGATAATTTCCACATTCAATTGGATCACCTTTCTGGGGAATAGGCATAAATATGGATGTCTTTCAGTCAGTTGGCCAGTTAGCTGTCTTCCAAATTTCTTGGCATAGACGAGTGAGCACTTCCAGTGGTGCATCCTTTTGTTGAAGCATCTCAGTTGGTATTCCGTCCATTCCTGGAGCCTTGTTTTTCGCCAATGCCTTCAGTGCAGCTTGGACTTCTTCCTTCAGTACCACAGGTTCCTGATCATATGCTACCTCCTGAGATGGTTGAACGTTGACCAATTCTTTTTGGTATAATGAGTCTGTGTATTCCTTCCATCTTCTTTTGATGCTTCCTGTGTCATTCAGTATTTTCCCCATAGAATCCTTCACTATTGCAACTCAAGGCTTGAATTTTTTCTTCAGTTCTTTAAGCTTGAGGAATGCCGAGCGTGTTCTTCCCCTTTGGTTTTCTATCCCCAACTCTTTGCATATGCCATTATAACTTGCAAAAGACTTTGCTTTGTCTTCTTGAGCCGCCCATTGAAATCTGTTCAGTTCTTTTACTTCATCATTTCTTCCTTTTGCTTTAGCTACTTAACCTTCAAGAGCAAGTCTCAGAGTCTCTTCTGACATCCATTTTGGTGTTTTTTTCATCCCTGTCTTTTTAATGGCCTCTTTCTTTCTTCATGTCCGATGTCCTTGATGTCATTCCACAACTTGTCTGGTCTTCAGTTATTAGTGTTCAACACTTCAAATCTATTCTTGAGATGGTCTCTAAATTCACGTGGGATATACCCAAGGTCGTACTTTGGCCCTCATGGACTTGTTCTAATTTTCTTCAGTTTCAACTTGAACTTGCACATGAGCAACTGGTGGCCTGCTCCACAGTCAACCGCTGGTCTTGTTCTGACTGACGACATCCTCTCTTTCCACAGATGTAGTCAAGCTGATTCCTGTGTATTCCAGCTGGTGAGGTACTTGTGTATAGTCACCGTTTATGTTCTGAAAAAAGCTATTTGCAGTGAAGAAGTCATTGGTCTTGCAAAATTCTATCATGGGATCTCTGGAATCATTTCTATCACCAAGGCCATATTTTCCAACTACTGATCCTTCTTCTTTGTTTCTAACTTTCACATTTCAATCACCGGTAATTATCAATGCATCCTGATTGCATGTTTGATCAATTTCAGACTGAAGAAGTTGGTAAAAATCTTCAATTTCTTCATCTTTGGCCTTAGTGGTTGGTGCGTAAATTTGCATAATAGTTGTATTAACTGGTCTTCCTTGTAGGCATACGGATATTATCCTATCACTGACAGCGTTGTACTTCAGGATAGATCCTGAAATGTTCTTTTTGATGATGAATGCGATGCCATTCCTCTTCATGTTGTCATTCCCGGCATAGTAGACCACATGGTTGTCTGATTCAAAATGGCCAATACCAGTCCATTTCAGCTCACTAATGCCTAGGATATCCATGTTTATGCGTTCCATTTCATTTTTGATGATTTCCAACTTTCCTAGATTCATACTTCGTGCATGCCACGTTCCGATTACTAATGGATGATTGCAGTTGTTTCTTCTCATTTTGAGTCATGCCACATCAGCAAATGAAGGTCCTGAAAGCTTGACTCCAAACACGTCATTAAGGTCAACTGTGCTTCAAGGAGGCAGCTCTTCCCCAGTTGTCTCTTGAGTGCCTTCCAACCTGGAGGGCTAATCTTCTGGCACTGTATCAGACAGTGTTCTGCTGCTATTCATAAGGTTTTCACTGGCTAATTCTTTTCAGAAGTAGACTGCCAGTTCCTTCTTCCTACTCTGTCTGGAAGCTCAGCTGAAACCTGTCCACCAAGGGTGACCCTGCTGGTATCTGAAAACTGGTGGCATAGCTTCTAGCATCACAGCAACACGCAAGCCCCCGCAGTACGACAAACTGACAGACACGGGAGGTTTGGTATCATAGATCTATCTATCTTTCCTTCTCTGTTTCGTTCTTTCTTTGATATTCTTTTTTATCTTTTTAATATGAAATCTTTGAAATAAACCCTAAATAAGCGAGTAGTATAATGGGCACTGCTTGTACCCATGTATCCATCACCTAGATTTAACAGCCATTAATATCTTGCCAAGGAGTCCTGGTGACAAATCGTAAAACCCTTGGCTGAGAACCAAGAGCTTGGCAGTTTGAACCCACCCAGTGGCTCTGCGGGAGAAAGACCTGGCAGTCTGCTTCCGTAAAGATTCCAAAAACCAAACTTGTTGCCATCAAGTTGATTCCAACTCATAGCGACCCTACAGTACAGAGTAGAACTACCGCATTGGGTTTCCAAGGCTTTAATCTTTTTTTTCTTTATTTTTTTCTATACAAAAATTTATACATACATTGTTATGTGATTCTAATTGCTCTCCCCATACTGTGACAGCACACAGCTTCTTTCCACCCCTGATTCCCCATGTCCATTCAGCCAGCTCCTATCCCTCTCTGCCTTCCCATCTCACCTCCGGACAGAAGCTGCCCAGTTAGTCTCTTATATCTACTTGAGCTAAGAGGCACACTCCTCACTAGTATCACTTTATGTCCCACAGTCCAGTCCAATCCCTGTCTGAAGAGTTGGCCTCGGAGATTGTTTTAGTTCTGGGCTGATAGAGAATCCAGGGGCCGTGCTTTCCAGGGTTCCTCCAGTCTCAGTCAGACCATTAAGCTGGTCTTCTTACCAGAATTTGAGTTCTGCACCCCAACTTTCTGCTCCATCAGGGACTCTCCGTTGTGTTCCCTGTCAGGGCGGTCAGTGGTGGTAGCCGGGCACCATCTAGTTCCTCTGGTCTCAGGCTGATGAAGTCTCTGGTTTATGTGGACCTTTCTGTCTCTTAGGCTAATACTTTCCTTGTGTCTTTGGTGCTCTTCATTTTCCTTTACTCCAAGAGGTTGGGACCAATTGATGCATCTTAGATGGCCACTTGTAAGCTTTTAAGACACCAGATGCCACTTACCAAAGTAGGATGCAGAACATTTTCTTAATAAGCTTTGTTATGCCAGTTGACCTAGATGTCCCCTGGAAGCATAGTCCCCAGACCCCTACCCCTGCTACTCTGTCTTTCAAAGTGTTTGATCGTATTCAGGAAACTTCTTAGCTTTGGTTTAGTCCAGTTGTGCTGACTTC
Source organism: Dugong dugon (assembly GCA_030035585.1). NCBI lineage: Eukaryota > Metazoa > Chordata > Mammalia > Sirenia > Dugongidae > Dugong > Dugong dugon. The sequence goes on along the minus strand of CM057465.1, from coordinate 6,705,882 downwards.
TCCTATAGTGTGTGCTGTCCTTCCCTTCACCTAAGATGATTCTTACTTACTATCTAGTTAGTAAATAACCCTCACCCTCCCTCCCCCCCCTTGTAACCATCAAAGAATGTTTTCTTCTGTGTTTAAACCTCTTCTTGAGTTCTTATAATACTGGTCTCATACAGTACTTGTTCTTCTGTGACTGACTGAATTCACTCAGCATAATGACCTCCAGCTTCCTCCATGTTATAAGATGTTTAACGGCTTCATAGTTGTTCTTTATCATTACGTAGTGTTCCATTGTGTGGCTATACCATAATTTGTTTATCCATTCGTCCATTGATGGGCACCTAGGTTGTTTCCATCCTTTTGCTATTGTGAGCAGTGCTGCAGTGACCACGTGTGTGCATATATTTATTCGTATGACGGCTCTTATTTCTCTAGGATATATTCCAAGGAGTGGGATAGCTATATCGTATGGTAGTTCTATTCCTAGCTTTTTAAGAAACCAAGGCTTTAATCTTTCTCAAAGCAGACTGCCACATCTTTCTCCCATGGAGTTGTTGGTGGGTTTGAACCATCAACCTTTCAGTTAGCAGTTGCACTTAATCACTGTTCCACCAGGGCCTAGAAAATCCTATGGGGCAGTTCTTCTGTGTGACATGGGGTCATTATGAGTCGGAATTGACTCAACAGCACCCAATAACAACCACAAGAATATCTTGCTATATTTTCTTCACTCTGTCTTTTCTTTAATACTTTAAAGTCAGTTTCAGATATGGTCATATTTCACTCCTAAATTCTTCAGTATATTCATTGATTTTTAAAAGATGACATTTTTCTATACAACCACAATATCATTATCACACCTAATGGAATGAACAATAATCCACTACTCCGTTCTAAACCCCAGTCACATTCACCTTTTCCCCCTAGTGTCCCTTAAGTGTTCTTCATAGCTGGATGTCAAATCAGGATCGGGGTGAACTTTCCAAAACCCATACCTGAATGCATCACTTTCCTGCTTACTGTCCACCATCTCCCTCTCCTAGCACACATGCCCCAGTCCTGGCCTGAAGGCCGCACGAGCTACCTGACCCCCTGGCCCCCTCTCCTTCCTCACTCCCTGCCTTTCCACCCACTGGCCTTCTTAGGTTTCCAACAGGTCATGGTCCTTCCAGCTGTGGACCTTTGTGCCTGCTGTTTCCTCTACCTGGGACCTTCTTTGAGCCTAGTTCAGCCATCATGGACCTTTGTGCCTACTGTTTCCTCTACCTGGAACCTTCTTTGAGCCTGGTTCAGCCATCATGTCCCTGGGTAGACTCCCAGGAACCCCCAAACCAGGTCTAGCTCCTGTTTTACCTGCTGTCTTGGAGCCCTGAGCCCACTCTTGTCCTTCAGAGCTAACCCACCTCAGTTTACAACCTTCTGCTCATGCTTCTCACTCATCTGTGCTAAGAAGTTGGGAAGACAGCTGCCTGGCCAACCAACCAGAAGAGATCCATATTTATGCCCATTCCCAAGAAAGGTGATCCCATCAAATGCAGAAATTATTGAACAATATCAATATCACATGCAAGCAAAATTTTGCTGAAGGTCATTCAAAAGCGGCTGCAGCAGTGTGTCAACAGAGAACTGCGAGAAAGTCAAGCCGGATTCAGAAGAGGACATGGAATCAGGGATATCATTGCTGATGTCAGATGGATCCTGGCTGAAAGTACAGAATACCAGAAAGATGTTTACCTGTGTTTCACTGACTATGCAAAGGCATTCGACTGTGTGGATCATAACAAATTATAGATAACATTGTGAAGAATGGGAATTCCACAACACTTAATTGTGCTCATGAGGAACCTTTACGCAGATCAAGAGGCAGTTGTTCGGACAGAACAAGAGGATACTTCATGGTTTAACGTCAGGAAAGGTGTGTGCCAGGGTTGTATCCTTTCACCATACCTATTAATCTGCATGCTGAGCAAATAATCTGAGAAGCTGGACTATAAGAAGAACAACGTGGCATCAAGATTGGAGGAAGACTCATTAACAACCTGCAATATGCAAATGACACAGGCTTGCTTGCTGAAAGTGAAGAGGACTTGAAGCACTTGCTGATGGAGATCAAAGACCACAGCCTTCAGTATGGATCACACCTCAACATAAAGAAAACAAACATCCTCACAACTGGACCAGTAAGCAACATCGTGATAAACAGAGAAAAGATTGAAGTGGTCAAGGATTTCATTGTACTTGGATCCACAATCAACACCCATGGAAGCAGCAGTCAAGAAATCAAAAGATGCATTGCATTGGACAAATCTGCTGCAAAAGACCTCTTTGAAACTGTTGAAAAGCAAAGATGTCACCTTAAGGACCAAGTTGCGCCTGACTCAAGCCATGGTGTTTTCAGTCACCTCTTATGCATGTGAAAGCTGGATGATGAATAAGGAAGACTGAAGAAGAACTGACACCTTTGAATTGAGGTGTTGGCGAAGAATATTGAATTTACTATGGCCTGCCAAAAGAATGAACAAATCTGTCTTGGAAGAAGTACAACCAGAATGCTCCTGGAAAGCAAGGATGGCGAGACTATGTCTCGCATACTTTGGACATGTTGTCAGGAGGGATCAGTCCCTGGAGAGGGACATCATGCTTGGTAAAGTAGAGGACCAACGAAAGAGAGGAAGAGCCTCAAAAAGTTGGATTGACACAGTGGCTGCACGTAGGGTCGCTATGAGTCGGACTGACTCAACGGCACCTAACACCAACAACCACCACGTTCATGGTGCAATGACTCGATTACTATCTGCTCCTCATCAGGTGGGGCTCCCCCGTGCCCGTCTGCTCACCATGATGATCCCACTTCTGGGCACAAAGCAGCCCCGTGTCTGCCTGCTCACCATGATGACCCCACTTCCTGGCACAGAGCAGCCCTGTGTCCATCTGCCCACCACCATGGCCCCACTGCCTGGCACAGCCCTCTTAAACACACATTGAGTCAGTAAATGGGACATAAATAAGGACTGGGCTATCTTCTGAGGACTTTGCAAGCCCTTGCTGGCCAGAAGGGAGTTGATGACATTGGGGTGTGAGCCCCAGATGGACAGGAACAGCACGGGAGGGACAGAGCACTGACCAGTGGGCATTCGAAGGGTGCTGACTGTGGAGCTCTGGAGGCCACAGCCCAGCATTCCCTTTGGACACTGGGCCACCCTGACTGCTGTGGGCTGTGGCCAAGCAGGGACAAACAGAAAGCCACAAAGAGTAGTGTCTCTTTAAGAAGCAAGAATGAGCTCATTCCCCACTCACAGACACTGATGCCAAGGTGGCCTGGGAATGGCCAGGTCTGGGAGGCTAAGGTGGGAAGCAATGCTGGGTGAGAGTGGGGACAAAGCTTTAGAAGGGGGTGGGAGAGAAAGGGGGTTCAGAAAGCAAAAGCAAGGGTCTGGGCCTGTGGTCCTGACTCAGCCCCTCACATGCTTCGTGACCTGAGCAGGGCCCCCACACACTCTCTGAGCATCAGTTTCCCCATCAGTGCAAGAAAGACGTGGACGTCACCAGCTGACAAGCTGCCTATTTCCTGTCCTGTTCCTTCCTCTGGATTCCAGAAAAAATGTAGTTAAGTCGATAGGCCTCCTGGCGGTACCGGGCATTACAGAGGAGAACTGTCCCATAGGGTTTTCTTGGCGTAATCTTAAGGGAAGAAGCCCCGGTGGCTCAGTGGTTAAGAGCTCGGCTGCTTACAGAAAAGTCAGCGCTTCCAACCCACGCAGCTGCTTCCAGGGAGAAAGACTTGGTCTGCGGCAGCCGGCTTCTGTCAAGATTTACAGCCTTGGAAACCCTGTGGGACAGTTTGACTCCTCAACAACGGTAACAGAAGCAGATCACCAGGCCTATTTCTGCCGTGCTGCTGGGTGGGTTCCAACCACAAACCTTTACCTTAGCAGTTGAGCTCAAAACATTTGGACCACTTAGGGACCCTCCATAAAAAATAATAGTAATAAATTAAAATTATATTTTACAATTGAGTTGGTATAAACACAAATATATCACTATTTATATGTTAAAACATTTTCTCTACCTAATAGTTCATTCAAGGAGCCTTGGTGGAGCAGTGGTTAAGCCCTCAGCTCCTAACCTAGAGGTCGGTAGTTTAACCCACCAGCCGCTCGGGCAGTCTGTTTCCATAAAGATTTCCATATAGATTACAGCCATGGAAACTTTATGGCACATTCTAGTCTGTCAGATATGGTCGCTGTGAGTCAGAATCAACTGGATGGCAGTGGGTTTGGAATAGCTCATTCTTTTTTTCTGATGTTAAAAGACATTGGGTAGGTCAGCCTCGGTGTGGGCGCACCCTCACCCCCTCACCCGGCCCTCCGTCACCCTGCCCCGCCCGTCCCACCGGCATCTGAGCTCAGGGAACTTCGGATCCGCCAGGGGGCGCCCGGCACCAGCAAGCGGCCCTTTCGGGCGTGGCGGGTGCCATCCGGGTCCCCAGGCCCCGCGGGGCCCTCTTCTCGGGGCTCTGGCCCATCCCCTGCGATCCCAGCCGCACCAAACCCCCCGTCATGCACGTCTTATCGCCTGGCTTTTGCACGCGCGGTTCCCTCTCCCGGGAAACGCAGCTGCCTTTCCCCTTCCAGACCCAGCTGAGCGCCACCGCCTCCAGGAAGCCTTCCGGGGCGCAGGCTGGGTCAGCCGCCTCCCTGGGCTCTCACGGTCTTCGGGGGCCTGCCCACACTGCCAGTCTCTGTTTCTTTCTCCGAGGACAGTGGGAGTCCTCAGGCAGCGATGGGGCTAGGTCACCCATGACCCCGGAGTGGGCACTCAAGGACTGGTTTTTCAGGTGAATAAATCTGGAGCTGGGATTCCCACGCAGCTTTTCCGGGTCATTGGTCGTGGAAGTCCTGGTCCCATCTCCCCAGCTATGTTGCTGGGACGTGAGTGACCACAGACACCCAGTAACCAGGCTCCCTGGCTCCTGCCCACCCCCCCACCTCACCCCCCTCCCTTGCTCCTGTCTGTAACATCTGATGGCTAGTTTTTGCTTCCAGGGCCTCAGGGAAGTACCCTCCCAACTGTTCCCGATGGTTACCTGGAGCATCCCAGCACCACCTCCAGGCCCCCAGCTGGTCACTCAGTCAGGAACGCCCTTCCCTGCTCCTTCTGTCACCTGCCATTTAGGTATTCACTGAGGCGGGAGGCGGGAGGGGGGACTGGGTGAGGCCAGTCTCCAATCTGTGGCCAATAATGAAGTATTTAGAGATGTTTGAAAATTGTTTTCTTACAATTAACAAGTTAGAGAGGATGCCAGCTACCCCTGTCAAAATCTATTCTCACTCATTTATAGTCTGGGGCTTGCGGGAGTGTCTGGACTTCCCAGTGGTTTTGGAAAAGCTGTCTTTGGATGACTCTAGAACACCCCACCCCAGCCCCACCCCCGGGGTCCCTCTCTGGCCTCAGGTTCACACTCATGTAGGTAGGTGGCTCATGGCACAGACGGGTGCAAGCTGACTGGGTTCAGGTCACAGCTCCGACCCTCACTAGCTGTGTGTCCTTGGCTACGCCACTGAGCCTCTCTGCGCTTCAGCGTCTTCATCTGTAAAATGGGATCGTGATATACAGCTACCCCTCGGGTTCTCAGGACGATTAAATGAGGCAATGCCTGCAGATCACTCAGAGGAAGCGTTCCTTGGGTTAGTAATGAGCATGACTGTTAGGCCTGCAGGTACGGCATCACCTGTCCAGGTAAGGTTGAGCCCGGCTCCAGGACAGTCAAGCCCAGGCTTGTCAGGCCTGCAGTCTGCCCCTTGCCTCAGAAACCTCTCTTATCACACCCCTTTCATAAAGCTAACCATACTTGGCAACACACCCATTTTTTCTCCTCTCTCCTGCCCCCTTAACCGAAAGCTCCCAGAGGGAGGCCAAGGCTGAAGGGGTGATGATCTCTGGGGAGAGGCATTCCTGTCTTCCCCTCACAGGTGAGGACTCTCCATGCTGGGATAGGATCCTAGGTCCTGATTTGCCGAAGCAGGAGCTCTAAGGTCTGCTGAGTGAAGGAATAAATGAATGGACAGAGGAATGAATAAGTGTGTCTGGGGCATTGGCATCCAGCAACCTTGGATCCAAATTCTGGCTCCCCTACTGACCAGCTAGGTGAGCCCAGACCTGACGTTCTGAGCGGCAGCTCCTTCCTCTGTGTGGCCCCACTCTACGTCCCGGCCTCTTGGAGGGAGGAGGCACTTGCCCGGGGCCACACAGCCTAGAGGGGATTCCAGGGCTCCCAACCCCCAGACCAGGACTTTGCAGGTTGCTTTCCTCCCTGTTTCTTCAGGAGCACCCACTTCCCCTGCTTGCTGGCTGGGATTTGGCAAAGGGGCCCATGCTAGTCTCGGCACCCCCTTCCTGATTTGAAGGCCCAGTCCCCCTCCTTCAGGACCCTCAGTCCTCCCGAGTGAAAAGTGAAGGAATGAACGCCACTGTGACCTATAAAAACGGGCAGTGAAGAGCTGGCGAGAACGTGGAGAAATGGAAGCACTTGTCTGCTGCTGGTGGAGAAGTTCACCATTCTGCTGCTGTGGAAGGCAGTTCGGCGTTTCCTCAGAAAGTTAAATACAGAAGAAAATTGACTTTCCTTGAAACACATTAAATCGATGAAAAATCATGAATCCGTAATGATACATAAGATAAAAAGTTACCATAATATCCTAAAGAAGGGACCGTAATAGAATGTATTTGTGTATCTTTTTATTCATTCAGTTATCACAGGGACAAAGAATACTTTAGCTTAAAGACATTTTCTGACTCGTGGAGAAGAATAAACCAGGAAATTGTAACCAGAAATCAGACTAAGCCCTGCAGAATATCCAAAATTCAAGTGGACATCATTTTAAACGATCCGTAACACTCATATGACCCTAAGAATATGAAATAATGGAGATCCATAGGGTCCAAAGGTCTTTATGATTAATTAGCTATTGAAGCACTTACTGATGAAGATCAAAGACCACAAACTTCAGTATGGATTACACCTCAACATAAAGAAGCCAGAAATCCTCACAACTGGGCCAATAGGCAACATCATGATAAACAGAGAAAAGATTGAAGTTGTCAAGAATTTCATCTTACTTGGATCCACAATCAACACTCCTGGAAGCAGCAGTCAGGAAATCAAAAGACTCACTGCATCGAGCTTATCTGCTGCAAAAGACCTCTTTAAAGTGTTGAAAAGTGAAGATGTCACTTTAAGGACTAAGGGGCGCCTGACCCAAGCCTTGATGCTTCCATTTGCCTCATTTGCATGCGAAAGCTGGACAATGAATAAGGAAGACTGAAGAAGAACTGATGCCTTTGAATTGTGGTGTTGGCGAAGAATATTGAATATCCCACGGACTGCCAGAAGAACGAAAAAAATCAGTCTTGGAAGAAGTACAGCCAGAATGCTCCTTAGAAGCAAGGATAATGAGACTTTGTCTCACATACTTTGGACATGTTATCAGGAAAGACCAGTCCCTGGAGAAGGACAGCATGCTTGACAAGGTAGAAGGTCAGAGAAACAGCAGAAGATCCTCAACAAGATTGATTGACATAGTGGCTGTAACAATGGGCTCAAGCATAACAATAATTGTGAGGATGGCACAGGACAGGGCAGTGTTTCCTTCTGTTGTATATAGGGTCGCTATGAGTTGGAATCGACTCGGCAGCACCTAACAACAACACGTTTACATATTTTAAGAGTTAAAATGCAAATTCTAGTTCATCTGGGTAAGGATGCCATCATCAGTGGAGGGACAGAAGCGTTGGGTGATGTGAACGTAACTTGGATCCAAGGGATGTAGTCAAATGGTGCCTCACCTCTTGAAGTTAAGGAACCAAAACCAAAATGGGAAGTGTTCCGTGGATGCCGTCAGGGTCAGGGATGTGATCAAGACAGCTTCCCTGCCCAAATCGCTGAATACACAATCGTACGATGAACTTATTGATGAAAGTCAAAGAGTACGACCTCCAGTATGGATTCCATCTGAATGGAAAGAAAATTAAAATCCTCACAACTGGACCAGTAAAGAACATCATGACAAAGGGAAAAGAAATTGAAGTTGTCAGGGACTTCTTTCCCCTTGGATGAATAATGAACACCCGTGGAAGCAGCAGTCAAGAAATCAAATGACATATTGCATTTGGCAAATAGGCTGCAAAAGACCTGTTAAAAATTTTAAAAAGCAGAGATGTCGTTTTGAGGACTACGGTGTGCCTGACCCAAACCATGTGTTTTCAATTGCCTCATATGCATGTGAGAGCTGAACAATGAAAAAGGAAGACTGGAGAAGAATTGATGCATTTGAATCGTGATGTTGGTGAAGAATATTGAATATACCATGGACTGTCAGAAGAATGAACAAATCAGTCTTAGAAGAAATACATCCAGAACGCTCCTTAGAATCAAGGATGGTGAGACTTTGACTCATTTATTTTGAACATGTCATCAGGAAAGACCAGTCCCTAGAAAAGGACATCATGGTTGCTGAAGACCTCACTGAGCTATCTCCTTGGGGCCTCAGGAGCCCCTGTCTGCTCTTTCTTCCCTGCTTTGGGCCCTGCTAGCCTCCATGGGTTCCCTTGGCATCGGTTGGCCTTGGTCAGTGGAGATCGGAGGGCGGGAAGAGGGTGAGTTTGGACTGTTTGCTCCCTGACTGCTTCTCTGCTGGGCCGAATTTGGCTCTTCAGAGGCCACCCTTGCCTTCTGGTAAACACTCTCCTTGCCCCTGGAGGCCTGGGGGTGACTTGCTCAAGGCCCCAGAGGCACCCTTCATCCCCTGCCTGGCTGACAAGCCCGAGGAAAGGTCCAGGAGCCCAGGCACCTGGTGTGGGCTCCCTAGTCGGCCTTCAAGGGCAGACCTATTAGGGGGTGAGTCTGGATGGGGGCACGAGATATAGAACTAACTTTTGGGCTGGGGGTACTGACAGGTGTTAAACATTTAGGAAGAAATACCTACAGTGTAGTGTCAGAAAAGACCAACTCGGACCTCCTCTATATGAGAGCGGGGAGTGGCTCAGAAAGGGCTGAGGACTCCTGTCTGCATGTGCGTGGGACACCGGAGCCAAAACGGGGGCACAGACTCAGAGTTCTAAGACTACCCTGCTGGGACCTTGTAGGGTGCTGGACCCACCGGCTCTTTCCTCAGTCTCCCAGCCAGAGCCACGTGGGGGTTGATCCCAGTGTCCATGGAGACCCCTTCCAGCTGGGCCCTGCAGCGCCTGGGACCGAAGGGGAGGATGGCAGTAGTCACAGCAGGCAGGGCCTAGACTCCAGGCTCCCAGTGCCCATACCTTACCTGGACCTGGCGGCGCCCCATCCTTGAAGAACCACTTGAAACACACACTCAGTGGAGCGCTCTCAGAACTGGCAGCCTGGTACCTGGTTTAAGTCCCGGGGAAAGTCCCTCCAGCACCATAACCTCAGTTTTCCTCCCCTGTAAAGTGGGGGTGATGCCAGCCACCTCCCCCACTTCTGCGGGGGCAAGGGATGTGGTGGAGGTGGAAGAGCTGCCCTCCTCACACCCTGGGCCTATGCAAATTCTCCCAGCTCTGACCCACCCGGGGTTGACCTGGGGTCAGGGGGCTGGTGGGGAGGGACTGGGCAGCCCGGGGCCCATGGGGCAGATGGAGAGGAATCCTGAGCCTGCAGAGGCCTCCTTGGGGCTGGTAGGACAGGCTCCTCATGCTGGCAGCATCCAGATCTCACCGATCAGGAGAACTAATGTCTAACCCAGGCCTCATTCCAGCGGCGGACAAACCAGTTTGGTGTCGCTTAACTGGAGAAGACTCACTTCCTGCAGGGTTAAAAGGCTGGGCCCCGCGCCCTCCTGGCTCCACTTGGCCTTGCAGTACGCCTCACAGTACTGTCATGTGGCCTTGGCACAGGCTCCAAGGGCTTCTCAGGACCTGAGGGGCCCAAGCCCATTGCCGTCGAGTTAATTCTGACTCACTGTGACCCTACAGGACAAGGTAGAACTGCCCCATAGTGTTTCCAAGGCTGTAAATCTTTACGGAAGCAGGCTGCCACATCTTTCTCCTGAGGAGCGGCTAGTGGGTTCGAACCGCTGTCCTTTCCGTTAGCAGCCAAGAGCTTAACCACTGCACCACCAGGGCTCCTGGTGTGAGGGGCAGCCAGTTAAGTTCAGCTGGTGAATCCGGCCACTCCTTTTTTGAAATCAATAATACACTGAAGTATTTAGGAGTGAAATATCACCACGTCTGAAACTGACTTTAAAATATTGAAGAAAAAGATGAATGAAGAAAATATGGCAAGCTGTTGTTATTGTTAGCCACGGTGGAGTCAGCCTCTAACCCCGGTGACCCCATGCACGAGGGAACAAAACGCTGCAGGGTCCTGGACCACCCTCATGATCAGTTGCAGATTGGACTGTTGCGATCCATAGGTGTTGATTGGCTGGTTTTCAGAAGTAAATCACCAGGCATTTCTTCCTAGTCTGTCTTAGCCTGGAAGCTCTGCTGAAGCCTGTTCAGCATCACAGCAACACACAAGTCTCCACTGACAGACGGGTGGTGGCTGTGCATGAGGTGCACTGGCCGGGAATCGAACCCAGGACTCTTTCATGGAAGTGAGACTTCTACCACTGAACCCCCTCCGCCCTCCAAAAGCCCCATAAAAGGCAGCTATTCACATCCCCACGTGATGGCTGAGACAGTGAGGCTCCGCTATTCACACAAGTAGCAAGTGGTGGAGCCAGGCCGTATTCACAGAAGCCACCTGACTTCTGCCCCACGCACCTGCACCAGGCCTGTCTGGGGTGACCCAAGAGGGCCCCCTCTCTTCCACTTACACCAACTTAAAAATTCATTCATTCATCAAACACTGATGAGCACATGCCCAGACAGGCCCCATGTAGGCATGGCGTCACTGTGATAAAGAAGACCTTATTGTGGCCCCAAGGAGCTCTCTTCTGGGGGACTGGGGTGAGACACCCCATTGGCATTATAAGCGCTCTTGTAGCTACACAGGCCCTGTGCTGGGAGAGCCGCGGAGGAAGACTTCCTGGAGGAGGTGGGATTGGGGCTGGGCCTTGGAGACAGGCAGACTTGGGGCAGGGGGACGTGGAGCGCGAGTGGACCAGGTGGTAGGCACAGCATGTGCAGAGGGGCGTCAAAGCAGTGGTCTGCAGGCAGGGGTGGGGAGGCTTGAGAAAGCACCAATTACTGGTATCGAAGTTGGGGGACACTGTCAAAGTCTTCATCCTTGGAGCCACCAAAGGGCAAGAGAAAGCCTGGTGAACTTGGGGACATGCCAGCGTTGAGCAGGGCTGGTGCCAGGGGGAGAGATGAGAGCAGGGAGAAGGCAGGTGGAGAGGCTGGCCGGAGCGGACCAGCCTTGGTCACCAGGGCTCGATCCTGAGGACAATCGGGGCCCCTGAAGGGTTTGAAAGAGGGAAGTGACAACTGGGCACTTTAGAAAGGTCACTCATTGGAGGGGTGACTCATGAGACAAGGAAAGCAGGAAAGGGGCAGATCAGTGTAGTGGTGACAGCGTGGACATTGGGGTCCTGTGACCTGGGTTTGAAACCCACCTCCCTCCTCTCTCCCTAGGGGATGCTGGGCACATCCACCCCCCCCCCCATCCTAACAGTATCAGGCACAGTGCTGGGTGCTGGGGTCAGAGCAGTGAACCAGAGAGAGGCGGTTCCTGTCCGCACAGAACAGAGCTTACATTAGCTCCTTGAGCTTCAGTGTTCTCATCCATAAAAAGGAGGCACTATCAGGCCCCGCCTCCGTGTGAAACGTCAGCACAGCCCCTGACGCAGGCGGGCGATTGCTATTGCTGGGTTATCAGTCTATGAAAGAAGGCGTGGGGAGCCAAGGGGGGCCAGGTATGCACCCGGGAGCGATGGCAGGACAGGCGGCAAGAGATGGATTCCACAGTCATCTGGGGATGGGCATGCCAGCAATGAATGACTGCACGAAAGGTTAGCAGTTTGAATCCACCCAGAGGCACCTTGGAAGAAAGGCCTCGCTATCTACTTCCAAAAACTCAGCCTTTGAAAACCCTGTAGAGCACAGTTCCACTTTAACACACATGGGGTCACCATGAGTTAGAATCTACCTGATGGCAAATGGTGCCCAGCACAGAGCAGGCACTCAAAAGATTCTCCGACTGACAGGCAGGACTGGCAACAGCTCGGACTTTGGTGGGTGGAGAGACCATGAACTGGCCGGCCCAGGAGCAGACTGGGAAGCCTGGCGGGGATGGGGCAGGGGATGGTGGCCTGTGAGTTGTGAGGACAGCTGTAGTCCCGTACACTGCCCAGCACTCCACAGACCCAGAGCAAGTCCATGCCCACTGCCACATTCCATCCCTCATCTCTGCAAGGGGGAGCCTTGGTTATCCCCATTTTCCTGAAGGAGAAACCAAGGCTTCAGAGAAGGCCAGGGACTGCCCAGTGAGAACCAGGGTCAGAGCTCCAATGGAATCTTCTGAGCCCTTTTGTGGCCCCTCGGGATCACCAAGGCGGGGGTGTTCTGGGAGACAGGTGGCTGGAAACAGGGGCCTGGAACTTGGAAGAGAGATGCCGTCTGTTCAGGGTGCTGTGGGCATCTTCGCCACCGGGCTCGGGGGAGACGGGGGAGCCCCCCCAGGGCCAGGGACTTAGGATTCTTCACTTGTGTTTTGCTTTGTTTCCTGTTGTTTTAAGATGACTGAATCTCAAAGTGTTGAAAAGCTTGGCTTCCAGGGCATCGTGGAAATAGGACAAACCAGGGCTTCGAACCGGTTTGTTCCAGTTCGAACCCCTGCTAAGAATTTGCATTTCTAACAAGTTCCCAGGTGATGCTAATGCTGCTGGTTAGGGACCAATTCTGAGAATCACTGTTGTGGTTGTTAGGTGCCGTCAGTCGACTCATAGCGACCCCGTAGGACAGAGGAGAACTGCCCCATAGGGTTTCCAAGGAGCAGCTGGTGGATTCGAACTGCTGACCTTTTGGTTAGCAGCCAAGCTCCTAACCACCATGCCACCAGGACCCACTAGTAGAGCAGTGTTTCTCAAAATTTGTTATGCATAAGAATCACCTGGGATCTTGTTAAAACGTAGGTTTTTTGTTTTTGTTTTTGTTTTTTGTGCTTTAGGTGAAAATTTACAGAGCAAATTACTCATTAAACAGTTAATATACAAATTGTTTTGTGACATTGGTTGCCAACCCCTTGATGTGTCAACACTCTCCCCTTCACCCCGGGTTCCCGGGTTCTCTGTTTCCATTCGCCCAGTTTGCCGTCCCTTCCTGCCTTCTTGTCTCTGCTTTTGGGATGGTTGAATGACAGAGCTTGTTCCTCACATGTGTTACTGTTTGCCCTAGAGACTCTCAACAAGGTGGATTGACACAGTGGCTGCAACAATGGCTCAAGCATAGTAACGATTGTGAGGATGATGCAGGACCGGGCAATGTTTTGTCCTGTTGTACACAGTGTTGCTATGACTTGGAAATGGCTTGACGGCACCTAACAACAACATAGACCTGTCTAATCTTTGACGGAAGGGTGAACCTTGGGAGTGACTTCAGGACTGAGTTAAAAGGGTGTCTGGGGGCCATACTGTTGAGGTTTCTCCAGTCTCTGTCAGACCAGTTAAGTCTAGCCTTTTTTGTGAGTTAGAATTTTGTTCTACATTTTTCTCCCGCTCTGTCCAGGACCCTCTACTGTGATCCCTGGCAGAGCAGTCGGTGGTGGTAGCCGGTCACCATCTAGTTGTGCTAGACTCAGTCTGGTGGAGGCCGTGGTAGTTGTGGTCCATTTGTCCTTTGAACTAATCTTTCTCTTGTGTCTTTGGTTTTCTTCATTCTCCCTTGCTCCAGACGGGATGGGACCAGTATGTTATGCCAATTGAGCTAGATGTCCCCCAAGACCACGGTCCTCAGCCCTCAGCCCAGTAACTCCGTCCCTCAGAGAGTTTAGATGTGTCAGTGAAGTAAAATGTAGATTCTGATTCAGTATATCTGGGGTGGAAATACAAATCCTCAGCAGGGGTTCCAGCCGGAACGAACCAGTTTGAAGTCCTGGGACAGATGCTTCCATCAAGCAATTGCTGTGGTGAGCCATTCCCATACCTTCTCTGATTTCTAAAGAGAAGAGTGGTGAAAACCGGCTCTGTCCTCTGTGCTTGGAGAAACTCTTCTGGGTCAAGAGTTTCCAGCCCATAAATTCCCCATGTTTCAAATTCAAAGGAGGCCTTCGAAGGGCTGGACTTTGTTTAACATTTTGCAACACAAAACTTCCTGCTGTGGGGCCCAGGGGTTCAGAAATGGGCCTGATGGGTGAAGATACCAAACAGATCTAAAGGCAGACTGAAATTTAATGCCCAGGAATCTGCCTGATTGGAAAGAAAAAAAAAACTTTGTTTTTTCAAAATATTTGGGGAATGTCCACGTGGTGCATGGGCCTGCAGTGCGGGGATGTTGGTAGGTATCAGAACGGCCTTTCTCCCCTTACCGCTCCCTCCACTGACGCCGGCGCCGGTCTGTGCTACGGAAATTTGCCCTCAGTGACTCATTTTTCCTGTGCTGAACACATGGGGTCGCAGTGAGTCAGAACGGACTTGGCAGCAGTGAGTTTGTTTTTTTGGTTTTCTCCCCTCCTCAGAAACAGAGCAACCAAAAGTCCACAATCTTTGAAGTGGGGCCCGGTTTATAAATCCCAAGAATGTTTTGTAGAATGTTTTTGGTCCTTTGAAGATTATTATTTTAACATTCCCCTTCAAATGTTCTCTCCCTATTTGGGTAAGGCAAGGGGAGAGAGGGTTTTGTGTTTGTGTTTTTGTAAGAAACTGCAGTGTCTGGGAGAAGACACGGGGCGCCTCGGCCTTTGGGCTGCGGGTGATTCTCGGCTGAGTCTTCCAGGTGAACTCTGTGGCCTCTCGTCAACCCCAGGTTCACAAACAACTGTTGGGCGAGAAATGCAAGTTCATAAAAATTCTTGGAGGAGAGCCCCACCACGCCTTGCTCAAGGCTGCCTTATCTCTGGAGCATTTTCTGTGCACTAGAGATAAGGATCCAATAATCCACTCTTGGCATGTCACAGCTAAGAGATGGTTAGGCCCCCTCCCCATTTTACAGGCGGGAAACTGAGGCCCAGGAGAGGGGAACGCTGTGTTCACGGCAGAGCCACAACTAGCCTTCATAGACTGTTTTGCCTTCAACTTTTATAGTTCAATAAATTTCAAATCTATAGAAATATTTCAAGAACAGTACAATGAATACCCACATTCACCAACTGTTAACATTATGCTATATTTGATTTATCTCTCTTTCACGTCATGTATATATATGTACACACGTATACACGTATGTATAGGTATATATGTATACGTATGTATATGTATATGTGTATATATGTAGGTATGTATACGTATATACGTATGTACGTATATGTATATATGCAAGTACGTATATGTATATATGTACATGTGTGTATGTATATCTGTATATATGTACGCATGTATATGTATATATGTATGTACACATATGTATATATGCAAGTACATATATGTATATATGTATGTGTGTGTGTATATCTGTATATATGTATGTATCTGTATATATGTATATGTGTGTATGTATATATATGTATATATATGGAGGTGTATATGTATGTGTATATGTATATATGTATATGTATGTGTATGCATATGTATGTGTATGTATACATGTATATATGTATGGAGGTATATATGTATGTGTATATGTGTATATGTATATGTATGTGTATGCATATGTATGTGTATGTATATATGTATGGAGGCATATATGTATGTGTATATGTATATATGTATACGTGTATGTGTATATATGTGTATGTATGTATATCTATATATGTATATGTATGTATATGTGTATATATGTATGTATGTATATGTATATATGCAAGTACGCATATGTATATATGTATACACGTGTACTTGTATGTGCATATATGTATTTATGTATGTATATGTATATGTGTGTATATGTATGTATGTATACATATATATGTATGTACGTATACGTATATATGTATATGTGTGTATGTATACGTGTATATATGTATGTATATGTATATATGTATATGTGTGTATGTATATTTATGTATATATGTATGGAGATATATATGTATGTGTATATGTATGTATGTATATCCCTGGGTGGCACAAAATGTTAAGCACCCAACTGATTAACCAAAAGGCTGGCAGTTGAAGCCCACCCAGAGGCTTCTCAGAAGCCAGGCCTGGCGACATGCTTCTGGAAGTTCACAGCCTTGAAAATACTGTGGAGCAGCTCTACTCTGCACACATGGGATGGCCATGAGTTGTAATCAACTCAATGACCACTAACAACAACAAATGCATGTATATATGAGAGTTAATTGCAGATGTGTAACCCCCTAAAATAAAACTCATTGCCATTGAGTTGATTCCAACTCCTAGCAACCCTATAGGACAGAGCAGAACTCTCCCATGGGGTTTCCAAGGCTGTAAATCTTGCCAGAAGCAAACTACCACATCTTTCTCCCTTGGAGGGGCTGGTGGGTTAGGTTAGCAGCTGAGATCTTAACTACTGTGCCACCAGGGCTCCTTAGATATGTGACACTTCTCCCAAAATACTTCAGCGCGTGTCTCGTTTCATATAAGCAAATACAGTGATCAGACTCAGGAAATTTAACTTCTAATCAATATTATTATCTAATTTGTTGCCTTTGTGAGCTGCTGTTGAGCTGGCTCGATTCGTGGCAACCTTATACGGTGGCGTCACTAGGGTTGGCGTCACCAACCAGTGTGGTAACTCATGGTGTCACCCCCCCCATGCTGATCACTACAATATTGTAGCTGAAACACCAGAACATTTGACAAATCAGCGACAGTAAAAACACTGGCAGCAAGGAAAACAACAGCGCGTGCTCGTAGCGAAAACGTGGGATTCGAAGCATCATTGTAATTGGGTAATAATGACAGCTCTGACCGAGCTCGTTAGAAGGTTCAAAAAGTAAATTAGCACAGAGTTTTAGCCTTGTAGGTATACTGATACATGTAAGCTGGGCTTATGAAAAAAAAAATTTTTGTTATTAACTACAGGGATTTTTAATAAAAAATCATAAATTTGGGCTGAAACACTACACAAAAATTTTATAGAGTCATTTTGGTGTCAATCCCTCTGACAGTGTCACCTGGTGCAGTCCGCCCCCCACCCCCAGCATGCCCCCAGCATGCCCCCCACCTCCCCGAGTGACGCCAGTGACCTTACATAGGACAGAATGAAAGGTGGCCTGGTCCTGTGCCATCATCATGATCTTTGATGTGTTTGAGGCCATTGCTGTGCCATTGTGTCATCCCATGGAGGGTCTCCTTTGTTTTTGCTGACCCTCTAATTCACCAAGTATGATGTCCTTTTCTGGTAACTGATCTTTCCTGATGACGTGTCCAAGGGAATCTGAACAAAGACTCCCCATCCTTGCTTCTAGGGAGCATTCTGGTTGTATTCCTTCCAAGGCTGGTTCGTTTGTTCTTCTGGCGCTCCGAGGCTGGTTCATTCATTCTTCTGGTGCTCCGAGGCTGATTCGTTCATTCTTCTGGTGCTCCGAGGCTGGTTCGTTCGTTCTTCTGGCGCTCCGAGGCTGGTTCGTTCGTTCTTCTGGCGCTCCAGTATTCTTTACTAACACATTCAGATTTCTCTCATTGTCATATTAATAGCAGTAGTGCTCATTATAGGTTGGTCGGTTGTTTTTATCCAGGAATTAATCAAGAAGCCACTCATTGCATTTGATTATTACGTCTCCTTAGCCCCTCCTTCAAGCTGCAGCAGCTCTCAGCCTTTTGTCTGGTTTGGTTTTCCCTCTTTGTCTTTCATGACATTAACGTTTTAAAAGCACCCAGGCCAGCTGGTTTGCAGCAAGTCCCTCAGTTTGGCTTTGTCTGGTGTTTCCAGTTGACTAGAGTCCTTGGATGGTACACAGGTTGGAGGTTTGAGTCTACCCAGAGGCGCCTCAGAAGAAAAAAACAAAACAAAAAAACAAACCCATTGCTGTCGAGCCAATTCTGACTCATAATGACCCGACAGGACAGAGTAGAACCATCCCATAGGGTTTCCAAAGAGCAGCTGGTGGATTTGAACTGCCGACCTTTTGGTTAGAAGCTCTAGCTCTCAACCACTGTGCCACCAGGGCTCCTCCTCAGAAGAAAGGCATGGTGAAAAGCCAGCCATTGAAAACCCTATGGAGTGAAGTTTTACCCTGACACTCATGGGGTTGCCATTAGTTGGATTCAACTTGACAGCAAGTGGTTTTTGGTTTTCCTGTTGATGAGAGTTGGGTTCAACTTTTTGGGCAGGAACACTGCATAGATGACGTTGAGTCTTCTCAGGGTCTAACACCAGGAAGCACATGAGGTATTGACCCCATTATTGGTGATGTTAGGTTTGATCGTTTGGCTAAGCTGGTGTCCCCCAGGCTCCTGAATATCTTGTTCCCTCAGAATCTTTCACCCAATGGTTTTAGCATCCACTGAGATGATTCTTTCTCGAGTCAGTTATTGGCAGGGTGGTTGGAAGATGGTGATTTTGTTTAGACATTCCTTCTACATTTATTGGTTGGTCTTCTTTAAAGAAAAGTATTCTCTTCTTGCCTCTCTTTTTAAAAGCATCTTTAGAAGTATCAGTGTTGACGTGTGGATTTATATCCTCAGTGGGCTCAGTCTTTTACTCTCGTTAATTGTCCTGTGCTCAGATGTTCCCAGATTTGGCCAGCGGAGCCCTCCAAGTTCTTCTGTGCTAGCTCCTCTGATATTTCGTTGCATAATTGGAGTACTTCTTTACTTTCTGAACTGATACAGTCTCACTTTGACCATCCCTGTTCCAGCCCTGCAGGCAGCCATTTCTCCAAGGAGCCACAGTGCCAAGAATCCAAGAGTGCTCCTTGCAACAGGATGTCATTTCTTCTAAGCCCTTTCAATGGACAGTGCTAACAAGTTGTTTATTTGTTTTTAAATTTCATAATGATACTAAAACCGAACAATCAAACCAGTTGCCATCGAGTGGATTCTGGCTCATCTGACCTCACGTGTGTCAGAGTAGAACTATGCTCCATAAGGTTTTCAATGGCTGATTTTTCAGAAGTACATCTCCTGCCCTTTTGAGGCACCTCTGGGTGGACTTGAACCACCAATCTTTTGGTTAGCAGCCGAGTGCTTAACCGTTTGTACCACCCAGGGACTCAATTCAAAAAGACAAGAACAAGAAATTCCCAAACACCACAGAGTTCTTTTCCTTCCTCCATTGCAAATCTCCCTCGTCCTATAGTGAGAGCCTGGTCTGACTGCTTTTTCCTACAGACCACGACGTCAGTTCAGAATTGCTTTGTCTTTCCCTCTGCCAACAACAAACTCGCAGAGAAGTTCAGGGTTCTGTTGTAGTTCTTTTTATCCTCAGAACACACCCCACCTAGGGAGCACAGAGAACCCGGTTTCAAAGTCACTCAGGTGATGGATGGTCTTTTTCTTTTTCTGCACATAGTTACGTGATCAATGTCTCACACAGATTCACTTGTTTCTGTTCGATTTCAATTTTAGTTTGTCCCCATCCTTGTTGGTTTACTCTTATTTCTTCAGTGTAAAACTCTATTTAAGGTCCCTTGGGGGATGTGACAAGCCCTGCTGGTGCAGTGGTTACGAGCTCAGCTGCTAACCAAAATGTCAGCAGTTCGAATCCACCAGCCACTCCTTGGAAACCCTATGAGGCAGTTCTACTCTGTCCTACAGGGTCACTGTGAGTTGGAATCAACTTGACAGCAACTTTTTTTTTTATTGTTTTGTTTTGGGAGGATATACACAGATTCCTGGTGCTGGAAGGCACGTTGAAGATCATCTAGTGCAGATCAGGAGCCCCCACCACTATTTTGAGCCCCCTCCCTGCATCCCAGGAAGCAGGCTTTAAAATCCTGTCCCATCCCTTTAGAAACGGCCTAAGCCTGGTCTGCACTTTCAGGGAGTCCAGGAGGGACCTTGGCGGGTCGCCGTGGGCCTTGGCCTTGCACCTGTGTGCATTGGGAGTGGTCCTGGCTATCTCACAGACCCAGGACTTCGGGTTTCCATGGAGCACTTGCACCAGTTAACCCTTTTCGTCTTCACATGAGCCCAGCGAGTGTCTGGGGCATAGTAGGGGGTCAATAAATAGATGTAGGAATTAGTGCCACTATTTTATAGTATGAGGGCAATAGTGGTTCAGTGGTAGAATTTTTGCCTTCCATGCGGGACACCCAGGTTCAATTCTTGGCTAATGCACCTCACGCGGAGCCACTATTCATTTGTCAATGGAAGCTTGTGTGCTGCCGTGATGCCGAACAGGCAGGTTTCAGGGTTGCTATGAGTAGGAATCAACTCAAAAGCAATGAGGTTTTTTCCAGACTAAGACAGACTAGGAAGAAAGGCCTGGCGATCTACTTCAAAACGCTATAGATCACAGCGCTTCCATCCACAGACACCATGGGTGTTGTGCACGGGGTAACCATGAGTCTGGCGGCTCTACAGCAGCTACCAACATTTTATAATAAGGAAACTGAGGCTCAAAGAGAGGGTGGTTTGCCCCTAGGTCCAATTAGTCAAGCGATGTCGTGAAAGCGCCGCCCCGGCCTTAGCACAAGGTAGGCGCTTCGGAAAGGGCGCGGGAAAGGTCCCGCGCGGGGGGATGTGAACCCTAGAGTGCGGTGAGCGCGAGGGCCTGGACCCAGCCGAATGCAAATATCCCTCCAGGAGGCCGCGGATTGGCCGGCGCGAGCGGGGCGGGGCGCGCCGAAGGCCCAGGGCAGGCGGGGCACCGCGGAGAGGCGCGGAGCCCTAGCTTGGACCAGCGGCCGCTAGGTGTCGGGGCCATGTCTGCGCTCTGGGCCCTACTGGCCCTCGGCTGCCTGTGGCTCGGCTCAGGTACGCGGGGCGCGAGGGAGAGGCTGCGCCCAGGTTGGGGCAGGTGTGTCGTGGCGCGGGCGCCCTGCCTGCACTGCTGGGACCCTGACCTTCCTGGGGAGCCTGGATGGGAAGGGGCCTTGGGGACTTGGTTTATTCAGTCCAGCGGTGGGCACGATGCCTGCGCTGGGCCAGGTCCTGTGCAGGTGCTGGGCACCTAGGTATTGATAATAATAATAACAATAGCAAACGGTTATTGAGCTTCCTCCCGTGGGGATGAGGGCTCAGGATGGCTCCAGCCTCTAACGGGCCCTGGGAGAGAAGGACACGCAGGGGCTGTGGCAGAGCAGGGAAGGGGCTGTGCTGGGCTCATGGGGCTGCCTGGAGTAGGGGGACCCAGGGACATTTCAGGCTGAGGACCAGCACGGGCAAGGTCAGGGGGCTGGAGGCAGCGTGGGCGGTCCTGGGAGCTGCACCTTGTCCATCCGTGTGGCCAGAGCATGCAGTGGGGTGTGTGTGTGTGTGTGTGTGTGTGTGCGTGTCTGTGTGTGTCTGTGTGTGTGTGCGGCGAGGGGGCATTTGGAGGCGTGAGGCTGCATCTCATAGCCCCTCCAGAGGGACTGCATCCAGGGGGCAGTGGAGAACCGGAAGGGCAGAGCAGGAGAGTGGCATAGCCAGATTTGCATGTTAGACAGGTGCGGATGGAATGCGGGCAGGGGCTGTTACTAGGGTCTAGGTGAAGGGGGTGGGTATGCCATGACTGGGCTGATGGGGCCGAGAAATGCTTGGGAGGAGTGGACCAGTCTTGGAGACAGAATGACTGGAGAGGGGGGGCAGGGTGTAGGGGAGCAGGTGGGCTGAACTGCCCAGTTTCTGGCTGGATGACTGGGTGAGGGCAGGGAAGCTGCTGTCTCTGAGACCAGCTCATGAGATGGCTGTTGGTGCCTGGGACACAGCAGGTGCTCAATAACTGCATGCAGACACATTGGTGGGTCCATGGGCAGAGTTGCCCATAGGTGTGGACAATTCTGCCAGGGCTCAGTGCCCATCCCCATTGCCTCCTCCAGCTGTGGACCTTCAGCCCGAGCTGGCCAGCATGGCCTTCGTCACCAACAACCCCACACTCACCACTGTGGCCTTGGAGAAGCCACTCTGCATGTTTGACAGCTCTGCTGCCCTTGTTGGCACCTACGAGGTCTACCTCTATGTCCTGGCTGAGTCAGGTAAGGGTCTTCCTGTCCTCTGAGCCTCTTGGCCGGGGCAGAGGTGGGCCCCATCCCTGTGATTAGCTATCCCGCTCACTCCACCAGCATGCACTGGGCTCGGCGCTGGGGCCACAGACCTGCTTTTGAGGGCATTTTGTCTCCTGGGGGAAATAATAATAATAGCATCAATTGCTGAGTACCTACGTCATGCCAGGTGCTTTGACACCTTGTTTTTGTTGTCAGTTGATTTTGAGTCAATTCCGACTCATAGCGACGCCTTAGAGCTAATATGTACAACCAGCCTGCAAGGTAACTACAGACCTTGCCGTCACATTGACCCCAAGTGCGTCAGAGTAGAACTGTGCTCTGTAGGGTTTTCAATGGCTGATTTGTCGGAAGTAGATCACCAGGCCTTTCTTCTGAGGTGCCTCTGGGTGGTCTCAAACCTCCAACCTTTGGGTTAGCAGCTGAGCAAGTTCACTGTTTGCGCCACCCAGGGACTATTACTGATCCCCATTGCAGAGTAGGGAATCAAGGCTCAGAGGGGTGGAGTAACTCACCAGGGCTCCCAGACCTCAATTTGAATCCAGATCTCCTTGGTCCTCAAACCCAATTCTTTCTTGAGGCTTCCCAAGGTGGTTCCAGATTGGTGTTTGCAAGGTCAGGGCCAGCGTTTGGACCTGCTCACTTGGAGCCGGCCCTTATCCCTTCACGGGCAGTGTCCTGGTCCCCCGAGAGGAGGAACTCAGTTACAGCAAGCAGTGATGCACAACAGCTCACTCAGGGGCATCCTTTTACCTTTCAGCAACCATTTATTGGATGCCTACTTGTGTCCAGCCTGTGGGCACTGCAGGACATTTTCCTACCATTTTACAGACGAGAAGAACGGGGCCCAGAGAAGTAAAGTGAGTTGTCCAAGATCATCCAGCTAGTGAGGGAGAGACACAAGACCCAGCACAGTTCTGTCTGCCTCCAAATTATTCCCCTGTACCAGGTGGCCCTGCTTTCCCATCTTACAGAAGAGGAAACCAAAGCTTCCAGCAAAGAAGTGAGAAAGCTGTATGGGGTGGGGGTCACAGGAATGTAACGAGCTCAGGTCGGTGAGACCCAGATACAGCATGTGAGCCAGGAGGTGCTCCTGGGGGAGGGGTCTTGCCCACTGCACTAGGAGCCCTGGAGGGCGGGGACCGGGCCTGCTCGTGTCTGTGACCCAGTGCCGGCACAGGATGGCACACAGTGCCTGCTCAGGGAGCATGTTTTTTTCCGAAATTTTATTTATTTTGTTGTTGTTAAGAATATATACAGCAAAACATACACCAATTCAATGGTTTCTATATGTACAATTTAGTGACATTGATTACATTCTTCCAGTTGTTCAACCATTCTCCCCCTCCTTTTCTGAGCTGTTCTTTCCTCATTAACATAAACTCACTGCCCCCTAAGGTCCCTGTCTAATCTTTCAAGTTGCTGTTGTCAATTGGATCCCATAGAGATTGTTCTTAAAAGAGCATAATGCTAAAGGCAGACATTTTTTGCTAGATAAGTTAAACTGTTGTTCAATTTTAAGATGACTTCAGGGGATATTTTTCATTTAAGGTTTAAAGATTATCTCAGGGCAATAGTTTCAGGGGTTCATCCAACCTTTATGGCTCTAAGAAGTCTGGAGTCCATGAGCCTTTGAAATTCTGTTCTGCATTTTCCCCCTTGTAATCAGGATTCTTCTCTGTAATCTTTGATCAAAATGTTCAGTTATGGTAGCCGGGCACCATCCAATTCTTTTGGTCTCCTAACAAAGGAGGCAGTTGTTCATGGAGGCAATTAGCCTCATGTTCTATATCCTCATCCTATTCCTGACTCTCCTTCTTCCTGCTGCTCCAGGTGAATAGGGACCAATTGTTGTGCCTTGGATGGCCACTTGCAAGCTTTTAAGACCCCAGGCACTATTCAATGAACTAGGAGGCAGAACAGAAGCACTAAACAAATTATTAGGCCAACTAACTAGGATGTCCCATGAAACCATGACCTTAAACCTCCAAACGGAGGAACCAAATCCCATGAAGTGTTTGGCTGTACATTGGTCATTGTTGTAAATATATCTATCACACAACTTTTGCAGGTTCAACTTTTTACAGGTTTACAACATATTGACAGAAATTGCAATAATTGGCTGTACAACCCTACCCTTAATCAATGTGATTTTTTCATCACCTTTAACCCCTCTTTTCCCCCTCCCTCCTACCCCTGGTAACCACTAATAAACTTTGGTCTGTATACATTTGCCTTTTCTTGTCTTTTTATATAAGTGAGGTCATATAATATTTGTTCTTTGTGATTGACTTATTTCACTCAGCATAATGTCTTCAAACTTCATCCGTACTGTAGCATGTATCAAGAATTCATTTCTCATACTGGCTTAGTACTATTCCATTGTATGTCTGTACCACATTTTGTTTATCCATTCATCTGTTCATGGGCATTTATTTACACCTTTTGGCTATTATGAATAGTGCTGCAATGGACCTTGGTGTACAGGTCTCTTTTTAAGTCTCTACTTTCAAGTCTTTTGGGCATACACCTAGGAGCGGAATTGCTATGTCATATGGTACTTCTGAGGAGCCCTGATGGTGTAGTGGATGAGTGTTCAGCTGCTAATTGAAATGTCTGAGTTTCGACCCCACCAGCCACTCCATGGGAAAAAGATGTGGCAATCTGCTTCCGTAAAGATTTACAGACTTGGAAGCCCTATGAGGCAGTACTACTATGTCCTCTAGGGTAGCTATGAGTCAGAATCAACTCGATGGCAATGGGTTTGGTTAATGCTATTTCTATTTTTAGTTTTTTGAGGAACTATCACACTGTTTTCCACAATGGCTGTATCATTTTGCATTCCCACTAGCAATGGATAAGGGTTCCAGTTTCTTTACATCCAAAGTTTGTTATTGTCTGGTTATTTTGTTTCTTTTTTTACCTTAGCCATCTTAGTGGGAGTGAAATGGTATCTCATTGTGGTTTTGATTTGCATCCCTTGGATGGCTAATGACTCTGAGCATCTTGTCATGTGTTTGGTGGCCATTTGAATGTCCTCTTTGGTGAAATGTCTATTCAAGTCCTTTGTCCATTTTACAGTTGGGCTATTTGTCTTTTTGTTGTTATGTTGTCAAAGTTTTATATATATTTTGGTTATTAGATTCTTGTCGGATTTATAGGGTTTCTGAATATATTCTCCCAGTCAGTAGCTTGTCTTTTTACTTTTTTGGTAAAGTCTTTTGATGAACAAAAGTTTTTAATTTTTATGAGGTCCCATTTATTTATTTTGTCTTTTGCTGTTTGTGCTTTTGTTATTATAGTAGATAATCCACTGCTGAAAGCTAGGCCTGACAGCATTGCCCCTGCTTGTTCTTCTAAGAATTTTATGGTTTTAGTTTGCACATTTAGGTCCTTAATCCATTCTGAATTTATTTGTGTATGCTATGAGGCCTGGATCTTGTTTCATTTTTCTGCATGTGGAAATCCGATTTTCCCAGCACCATTTATTGAAGAGACTCTTCTTCCCCCATGAAATAATGGACTTTGCACCCTTGTCAAAAATCAGTTGACAACAGATGTGTGGGTTTATTTCTGGACTGTCAATTCTATTCCATTGGTCTGTATGTCTATTGTTATACCAGTACCAGGCTGTTTTGATTACTGTAGCTGTACAGTATGATTAAACAGGAAGCGTGAGTCTTCCTACTTTGCTCCTCTCTTTCAACGTTGCTTTAGCTATTTAGGGCCTCTTGCCATTCCAACAAAGTTGAGGTTTGGGGTTTTCATTTCTGTAAAGAAGACTGTTGGATCAGGGAGTGTTTGATGACAGACTGAGTGAGTGACTCCCCGCTGGGGTGGCCAGGACCTCACTTCCGCACTGCCCCTGCAGCCAGTTTCAGGAACGCCTCGGTGCAGGACCGCACCGGTGTCCCGCTGAGCTTGACGTTCCGGCAGACAGAGGGTGGGCGCACAGCCCCCTACAAGGCCGCGGCCTTTGCCCTGCAGCCCTGCAGCGACCTGCCCAGCCTGGATGCTGCTGGGGATGTGTCCCGGGTCTCGGAGATCCTCCGTGCATACCTGGTCAGGGTGGGCGCCAACGGGACCTGCCTGTCTGACCCCAACTTCCAGGGCGTCTGCAACCCGCCCCTGTCGGCGGCCACAGAATACAGGTGGGTCTGAGCAGCTGCAGGGGGTGGCAGTGGTGCCTACCTCCCCTCCCCCACCCCTCACCCCGGGAAGACCCAGGGGGCCACATTTCTGGAGGGCTTACTATGTGCCAGAACTGGCCCAGGTCCCCTGCGGAGCCAGCTTCCCGGGTCTGTGACCCGCGCAGGCACACAGGGCCCAGCGTGCAGGAGGACCCCAGGTGCTGTAATGCCCTGCCATTGCCGTCTTGAAATTCTTAGCTATTTTGGGACAAGGGGCCACATTTTCATTGGCAATGATGTAGTCCCACCACGTGTATGCAATCATCCATCCAAACCCTTCACTTTACAGGGAAGGAGACTGGTCAGAGAGGGGTGGGGTCACCTAGTGAAAAGCTGTGACCCAGCCAGAGCCAGAGCCCCTGAGGACCTGTCCACCCCTACCTCACCTCCGCTCTGCGCCACCCCCCTCCACCTCTGCCTTTTGTTGCCCACCCCTACCTCAGCGGCCCAGATTCATCTCCACACACATTTCTTGAGTGTTTTTCCTGTAAATAGCTTGGGGTCTGACCCATGGCCAGAGGGCCTAAAAAAAACAGTTACCACCAAGTTAATTCTGACTCATGGAGACCCCATGTGTGTCAGAGTATAATTGTGCTCCATACGGTTTTCAATGGCTGATTTTTCAGAAGTAGATCACCAGGCCATTCTTCTGAGGTGCCTTGGGGTAGACTCGAACCTCCAACCTTTTAGTTAGCCACTGAGCGTGTTAACTGTTTGCCCCACTCAGACTCCCAGGGGAACTAACCTAGTGTGAAAGCACTGGGGAGGCCTGTCAGGCCTCAGGGTGTGCCCTTCACCTGCTATGGAGATACCCAGTTGGGGGTCTCTGCAGCTTCCAAGGGCCCCCTTCATGCCCACCTGATGTCCTCTCAGAGGTCTTGCCCCTCCGTTGAACTCAGCCACGGGGCAGAACAAGATCTCTGCTCTCCTCACCCCACCTGGACCCCTTACCACTGATCCTGCTTTTAATATGAGACAATCTCCCCCTCCTCCTTGATCTCAAAGGCACGCTTCTTGCTTGCCTTCCTGGAGTCTCATCCTGCTTCATTTCTAAGTCCCCCTACCTTGTGGACACAGGGGACAAAGCACCGGCTCCGGTATCCTCACCTTCAAACCACAGACCCAGCAAATTAAGCTAATCACTGGGTGCTACAGATATTGATGTTTTAAGGGAGCCCCGGTAGCACAGTGGTTAAGAGCTCAGCTGCTAACCAAAAGGTTGGCAGTTCGAATCCACCAGCCGCTCTTTGGAAACCCAAGGGGCAGTTCTACTCTGTCCTATAGGGTCGCTATGAATTGGAATCAACTCGATGGCAACGGGTTTGGTTTTGGTTTTTTAATGTTTTAAGGTGTTAAACTGCAGGCTGTAGACTTCTTAGTTCTCCAAACACCTGTCATTTTAAATCAACTTCTTGTAAGAACTTATGGGTCCCTGGGTGGTGCACCCATCTAGTAACCTAAAAGTTTGAACCCACCCTGTGGCACCATGGAAGAAAAGCCCGGTGATCTGCTTCCATAACGATTACAGACAAGAAAACCCTATGAAGCGGTTCTACTCTGTAACACATGGGGTTGCCAAGAGTCGGAATTGGCTTGAGAGCAGTGGGTTTCGTGTTTTTGGTTTGTGGTTAAGACGTTAAGTAGGCCATGGCTATTTTGTACCGTATTGTGGGGCTTCTTTTGTGATTAGTCTTAATGAGGAGCCCTGGTGGCTGCCGGGGTTAAGCGTTCGGCTCCTAATCGAAAGGTTGGTGGTTCGAACCCCCCAGCCGCTCCACAGGAGAAAGATGTGGCAGTCTGCTTCTGTAAAGATTTACAGCCTTGGAAGCCCTGTGGGACAGTTCTACTCTGTCCTATATTGTCACTATGAGTCGGAATCGACTCGCCAGGAACGGAAAGGCTGGATTGCTTTGGGGTTCCTGCATTTAAAATGTAACCCTTGTCCCAGGACAGTGGGGATGGGCTGGATATTATCCCAGTGGTTTTTTTTAAGTCCTTTTATGTTACCAAGAGCCTGGCTTGGGATAGTGGGAGGTGAAGATGCCAGGAGGACGAACGGGTTAATAGTCAACAAACACGCAGCACAAGTGCCATGTACATGCTAGAGAGACAGAGGGGCACCAAGAGGGAGGGCTTGGGGGGGCCCCCGGTTCTGAAGGCTTCACGAGGAGGGGGCGTCTAGGCTGGGGAAAGGGTCCAGGGTTGTCATGTGTGTGCAAAGGCCCCGATGCTGAGGTCTAGCACTGTCCTGGTGGTGCCCACCTGGGAGCTGTCTAGTTTCCATTTCCTGGAAGTACCCCCTCACCTCAACCTGCCCTGCACCACCCTAGCCCCTCCTACTTTCCCATGGCCAAGCCTGCAGGACTGAAGTCACCCTCACTCTGTCCCCTTCCAGGTTCAAGTACGTCCTTGTCAATATGTCCACGGGCTTGGTACAGGACCAGACCCTCTGGTCGGACCCCATCCGCACCAACTGGCGTAAGTGGCAGGGGTGGGAGGGAGGGGGTGGCCCGCCGGGGAGCCGGGGAAGGCAGAGACCTGCACAGATGACATGGGGACAACAACTCACACAGCCACGCGGGAAAGACTCCCGAAACAACACTTAGCCCACTGGAGAGAGG
Organism: Dugong dugon; assembly: GCA_030035585.1. Lineage (NCBI taxonomy): Eukaryota > Metazoa > Chordata > Mammalia > Sirenia > Dugongidae > Dugong > Dugong dugon. The sequence continues at coordinate 6,676,918 of CM057465.1, read as the reverse complement.
AGTGAAATGCATCCTAAAACAGTTTAACCTGAAACCCCAGCCTCCCTCCCTTCCTTCTGGAGAGCCAGGTGTTGTCACAGAGGTGGGTGATTTGCTGGAGTTGGGTGAGCTGGGTGGGGGTCCCTGGGGTCCAAGCCAGCTGGGTCTTCCAGCCCTTAGAGAACACTGCCTCAGAAAAGCGCATGGCTGATCCCAAATTTAGATCCTAACCCGCCTCTTTGCTTAAGCCTCATGACAAATACCCATTGACATGTAAGATGGTTCCAGATGCTTAATGTTAGGACCAAGTGGAGTGGGGCGGGGACAGAGGGGTTCTGCCCATTTCTCCGCCCACTGAGCCCCCTGGAGCCTGCATGGGCGTCCAAGAGGTGGGAGGGCGCCGGTGCCTGGTACCTGCCTAGAGTCCCGCCCTGTGCCTTCCTCAGGCCTCCACCGGAGCTTCTCAACACAGACCTGGGGTTTATACACGCACAGAGTCACGGCTTCTGAACGTTAGGGGCCACGGAAGGAGTTCTCAAGGGCTACTTCGACTGTATGTGACCCTAACTTTATAACTGACCCCCCCACCACACCTCCACCCCCTAGACTATCCTGCCTGGTAGGATGGGACCAGCACGGGGCCAGGCGTTTTACCTGTAACACCTCCTGTCACCCCATTTGCTTATGGGGCATGTGGAGACCCCAGAGGCTGCCCTAGATCACACAGCTGGTGAGCGGCATAGAGGGGGTGTGTGTGAGTGCTGCATATGTGTGCGTGTGTGCAGGTGTGTGCCCGTGCGTGGTGTGTGTGCATGCATATGTGTATGCGTGTGCATTGTGGGCGGTGTGCGTGCATGCAGGTATGTTTCTGTGTGCGCATGTGTGTGAGTGTGTAGTGTGTATATGTGCGCGGGTGTGTATACGGGTGTGTGTATGCATATGTGTGTGTGGCTGCGTGCACACAGGGGTGCTTCTGTGTGTGCAGTGTATGAGTATGTGGTGTGTATATGTGTGTTGGTGTGTATACGGGTGTGTGCATGCATGTGTGTGTGTCTGCGTGCACACGGGTGTGTTTCTGTGTGTGCCTGTGTATGAGTGTGTGGTGTGTATATGTGTGCAGGTGTGTGTGTGCATGCGTGTGTGTGTGCACACGGGTGTGTTTGTGCTTGTGCAGTGTGTGATTGTGTGGTCTGTGTATGTATGTGTATGTACACAGGTATGTTTCTGTGTGAGCATGGGTGGTGTGTGTGTGTGGCGTGTGTATGTGTGGTGTGTGTGTGTGCTGTGCGTATGTGTGGTGTGTGTATGTGCTGTGCGTATGTGTGGGGGGGTGTGTGCATGTGTGTGAGTGTGTGTGTCTAGGGTGACTCCAGCCACTGCTGCTCCCAGCCTGCACCTCCTGTGACACTCCATGTGGTGACTTTGTGACCCCACTGAAACAGCACTAGCTGGGCCCCAGGGTCCTGAGTTCAAGCCCAGCCTCCGCCCTCACTGTGGCTGAGCCCTTGTGACTCTCAGTTTCCTCACCTGAGAAGTGGGGAGAAGAGTCCTTGCCTGGGCTCCCAGTAGGGCTGTTGGGGGGCTCCCGGCAGAAGCACCCGGCCTCTTGCAGCAGGACCCGAGGGCCAGCCTGTGGAGGGGGAGTGGGCTCTGGGAGCAGACAGACCTGGCTGAGTCTGGGCTCAGCACATGTCCTCAGACAGGGACCCATCTCCCGAGCTGCAGTAACTGATCGCAAAATGGTCATCTTTGGGGTCTGCCTGGGAAATTTCATCCAAGTGTCTGCTCGTGGTAGGACCTACAAATTGTTCCCATAGTCCCAGAAAGGTGACAGCGGCCACAGACAAGCAAGAGCCCAGGGCCACCAGGCCCCATTACAGGGGCCCTTTGCCTCCTCTATGTTTAATTTGTTTATAATCCATATCCACCCATCTCAACAGAAGACCCAAGTCAGTTTGTGATTTAAATTTATGCAAAAAGACATCTACAGAGGGAGAGACCCGAAAACACACTGAAGAAAGCTGGAGGGGGGATGTGGGGCAAGCAAGATCATTGCACCTAACCTGTGATCTGACACAGAACTGGGTCCCCGGTTCATCCCTGGGGGTCCCGGTGACCAGGGCGTGCGGGGAGTAACTGGCCTGCTGTCCCCACGCAGTCACCCGATACTCAGCGATTGACACATGGCCGGGGCGGCGGAGTGGAGACATGATTGTCATCACGTCCATTCTGGGCTCCCTGCCCTTCTTCCTGCTCCTGGGGTTCACAGGCACCATCTTCCTCAGCTTTGTGTGAGTACCGCCAGCTGGGAGGTGGGCTGTGGACAAGAGATGCTCCACCCTGGGGGACTTCTGGAGGTGGGGAGAGTCCTGGGGTGAGAGGCTGGGGTCTGATGAAAGGGGTTGCAGAGCTGGAGGGTCTTCAAGGCCAAGTAGTTCAGCTTCCAGGTCAAGGGCTCAGCACCTGGGGTTTGTGGGCAGACTGCTTGATTCAGATCCCAGCTCTGTCACTTCCCAGCTATGCAAGCCTGGGCAAGTATCTTACCCTCTCTGTGCCTCAGGTTCCTCATCTGGAAATGGGGACAGTAAGAAACACTGCCCACCCCGTGGAGTTGTGAAGATTAAATGAATTTATCCCTATAAAGTCCTGAGGGCAGTGACTGAGAATTAAAGTATTTGCTTTCATTGTCTCTATAATTATAATTCACCCTCTCAAAGTACAGATGGGGAAATGGGGACCCTGAGAAGGGAAGGGTGGCCCAAGGTCTCAGGGCCAGTTAACATGGAGCTGGGACTAGAACTCAGGTCTTCTGATTCCGCTGATGCCTTCTGCTTTGTGTGTGCTTTGGACTGCAACTGAAGGTCCCCATGGGGTGTCCCACAGCAGCTAAAAGGGCTGCCTGGTGGGTGACAGGTATGCACACGGTCTCTAATACCTGGGAGGACTGAGCAGGTGATGATTAAAGGCACCCAAAGGTGCCATGGGAATCCACAGGAGGATAGGGTGGACTCTGCCTGGAGCATCAGGGTGGGCTTCCTGGAGGAAGGAACAGCAGGAGCAAACTCTCATTAGTGCAGAGATGAATCTCAGCGTGAGGGAGGGAGACCCAGGGGCTTTGAAGATCAAGAGGGGTGCCTGTCCCAGTTGGGGAGCACAGACAGGAAAGCTTCTTGGAGCAGGTGAAATTAAGTGGGTAAGTGGAAATTTGCCAGGCAGAAAAAGATATGTGGAGTGGGTCGGGGGTAGAGTCTGGTGTAGGCAGTGAGCTTGGAAATCAGGCTGCTCTCTGACACTGAAGTTAATTAAAGCAGAAATAATAGATGAGATTAGTTGCTAAACTGTCTGGACCTGGGAGCAGCGAGGCCGTGGTTCTGTCCCTCCTCCCTTTGGACAGTGCCTTAATCTGGCATTGAACCAAAAACTGGTTGCCATTGAGTTGACTCTGACTCATGGAGACCCCATATGTGTCAAAGTAGAACTGTGCTCCATAGAGTTTTCAATGGATGATGTTTTAGAAGTAGATTGCCAGGACTTTCTCCCGAGGCACCTCTGGGTGGACTCAAACCTCTAACCTATTGATTAGCAACCAAGCACATAACTGATTGCACCACCTGGGGACTCCAATCTGGCAATGAAGGCTCCTATTATCTGAGCTTCGCCTAGCTCTGCAATTTATCCCCCCATGCCCCCCACCCCCACCATCCCTGCTCCAGCTGCACCCAGCTTTCCATGTTCCCAGACACACTACCATGCCTTCCTGTCTCAAGCCTTGGTGAACTCTGCCCTCACCACCTGTACTGCCCCTCTCTGCCCCGCTCTCCCCTCATCTTTTAGGACCCAGGTTAGCTGCCCCCTCCTCCAGGAAGCCTTTCCCTGGCTTCCACTGCGCCTCGTCCTGACGACATGCATCATACTGTGTGGTCACTGTCTGCCGCGGTCTGTCCCCCATCTTAGTCCCCTACTGCTGCTGTAACAGAAATACCACAGTGGGTGGCTTTAACAGGTGTGTATTTCCTCACAGTTCAGGAGGCTAGAAGTCCAAATTCAGGGCACCGGCTCTAGGGGAAGGCTTTTTCTCTCTGTCGGCCCTGGGAGAATGTCCTTGTCTCTTTTCAGCTTCTGTTCCTGGTGGTGCAGTGGTTAAACACTTGGCCGCTAACTGAAAGGTCGGCAGTTCGAGCCCACCAGCCGCTCTGTGGGAGAAAGATGTGGCAGCCTGCTTCCATAGAGATTACAGCCTCGGAAACCCTACGGGGCAGTTCTATGAGTCGGAATTGACTCCATGGCAACGGGTTTTTTAAAAATTTTGTTCCCCCTTTCCTTGGCGATCTTCAGTCTTCTCTGCTTGTGCTTGTTTCTCTGTGCTTAACCTGATCTTTTTATATCTCAAAAGCGATTGGTTTGAAACACACCCTACACTCATATGGCCTTATTAACATAACAAAGAAAGTCCTATTCCCAAACAAAGAAACACTGTTGTTGCTGTGTACCAGCCAGGTGATTCCAACTGATAGCGATCCTATATGACAGAGTAGAACTGCCCCATAGGGTTTCCTAGACTGTAATCTTTATCAGAGCAGATTGCCAGGCCTTTCTTCCGTGGAGCAGCTGGTAGGCTGCCCTTTTGGGTAGCAGTCAAGCATGTTAACCACTGCACCACCAGGGCTCCTTTTCTACAGGTATGTTTTTTTTTTGCTATTGATTCTGACTCGTAGTGACCCTATGTGATAGTGTAGAACTGCCCCATAGGGTTAGGATTTACAGCACATATTTTTAGGGGGCACAATTCAATCTGTAAGACCCCCTATACAATGTTGGCTTTTTGGAGACCAGGTCTGGTTACCTCCTTTATCCCCAGGGCCTGGCACACGGTAAGTGCTCCAGATAGGTCAGTCAGTAGAAGAAATGCCTAAGACACCATCTGTGAAAACAATGTCTAGGTATGAAGTCCCTGACCCTCTGCAGGGGTTTGGTCTGGTCTGCTCCCCTAACCCTGGCTCTCTTCACCCCTCGGCCAGAGACACGGGGAGTCCGGACGGGGGAACGGCGCATGACTCCCAGGTCACACAGGAGGCCGTCCCCGAGTCCCTGGGAGCCTCAGAGCCTTCGTACACATCTGTGAACCGGGGGCCTCCCCTGGACAGGGCCGAGGTGTATTCCAGCAAGCTCCAGGACTGAGCTGAGTCCCCCGCCTCAGGGAAGCATTCCCCACCAGCCTGCTCGGCGTTCATGCGCTCGCTTGACCTATGGTGAAATAGTGCATGTCGTTCAGTGGCAGGAAAAAAAAGTTTAATAAAATCTTCCCAAGATTTTGAGTTCAATGAAGTTTACAGAATGAATGAGTGAGTAGATGAATGAATGACTGAGATGATGTCATATGGAGGGGTTGGATTGTTTCTCTGGAGGATAGGGTTCGAGTCAGCCCCAGCTCATGGCGACCCCATGCACAACAGAACAAAACGCTGCTCCATCCTCTGCCATCCCCGTGATCAGTTGAGGATTGACTGCTGTGATCCATAAGGTTTCCATCGGCTGATTTTCAGAAACAGATCGTCAGGCCTTTCTTCCTAGTCTGTCTCAGTTTGGAAGCTCTGCTGAAACTGTTGAGCATCATAGCAACACGCAAGCCTCCACTGACAGATGGGTGATGGCTTTGCATGCGGTGCATTGGCTGGGAATCGAACCCCGGTCTCCTGTGCAGAAGGTGAGAATTCTCCCACTGAGCCACCACTGCCCAGGGGTGGGGCATCAAGGTGGGGGCTCTGCTGGAGACTTGTCCTGTGGCCTGGAAGGGTTACCTCCTTCTCTCAAGCTCAGCTTCTGCCTCTGCAAAATGAGCTGCTGGAAACAGTCAATTTCCAAGGCCACGTTTGCCTGGGTTCCTTCCCAGCTTTCTCTGAGGACCCCTTGGGCTGGGCCATCTGCAAAAGAGCTGGCCCCACCGGCCTCAAAGGGCTCCCAGTCCAGCAGCAAGATGAAGGCTGCCTGGGCAGATGCAACACACAGTGAGGTGGACACCACCCATGCTGGAATGAACGGTCGCAGTGGAGAAGGTCTCCTATTTATTCTGTGGATCTGGGTACCCCTTGGCTCGTATCTAGAGACCCCCAGAGGTATCCTTCTGCCTGTTTGAAAAGCAAGACTTCTAGGTGACCTGAGCTTCCTCTGCTAACAGCAGCTACCCCATAGTAGAGTAGTCGGTCAGCGGCCGCCTCCATCTGAGTCCTGTCCTCTTTCCACTGGCCTGGTTCATCAAGGTCCGTCCAAAAACCCATTGCTGTCAAGTCGATTCCGACTCATAGTGACCCTATAGGACAGAGTAGAACTGCCCCATAGGGTTTCCAAGGCTGTAAATCTTTATGGAAGCAGATTGCCACATATTTCTCCCGTGGAACAGCTGGTGGGTTCGAACCATTCACTTTTTGTTCAGCAGCTTAGCGCTTTAACCGCTGCACCATCAGGGCTTCCAGGAAACCGGAACTCCCAGCTAAGGAGCCACCTTAGCAACAGCTCATGATGCAAAAGCTAAGGAACCAGACTGAGTGATCCCAGGCGAGCAAACACGTTTTGGGCAGTGAGTGAGTGAGCAAATGAATAACCACCCCACCCATTTGTGTGCCAGGACTCAGCTTCCTTGGTGACGCATCTCCAATCTTCCTAGAAAGTATTAGTCCCTGTTTGTCCCCAGTAAGACTCTGTTGGGAGAGATGTCTGGTCTCATGGGTAAAACACAGGCTTTCTGGGGTTGAACCCGTATTTTACACCAATAATGGGCACCTTCCACGTTTGTTTGCCAACAGCTCCCTCCCCCCCACGAGGTATTTTTGTCCTGCGCCATCCTCACAATCGTTGTTATGCTTGAGCCCGTTATTGCAGCCACTGTGTCAGTCCATCTCAATGAGGATCTTCCTCTTTTTCACTGACCCTCTGCTTTACCAAACATGATGTCCTTCTCCAGGGACTGGTCCCTCCTGGTAACGTGTCCAAAGTACATGAGACGAAGTCTCACCATCCTCGCTTCTAAGGAGCCTTCTAGCTGTACTTCTTCCAAGACAGATTTGTTCCTCCTTCTAGGAGTCCATGGTATATTCAGTATTCCTCACCAACACCATAATACTCCCCATGAAACCAACACCAGGATCAAGATAACACATCTATCTCTTCCAAGAGTCTACCCCGAAAGATTCCTCATGCCTCTTTGTAATACCTCCGTCCCTGTCCCTCGCCACCCCCACCCCCACTGATCTGTGTTCTGTCACTTAAGAGTAATTTGCATGTTCTAGAGTTTTCCATAAGTGGAACGATACAGAGTGGTTCTTTGTTGTGTGGCTTTTTTCATTCAGCAGAATTACTTCGAGACTCGTGCATGTTCTTACATGCATCTGTATTTTGTTCCTTTTTCTTGCTGAGTAGTGTTCCATTGTGTGATTATACCCTGGTTTGTTGCTCCGTCATTCACCTGTTGATGGATATTTGGGTTGCTTCCAGTTTTGGCATATTACAAATAAAGTTGTTATGAACATATGTACAAGTCTCTGTATGGACGTATGCTTCTGTTTCTCTCAGGTAAATACCTAGGAGTGGAACAAATGGTGTGTATTCATTCCTTAGAGCTGCTGTAACAAATTCCTACAAACTGGGTGGTAAAACAACAGAAATGTATTGTCTCACAGTTCTGGAGGCCAGAAGTCTGAAATCAAGGTGTCAGAGAGCCCTCTGCTCCAGTCCCAAGCAGACCCCCACTGTAAGTCCCGTGAGTCTGTTTTTCAGTCCGTGAAAGAGGAATAATAACACCCACTGCATAGGGTGGCTGTGAGGATTAAATACGTTATGCGCATGGAATGTTCAGCATCGTGCCTTGTACATGGTTCTTGTTAGTTGCCATGGAGTTGATTCTTACTCATGGCAACCCTATGCGGTGTAGAGTACCCGTTACAGAGTAGAACAGCCCCAGAAGTTTTCCAAGGCTGCCTCATCTTGCTCCTACAGAGCAGCTGGCGGGTTCAAACTGCTGACCTTTCAGTTAGCAGCCAAGTGCTTAACCACTGTGCCCCCAGGGCTCCTTGTGTTACAGAGTGGAACTGCTCTATAGGGTTTTCTTGGCTGTAATCTCAATAGCAGATCACCAGGCCTTCAGCAGTACCACTGGGTGAGTTCGAACTGTCAACCTTTAGGTTAGCAGTCGAGCACAAACCATGTGCGCCACCTAAGGACCTTAGTACCAAAAACCAAAACCCATTGCCGTCGAGTCGATTCCAACTCATAGTGACCCTAAAGGACAGAGTAGAACTGCCCCATAGGGTTTCCAAGGAGTGCCTGGTGGATTCAAACTGCTGACCTTTTGGTTAGCAGCCATAGCTCTTAACTACTACGCCACCAGGGTTTCCTTCCACACAGTAGGTGCACAATAAACAGTGGTGTATACACACACACGACATGCACATCCCAAATACACTCACAGGGCAGCCCCTGTGGCCATCAACAACACCTGCAATGCGGAAATGGCTCAGGCTGGTCCCTGTGCTTGGGGAGCTGGTCTTTTTCATCTTAAGCACACCCATATTCACCCCTTTGACATATACTGACTAAGACAAGCTCAAGCTGGCCTCGTGGAAGCTAGGATGTGGACACCTACCCCCAGCAGCACACAGTGATGTGTGACACACACACCCACACACCAACGTCATGCTGGCCCCTTGCCGACCTGCCACATCCGTCCCCTTATCTACCCTGAGAACGGTCATGGTGGCCAGGTGGTAGCGTTTCACCCAGTGATTTTCCACAGCTGGAGAGAAGCTGCGTATCTCCGGGATATGGGGGGGTGGGGGGAGTTTGTTCCTAAGGTGTCCCTTCTATTGGCCTTGTTTGTAAGGCCACTCAGCAGAGTTTTTGGGTGGCCTCCAGCCTGTGCCTCGGCCAGGGCTGACTTTGGCTGGAGGGTTATGGGCATGGTCTGCTCTGTGGATTGGTTAGTCTGGCTGTGCCACCCTGGGCCTTAGAGGACACCCGGCCTGGGCCCCCTCCCTCCCCACACACACACCTTGGGCTGGCCTCTGACAGTCCCCAGCCACCAGAATCTCCAGCATCAGCCTGGGGGCTCCTTGAGGCCCAGGGTCCCAGCACCCAGCGCAGGAGCCAGGCGCTCATGAACCGAATTGTACCGCATTTCAATCGTATGTCTGGGGGAGGGGGGTTGTATGCGGTGGTGGTTAAACGTGCCACCTGGGGATTGTTTGGGCAACCTGGAGGGTTCCCAGCTTACCCCTCTGTTAATGGGACAGTGATGGTGCCTCCCTCACAGGGTTGTTCTGAGGGCTAACTGAACCAAAATGTGCCAGGTGTGTAGGCAAGTGTCTGCCTGGCACCACAGAGAAAGCCTACCAATGCCATATCTACCCAGGCACAGTGTTCTGGGCCCTCAAAGTTTACAGGCTGCTGAAACGCCCAGGATCAGTCTCATTACAAATGCTGGCCTTCCTTGATGGGCTGCGGGAGATTAACAGCCAATTTCAAAGTCAAGGAGAGAGGAAGTAATCATTAACTCTGGCTTGGGCAGGGCAGGTGATGGCAGAAGTCTGGGAAGAGGAAGCGGCTTTGAGCTGATGTGGTCTTGTTCAGGGAAGGGAAAGGCTTCCAGGGGCAGAGAAAGGGGAAGGAGCACACCTGAGTAATACGATCACTCGGGGACACTGACTCTGTGCGCGTCCCTGTGCTAAACCCGGAAATGAGTGATCTCATTTAGTCCTCTCAGCAACTCCGAGAGGCGGGTACTAGCGTCATCCTGTTCTACAGTTGCAGAACCTGGGTCACAGGTGAGAGCTCACAGCGCCTCACGTGGTAGACGGGGATCCGAAACCAAGCTGGGCCCAGTCTTAGCCTCCTGGGAAGGGTATTTCTTGATGGGGGGATAGCAAGAGGAACACTGCTCTCAATGTCAGGCGTCGCGAGTATGTGAGCCCTGATCGTGTGCTCTGCCCCGTCCTAGCTCTTGGAGCCCAGGGGTGAATGAGGCAGACGAGGCGCCGGCTCTCACCGCCATCCCCGTGGGAGAAAGACAACAGGTGTGCGTGATTTCAGATAGTACCAAGCACTCCGCCAGAAAAGAAAGTGGGGCTGGGGGCGCGGGGCGGGGGGACTAGCTACTTTAGGGGGTCGGGGCTTTGGCAAGCAGGGCGTGCCTGGGACCCGGGACCTCCGGTTTGAAGACAGAAGCTGCCGTGAGCATGCTGCAGGACATGGCTGCAGAGCGCCGCTTTCCATACAAAGCGCGCCTGCCCCACTTCGCAGATGAAAAGACTGTGTCGCAACCGCGAGCCGCGAGCACACCGGCCTTCGGCGCCGGTTCCAAAGCACGAGCTCGTCCACGCGCCCCACTGCGCCTGCGCTGTATCCCCGCGGGGGCGGGCCCTCCAGGGGCGGGGCTCGAGCGGAGGGGGTGGGACGCGCGCTCTGGCCCCGCCCTCCGCCCGCGCCGGGGCCTCCGGCAGGGGCGGGCCGTTGGTTTCGGGGCGGAACCTTAGCGCGGCGAGCGCTGGCGCGTCGGGGAAGGTCGAGGGCGCGCCGCCGCCGGCTAACGTGGGCGTCGCGGCTGTAGGCCGCGCGGCGTCCGGCTCCGGCCGGGGCTGGGTGCGCGCGCAGCGCCTCCCTGCAGGCCGCCCTACCCGCCCCGCCCAGCGCTAGACCGGGGGACGGCGTCGGCAGCGGAGGAGCAGGCGGCGGGAGCCCGACCTCCGACCAGCGTCTCGGTGGCGCCGCAGGTGAGGGGGTCGGCTCGGGGGCGGCCCGGGGTGCCCGCACCGCCAGGCCGTCAGGACCCCGAGACCCTAGGAGCCGCCCCGGCCCCCTCAGGCCGCCGGACACTCTCGGGATATCCGGTTACTTCAGGGCCCCGACACCCCTCGGCTCCCGAGACCCCCCCCCCCAGCATTCCCCAGGGAACCCAGCCTCTGAGACCTCAGGATTCGTCCTGGCCCCTGCAGGACCCTGGCCCCCGAGGACCCCTGAGGATCCGCCCCCGTCCCTTCTCAGGACCCCTGGCCCCCGAGAACCCCTCAGGATCCGCCCCACCCGCGTTCAGGACCCCTGGCGCCGGAGACCAACCTTCGGCCGCCTCTGGGACCCCCTGAGGACCTCTGCCACCTCAGGACCCCGCGGCCCCTCAAGACTCGGTTCCCGAAACCCTCAAGATTCCCTTAGGACCGTTCACGATCCCTCCCCGTCCGCACCCTGCCCCCAGACTGCCTCAGAATCCCCCTGACACCTCCCCGTCCCCCGGGGGCCCTGGCTTCCTAGACTCCTCCACCTTCCCTGGGTGGCGGTCCTTGGTCCCATTGCTGCTGAGACCCGAGGAGACCCCCGGGACTCCACACCACCCTTCAGCTTCTCGGTTCATAGTCGTCTTTCGGCCCTTTCGCCATCTAGGGCAGGGTTTCTCAAACTTGAGGTCCGTGGACTTGCGGGGCGTCCATGAAAGTATTCCTGGGGTTTGTGAATTCTTATTGATAATACAGAAGAAGTCTTGGCCTGTGATGGATCACCCGGATGGCCACTGGATAGCCAAGCGCAGGGTGTGACTTCCCTGCCTCCATTTGCAATTGTGTTTACTGTTGCCTTGAAGCCGAAGAAGGGACAGTGTTTAACTTTTAATGCTCTTTGGTGAGGCTCACGTGGCCCAGCGAACAGTCTAGAGAGGGCGACAGCGGTAGATTCCGATGGGTTGGAGGGAGGCAGAACTAAGCAGCTGGAAGCATCGGGGCGAATCAGGGTGCTTTTAGGTTGTCTCCGGGTGGTCATTTTTTTATTCATGGGGGTAACAGCTTTTTGAATGCCTGATAGGTTCCAGGAATTGGCAGTGGAGGTAAAGATGACACAGTCCCTGCGTGCAGGGTCTAGTTGGAGAGGGCGGTTAGACAAGTAGGTAGTTTTTATATGGTGATGATAATAGTATAGTGGCATTGAAACCAGCTGGGTGGGGGGTCAGATTTCATAGGAAGGGGTAGCATTAGGGAGGGCTTCTAGGAGGGGAGGACGTGACAGGTAACAGGTGAGCTGATTTTCCCAAAGATTGAGGTGCAGGAGCTGTTTGCCAGGGTTAATCCAGGTGAGGCGGAGAGCGCGTGAAAAGGCAGGGAGGCGTGCCGGAGCACCCGGATTCAGGAAGCCTTGGAGTGTGGCCTCTCAGTGAAGGTCAAATCCAACTTTCCAACATTTCTATTGGAGGACACCTTCAGTGAGAAGACCTCAGCCTCCTCACTGAGGCCTGTCGTGCCTTGGCACTCTCTGTCTGGAATTACTGCTTCCACCCCAGACCCTGAGTGTGGGGTGACCCAGCTGAGACTGAAGGCGGGTGGGACCTGGCCAGTGGAGAGGATCGAGGACAGTGTCCCACAGGGGAGACAGGAAGGGTAGAAACTGGGAGCTCAGCATGGCACAGGGTGTAAGGGGGAGGGCAAGAAGGGCTGGGGGTGGTGGGTCGGGACCAAAGCCTGGGAGCCAGCTTCTGAACCAAGTGGAGGGTTTGGGACTTTGTGGGAATGCCAGGCCACTGAGGGTTCAAATAGGGGAGTAGATGTCATTTGTGTGGTTTTGAACAGTCGCTCTGGCTGTAGTGGGGAGAATTGTTTGGGGGAAGCAAGACCACGCGGGCGATGGAGGTGACCTGGACCAAGGTAGTGGCAGTGGAGACTGTGGCTTCCTCAAGCTTCTTAAAGTCTAAACTCCAGAGACTGGTGTTCCACCTCTTTCCTGTCTGATCCTACAGATTTCTGCCTGGGAGTTGACTCTGGGAACTTCTTGCTCCCGTTAGGCGGGGTCATGTCCTTCACCCCACGGGGCACAGGGTCACCTTTGAGTTTGTCAGTGGGGTGTGAGCCTACCATCCACGCAGGAGGAATGGTCTGGTTCTCAGAGATAGGACAAGAGCACCAAGGACACCTGGGTGTCCTGAGGAAATGGAAAGCCGGTGAAGCAGAGGAGACAAGTTCAGATGTTTTGCATCAGAAATGCCACTCTGGAGACAGAGAGGGATTAGATGAGCTGACCCCAGAAGCAGGGCGGTGGTCAGTAGTCCAGACAAGAAGTTGTGAGGGCTTTAAGGCAGTGGCATAGGGTATGGATTAGAGGGGAATTTAGGAAGGAAAATCAACAGGGTTTTTGTTTGTCGAAGTCTGGACTTAGGAGGGGGAGAGGGAGACTCCCGGATAGCGCTGTAAGTAGAGCTGTGTGATGATACAACTTGTCTGCTTCTGTGCTCTCCAGCACACCAGCCACCTGCCGAGCACTTGCAATGTGTCTCGTGTGACTGAGAAACGGGGTTTTTGATTTTATTTAATTTTAATTAATTAAATCTGTTGACACACACACATGTGGTGGGGAAGCACACTGTTCCAGGCTTGGTTCTTCTAAATGTTACCCCAGTTAATGCTGCCACCAACCCTATGAGGTGTAGGTATTATTTTGGTTTTTTCAGAAATGGAGGCTGAGAGAGAGTAAGTAACCTGATCAGGTATTAAGTAGTACAACTAGGACTTTAACTTATAAGTTAAAGTTAGAAGTTCATGATAACTTAGAACTAGGTTCAAAGTTACCTTAAACCAAAAACCAAACCCCTTGCTGTCGACTGACCCTATAGGACAGAGAAGTGTCCCCTAGGGTTTCCAAGGAGCGGCTGTTGGATTCAAACTGCCAGCCTTTTGGTTAGCAGCCGAGCTCTTAAGCACTGTGCCACGAGGGCTCCAAAAGTTACCTTAGAGGTCAGTTTAGCTTCTCAGGTGGGGCTCTTTCTACTCTACCCTGCTTTCTTCCCCCAAGGAGCCTGAAGCTTCTTCATGCCTGAGAAATGAAGTCCTCTTGAGTCCGGCATTGTTTGCCCCTGTTGAGGCCCCCTTATCTGTTCCTGCCAAAGTTAACCAGGACAGTTGTGTGATAAGCCAGCGTAGACTAAACAGAACACTGTATTTAGGCTGTTTTGCCCAAAGCTGCTTCCTGCTTCTGGTATCTTCCTCATGGCTGCTGTTGCTCTTCTTAGTATCTCTAGAGACTTAATGGAGAAAGAAGAAGCAGGTGAAATTGCAGATGAGCCAAACTGGGGCTTGTGATTTGGGAAGAGTTGCTGGTGAGGAGGTATAAATGAGTGCCTGAGATGCGGGTTTGGAATCCCAGTGTACTGAGCAGGGCCTGTGTAGTGGAAGGGGTATAGGACCTGAGCCAGGACTTAGTGTGGCTGTCCCTAACACAGTGGGAACCTTGCCCAGGTCACTTTGCCTCTCGGGGTCTCAGTTTTCACGTCTGTAAAATTAGAGTGCTTGGCACTACATGATCTTTAAGGTCCCCCAGCTCTAAAATTCTGAGTTTAAGCTCCACCCCCAGCTCTAAAATCCTGTAAATGTAAGCTCCATTGGAGGTGTGTGTTCTAGACCATCTCTGGCGTCTCTCAGGGTAGAGGAATACTGGTGGTCAGCATGCCTGGGCCTCCATTTTGGTGTGTTTCACCATCAGTGGCTCATCACTAAGTAATGTGTCTCCTTAAGTTATGTGACATGTCACATCTGATGGACAAACATTAAACAGAACCTTAACGGGTGGCAGCGTTCCCGGTAAAATATCCGATGTGCCTGCCATTCTGAGCAGCATCGATGTTAGGAAAAAACATGTAAGACTACTGTGGAGACTGGGTGCAGTGTCAGGCCTTGGCCAGGTGCCCTACCCTCAGGGTGGAAAGTGAGCAATAATAATAGTATCCACTTCATAAGGTTATTGAGAGGATTAAATGAGATAATGCATGTAGAGTGCCTAGCACTTTTCCTCATATCTAATAAGGGCTCAAAAAGTGACAGTAATTAATGTTGCCTTTTGAACTAAAATGTTTCCTTGAAATTTATTAGTGGTAGGTTTTCTTGGTTTGGGCTACTGTTGGCACTGGCCATTTTGAGCATTACAAAATAAGTACCTTTTTTGTTGTGATTTATTCTCAGTGATTAGTTCAAATTAAGGTTTTGTGTTTCCTGTAAATCGAAGAAAACAGTTCATCCTGAAGATCCCTTGCTTGTAACGGCTAAGATTAAATTTTACCAGAACTTTGGTTAAACTGGTATATGCTTGGTGTGACTACCTTGGAAAAGTGGTGTGGCATTTAAATCAGGGCTCGGTTCAGGTTCGAACCTTTGCTGAGAATTTGCATTTGCACTCCCAATATAATAAATCAGCAGCTACATTTTATTTTATTTTTTTATCATTTAGAATGTTTATTTATATTCATTGAAAGATCTATTTTAGAGTAATGTAGACATAGGTTTTTTTTTTTTTTTTATCACATCAGTATTTACATACATAAAAAAAAAATGGAAGCAAAATAAATTACGGCACGCATGATTTCGTGTTCTGAGTCCAGCTACTCTAGACAGCTTTTTGTCCACATTTTCCCAGACAGTATTGTCTTCTGTGCCATTGAGACCATAGATGACCCAGGATTTCTTCAAAAAATGCTCCATGATGCTGTTCTGTGCAGTCAGCAGGAACTTTCTGACAAATTGATGTTAGGTGCCCTGACCGTCTTGCTTCTTGCGTCAAAAGGCTAACCCACCCACCCAGCTGCTTTGAATTTGCTTTTTTTTTTCCTGATCCCATGTCCTCACTAGAGGAGCTGAGTCTTTTTTTTTTTTTTCCAATTTTATTGTTGTTGTTGAGAATATACACCATGAACCATACACCAGTTCAGCGTTTCTACACGTACAGTGTAGTGACATTGATGACATTCTTTTGAGTTGTGCAGCCATCCTCACCCTCCTTTTCTGAGTTATTCCTCCCCCATTAACATAAACTCAACTGCCCCCTAAGGTGGTTCTCTAATCTTTCAAGTTGGTGTCATCAATTTGATCCCAGATACACTAGTGCCCCCTACTGCGAGTTTCAGTTACCTGCAGTCAGTCGTGGTCTGAAAATATTAAATGGAAAATTCCAGAAATAAACAATTCATGAGTTTTAAATTGCACGCTGTTCTGAGTAGCGTGATGAATCTCACATAGTACAGCTCCATCCTGTCGGGGGTCGAATCATCCCTTAGTCCAGTGTGTCCCGGCTGTACACGCTACCCACCTATCATCACTTAGTGGCTGCCTCGTATCACAGTGCTTGGGTTGAGGTAACCCTTATTTTAATATGTTAATCTCTTAGTGTGTCTAATTTATAAATTAAACTTTAATGTAGGTATGTACATATAGGAAAAAGCATAGTATATATAGAATGTGATACTATCTGCAGTTTCAGGCATCCACTGGGGGTCTTCTTGGAACGTATCCCCCACGGCTAAAGGAGGACTACTGTAGATAGTTCTGAAAAGAGCATAATGCTCACGGCAGGCATATTTTGCTAGTTAAGCTGAACTATTGTTTGGTTTTAAAAGACTTCAGGGGATATTTTTGGTTTAAGGCTTGAAGGTGGTTATCTCAGGGCAATAGTTTCAGGGGTTCATCCACCCTCCACAGCTCCAGGAAGTCTGGAGCCCATGAGTCTTTAAAATTCTGTTCTGCATTTTCCCGCTTTTGATCAGGATTCTTCTATGAAGTCTTTGATCAAAATGTTCAGTGATAGTAGGTGGGCACCATCCTGGTTCTTCTGGTCTCATGGCAGAGGAGACAGTTGTTCATGGAGGCAGTTAGCCACACGTTCTATATCCTCCTCTTATTCCTGACTCCTTCTTCTTGTTCCAGGCATATAGAGACCAGTTGTTGTGCCTTGGATGGCCACTTGCAGGCTTTTAAGACTCTAGGCACTACACAGTGAACTAGGAGGTAGAACAGAAGCACTAAACACGTTATTAGGCCAGTTAACTGGGCTATCCAATGAAACCATTACCCAGAAGCTGAGTGATTTTAACTGAAATTTTTGTTAGACCACTTTTAATAGTTAACTGCTCTTGACAAATGCTTTTTCCTTCTCTCCCTCTCAAAACTTATGGGTACTCTTTTACTCATGAATCCCCTTTTTTTCTCTTCACAATCTCTTCCTCCTGTCCCGCCCCTGTGCTCTTCATCGCAGTGAGTGGTGGTGATGGGTGTTTCAAACTGCAGTGGCTAAGACACCAGCCAGGTCTGTTGCTCACGGGGCGGCTCAGCGGGTTGCTCCTGAGTTGCAGTCATCTGCTGCTTGGTGGGATGACCAGCCCAGGTAGGCTTGCTCAGATTTGTTGGGTGGATGGTGCTGCTGTCAACCAGTGTTCCTTGGCTCGCTACCACGTGGCCTTCATCCTCCTGGGAGGCTAGACAGGGCTTTACAAGATCGAGTTCCAAGAAGCAGCTCCAGTGCTAAAGTGTGTTTTATCAACTCTTGTTTGTTTCACGTTTGTGGATATCTCATTGGCCAGAGTTCCCATGACTGAGCCTAGAGTCTGTGTGTGAGGGGACTGTGTGGACACTGGGAGGCATGGGTGGAGTGGGGGGGGCATTAACAGTCTACCAGTGTAGGGGGGTGGGGGGCTTTTTGTGCTAGCTGTAAATGACAAGTTCAGTTTTTGTAGTTTATTTTACACTGGACGCAGTTTGAGGAACCTTTTTTTAGCGCTGGGTGCTGGGAATTCACAAATATGGCACAGTTTCTAGCTGCTCTGTGTCTAGTTCGTACAATACACGTGATCTCAATTTCTAAGCGGGAAACGTCCTCTTTAAACTTTATTCGTGGCTTTAGACACAAAAGATAGGAACTGCTTACAGGAACCTGTGTTGGGGCCTGATTTTGCTTTCAGAAAGTGCTGATAAGTACTGGGAAAAAATGGGTTGCTATGATGATTTGGCTTTGGGCCTGCCAACTGGTGACGACACAGTCACCAAGGAAACCAAGATACAGCTTCTGAAGGCCCCTTGGAAGGCTTTGTTCCTCTGTCTAGAATCCGCCTGGCTGGGGAGCTTGGCGTTGGAGACGGAGCTGAAAGCAGAGAGGCTTGCTGTTCCGCGGGCACTTTCAGGACCAGGGTGGCGGTTGGTTTTGAAATCCTTACTTGGGCCTTGTTTCAGAACCAGGGGAGGTTTGGAGTAATTTCAAGGTTATTGTGAGATTTGGCTCTGATGTGGATGCTGCTGAGAGAGCAGGAAATGAAGTCATGTTGTTTTGAACATGTAGCGGGCCGGAGAGTGAACCGTAAATGCCTAAATATGGGCAACTCTGCAGGTCTGCATTGTGGGGCCAGCGTGGTGAATTTTGATAGAATTGGGTACTTCCCACGTTGGCCCCTTTGATCCTTAAAGGTACACAGCATGCCAGGGGAGGTGGGGGCCCGGTGGTTCTACTGAAGTGCTGGCCGAAGGGTCAGCTCCATGTCTTCATCGAGGCTCTTGATTTTGAACACTTGAACCAGCAGCGAACCTCCCCAGAGCCTGAGCGCCCACCTGTTATGTAAGTGTTCATACCGATAGTAAGACTGTGTTCTTTGGGAAACTTTGAAATCTCCCAGTTTAGGAGCTAGGTGCCACCTTCAAGGGTTCTGTTCACACTTTTTTGTGGGTGTGTAAGTGCAACATTTAGGTTGTGACTTTGTAACTAGAATCCTTAGTATACGGAGACTCAAAAGCAGTGGAACAGTGATGGAAAGAGCTAGGGAGAGATTTTGAAAGTTCTTCACCATGGTAACAGTTCTCAGCATGGGATATCTTAGCGGTCATTGGCTGACTGGTGACTGTTTAAAAAAAATGTCTAAAATGTTGTGCACAGAAGGCCGAAATGAGCGGCTTCTTCCCATAGGCAGGAGAGCAGCTATATTAATAGAAAGCGATGTGGATGGTTGTGGAAGGCAGGGGTGGGGAGCCCTGGATTAGTCTAATAGGAACCTTTCACATAGGATTGGACAGGAATGGGCGCTGGATTCCCCTCTGCCGTGGGAGGCTCCGAGAGGAAGTTGGGGTGGGCATTCCCATTGACAGCCGGGTGAATTGGCAGTCTGAACTCTCAGGAACTTTCCTGAGCACTTCTCTAGCTTTCAGAACGTTGTCCGTTAGCCAGAGTTACTATCTGATAGTAGAACTGAGGGCTGGTGTAAAAACAGCATGGGGCAGTGTCTGACCTCCTGTAACCCCACAAGGGGAAAGGAGAACCAGGCTCAGCAGCACAAGGCGGACCTCCATGAGGTGAAGGCCAGACATGCCTCCTCCCTCCATCATCGTTACCAATTCTGACACCAACCGTCCCTCCCATGGTACTCTCTACTTCTTTGCTGGGTTTAATAATTCCTTGCAGTGGCCACACAGAACTCACAGACCATACTCACGATTATGGTGCTTATTAGGGGAAGTAACAAGTTACAATTCAGGCTCAGGAACACTCGACATAGTTCTTCCATCAGGACAGCCTCTTCCCAGCCATGCTCGCAGACACACCTCTCCCTGTCCCTACACCTCTGCCCAAAGGCACCCAACTTTCTCTCTGTGGGCCAAGAAGCCCGCCACAATGTCTTCTGCTGCGGGTCTCTCCTTCCTTGGTGGTGGTGGTGGGCTCCTCCTCTCTGTTCTGGAATTGGCTCTTTTAAGGCAAAACTGACCAATCCCCTTGATAGGCCACAATTACCCTATCACACAGTCACCGGGGTGGGAGTTACAAGACCATGGCTAGAAAGGCCACACACAAAAGTAACATCCACCGCAGCTGGTGAACAGTCAGTCATTGAAACCCCAGGGCTAGGGCCCAGGTTTACTTATGCTGGGGATTATACTACAGTCAAACCTTTGAAAGCTGGAACCTGTGTAAGGCGAAAACCTGTTGAGAAGGAAAATGCGGATATTTTCCACTAAATAGAGAGCTGTAGAAAAGTGACTGCACCCTGTCAAAGGCAGAAAACTTGCGAGACCTGGAAAGACAGGGCTGTCTCGTCGAGTTCCGGCTCTCGCAGGTTTCACTGTGTGGAGTGGGGGGGGCCCAAATTTGTTATTTTCCTTAGAAAATGTCTAGTAGATCCCAAAACAGACAGACAAACCCTACTTGATTGTAGATGACTGATAGCTCTGGAGTAGAAAGGAGAACCGGAGGCGGACCCCCCCTGCCCCCGGCTCTGCCGGCCTCCCCTCAGACAAGTGACAGACACCTGTGGGCCTTGTTTTCTTGGCCCGCGGACTGTAGTTTCTTAACGTTTGGGGGAAGGTCACAGACACCTTTGGGAGTTTGACAGAAGCTTTGAGCCCTTTCCCTGGGCGGGGATGCTCAGTACAGCTACATAAAGTTTTGTGTACGCTTTTAGGGGACAATCTTCAGAATCCAGTTTAGTGCTAAAATCTCACGGCTCTCGTAGACTGAGTAAGCCTTGTTTCCCTACCCTGGAAAATTATTTTTGGTGACCTGATTCTAATTAAGAAGACAAAGATGAGCCCTGGAAACCAAGTGGCTGCAGGCAGAGCTGGTTGGGACGTGTGCCACAGGCCCGCACCTCTGCTGGCCACCTTTCTGGAGCATGGTTTGGCAGTACATGCTGAGCTGTTTTAAAGACATGTAGCCTGGAACTCAGCACTTCCACTTGCCAGAACGCTCTCCTAAATAAGTAATTTCAAAATATATAAGAAGTGTTGTGCACCAAGATGATCGTTAGATTGTTACTGTGATGATGTCCTTTGTTAGAATATAGATAAAGCAAATGATAGCACGTGAATAAGAGAGTCTCATACGCGTAGCCGTACCCTTGTATTTATGAATAGTTTTTAATAGGGGAAATGTGTTTATTGTGGAAAAAAGTCGGATATGCTCTATGATCTCAAATAATATAAAAACAATTAAAATCTAGAGGAAGCATTCACAAATGTTAACAGTTACTGCTTGTAGATAGTAGGATTAGGGCTGTTTCCACTTTTTTCCTGTTTCCTTGTCCACAGTATTAGTTCTAGACTGGGGGAAAATGCGATTCTGGAAAATCTGTCGAATATGGAGATAGTTTGGCAGCACGGGTCCAGCTAGTTTCTGATCCCTGCTTCATGTAAGCTAAGAATTGACTTGACTTGCATTATTTCTTGGGGTTGGATGCAGGGCTTCAGACTGGTTCATCCCAGTTTGACTCCCTTCTGAGAATCTGCATCTCCACCCAAGATATACTGAATCACAGCCTGTATTTTAGCAAGATCCCCAGGCGATTCTTACGTGTGATAAATTTTGAGAACCACTCTGGTGCTTGTTAAAATGTAGATTGTGATTCAGTATATCTGGGATGGAGATACAGATTCTCACAGGGGGTCGGACTGGACCGAACCAGTTAGAACCCTGGCTGGCTCTAAGTGAGCATGGCCAAGGGGAGGAGTGACAGCTCAGAGGCAGTGCTGATGCAGAAGTGTCATGCTCCACCTCAGCTGTGATGGTACCAGAGAACACACATGTTGTTAGGTGCCGTGGGGTCGGTTCTGACTCCTCGTGACCCTGTGTACACAGAAGGAAATGCTTCTTGATCCCGTGCCATCCTCACGATCGTTGTTTTGCTTGAGCCCATTGTAGCATCTGTCCTGTCTTTGCTATGTCACTTGCCATTTTCTTCCTTCTGTGGTAAGCCATTTGTGTTCGTGCTGAATCTCCACAGCGGTCTGGAAGCTCTTCCAGGATAGCGTCATACGGGACCAGCGTGAGCAGCTGGCACTGAGCCCCTGCCTGATGGCACTCAGCACTCGTTAGAGCAACAGGAGTCTGAACCTCAGCCCTTGCCAGGCCTGAGAGATCACACAGCTTTGGGGGCGGTGGCTTAGCAAACATTCTGGATGTACATTTTTTGTATATGATATTTTTCTGGTCTTTTCATTTAAATATCGATCCAAGACCTTTGATTTTAATTCCAACCTTAACTCGCTTCCAGGGTACTAGGAAAAGAATGTTTATCTGGGAAATAGAAATCGCTTCTAATTTTTCCCTTTAGGATTCACAGATGGATTCAGTGGAAAAGACAACAAATAGAAGTGAACAGAAATCAAGGTAAGTAAAGTCACCTCCACCTTCAAGCAGGCGTAATGGCTTCATACAGCATCTCACGGGTCTGCTTACGTGATACTTAGCATGTACGTTGTCCTGGACTCCCTGGACCGCATGGGTCTGGAGGGAGTCGTAAGGACTGTTTACCGCCTTTTGCTTCAACAAAAGAAACGTTCCAGAAGGCAGTTTTCTACCCTGGTGGCCCATTGCCTGGCCTCCAAACCAAACAACAAGTAGCTTGAGAGGCCATGTCTAGGACTCGGGTGTCCCCCTGAGCAGGAAAGAATCCTCGGCTGTAATGGACTGCAGGCTGTGGGTGTGAGGGAGGAGCAGGAGAAGAAGGTGCTCCTTTAGAATGGGCTGAGGTAAGTGGGTGCCAGGAACCTCGTATCTGTCACTGCAGGCAGGATCATTTGTTATCATAGTTTGTATTTTCAGTCTCTGTGCAGCTCCAAAGAAGTGAGAAGTGCTGAGCTTTTTATTCATAACTATGTGTCACTTAAATGTGTGCTTAACAATCTGGGAGATTCAAGATGAGTAAGACACAGCTGACCCCCAAATCCTTGATGAAATGAGGCTAACCTGTTGCCAAGTCAATTTTGACTTATAGGAGCCCTATAGGGTTTCCAAGGCTATCATCTTACAGAATCAGACTGCCACTTCTTTCTCCCATGGAGCGGCTGGTGGGCTTGAACCACCAACCTTTCTGTTAGCAGCTGAGTTGCCTAAGCACTGTGCCGCCCCCAGGGCTTGTTTGAAATGAGGCTAGGCCGTGTAGAGTGAGTATGTAAAGGCGAATGCCCAGCCTGTCTCCTGGGTGGTGTAGAGTAGGGAAAGCTGGTGTGTGCTGCAGGCCATATTTGACCTGGCACTTCACCGGCATTCCCAAATGCGTTGCTTTTCTTTGCGGTCACAGTATTTCCATGTTGACGTTCGTTCTCTCCCCGCTGTTTGTGAGTAGAAAGTTTTTGAAGAGCCTCATCCGGAAACAGCCCCGGGAGCTGCTCCTGGTGATCGGGACAGGCGTCAGTGCGGCCGTGGCCCCAGGGATCCCAGCGCTGTGCTCGTGGCGAGGCTGCATCGAGGCTGTCATTGAGGCCGCGGAGCAACTGGAGGTGCTGCACCCCGGGGACATCGCCGAGTTCCGGAGGAAGATGACAAAGGATCGAGACCTGCTGGTCGTTGCCCACGACCTCATCCGCAAGATGTCACCAGTGAGTCTTTTTGACAAGTCCTACGAGTTCCACTGGGGCTGACTGGTTCCGTGCCACACTGGGGAATCTGAATTTGATATTAATTTTCTGCGGGCCTATCCTGTGTTCACTTCTCGGCAGCGGCAGGCTGAGGAGCCCAAAACCTTCCATCTGTCAACGCCCTCTTCTGAAACAGAGATGATGTCGGGTGCCGTGTGGGGCTGCCTGGAGCCTGGGCAGGCGAGATGGTCCGGGGCCGTCGTTGCACGCCATTGGCTGTGAACTTGGTGGTTTTCTACTCATTGCGTGGAGGACGGACCCTTAGGTGTGTCTTGGTCTAAGCAGGTCACCACTTCTCTGCAGATGACCAGTTGTTCTCAGAAAACGTTTAAAGATGGGGGAAATAGCGTTTCCTTCTGCTGGTGGGAGTGGTCTAGGAGAGGGGAAAGGTCACTGGTGATGCAGGAGACAGCGCTGGAGTGGTGCCCACGGGTAGGTGGGATCCGCTGCATGGGGGGGCTCGGCCTTAGGTGCATGGCTCGGTCCTCCGTGGAGCAGGCGCGGTGACAGGTGAGGGCGTGTCCTCCATGGGAGCAGGTGCGGTGACAGGTGAGGGCGTGTCCTCCGTGGGAGCAGGCGCGGTGACAGGTGAGGGCGTGTCCTCCGTGGGAGCAGGCGCGGTGACAGGTGAGGGCGTGTCCTCCTTGGGAGCAGGGACGGTGAAGGTTAGCCCCACGTGTAGGCCGCAGTGCTGGGAAGCTGGACAGCCTGCTGGAGGCCGTGGCAGGTTTCTTCTCATTGCTCATGCTTGTACTGAAGACCCAAACTCCAGTGGCTCGGCCGTTCCTGCTAATCTCACGTACAGGTGTGGGCGGGCCGTCCCAGTAGAGCACGGGGCTCACAGTGTCAGGGCCCAGGCTCCTGTTCTGTCCTCTGCTCCTTCAACTCGCCGTGTCCCTCTCGGGCTCTAAGATGGCCATTCCAGCTCCTGCCGTGACAGGCATGCTCCGGCCAGTGAGGGGAAGAGGAAGTGACCTCCAAGGGCCTGACACAGAAGTCACATGTGCCACTTCGGTTTCCGTCTCGCTGGCTGGAGTTTTACACGTGGCTGTGTGGCTCAGTGGTAGGCCCGGCTTCAGTATCTGGCCGGTGCACCGCGTGTGCAGCCACCACCCGTCCGTCAGCGGAGGCCTGTGTGTTGCTGTGATGCTGAATGGGTTTCAGCAGAGCTTCCAGTCTAAGATGGACTAGGAAGAAAGGCCTGGCGATCTGCTTCTGAAAATCAGCTGGTGAAAACCCCGTGGATCACAGTGGTTGACCCGCAGCCAACTCTGGGGATGGCAAAGGACAGGTGTGGGTATGTGCAGAGTTGGGGATGGCACAGGACTGAATGGCACATTTCATTCTTTTGTGCGTGGGGTTGCCATGAGTTGGGGCCGGACTTGACCGCAGCTGACAACAGTACCTAGGTTTACCAGGGTCTGGGAAATGACTTTAGCTGGGTGATAATGACGAATGTGAGTGTCTGTTAATATGGGACAACATATTATCATAGGGTAGGAGTTGGCAAACTATGGCCTGCAAGCAAATCCAACCTGCTGCGTGTTTTTGTAAATAAAGCTTTATTGGAACACAGCCATGCCCATTCATTTCAGTTTTGTCTGTGGTGCTTTCGTGCTTCTGCGCAGAGTTGAGTAGTTGCAATAGACCATGTGGCCTGCAAAGCCTGAACTATTTACTATTTGGCCCTTTATAAATAGAGCTTGCCAATCCATCAGAAGAAGAAGGGGGAGGTAATGGTGCAGGAACTGCTTAGGATCGCCGGGCAGCACAGAGGGCCTGTTTGAGATGAGCTCCCTTGTGTGAACAGAGCCCAGATTGGTGGGAAATGGGTTCATCTCGGGGATGAGTGTTTGGAGCCTCATTCTACTATTCTCCCTGCTGTTGTGCATTTTTTGAGAACTTTCGTAAAAAGAGCTACAGTGAGGCCAGTCAGCATGATGTGGTCTCCCCGTGTGGCCAGCAGTTTTAAGTACAGGTATGGGTATGTGCAGAGTTGGGTTGATTGGCTGGGGTTTTGAGGACAGGTGTGGGTATGTGCAGAGTTGGGTTGATTGGCTGGGGTTTTGAGGACAGGTATGGAATAAGTAGAGAGTTGGGTTGATCAGGGTTGGAGTTTTGCTAGAGAATTCCAACAAAGCAAGAGAAGGGCAAGGAAGTTGGATGCATATCCAAGAGAGTGATGGAGTATGGAACCTCACTGATTAGTGGGAGAGGGGAGGATGGACGTCGGGGCAGTGAGGGACAGCGAGAAGGCAGTAGGGTCACGGTCTCATGGGTCTTGGCGGGGTGAAGTTTTCCTGAGAGCTGGGGTGCTAAAGAGTTGGGCTGACAGGAGGGAGTGATTGGAGATGGGGAGGCTGGACCAGAGCTGTTGGTGAGGATAAGATGTGGGGTGTGACGTGTGACCGTAGGCAGGGATGGCTAAGATGGCACTCTCACTGGGAGAGTAGTAGAGGCCTTTGGGGGCCCTGGCACAGAAAGGATCGTCTAAGTGGACGTGGAAACCTACCAACTGACAGAAGGACAGCTGGAGAAAGCAGTGACTGGTGAGCCAGAGCTGAAGTTCCCAGGGAGCGAGGGCTGAGACCCGGGAGTCTGTTTCTGCAGCAGGGAGGACGGCTGGGTGTCGGGGAGGGAGGCCGATGGGCTGACGGTAGCAGTGGCAAGGTGGAAACTCACGTGCCTCCCGGCCCAGGGGCACAAGGGGCATGGAGAGCAGCCTCCACCTGGGAGGCTTGGGGAGCCGGGCACCAGGTTCAGATGAGGAACAAGGTGCGTATCCACACAAGAGGGTGGAGTAGGGGATTCTGCTGATGATAGACTCTGAGCTCCGCTGGGAGAAGTGGAAGGGCTTGGAATTGGGGGGTGCGGTGGGAGGGTGTTAGGAAAGGGAGTTCCTGGAGCCTCATGGGACAAGTGGTAATCTGGCTTCTGTGATGACCGCCATAAACGGACAAAGGGCACAGTGGTGGGGCGGGTTCTGATGGCTGGCAGGTCGGGGAGGGCTAGGTGGGGGTATTGCAGGGACTGTGTCCCAGGCGCCCTGGTCATCCCGCGGGAGCAGGCAGAGGCCAGGCCTTCCTGGGAGTGCGTGAGATCCTGCCACCCCTATGTCCTCCTCTGTTACCGCCCCCACTGCCCTGAGCCCCTCAGAGCAAAACTCTTCAGAAGAGGTCTGTCGCCAGTTCCTTTCCTCTTCCCTCGGAGCTGCTCCAGGCCCCCCGGCCTTCGTGTGTGGGCCGTCTCACTGACAGTCAGCGGTCTCTTCAGTACTGTCTTTCATCTGTTGGGGGTGCACTGATGGAGACACACCCTTTGATGTGCCCCCCGGAACGAGAAAGCCAGTACTGCTGCGGCTCTCCGAGGAAAGTTGGGGCCTGAGCCCTGGCCTTCAAGGCCCAGGATCTGGTTCTGGGTCCCTCTCTGACCTCACTTCCTGTTGCTTCCCCTCCCTGTCTGGCCCCCGGTCCAGGGGCTGCCCCTTCAGTGCCTTTGTGCTGGTCCCTGCCTCTGCTTAGAACACACTGTCTGGAAGCCCCTCACTTCCTCCAGTCTCTGCTCAGATGGCCTCCCGTCAGAGGCCGTCCCTGAGTGCCTCTGACCCCGCCACCCTCACCCAGCCCTGCCTGCCCCCTGTCTTTGCTTTGCTCTTCCCACAGCCGTGGTCCCTCTCTGGCCTGTCATCCCTGTTTGCCCATTCTCTGTCTCCTTCCTCTGGAGCTGTTGTCCCTAGCACCCAGAACACCACCTGCTTAGGTGCGCGGTAGTTGTTGAAAGAAGACATCCTTGTAACTCGGTTCCACCTTTCCGTAGCGCACAGGTGACACCAAGCCCAACTTCTTCCAGGACTGCCTCATGGAGATCTTCGACAACCTGGAGCAGCACATCCAGAACCCGCTGGTGCTGCAGTGCATCCTCAGCCTGATGGAGCGCGGCACCATGGTGCTGACCACCAACTACGACAACCTGCTGGAGATCTTTGGGCAGCAGCAGAACAGGCCCATGGAGTCACTGGACCTCAAGGACAAGAGCAAGGTGCAGGCTGCGGGCCTAGGGGCACGGGCTGTGGGCCGAGAGGTGTGGGCCGCTTTGGATGTAGAAGGGGCTGGCTTTCTTTCAGCAGGGACTTTGTCATGATGGAAGGTTACTACCTGTCAGCCCTCCATAGTGAAACCAGACGCCTGTCCCCTTAGGGCCACTGGGAGCTGGGCAGCGGTGCCCTCGTCTCTCAAGGCTTTTCTTATTGCCTGGCTCCTACTACCTTCTCTTGCTTTCTTTCTGGTCCACGTGTGGCACAAACAGTTTGTGCTCAACTATGAACCTAAAGGTTGGTGGTTTGAACCCACCCAGTGGCGCCTCACAATAAAGGCCTGGCAGTCTGCTTCCGTGAAGATTACAGCCAAGAAAACCCTACAGAGCATGGTTCTGCTCTGTAACACGTGAGCTCTCCTTGAGTCGGATTCAACTCCACAGCAGTGGGCTTTGTCGTTGTTTTGCATTCTGTCCTGCAGGCCTGCAAGATCTTCTGCCCACATTTACTCACTGTATTCATTGTAGAAAATACGGGCAATAACAATAATAAGAAAAGCAAAAGCTTTCACAGTCTTACTGGTGTTAATTTTTGGTTAATAAAACAAATAGGGATTGCAGTATATATAGCATTCTTACCCTGATTTTTCCTTTTATATTATACTGTATTTTCCTGTCATCGAACTGTTTTAAAAGCATGATTTCAATGGCAAAATAATTGTAAGACTGACATACAGTTGTTGCTCTTCCTGTGTTATTATTAGTATATTTTTACTATTACAGATAATGCCACAGTGAAAATCCTCGTGCTTTGGTGTTTCTCTGTTTACTTCTTCAGGATAAATTCCTAGAAGAGTGTCGGGGTCAAAGGGTGTGACTATTTTAAAGACTGATATAAATTACCAAGTTGTTTTCCAGAAAGATTCACCAGTTACCTTCCCACCAGCTGGGTACGGGGATCCCTATTTCCTCTGTCTTGCCAACACAAGATGTTATTTAAAAAAACAACAAAATACATTTCGACTATCCGTTAGGTGAAAATTTACAATTTTTATTTTTTTTATGAGTAAGGTTGAGCACACTCTGATTTTACTGTTCGTATTTTTTTGATGAAGTGTTTGTTCCCTGTGTAGATTTGTGTAAAGGTTTGTTAGTAAGTAATACTGCTCCCTGTGCTGTCCAGCATAGCCCATGAGGGAAGGTGGTCGTCCGCTGAAGCATGTGGAGATGTTGTCTAGTTCAGGGCCTCACACTAGGAGGGCTGGGCCGAGGCCTCAGCTCAGAATCCCCCGCACTCACCTTCATGGTAGAGGGAGTGAGGGCTGCCTGGGGACACGGGCACAGACTTTATGGAAGGAGTCACTTTGAAACTGTAGTTCTGGCTGGAGTTTCACCCTGTCCGGGGCCATCAGTGACACTTCAGAGTCTCTCTTTCTGAGCAAGCTTAGGGTTGCGTGACGTTGGGAACAGTGTCTCCGGAGAGAAACTCACATTGAGCATAACGCTGATACGAGCCAGCGTCTGCTGTGCGTGTTGGTGAGTGGTGGGGGTCTCGCGCCAATACTTGTGCCGATGCATGCCCCCCCGTGAGATGGAACTACCTGTCCACCGTCGCATGTTCCTGAGGCCCTTTGCTCTGTATCTTGAACTGAAATGAATACCACTGGCCATTTGATACATTCTTTTTTCCATATATATTTTTTCTAATTATAAAAACAATACGTAAATAAAACCAAAAACCCACTGCCGTCGAGTCGGTTCTGACTCGTGGTGTCCCTACAGGACAGAGGAGAACTGCCCCACAGGGTGTCCAAGGCTGTAAATCTTTACGGAAGCAGACTGCCACATCTTTCTCCCGAGGAGCGGCTGGAGGGTTCAAACCCCCCACTACATAAATCGCAGTATTTAAAATGTAACGTGAGGGTTAGAAGTGAATGTCCCTGATAATCCTCTTACTTTTAACAGTTTGCTGTAATCTCAGATGTTGAAGATATTTTCTGCTTAACTGTCGCTCTAAAGAAGTCTTTTGATACGCTCTAACAGGAATAACTAGCCCTAGTAATAGTTGTTTCTCTTAGGTCTTAAAGCTGTAATTATAAATGGAAACATCTAGTCTTTCCAAGGTAGGTTTGAAAAGCATGAACCCAATGTAGACGTTTTCCTCTCGTGTCTGCTTTAAGTAACAGCAGGGTTTTCCCTTTTCTTGGCTTCATGTCTGCTAGGTCCTCCAGTGGGCAAGAGGCCACATCAGATACGGCGTCCTCCACATCCATGGCTTATACACAGACCCTTGTGGGATGGTGCTGGACCCCTCAGGGTATAAAGATGTGACTCAAGACCCCGAAGTAATGGTACGGCTCACTCTGATAAGCATTCGTTGCTTAACCTTGGAAATGCGTGGTGCCCAGTAGCCGTTTGGCTGTGGTCTGAAGGGTTCCCCACGTCTGGGCATCCCTGCCCTCTGTCTGCTCTCCACACTCCTGCTGGGGGCAGGGCCACGCCTCCTGTCCTCCGCGCTGTGTCTGCAGGGCCTGCCACGCTGACCGGAGATGCGCAGTGAGTGAGCGCTCGGTCAGGAGTGCCGCCTCCTTAAGAGCATGGGTCTGATCTTCCCAGGCTCAGCTAACCCCAGTCCTGCGGGGGCGCAGGGAAGCTCCTGTTCCGGGCAGACTCCGTCCCTCCTCCCTGCTCGTCAGTCCTTACACACACCTTCAGTGATTGTTCTCTGAGCTCATCCGGGCCTCTCTCCCCTCCTTCTGGTACCTAGCTTACCATCTATCTAGCTTTCAAAACCCAGTTTTAACACTTCTCTCTCTGAGGCTTTCTCAGTGCTCTTCCGTTACAGCACTCAGTAATTCCTTGGTTCATCTGTGAGCTCAGGGTCAAGGGCTCTGTCACTCGTTGGTGACATTGGTGCCAGGCATGCCTGCAGTGACTGACTGGGCCGATTCTTGTCTTGTATGGTGCACGCAGGTGGCTGGTTGTAGGAGTCCCTGTGCTGGCCTGAGCCTCTCCGAGGGGCTTGGATGCCTGTGCTGGTGAGCCCCTGTGGTTTGCCCAGCCCCACCCTCTCTGCCACTGGTGACCCCTCAGTCTGTGCTTCCCCTTTGCCACGTCCCTGCGTCTCTGTCCCTGGTCCTCTCCTCAGCTGCCCCGCCCTCCCTGCCAAACCCTCCCCGCCTGACCCCTGCAGAGCACACATACACGATGCGCTGAGGTAGATGCAGCCGCCAGTTGTTTGCACTGCAGTTCTGAGCTGAAGCATTCTAAAGGCCATTATTTATGTTTTGATAGTTAAACAGTTCACATAATGCTAGATTTGAGGTGGGCGATAGCCCTGACAAGATAGGGTGGGTGGGGGTCGGTGATGATGGCTGTGTCTACACTGGATGTTGATTTGGGGCACAGGCCAGCCCCAGCTAACTGGCCCCAGTGGGAAGATGCTCCCTGTCCTGGCTGAGTGGCAGACGGCCAGCCCAGCTGATCTGAGAGCTGTGTCAGCTGTTCTCTGTGTGGCTCTTGGGAAGTCTGGCCAGAGAACTGTGATTAAAGGCACAGATATGTAGCTCTATGGTTAGGCACAGGCCTTGCTGTCTTTCAGTGAGCACCCGGATTCTTTGGCTTTTTCACAGGAAGCCCTGCAGAACCTGTACCGCACCAGATCTTTTCTGTTTGTGGGCTGTGGAGAGACCCTGCGTGATCAGATATTCCAGGCTCTCTTCCTTTACTCTGTGCCGAATAAGGTGGACTTAGAACACTACATGGTCGTGCTCAAGGAGAATGAAGACCATTTCTTTAAGCATCAAGCGGATATGCTTCTGCACGGAATTAAAGTCGTATCCTACGGGGACTGTTTTGACTGTTTTCCAGGCTACGTGCAGGACCTCACCATGCAGATCTGCCGACAGTGCAGCCCAGGTACGAGGTTTCTTCTCTGCATCTCAGGGCACAGGTGGATAGGGCCTTCTGGTTCTCGCCCATTGTAAATGTTTTCCTGAGATATTATTCACCTACCATAAAATTCACCGATCTTCCACTTTGTTTTAAAAAGTGCCTCTGTGTGCTTTAACAACAGTGCATCAGGGTGATGGGGTGATGGTCACCTTCTGTGACTAGAAGTTTAAGATAGCTCTGAAATTCACAGCTGTGCATTTTGTTGCACACCCTTAGCACATTCAGGTCCTAGGCCACGCTTCAGATGACCTTGACCAGGAAGGGACGTGACCGAGCAGCTCTGTCACTTGTGATACAGAAAAGCCGCCAAGTGCAGGTTGTTCTCACCGTCATCCCACCACTGCCTTCTGGAAGTTACGGTTTAAAAGCGCATGACTTTATCAGGACTTTGGCGTCTTTTTCAGCTAACATCTTTTCCCTGTTCTGCTGAACACAGCACACCTTGAGAGTAATTGTCTTTGGACCTTCTTTTGGGGAGTAGTTCACAGGCCAGGAATGATTGAGACAGTTGAAATTCGTGAACTTGGTCATTTTGACAAAAGGGCAGTTAATGGCTTTGTGTTCGGCATCATAAAACATTGACGACAGCAGACTGGGGAAAGTCTGTATTGATTATCATTTAACTGTAATGGGAACCCCAGACACACGCGGTAGAATCGGGTTAGCCACACCCATGCTTGGCTGTGCGGCCAGCTGTGAACTGTGACGAGAGGAAGCTAAGCTCACGGGTGGCTGGCTGCACAGATAATCCAACAGCTTGCTTTTTTTTTTTTTTTTTGCTACTAGCCAGTTCTCTTTAGAATTGATAATGAGCAGAAGAGACTGACTTGAATTCCGTTGCCATTGATACAAGCCGAACTAGAGCCGCTGTCAGCTCCCCTGTGGGGAGCTGAGGGGAGCTAATGCTTGCTGAGCTGTGGTGCGCCACACACGTCCTCGGCATCACTTCATCTTCCCTAGTCGTCTCCACTGCTGCTGCGTAGGCGGTGTGACAAGCTCACAGAGGCCAGCCACCTGCACAGTTAGTGTCCAGGTGTGTTGGAGCTGGGACTGGCTCCTGGACCACCAGCCGCAGCAGTCTGTGTGGCCTCGTCCAGCCCGCGTGCATGTGTGGAGAGAAGGCAGCGGTTCTTCTCACTTTGCCGGTTCCACCTGAACTTCACCCTGAGCTTGGGCTCTGGAGCCTGCGGCCGCGTGGGCTCCTGGCCCTGCCGAGGCCCTGGCGGCTGACCAGGGCTGCACAGATCACTCAGACTTTCAGTCTGTGACCGTGTCATTAAGGACACGTATGTTTTGGCTCAGAATGCCTTTCTTGGTCATGGGGAGGGCTCACTCTGTGCCAGGCTGGCCCAGTGCCATGTCCACAGGCTCATCCGGCCTCGGCACTCCAGGAGGTGGGCGTTGCAGGAGCACACAGCATGCGTGGCTGGTACTGGGGCTCGAGCCAGGCGGCGGGGCTCCGTCACGTCACTGCCAGGGTGGGGAGGGTATGGTGGAGTCGCGCTCACGCTCAGTTTCTCTCTCGTCTCAGATGCGGATCGTGTGGACAGCACCACATTTCTGGGTAAGGCTTGTCTTTGTTTTTGCCCGCACGTTCGTTCCATTATTATCTTCTGTCACGACTTGTAAAATCATGAAAGTCTGTTTCTCACATTAAATAACTAGTCTTAAAAGACGCAGCAGCAGCCGCGGAGGTGGTCAGTAGCCACGCCCCCACTGTGGTCGCTGCCACTGTGAAGGGCTGGGAGCAGGGCTGGGCCAGCCTGGGCCCCTGCCGGCTCCTGAGGATGACTTCCTGTTGTGGAACCAGGCAGAAGTGAACAGGAGTCTGTCTGCGTTATGCCACTCAGTGTGAAGCACAGTGACTCGGAATTACCCAGCCCCTTCAGATAGTTCAGCTGCAAGACTGTAAACCTTTCACACAGCTTTTCTGTTTAACACTTGCTCAGAGTGTGCGCCCTCCCCTTGCTGGGCTCTCCCCTGGAGCCAACTGAGGTTGGGAGCCCCTGCTGCCGTCTGTGGGTGCTGCCGTCCCGTGGGGGGTGCCGTCCCGTGGGTGCTGCCCTCCATGGGGTGCCTTGGCACCAGCCTCCCAACCTGCTGGGTCAGTGGGTTAAGAAGGGCTGTGGTGTGGAGCAGAGGCCTGTGTGTGCAGCCTGTCCTCTGCCGGCCTGGCCCACGTACCGGTACCCTAGAGACAACGTGTTGGCATATGGATTCAGATTAGGGATTCTAACACAGCTGCACTCAGCTTGTCAATTCTCTACTGTCCCCATGTGAAAGGAGGCCTCATAGATGGACAGATGGTGTCTGCAGTGTACAGCGGGATGGACTGGCCAGTGCTTCAGTGGGATCAGATTATAATGGGTCCTCGGAGAATAGGGTGTGTAAAACCCACCTAGATGGATAACCCTTTTAACACAGAGTCGTCCTCGTCCTCTTTCAGGTAACGCATGTCAGGACTGTGCAAAGAGGAAGCTAGAAGAGAATGGAATTGAAGTTTCAAAAAGACTGAGACAGTCGGATACTGGTATTCTCTCCTTTCTTTTTGCTGGAACCTCACTTCCAATGTGCCCTGTTCTGTAGGTGGTTCAGTGGTGGGGCTTTGTTTCATGCCCTCTGCCCCTTGGTGGGAGGAACAAACCCACAGGGTGTCCATGTCACAGGCAGGCTCACGGTAACCTCACGCCTCCCACACTGTGGGGACGTCATGCCTCCCAGACGGCAGCCTCCGGAGGTGCCAGTGCTTATAGTTTCTGCTTATTTATCATTTTATTGAAGAAAAACGTGCAGAGAGAAAGTCCACAAATTCTAAGGCCAGCTCAATGAATTTTACTCATCTAACCGTACCCGGTTCCAGAAACAGCGTTACCAGGAACCCTCCCCCTGCCCCCCGACCGCTTTCCACTCCTCTCCCCGAAGGTGACACCTTGGTCTCAGAGAAAAGCACTTTCAATAGTTTGCACACTGGACTCAGTCTCTCAGGACTCAGGGACACGTGCCTTCCCCTCCTCTCAGGCTGTGAGGGTGTGTTTTTTCTGTTCTCCTTCACGTTAAGTGATGCACTGAAACCTCTGACTTCCTGCTGCGGAGGGCAGGCCAGGCTGTGACGCCGGCCTCCTCCCCTCCCGCGCTCATATCACTTCCCTAAGTCTGGCCCTTCTCCCTTGTCAAGGTTGACTACAGAACAGAGAGGAAATGATGAAGCCTCCAACCTGTCTATACATTAAAAAACCACAGGAAAGTATTTACATTGTTAAAACAATGCAAATATTCTTTCTTGGAGAGCCAGCTTGTGTTGGGTTAATGTCCTGTGTGATGACTCCTGAGCGCAGGACTTCCAAGCCATTTGAAGGGCGTGTAGACAAGGTCAAGGGTGGTTTATCTTATGTCTTGTGAAGTGCTCCTTGTTTGTTTCATATTGTGACCTTAATGTACTTGTGTTTGTTTTTATTTTTTGAGGAGTTTTTAGATTCCTCTTCCTTTTGTTGCCCAGAAAATAACGTGTTTCCACAATTTTCTCAGTTACCTTCCCACCTTCTCACCTCCCGCTCTGTTCTAATGCTGCGTACTTGTCACCGGGACTTAATTCCTTGCTCTCCTGAGGCTTCCTCGTTCTTGTTCCCCATTCGTACGTCCTTCAGGAGCTCCCCCCGGACACCATGTACATGAGGTGAACTTCCAGGTGCTGCCGTGTCTCAGATGTCTCCAGTGCACCCTCATGTTCCACTGGTCGTTGAGTCTAGAATTCTTGGTGGTAATTTTCCCCTGGACCGCCACTGTCCTGAGTCTGATGAGGAGGGTCTGATGGCGGTCTCGTCGTCATTGACTTGGGCTGATGGTGGTCTCGTCGTCATTGACTTGGAGGGGCTGATGGCGGTCTCACTGTCATTGACTCGGAGGGGCTGATGGCGGTCTCGTCGTCATTGACTTGGGCTGATGGTGGTCTCGTCGTCATTGACTCGGAGGGGCTGATGGCGGTCTCACTGTCATTGGAGGGGCTGGTGGCGGTCTTGTCATCATTGACTTGGAGGGGCTGATGGCGGTCTCATTCTCATTGATTTGTAGATGGCCTGTTACTCTCCTTTCTGAAAGCTTTTGGGATCTTTTTCCTTGATGTCTAGAAATTTTCAGAGGATTTGTTTAGGTGGAAGTCTTTATTTACCCTACCTTTTTTTTTCCCCTTCATTTTCTAGTTCTGGAATAATCTCTTATTTCCTTGATTATTTCTTCCTTTCGTCTCCTCTTTTCTCTCTTCCTGAAATTCATACTAATTGGGATCTCCTGGGTTGATTTCTAATGCCTCTTAGGTTTTCTCTAATGTCTCTTAATTTTCATTTTCTGGTTCCATTAAAAAAAAACTTTCTAGAAGATTTCTCAAAATCATGTTCTAGCCCCTGGGTTAAATTTTTGTTTTGGCAGTGTTCTCTGTAATTTCTGGGAGCTCGTGTTTTCTGAGTTATCTTTTCACATAACATCCCACTGTTTTCATCATGCTATCTTTTGACATTTTTGGGGGCACTGGGAGCCTCCCTGGTCATCTTATGCTAACCCATCCCTGACAGCATTTGAGAGAGAGGATTTTCAGAGAACTGGAATTTATTTTTTCTTACTTTAAATAAGAAAACCAGAGTAAACACCTATGTAACAATCCACTAGGGATTTTTGAGCGCTCCGAAGCATTTAACATGTTAATTGCCTATTTTCTAAATATCTTAGGCTGGGTTATCTAGAGGCGTAAAACCAGGGAAGCATGTATATTATGAATATATATAACCCGTTAAAACCTCTTGCCGTCAAGTTTGTTCCGACTTATAGCGACCCTATAGGGCAGAGTAGAATTGCCTGAGTAGGGTTTCCATGGAGCAACTGGTGGATTCGTACTGCTGACCTTTCGGTTAGCAGCCAAGTTCTTAACCATTGTGCCACCAGGGCCCTGTAAATATATAGAGAGAGGTTTATCTCAAGGAAGTGGCTCACACAGTTGTGGAGACTGGCAAGTCCCAAATCCGTGGGTCAGGCATCAGGCTTCTCCAGACTCAGGTGGTTGCAGGGGCTCATGTCCCAGTAACTGGAGGTCAGAGGATGATGAGTCAGATGCAGTATCCAGAGAGAGCTTTGCCAGAACATCCATATATATTGGATGCAGGCCACAGCCCCAAGAAAACTGATTGGTTTTCAACTGGTTGGCCCTTCAGCTGATTGGGCCGGTGGGGTGTGTCTGAGCCTTGCACAGGCCTTCCCTTCAGTGATGACCCTCCCCATCCACTCAGAGTGGAACCACCACATGGACTCTTGGGCTAGGATTTCCTGGGTCTTTGCAAACCCTGTTGTAATTTACTTTGTCCCCTTTTCTGGACAGTTGCTACTGTTTCTGTTTGGAGGGGTTTTCCAAGTCTCTAGTACACACACCAGACCAAAACCAAATCCACTGCTGTGGAGTTGATTGTGACTCATAGCAACCCTGTGGGACAGAGTAGAACTGCCCCGGAGGGTTTCTGAGGCTGGAATCTTTACGGAAGCTTACCGCCACAGCTGCTGGTGGGTTCGAACTGCTGACCTTTTGGTTAGCAGCCGAGTGCTTAACCACTGCACCACCAGGGCTCCTTGGTACACACACACAATGTGAAGCAGTTTCTGAAATAGAAATCCTATTGCAAATACTTTTGTAGCTGAATTTTAATGTTTCGGTATTCCTTTCTTTTGTTTAAACAGATGATGCTGGAGGGTCTTGAAATGTTTAAAACCAATAAAACCTGCAACTTGAAAACCAGCCTTCTGTAACCACAGTGCCACACACACACGATGAGGAATGTCCAGAGAACTCCGCACGGGATCTCTCAATTCTGGACCATCATACACCCCAAAAGAGCTGTGTGGGAGCGAGGCTGGGTACGGGAGCCCACTGTGTCTGACCGCTAGGAGGGAGGCGCACGCTTCAGGTACACTTTGTAAGGACGGATGGACAACTACCTCAGGGACCAAACCGGGGCAGGGACACACGCCCTCTTCATCAAGGTTGCTTTTTCCAGTGAAACGGGGAGAGTAAGACCATCCTCGCAACAGTGGTTGCCAAAGAGAAAACAAGAACCCACTTACATTCTATGGTTTTCATGTGGAAACATCTGTTACTGTAGAAAAAAATTAAAGGTATGTTTGTTATACTGTTCATAGCGAAGAACAAGTGGATTCTGCACGCCCCTGGATCAGCTAGTGAGAATGGCATTTTTAAAAAACGATTAGCTAAAGAGGGCTTCTTTGGAATGGTGTCATTTTAGTGACTTCAGTTCCAGAGAAAGGGCAGGTACACCGACAGCTCAGTGGTGTGAAGTCACGAGGAGCCAGAGGCCTTTTCAAGGTTCACTTCAGTGTCGCGCACGTCCATCTGGGGACATTGCCAGTGGGCAAAAGACCACGTTGCTAGCTTTTAGTTACAGTATAAATGCCAAGCTTTTTAAGTCTTTATTTGTGGATGAGGCCCAACCTTTCTATTCTCATCTCCGGAAGCTCTCCTCCCGTGGCCACGGTGAGGAGCTGGTAGTGCTGTGGCCGGGAGCTTCTGTGGCTGGAGCGAGAGCTGGCTGTCTCCGCATCCCAGCCCTGCTTGGTCTCCGCTCAGAGGCTGCCGGCTTTTGATGTGGCTGTCTCACCAGGCCTGTGCCACTCCCTGCCGGTGGCACTGAAGCTCCCCAGTGTCCAGAGTTAACAACAAAAGGAACATGAAGGCTGGGATGGAGTGTGAACGAGAGATAAGCCAGAGACCCGCCCAAGACCATTTTCCTTTCCTTTCCAAGCATGGAAAACACATCTTTGTCACTCTGGTCCTAAATAAAACATTAACTGCGACCCTGCATGCTCAGCGTTTCCCCAGGTAGGAGGCGGCTTGACGTTACCTGTTTAATGAGGAGTGTAGCCTGAGTTGCCACTCAGTTGTGAAACTAAGTCAGTGATTACTTGAATGTGTTTTAAATCTTTTACAAAGCAAACACTGTAAAGTGTTTACACAGTGCAGTCAGGGGTGTCGATCCTAATCTGAGAGGACTGGAATGTAGCGTGTCACGAGCACTGAAGGGGCCAATCAGGACACAGAGCTGGAGAAGTCAGCCGGTGATTCACGGGAATCTCCAGCGCTTCCAGGAGCCCCTGTAATGAGTGACTGGGTCTGAACCAGTCCTGCTGTCACGCTTGTTTAAAATGCAGCTGTTCCTCACGATTGATCCAAAAGGGCGCACTGTGAGGGACATGCACTGCTTATGTTCAGTTCTGTGAGAAACAGGTTGGGACCACAAATTATGGCCGTTTGCTTATTCAAGCTAGAATGGTTTCTACGTTTTTAAATGATTCCATTTTAAATAATTATACAGGTATCTCTTTAGGAGCCTCCTTGCTGCCTCACCAAACCCTAAGGAATTAGTCTGGCCCTTTAAGATGCGGTTTGCTGACCCCTCGCAGGTGAATGGAAACCTCGCCCAGCTGCACGAGCTGCTCAGGAAAACGCAACAGGCCACACACACCCGGCCAGTTGCTCTCCCTGCTTGGTCCCCCACACCCACCCCGTCTGGGTGAGAATGTGAGCCCCTTCCTTCCAGTGCCACAAGCGGCAGCCTTGTCACGCTCATGGCCACAAGTCAACGGAAGGTCATTTTCAAGAGCAAGCTCCCTGTTTGTTGTTATCTGTGTGCCTCTTAACCACTTAATGTGTGTAAAGCTGGCTGGCGTTTCTGTTAGGCTCCTGTTGTACATGTCACTGAGGTTTGAGCGTTGGGCCCCAGCCCATTCCCCCAAGCCCTGTGGTTTATGGAGTCTGCCCTGCACAGGGTGCTGCGCTGTCCCGAGCTGACTGCTCTGAAGGCTCACTGGCGTCGAGGCGTTGGTGTTAGAAGAGAGTTAGGATCACCCAGCAAGAGCCAGGGGTCTAATAATGTGAGCCCCTGGCAGCATCTACAGGACATTCAGAATTCAAGCTGATGTCTCTTCCAGAGAGGGAGGAGCAGGGGACTCAGACGGTGTGGCCAGCACTACACAATAAACAGTGACCCCAGATTCACCCACGAGGGCAGGAACCGTATCTTGTGACTTAATCTGTTTCTCAGGCACAGAATGTGTTCTGTTGTTACGGGCAATGACGATGAGCTGCTGGGAAGCAACTCCATCACTTCAGGAGGCTGCTCGATGGTTAGCTCCTGGACCCAGCACA
The DNA here is from genome assembly GCA_030035585.1 of Dugong dugon. Classification (NCBI taxonomy): domain Eukaryota; kingdom Metazoa; phylum Chordata; class Mammalia; order Sirenia; family Dugongidae; genus Dugong; species Dugong dugon. The sequence goes on along the minus strand of CM057465.1, from coordinate 6,637,588 downwards.
GTCTTACTGAGGAGACCACCACGGGCGTCCTAGAGTTTTTCAGCTCCGTTTTGAAACAAATGAAGTACTGTTGAAAATTCTGCATGTTTTTTTCCTGCCCAGAACAGTGGATTTGAGAAGCCAGTTGTTACCTGAGAAAGCCTGTGTTTTCTGATATTTCCTTCTTAACAAATTATATTAGAAACATTTAGATTGCATTGGAGCAGACACATTTCAATTTTACCATTAAAATGGTTTTTAGTTTCCAAAGTTATAGATTGGAGATGTTTGAAATTATTTTTTATTGATATCTTCAATATTCATAAACAGTTTCTCTGAAATGATTTTCCATAAAACAACTAACCACTCTATAACTATCATTTAAAAACTAAGATTACTTAAAGGTGCCAATAGTTAGCAACTTACTAGATTGTTTAGTTAAATAATGGTACGAAATTGTTAACTTTTTCCTTAAACTCATTCAGAGTTAACTCTCACTGGAAACTCCCTGCAAGGGTGGACCTTAAACACGCCTCCCCGGAGGAGCTACAGCTACGTTGCTCTTAGGTACGATTTTTCTTAGCACGTGAGGCTGCTCCTTCCTGCTCAAGAAGTCGTTACGCGAGAGCTGTGTGAAGGGCAGCGTGGGAACTAAGCCGTGATTAACCTGACCACTACATGACTGTCCCGTGGCTGGGAGTTGACAGCGGCTCACGAGGGCACTCGCTCCTAATGGGACTCCTGGTATCTCTTGCTTTCTTGGCCTTCGGTGTCTGGATACTGAGAGAGATCAAGGGTCAGAACCCGGCTGAACATGTAGTCATCGTGCTAAAAAGAAGATGTCAAACGTCAGTTTCCATATTGAGGGAAGAAGCATTAGTAACTAAAACAAGGGCATTAGGGATTCTGGATTTGCATCTATTTAAAAAGGAGCCTACAGGTACCCACCTACAAAGGTCACACTCAGTTATCTGCATTTACACCAACTATTTGTTTTGTGGAGCCCTGCTGGTGTAGAGTGGTTAAGAGCTCGGCTGCTAACCTAAAGGTCGGCAGTTCAAATCCACCAGCCACTCCTCGGAAACCCTCTGAGGCAGTTCTACTCTGTCCGGTAGGGTGGCTGTGAGTCAGAATCGACTCGATGGCAACGGTTATTATTACATTGTTTTGTATTATGTATCTGCCATGAGGCTTTCCATTCTTTCAGGAAACCTGTTTCCCGGTGGGGGTCACTCCCATTCTGTAGGCACAGGAAGGTTAGTTAATTCTTACCTGAGCTTAAAGCAAAATTCAAGAAAACCTAACTCTAAAAACCAAACGACTTGAACGAGCTGCGTACTCCATGAGCCCACAGAACATTCTGAGTGGCTTGATTAAGGAAGGTGTGTCCGATTCTAAAAGCTACTGTAGGACCTGGGACTCCTAATAAACGTCTTGGTTTCTTTCTCTGAGACCTTTGGAAGATAAGCGGTCCCTTGCTAGTTCTACCACAGTGTGTGTGTTTTTGTTTAAAACCTCCAACATTAGAGATACGAAATACAACATCACCAGTATAGCCTACATGTGACTTAACATGTACTGTTTACAAAACAAAACTATCAAACCTACTGTTTTGCAATGTTCAGTTTGCTTGTTTCATTTAAAATAGCTCTTAATTCTCTGTACTGTCACAGAAAAATATTTGAGTAGTTGGAAATCTTATTGGATCACAAAATCATTTAAGCCTGTATCCAGTGCAGAAACCAAACAGTATCTCCAGACTCCATTTATAACTTTTTTCCCCTATTGTAATTCTGAGATACATTTTTAAAAATGGTAAAATACACATAACTCACACATGTGCCTTTTAACCACTTTGTATCGGTCAGCAACACTAATTCCCTTCCCCGCATTATGCATCCGCCACCACAGCCTGACCCACCTGCGTTTGGGAGCTTTAATTGGAAAGGCCCGGCCCGCCAGGAAGGAGGCGAGGTGATGTTAAGGTACCCCCCCCCCCCCCCCCCGCAGTTTGTTCTTACCTCCGGATAGATGCCGATGAGCGCATCAGCTCTGGAATAGAGCTCCTCTTTTAGGGAAATGATTATCATTTGGAACTGCTCCTGAGTCTGTTCTTTGATGTAACTTGATACCTGGGAAGATATAAAAAGCACTTTTACCAGCAAGGAGAAGGAGGCCTGGTTTCTGGGCACAGTGACTGCGTGTCAGTCCACCATAACTGCAGAAATGCAAATAGATTCTAAAATATGAGGTAAGTAAAAAAGTAGAAAACTCATTAAATCCATGATATAAAACTAAGTATTTTTACAAAATAAAGCTCTAATTTAGGATACTACTGTGTGACTATGCAATCAGCCTTGTAACACGATAAAAACCACCATTTGAATATTTTATGAGGGTGAAGAGGGGCTGGTATTTAAACTTCCAACTTCCTATTTTGCCAACTCAAAGCCTGAAGATGGGGGAAAACTGTGGCAATCTATGTATTTATAATTGGTAAGTCAGTTGGTTAGAGGTGAACTCAGTGGCTCTTTCAGCTCAATTCCAAGGATATGGAGTAAGAACAAACGGGTAGAAAGGGGTCTTGGTGAACAAACTAGTGAGAACTCGGAGGAGGACAGTGAGGAGCCCAGCTTAGGGAGCAGGGGTGGCAGCTGCAGCTGGGGACTGCATCACTGGCTGAGGTGAACCAGGAGGCCGAGTTCGCAGGTGGAGGGGACTCCAGCCCGAGAGGCGGTGGTCGCACCTGCTGGGACAGGGGACTGAAAGGCCTGGGCGAGGGGATGAGATGCTGAGACCTAGGGCATGCGCTCTGCTCGGAGGGTTACCTGTTACAGTGAAACCTGGGAGAGCCAGAACTTGACAGGACTGCTTTGTTCTTCCCTGGTCATGCAAGTTTTCCGCCTCTGACAGTGACAGGGTGCAGTCCTTAACCACTTTTCAAATACTCGTTTTATTCAACTGCTGGAAGATATTTGAGTTTTCATTCTCTGACAGGTATCCACCTTACACAGGTTCCGGCTTTAGCAGGTTTTACTGTACAGATGTCGGGCACCCTGATCACAAGAGGGAGCGGAGGCTACTTCACACCTGCTCCTACTGCACGAAGGCACACACACACAGCACTGGAGTGCCGGGAACACGGGTCTCAAAGGGAAACAAGCATTTAGGTGTTTTAGTATGTGGGCTGGGTGTCAGGAGTCTCAAGGAAGACCTAGTGCCTGCAGGTGCCACCAAAACCAACTCCTAAACTGTGTCAGAAGATGTGGATACCTTAAATGCCAGTGAGGAAAGAGTCCACAAATGTCCCCTCCCACAGGATATGGGACATGCAGCGCCACAACTAGCCTGGCAAGGGGGCGGCCTGAGGAGCCAGGCCGGGAGCCAGTCACCTGGCGCAGATGAGCTGGCGCTCGGCAGAGGCAAAGCAGGATCTGTCCCTTTCCCCTGTTCCTTCTCCAAGTTACCAGGAAGACTGATGGTTTGGGGCCAGTAGTAGGATGTGGCTCTGGTCTGTCCTTTGCATGAGGCTCAGGGGACTGGGGATTTGTTGGTTTTCTACATTTTGTGGGTACGAACCATGGGGTATGTATCCTGCTGACTGTGACCTGCTGAAAAAGCAGGGCACTAAAGAGATTCGGGTTAGGTTAATACAACTCGCAAAGAGGACTAAGGTGTGCCTGACTCGAGCAATGGTGTTGTCAATCGCCTCATATGCATGTAAAAGCTGGACAGTGAATAAGGAAGCCCAAAGAAGAATTGATGCCTTTGCATTATGGTGCTGGTGAAATATATTGAATATACCAGGGGCTGCCAAAAGGATGAACAAATCTGTCTTGGGAGAAGTTCAGCCAGAATGCTCCTTAGAAGCAAGGGCAGCGAGACTTTGTCTCCCATACTTTGGACGTGTTGTCAGGAGGGACCAGTTGCTGGAGAAGGACATCATGCTTGGTAAAGCAGAGGGTCAGCGAAAGAGAGGAAGACCCTCAATGAGATGGACTGACAAACAGTGGCTTCAATAATGGGCTTGAGCATAATGGTCGTGAGGATGGCGCAGGACGGGGCGATGTTTCTTTCACTCTGTCTTACATGGGGTCGCTGAGTCGGAACTGAATCGACAGCACCTCACGACAACAGTACCACTTGGGAAATGCCACCAGAAGGCCCCTCAGGCTGCAGCGACTGCAGATATGACTCCCAGGCATTTCAGGTGAGACTCAGTGGAGTAAGAAGCGTGAGAGGCCAGCTTTGGAGGCCTAGACCTGCAGGGGGCAGCACCCCAGGAGTGAGTACACCTCTCAGGGTGAACTCACGAACCAAGCTCCCAAGACTGAGGTCTAGAGGAGAATTCCGATTTACAAGTTAGTAATGAGAAACACATCCATCAGTGTGGCCAGAGCAGCCTGCCTGTGAGCAGGCCTAAATGCAAAGCCTAGTGGTTTCTGGAAGATGGCTGGGCCTGGAATCAGCCAGGAGAGTCTGATTCCTTTCCAGATGGAAGGCCTGGCAGTGGCTTGTGACCCAAGAGTCTGCAGCTGGAGCACTCCCTCCTGGCAGTGGTGGGTATGGTCATGGCTGACCAAGTAACCCACTCTCATGGCAGAAATTCAATCCAGTGATGCTCAGAACACATGGGCTGAGAGCCTGCCTCCTCAGTGTGGCTGTGCCGTCCATGCAGACCTTTAAAATTAACTCTAGACTTATACTGTTCCCTTAGTTCCCTCATTGTCCTAGATACTGAAAACAGAATTGTACACAATTATAGTTTAAGTGACTGGCTGTATTCTGATAAATAAAATTGGGCGGGGGGGTGATGGCAGAGTTTTAAACTTTAAATCCTTTGGAATTTTATTTAGAAATGTTATTTTTGGACTTCATTTAACAGTTAATTTGATGAGACCACATAAGCCTGTGTGCCGCGGCCTGCTACAGGGACCTCTGGTCGTGGACATCTGGATGTGGGGCGGCGCGCGGCCGTCTTCACCAGCTCCCTGTGTCAATCCCCAACAACTCACCGAGGGTCCCCTAACCCTGTGTCGTCCTGTTTCTAGATGTTTAACTTGGGTTTTAAAAATATTTTGATTTTTATTTAGTTATCATCGCTTTGCCCACAATCCTGTTTGCTCAGGATTAACTGCCTTCTGACCCAGTGTGATCCTTGAATTGTGTACAGGCTAATGAAAGTCAAAAGCAGAAAGACACTTACTTTGCCAATGTTAGTATTGTCCAGGGCTGCGTCCACTTCATCTAAGACAAAGAACGGGGCTGGCCGAAAGCTAGGGAAAAGATGACAATTCAGTAAGTTACAACTTTCTATTTGTTTATAAAAGGCTTGGAGGAGGGTATTCAGAGTACATGAGAAACCTGCTTTTGGGGGCTTCTGACTTGTCAACGGCTCTATGTTGCTAAACCCACGGCTCCGTTTTCAGCCCTCTCCCGTGGACCAAGACAGGCACTACTGAGGTTGGGCACTGTCCCCTCCTCCTGGAAATGCTTCTCTTGACTTCTGTGGCCCCAGCCTCCTCTCCCCACCTTACCCACTGCTCCTTCCAGGCCCCTTCGGCAGCTTGCACTCTCTTATCTAACTGGCCGCCCTGGTGGTCTCATCTGGTCTTGGGTTTTGAGTACCATCCGTCTAGTGATGGCGCCCACGTGTCTACCCGCATCTGCCCTTCTCTGAACTCTCCCCTCACATGTCCAATGGCGCATTCAACAATTCCATCTGGTGTCTAATCAACATTTCGAACTCATCCAAAACCACACCCCTCACTTGCTCCTGCAAACCTTTTCTCTCCTGTGGGTTTCTTCATCTCAGTTAATGGCGGCTCTTATCCCTCTAGCTGACTAGGCCAAAACCCACGGAGTCATCCCTGACTTCTCTTTTCACACCCTACACCTGTCTGTCCTCCACGTGTCTGTCAGTTTGTCCTACTGTGGGGGCTTGTGTGTTGCTGTGATGCTGGAAGCTATGCCACTGGTATTCAGATACCAGCAGGGTCACCCATAGTGGACAGGTTTCCGCTGAGCTTCCAGACTAAGACAGACTAGGAGAAGGACCCGGCAGTCTACTTCTGAAAAGACTCAGCCAGTGAAAACCTTATGAATAGCAGTGGGACACTGATATAGTGCCGGAAGATGAGCCCCTCAGCTGGAAGGCACTCAAAAAACGACCGGAGAAGAGCTGCCTCCTCAAAGTAGAGTCAACCTTAATGACGTGGATGGAGTCAAGCTTTCGGGACCTTCATTTGCTGATGTAGCATGACTCAAAATGAGAAGAAACATCCATTAATAATTGAAATGTGGAATGTACAAAGTACAAATCTAGGAAAATTGGAAATCGTCAAAAATGAAATGGAACGCATAAACATCCATAGGCATTAGTGAGCTGAAATGGACTGGTATCGGCCATTTTGAATCGGACAATCATATGGTCTGCTATGCTGGCAATGACAACTTGAAGAGGAACGGCGTTGCATTCCTCGTCAAAAAGAACATTTCAAGATCTATCCTGAAGTACGACGCTGTCAGTGATAGGATAATACACATGTGCCTACAAGGAAGACCAGTTAATAGGACTGCTATTTAAATTGACGCACCAACCGCTAAGGCCAGAGATGAAGAAACACAAGACTTTTACCAGCTTCTGCAGTCTGAAATTAATCGAACATGCAATCAGGATGCATTGATAATTACTGGTGATTGGAATGCGAAAGTTAGAAACAAAGAAGGATTGATAGTTGGAAAATATGGCCTTGGTGATAGAAACGATGCCAGAGATCGCAGGATAGAATTTTGCAAGACCAATGACTTTGTCACTGCAAATACCTTTTTTCAGCAACGTAAACAGTGACTATACACATAGACCTCACCAGGTGGAAAACACAGCAATCAAACTGACTACATCTGTGGAAAGAGACGATGGAAAAGCTCAATATCATCAGTCAGAACAAGGCCAGGGGCCGACTGCGGAACAGATCATCAGTTGCTCATATGCAAGTTCAAACTGAAACTGAAGAAAATTAGAACAGGTCCACAAGAGCCAAAGTACGACCTTGAGTACATCCCACCTGAATTTAGAGACCATCTCAAGAATAGATTTGACACGCTGAACACTAATGACTGAAGACCAGATGCGTTGTGGAATGACATCATGGACATCATACATGAAGAAAGCAAGATGTCATTAAAAAGACAGGAAAGAAAGAAAAGACCAAAATGGATGTCAGAAGAGACTCTGAAACTTGCTCTTGAATGTCGAGTAGCTAAAGCAAGTGGAAGAAATGAACTGAAAAAGAGCTGAACAGAAGATTTCAAAAGGCGGCTCGAGAAGACATAGTAAAGTATTATAATGATACGTGCAAAGAGCTGGAGATAGAAAACCAAAAGGGAAGAACATTCTCAGCATTTCTCAAGCTGAAAGAACTGAAGAAACAATTCAAGCCTCGAGTTGCAGTGGTGAAGGATTCTACGGGGAAAATGTTAAATGATGCAGGAAGCATCAAGAGAAGATGGAAGGAATACACAGAGTCACTGTACCAAAAAGAATCGGTCGACGTTCAACCATTTCAGGAGGTAGCATATGATCAGGAACCGATGGTATGGAAGGAAGAAGCCAAGCTGCACTGAAGGCACTGGTGAAAAACAAGGCTCCAGGAATTGACAGAATATCAATTGAGATGTTTCAACAAACAGATGCAGCACTGGAAGTGCTCATTCGTCTTTGTCAGGAAATTTGGAAGACAGCTGCCTGGCCAACTGACTGGAAGAGATCTATAAAACCTTTGAATTGTGGTGTTGGTGAAGAATATTAAGTATACCGTGGACGGCCAAAAGAACGAAGAAATCTGTCTTGGAAGAAGCACAACCAAAATGCTCCTTAGAAGCAAGGATGGCGAGACTACGTCTTACATACTTTGGACATGTTGCCAGGAGAGGTCAGTCCCTGGAGAAGGACATCATGCTTGGTAAAGCAGAGGGCCAATGAAAAAGAGGAAGACCCTCAGCGAGATGGATCAACACAGTGGCTGCAACAATGGGCTCAAGCCTAACAATCGTGGGCATGGTGCAGGACCGGGCAGTGTTTTGTTTTGTTGTACAGAGGGTGGCTATGAGTCGGAACCGACCGGACGGCACCTAACCACACCACCACCACCTGTCTGTCAGCACATTCTGTCTGCTCAGCTTTCTGCTATCACCCTGGTCCAACCACCATCACCTCATCACCTCTCACCATGTTACAACAGTTTCCCAAGCCGGCGCCTGCCCCTGCCTGCAGAGTCTATTCTCCACATGGCCAGGCTCACTCCTGCTTCAGAGCCTTTACATTTGCTGTTCCTCGTGCCTAGAACATTCTTCCCTTAGCTGTCCACATGACCTGCTCCCTCAATTCCTTCAGATCTTTGCCCAAATGGCACCTTCTCAAACAGGCCTTCCCTGGCTTCTCTTTGTAACACTGCAAGCCCTTCCCTGCCTCTCTCCAGATCCACCTCCTGCTTCATTGTCTTCTCTACGGCGCTTGTCATTTCCTCGAATTCTCTGCACTGGAGAATAACTTACTAACACACCTTATTTATTATCTGTCTTCCCAAAAGAAAACGGAGATTTCTATCTTTTTTGTTCACTGATACCCAACACCTACAACAGCACCCGGCACACAGTAAACACATAGTAAAGACCTGCCGACCAAATGGATGGGCCGAGCCTGAGTGACGGCCTAACTCTGCTGAGATTTACTCAGCACAGGCTCACGCTGGGGTCCCTGCCTCTCGGGCATTCTCTTTTCCTTGCCTGTGGTAACCTATAGCTCTTCCTTCTTCAGACCCATGAAAAATCGTGGTAGAACTCCTTTATGTTTATTTCCTGATGTGGAAATAGAGAGGCAGCATCATCCACACCTTAGGTCCACCGCTGTGCTTTGAACGTTGGAAGCTTTCCATCGCCTTAGTTTTAGCTAGCTGTTCGCTTCCTGACTCGCTTACAAACGGTGCCGCCACTATTGTCAGTGGAGGTGAAATACTGTTTTTCAGAAGAAATGCTTCGCTTAACATCGTTTACTAGCCAGCAGATCTCTGAATAGGGACTAGGAAAATAATATGTAAGTTTTGTTTGTTTGCTTAAGTTTGTTGTTGTTTTGGCAATCCTGATGTCACATCTGGCCAATTGAAATATTTCTTTTTCTTCTTGCTGTTCTACAGAGCTGGAATATTAGTAGCTACTGATAACAGGAATGGAATAAAAATATGTCAAAGACTGAACTCTCTCTTAGGCTTCCTGTCTAAATTGTCACAGGCCTGAAACATGCCCTGAATTGCCTGACTGGAGGAAACAGTTCTGTCCCACATTTGCTAAGTATTACTAATGACAAGCAGTTAACAGCTCCTCTGTGGGGAGGCCCCCTGGTTTCCGCCCCGACGACGCAGCATTAACGTCTGTCTGTTGCGACCTCACCTGTGCACAGCGAACAGGAGCGCCAGCGCGGCCACACACTTCTCTCCCCCTGACAGATTGTCCATCGGCATAAACCGTTTGCCTGGGGCCACGCAGTTATAGCTGATCCCCTCCAAGTAAGGCTCTTCGGGGTTCTCCGGGCTCAGAAATGCCTGAAACACGTTACTCATTTAGCACTATCAGAAAAGCAACCAGTAAATTTTAGTTTGGGATTTTGACAGTTTAACTGTGAAATACTCTATTGGTTAGGTTTTTCTCCATTTTGGTGAAAAAATACCAATGCTTGAAAATAATGAATTTACATGTAATCACAGACAACAGAGTTGTATGGGTGGGTTTAGAGAGAAAACATTCTAACACACCCAAGCCTCCCCACCAACTGCCATCTGAAGAGCAGCACGTGCCGCGAGTCTCAACCAATGGCCTCCATCCAGCCCACTCACTGGTCCATTCATGGAACGTTAAAGAGCACCTATTCTGGGCCAGGGGCTGCAGATACAGTGATGAACTCCGCCCTGGCGGGGTTAATGGTTTTTTTTCGGTCTTACAGAAGTTGCAATTTTATTACCTCATTCACAAAGGAAAAACATGAGAAAGACATCAAAACAAGTCTAGAAGACCCCACCTCTGCCTTCAGTCCACACATAATTCAACAAGCATTACCACGGGTACCGATAAAGGAAGGGGCGAGTGCTTACAGCCAAGAGACCGTCAGACAAAGGGACATATCTGGTCTGAATCCTGCCTTTCGTTCTTTCCTCCACCCCACCCCCACCCCTTTGTTACTTCACCTACCCCAGAGATCAGCCATTTTCCCAGCATCCTCTACCTTTACCACAGATATGAACAGTTCCATTAAATCAAAGTAGTACCAGACAAGAATTTCAAAAGTGAAGAGAACTTGGAAACCAAATGATCTGACCTGCTCATTTTTCACATGAAGAAATGGGCCGGAGGGGCTGGCGGTGGTGAGTGGGATCTGGAACACAGGCCATTCTGACGCCCGTCTTCAGGGATCGACTTTGCCCTTAAGTGAGTTGCTCACATCATGTGGTGGCTGTTACTTATTTCCCACCAGAAAACAGCCACCAACAGTAACACAATGTTTCCACTAGAATTTGGGGGTGAAAAATACATACTTGGGCGCTGTTGTTTCTGCAGAGCTTCTTGTAGATTTGATCAATTGAGACTGACACGTGCTCAAAACACTGGCTGAAAAGATCGTATCTCCTTTTTTTCACCTGTTCAAACTCTTGCCTACACATTCTGGCTTCCTTTCTGCTGGCCTCAAAAGCTAAGAGAGAATCAATGTTCTTACTTTATTTTACGACCACTGGAGGGCTTCTCTTATTTAAACTTTAAAGCATGAAATATTTTTAAAATTGGATTTTAAGTTTGGTTTTCTGGAGTAAATCTACCTTCAGAATACCTCAACTATTATTAATTCCAAAAACATGGCCCTTACAATTTGTGAGCCTTTGTCAAGTAGGGCCAACTTCTAAATAATAGTGACAAGTTCAGACAGAGTATTCCATATGCCTATTATTCAGGCTTGAAAAAGTATGTTAAGTATTATCTGTTCTAAAATAACAAGTAAATCTGTTTTTAAATGAAAGCTGAACATTTTTCAAAAAGGGAACAATTAGTGATTCAGTACTAAAAGTCCACGCTAATCTAAGACAACAGAGGAAAATACAGATAATAAAAACAAAGGTGCAATCCATGGGGGCTGGTGGAAAGGGCTCTAGAAATCAAAACTTCAACACCCAGGACTCTGATCTCATTAGCATAACAACTAAATAAAGCTCAGTTTCACCATCTGTGGACTCCTGAAACTTGTCTCTGACCGCCTTCAATTTCTCCTGGGCTCTTAGGTTGGGAGCAGCCGTCCTCAATAAAATATCTTCCTGGGATGCTACTTGCTGCAGCAGAAGTGTGAGCTGGGCCTCAACTTCTTTATCAGATTGCAGAGCCTATTAGGGGTTAAGAACAACAATGACTGGCATGCCCTGGACGCCCAACTGCTAAGGCAAGGCACGTATGCCTGCAGCCCTCTAGGAGTCTTTGATGCTTTTGCAGGAACACGCTTTACCTCCTTATTTCTTCATCTGCTAACCGATAACCACTCATAATCACCTCCACGTATTCCCTCATTAAGAATATCTCTTGCTCGCCTACTATGTATTAGACACTAAGGATTCAATGATGAAAAATACTCAGTCCTTGCCCCTGCAGAGCTTGCAGGGAGTCGACATGTCACCTGGGTTTACAGCAGAGTCACAAGCCCTTCAGCATACAAGCACAGGTCTTAGGGCAGAGTGGAGGGTCCAGCCCAGGAGGAAGGTAACACTTAGGCTGAGACCTGATAAAGATGAGCAGGACTAACTCGTGTAAAGAGGGAAGGGCAAAAGTGCCTCAGGGGGTCCCTCCAGGAAAACTCCGTTGACTTTCCAGGGTGGGTTAATTAATAATATATGATAAAGGTGACATTTCAATTCACTACAAACAGAAGGATTATTTGATTCAATGTTGGTGGGTCAACTGGCTAACTCGGCAACCTTTTTAAAAGTAGATCCTTACCTCATACGGTATGTGGTTAGGTGCCGTCCAGTCAGTTCCTACTCATAGCGACCCTATGAACAACAGAACGAAACACCGCTGGGTTCTGCGCCATCCTCACAATTGTTATGCTTGAGCCCATGGTTGCAGCCACTGTATCAGTCGAGCTTGTTGAGGGTCTTCCTCTTTTTCACCGACCCTCTTATTTTACCAAGCATGATGTCCTTCTCCAGGGACTGGTCCCTTCTGATAACATGTTCAAAGTATGTGAGACGTAGTCTCACCATCCTTGCTTCTAAGGAGCCTTCTGGCTGTACTTCTTCCAAGACAGATTTGTTCGTTCTTCTGGCAGTCCATGGTTTATTCAATATCCTTTGCCAACACCATAATTCAAAAACATCAATTCTTCTTCAGTCTTTCTTATTAGTTGTCCAGTTTTCACATGCATGTGAGGTGACTGAAAACACCATGACTTGGGTCAGGTGCACCTTGATCCTTAAAGTGACATCTTTGCTTTTTAACACTTTCAAGAGGTCTTCTGCAACATATTTGCCCAATGCAATACTTGGTTTGATTTCTTGACTGCTGTTTTCCATGGGCGTTGATTGTTGAACCAAGTAAAATGAAATCCTTGACAACTTCAATCTTTTCTCCGTTTATCATGATGTAGCTTATTGGTCCAGTTGTAAGGATTTTTGTTTCCTTCATGTTGAGGTATAATCCATAGTGAAGGCTGAGTCTTTGGTATTCATCAGTAAGTGCTTCAAGTCCTCTTCACTTTCAGCAAGCAAGGTTGTGTCATCTGCCTATCACAGGCTGATAATGAGTCTTCCTCCAATCCTGATGCTATGTTCTCCTACATATAGTCCACCTTCTAGGATTTTTTGCTTGGCATAGAGATTGAATAAGTATGGTGAAAGGATACAACCCTGATGCAAACCCTACCTGACTTTAAACCACACAGTATCCGCTTCTTCTGTTCAAACAACTGCCTCTTGTCTATGTACAGGTCCCTCATGAGCATAGTTAAGTGTTCTGGAATTCCCATTCTTCACAATGTTACCTGTAATTTGTTATGATCCACATAGTAGAATGCCTTTGCATAGTCAATAAAACACAGGTACACATCTTTCTGGTATTCTCTGCTTTCAGCCAGGATCCATCTGACATATTTCTGGTTCCACATCCTCTTCTTAATCCGGCCTGAATTTCTGGCACTTCCCTGTCGATATACTGCTGCAGCTGCTTTTGATTGATCTTCAGCAAAATTTTGCTTGCCTGTGATATTAATGATACTGTTCTATAATTTCCACATTCGGCTGGATCACCTTTCTTGGGAATAGGCGTAAATATAGATCTCTTCCAGTCAGTTGGCCAGGTAGCTGTCTTCCAAATTTCTTGGCAAAGACGAATGAGCACTTCCAGTGCTGCATCTGTTCGTTGGAACATCTCAGTTGATATTCCAACAATTCTTGGAGACGTGTTTTTGTTTTTCACCAATACCTTCAGTGCAGCCTGGACTTCTTCTAATACCATCAGTTCCTGATCATATGCTACCTCCTGAAATGGCTGGTACAGTGACTCTGTGTATTCCTTCCATCTTCTTTTGATGCTTCCTGCATCATTTAATATTTTCTCCATAGAATCCTTCACTACTGTAACTTGAGGCTTGAATTTTTTCTTCAGTTCTTTCAGCTTGAGAAATGCCGAGCGTCTTCTTCTCTTTTGGCTTTCTATTTCCAGCTCTTTGCACATGTCATTATAATACTTACTACGTCTTCTCAAGCTGCCTTTTGAAATTTTCTGTTCAGCTCTTTTTCAGTTCATTTCTTCCATTTGCTTTAGCTACTCGACATTCAAGAGCAAGTTTCAGAGTCTCTTCTGACATCCATTTTGGTCTTTTCTTTCTTTCCTGTCTTTTTAATGACCTCTTGCTTTCTTCATGTATGATGTCCTTCCACAACTCATCTGGTCTTTGGTCATTAGTGTTCAATGTGTCAAATCTATTCTTGAGATGGTCTCTAAATTCAGGTGGGATATATTCAAGGTTGGACTTTGGACTTGTTCTAATTTTCTTCATTTTCAACTTGAACTTGCATATGAGCAATTGATGATCTGTTCCACAGTGGGCCTGGCCTTGTTCTGACTGGTGATACTGAGCTATTCCATCATCTCTTTCCACAGATGTTGTCAATTTGATTCCTGTGTATTCCATCTGGTGAGGTCTACATGTATAGTCGCCATTTATGTTGTTGAAAAAAGGTATCTGCAATGAAGAAGTCATTGTTGGTCTTGTAAAATTCTATCATTCGATCTCTGGTGGTGTTTCTATAAACAAGGCCATATTTTCCAACTACCAATTCTTCTTTTTTGTTTCCAACTTTTGCATTCCAATCACCAGTAATTATCAATGCATCTTGACTGCATGTTTGATCAATTTCACACTACAGGAGTTGGTAAAATCTTCAATTTCTTCACCTTTGGCCTTAAGTGGTTGGTGTGTAAATTTGAATGATAGTCTTATTAACTGGTCTTCCTTGTAGGCATATGGATATTGTCCTACCACTGACAGTGTTGTACTTCAGGATAGATCCTGAAATCTTCTTTCTGATGATGAATGCAATGCCATTCCTCTTCAATTTGTCATCCCGGGTATAGCAGGTCATATGACTGTCCAATTCAAAATGGCCGATACCAGTGCATTTCAGCTCACTAATGCCTAGGATATCGATGTTCATGTGTTCTATTTTATTTTTGATGATTTCCAATTTTCCTAGTTCATACTTCAATCCATGTTCCTATTATTAATGGATGTTTGCGGCTGTTTCTTCTAATTTTGAGTCATGCCACAACAGCAAATGAAGGTCCCAAAAGCTTGACCCCATTTATGTCATTAAGGCCGACTCTACTTAAAGGAGGCAGCTCTTCCCAAGTTGTATCTGAGTGCCTTCCAACCTGAGGGGCTTATTTTCCGGTACTATATCAGACAATGTTCCACTGCTATTCATACGGTTTTCACTGGCCAAGTGTTTTAGAAGTAGATTGCCACGTCCTTCTTCCTAGTCTGTCTTAGTCTGGAAGCTCCACTGAAACCTGTCTACCATGGGTGACCCTGCTGGTATTTGAAATACTGGTGGCAGAGCTTTCAGCATCACACAATCCACCATAGTAACACAAACTGACAGATGTGTGGGGTCAGACCATATTTTAGTATGATTTGTTTTTGTATATCATACCATATTAAAAAAAAAAAAAAAACCATTGCTGTCTAGTCGATTCCGACTCATAGTGACCCTATAGGACAGAGTAGAACTGCCCTATAGGGTTTCCAGGGAATGGCTGGTGGATTCAAACTGCCAGCCATTTGGTTAGCAGCCGAGCTCTTACCCACTGCACCATGAGGATATATCATACCATATAGTAAAATAAATTTCAGGTTAAAAAAACCAACAGGAAGAAAATGTTGATAAATATTTACTCAGTAATGAGGTGGGGCAGAACTTTCTAAATACAAAAGCAAAGGGAAAAACCACTAAATAGAAGATTACAGAAAAGCCAATGAAGACTAACGCAAAGATGCTTTCTGATTCCCAAAAAATACTACAAATGCAATCAAAGAGCCCAACAAATTTAGCAAAATGTATTAGTGACACATGAAATGAAAAGACGTGGTAGAGATTGCTCAGCATCTATGCGCCATTTCTTCTTCCTAACAAAGGCCACATTTCTGACCAGGTAGTTCATTTCTTCTTCATGCATCCCCTGCACCCTAGCGGGGTGGGCCTTCTTGGTCAAAGGCTAAGTCCACCCCCCTTCCCCCAACCAGTGATGGGTTCAGGATTGGACATGTGACCCAATTCTGGCCATTATGATGAGGGGAAGAAGCCCTGGTGGCTCAGCTGCTAACCAAAATGTCGGCAGTTCAACCCTACCACTAGCTCCGCAGGAGAAAGATGTGGTAGTCTGCTTCAGTAAAGATTTACAGCCTCGGAAACCCTATAGGGCAGTTCTGCTCTGTCCTGTAGGGTTGCTCTGAGTCAGACTCGACTCACTGGCAGTGAGTTTATCATAAGGGGACAACTGCTGGTGCTTTATAGGGGAAAACCTTTCTTTGATCTTAAAAACAGTATCACTACAAAAGATAGCCTCTCTCTTCCCCTGAAGTCTGTGGCTGTGCAGCTGGGAAGCCAGGAATGAGTACGGTCATTTTGCCCTCGGAAGAGAAGCAGCCTCAGGAGGAAGCCACCTTAGTTATCTAGTGCTGCTATAACAGAAATACCACAAGTGGGTGTCCTAAAGGGTTGCTACGAGTCGGAATTGACTTGACGGCAGCGGGTTTGGTTTTTTTGGTTTGGGTGGCTTTAACAAAGAGAAATTTATTTTCTCACAATTTAGGAGGATAGAAGTCCAAATTCAGAGCACTGGCTCTAGGGGAAGGCTTTCTCTGTCTGTCAGCTCTGGAGCAAGGTCCTTATCTCTTCAGCTTCTGCTTCCTGGTCCCTTGTAGATCTCTATGTTTTGGCACCTATGTTACCCCATCTCTCCTCTGCACTTGCTTATTCTCTTATATCTCAAAAGACATGGGCTCAAGATATACCCTCTACTAGTCCTGCCTCATTAACATAACAAAGATAACCCATTCCCAAATGGGATTATAACCACAAGCATAGAGGTTAGGATTCACAACACATATTTTTTGGTCGACATAATTCAATCCATAACAGAAGCCAACACACAAAGAAATGTATGGCTACAGGAATTATAAAGAAACTGAGCCAGAGCAGTCCGTGAGCTGGGGGTCTAGGTCTGTGCCTGCAGCTTTGGCAGTTCTGTCACACCATTGGCTAGGGCTTTAGGACACCCGTGCTCCCAAGGCCACGCACTGGGGGACTGATGGGAAATGCAGGAAGCTGGAGGGAGGTGTTGTCTCCTTCTGTTTACTGCAGGATTTCTCAAAGCCTCTAACATTCATTGTTAAGTCCCAGGAAGGGAATAGAGATTTTCAAAATTAGTTGGCCACAGAAACTCTTCTTTGGAAAGACAATTCATGGGACGAATGTTCTGCAGAACACACAGCGAGAAATCCTAATCTACACATTAACAACAGAAGTAACTTATTTACTATTTCTTTAAGAACTGTTAGGAAATCTACTTTTTTTTGTTAAACTTACAGTGTACTGTGTAAAAATTATTCTGCAGTATTAGTATTTAAATATTCAGCATTACCATGAGTTAGTTACACACAATGGAAATCTTTTCTAGTACCTTCAAATCCTCTCTCAGAGAGCTGTAGTCCACTTCAATGGCTTCTTCTTTTTCATATATATCAACTGTTGCCTGGGTACCTTCTGCTTCAGTTCCCAACTGAAAAATAAATGAAGCCCTTTCCTTGTTATCTGAAATGGTGATCACTACTCATCCATCCACCCCAGGCCCTCCAGTTGCCTGCCACCTCACTCAGGTTAAAAGCTAAAATCTTCACAGTGGCCTGTGAGGCCATGGTGATCTGCCCATCAGCCTGGCCCTGTTGCCTCTCTCTCTAACTTCATTCTGTGCCAGTTTCCTGTGCTCACGCTGCTCTGGCCTCACTGGCTGCTTGGAACACAGCAGCCCCACGTCCACCGCACTCTGCTTGAACACAGCAGGCCCACGTCCACCGCACTCTGCTTGGACACAGCAGGCCCACGTCCATGGCACTCTGCTTGGACACAGCAGGCCCATGTCCACTGCACTGCCCTCTGCCTGCACAGCCTTCCCCTAGACAAGCACACCACCACCCCTTGTACCTCCTCTACTTACGGTCACCCTCTGTGTGGCCATCCTGGGCCTCTCCACCTGAGCCTGCAAACTCCCCTCTGCCAGTCCTCTATTCCTTCCCCTGCTTCGTTGTTTCTTTAGCATTCAGGACCACCTAACAGTATTTTACTGTTTATCATTTTGTTTGTCCACATACCTTACCCCCACTAGAATGTGAGGGAAGGGAATTGGGGCGGTCATATTCACTGCTGTATTCTCAGTAGTTAATGCCCTGCTGGCACAGTGATTAAGAGCTCAGGCAGTTCTGCTCTGTCCTATAGGGTCGCTATCAGTTAGAATCAGCTTGATGGCAACGGGTAATACAGTGATTGACCGTGGATATTTAAATTTCAGTATAGCACTCTCTGAGCAAAGGAAGGAAAGAAGGAATGAGTCAGTGAGCACTCATCCTTCACTCAGGCTGTAATGCTGATACCAAAATCCAGGACTCAAATGAAAAGAATTAAACAAAAAAAGAAAACCTTTGTCACTCACTCCTTCCCAGATATTCTCAGCTGAAACAAACTAAATGAAATCACTTCTGGAGTTAAGTTTACATTTTATTCAATACATATCTATTACAACAGTTCACACAGAAGTTGAACTTGAATATAAAATGTACTATTGAAGCCTGAACCTCACAATCTGTTTCTGTGATTCTACAACCTATTTTATATTGACCTTCCTTGTGAGTCATCTGGTGCCTTGCTACTCAAAGTGTGGTCAGTGGGCCGGCAACAGCGGCCTCACCTGGGAGTCGCTAGAAATGCAGTCTCAGGTGTGGCCAACATGGCAGAGTAATCAGACGCTTCCTATATCCCTCTTACAACAAAGACCTGGAAAAACAAGTGATTTGATTCTATATGAATATCTAGGAGCCCTGAACAAGGCAAAGTCTGAGTGACAGAGGAGAGGCAGACTCTTTGCAAGAAGCAAAGAGCACCAGAGCTGCGGTGGTGGAACTGCAGCGCCGCAGCCACACCGGTCCCCAGTGAAGCAGGCAAACAGCTGCGCTGTGCGTGTGCTCGGGAAGCACTTTCCACATCGAGAGAGACCCAGCAGCAGAGATTCTGCTTGGACACTCCGAACCAGTGAAAAGCAGCTCCCAAGAGGCTAAGATAAGTATATGCATGCACCCTTCTGCGGGGATTGAAAAAAAAAATCCCATTTGGGAAAAACTTCTTTCCCTTTTACCTCCTCCCTCTGCGCTCTGCACCGGGAGTCCGCTGGGCCAGAAGTAGATCCCAAAAGGCACCCTGACCCATTCTGCTGGCCTTGAAGAGGGAACAAATAAGCTACTGGCTCCCCTAAGCCAGGAACACAGGGTCGGCACAGCTCCTTTGCTAGGCGCAGGTATCGGGGTCCGCAGATTCTAAGTGCCTTACACCCCTGTATAGACTTGTGGGGACCCATCTGAACGGCGTTAGTCCTCACTACCACAGTACAACAGGACAAACATCTGAAGTTTAACTGCTTCAGCTGTGAACTGGCAGATCTGTGACCCTCGAAACAGCCCTGCCCCTTAAATAAGCACTTTTTATCGATCTGCAGCTGGGGCCTGAGGACTGGTGATATCTCCTAAAGTGCCTAGCCACCTGCTACAGGGGTCCAAGAAAAAGTGGTGCCCTCGAGTCTTTACAGCCAACAGAGTGGGGTGCTCATAGTCCGGCTGCAAAACTCACCCACCTACTCACCCTAGAGAATAGGGGCACGCTTTCCTCTCAGACTCTCAGAAGCAGCCGTCAGCCCCCTGCCTGGCTCAGCACATGATTCCCTACCGCAGCCAGAGTCCAGTGCCTGCACCAATCACCCATGCCTCTCTAGGACTGGGGGTGAGAGCCTGCATCACACACTTGGTGACTGACTGCCCAAACACCCGAGCTGAACCCATATAGGAAAATTAAACGGACTCCTATGTGCACATACTTAGTTACAAAACTAACTACCTGGTGACAGGAAGTTAGAGATCCAAAGGCATCAAAAATCAAACCAGTGCACACAAGCAGCCTATTTGGGCATATCAAAACAAAAAAAAATAAGAAGCTAGGTCTCACTAAACAAATACAAAATAAAATTATAATAAATTATTGATGGCTCGGAGACAACAGTCAATATCCAGTCACATAAAGAGGCAGTCCATGATGGTTTCAGCAAGCTCCCAAAATAAAGAATCAATAAATTCTCTAGAGGAAGAGAACTTCTTGGAATTACCAGAGGCAGAATGCAAAAGATTAACACACAGAACTCTTCTAGAAATTAGAAAGGAAATTCTACAGAATACAGAAATATCCAGGGAACATATAAAGTACTAGTGGAACTTAAAAAAGTTATTCAAGAACATAATGCCAAATTTAACAGGCTGCAAGAATCCATAGAGAGACAGCAATCAGAAATCCAGAAGATTAACAATAAAATTTCAGAATTAGACAACTCAATAGAAAGTCAAAGAAGCAGAACTGAGGCAGTAGAAGTCAGAATTAGTGACATTGAAGATAAAGCTCTTGACGCCAACTTATTTGAGGAAAAATCAGATAAAATAATTAAAAAGGATACAGAAATTCTAAGAGTCATGTGGGACTCACTCTATCAAGAGAAATAACCTACGAGTGATTGGAGTACCAGAACAGAGGGGGATAACAGAAAATACAGAGAAAACTGCTGAAGATTTGTTGGCAGAAAACTTTCCTGATAGCATGAAAGATGAGAAGATATCTATCCAAGATGTTCATCGAACCCCACATAAGGTAGATCCCAAAAGAAAGTCATCAAGACATATTATAATCAAACTTACCAAAACCAAAGATAAAGAGAGAATTTTAAGAGCAGCTAGGGATAAAAGAAAAGTCATCTACAAAGGAGAGTCAATTAGAATAAGCTCGGACTACTCAGCAGAAACCATGCAGGCTAGAAGACAATGGGATGACATATATAAAGCCGTGAAGGAAAATAACTGTCAGCCAAGAATTATATATCCAGCAAAACTGTCTCTCAAATATGATGGCGAACTTAGGGCATTTCCAGATAAACAGAAGTTCAGGGAATTTGCAAAAATCAAACCAAAATTACAAGAAATACTAAAGGGAGTCCTACGATTAGATAATCAATAACACCAGCTAACAACGCAAGACTAGAACACAGGACAGAACAACCAGATATTGACTCAGACACAGATATCGAAAATACATCAAAGCTAAATCACTGAAAATAGGGAAACAGATATCAATATGTAAAAAAGGATAATATTAAAACAAAAAAGAGGGGCTTAAAAAATGGAGACACTGATTTTTTATATGGAGGGGAAGTTAAGGTGATATAAAGTATTAAAAGACTGGTATAAACTTAGAAAAATAGGGGTAAATATTGAGGTAACCACAAAGGACTGTAACAATCCTACAAATCAAAATAAAAAAGTAGAAAAACATAAAGACCCAGCAAACACAAAATCTACACAAAGAAAAAGATGAAAAAAAAAAATACATAAAAACGACTCAGCACAGAAAACTGAGAATAAAGAAACTGTGAACAACACACAAAAAGAGATACCAGGATGACAGCACTAAACTCATACCTATCAATAATTACACTGAATGTAAATGGACTTGATGCACCAATAAAGAGACGGAGAGTGGCAGATTGGATACAAAAACATGATCCATCTATATGCTGCCTACAAGAGACACACCTTAAAGACACAAACAGGCTAAAACTCAAAGGGTGGAAAAAAGTATATCAAGCAAACAACACTCAAAAAAGAGCAGGAGTGGCAATATTAATCTCTGACAAGATAAACTTTAAAGTAAAATCCACCACAAAGGATAAGGAAGGGCATTATATAATGATTAAAGGGTCAATACACCAGGAGGACATAACTATAATAAATATTTATGCACCCAACAACAGGGTTCCCAAATACATAAAACAAACTCTAACAGCTCTGAAGAGTGAGCTAGACAGCTCCACAACAGTGGTAAGAGATTTCAACATGCCACGTTCAGTGAAGAACAGAACATCCAGAAAGAAGCTCAACAGAGACACGGAAGAGCTAAATGCTACAATCAACCAACTTGATCCCATAGACATATACTGAACACTGCATCCAAAAGCGGCCAAGTATACTTTCTTTTCCAACGCATATGGAACATTCTCCAGAACAGACCACATGTTAGGCCATAAAGCAAGCCTTAACAAAATCCAAAACATCGAAATATTACAAAGCATCTTTTCTGACCATAAAGCCATAAAAGTGGAAATTCACAACACAAAAAGCAAGGAAAAAAAATCAAACACATTGAAACTGAACAACACCTTGCTCAAAAACTACTGGGTTATAGAAGAAATTAAGGATGGAATAAAGAAATTCATAGAATCAAACAAGAATGAAAACACATCCTACCAGAACCTTTGGGACACAGCAAAAGCAGTGCTCAGAGGTCAGTTTATAGCAATAAATGCACACATCCAAAAACAACAAAGGCTCATAATCAAAGCATTAACCCTACAACTGGAACAAGTAGAAAGAGAGCAGCAAAAGAAGCCCACAGGTGCCAGAAGGAAGGAAATAGTAAGAATTAGAGCAGAATTAAATGAAATAGAGAATAGAAAAACAACTGAAAGAGTTAACAAGTCCAAAAGCAGGTTCTTTGAAAAGATCAACAAAATTGATAAACCATTGGCCAAACTGACAAAAGAAAAACTGGAGAGGAAGCAGATAACCCGTATAAGAAATGAGATGGGTGATATCACAACAGACCCAACTGAAATTAAAAGAATCATAACAGATTACTATGAAAAATTGTACTCTGACAAATTTGAAAACCTAGAGGAAATGGACAAACTTCTAGAAACTCACTACCTACCTAAATTAACACAAACAGAGGTAGAACAACTAAATAAACCTATAACAAAAGAAGAGACTGAAAAGCTAATTTAAAAACTCCCAACAAAAAAAAGTCCTGGCCCGGATGGCTTCACTGGAGAATTCTACCAAACTTTCAGAGAAGAGATAACACCACTTCTACTAAAGGTATTTCAAAGCATAGAAAAGGATGGAATACTCTCAAACTCATTCTATGAAGCCAGCATAACCCTGATACCAAAACCAGGTAAAAACACCACAAAAAATGAAAATTATAGACCGATATCCCTCATGAACATGATGCAAAAATCCTCAACAAAATTCTTGCCAATTCAGCAACATATCAAAAAAATAATTCATCATGATCAAGTGGGATTTATACCAGGTATGCAGGGATGGTTCAACATTAGGAAAACAATCGGTGTAATCCATCAGATAAATAAAACAAAAGACAAGAACCACATGATCTTATCAATCAATGCAGAAAAGGCATTCAACAAAGTCCAACACCCATTCATGATAAAAACTCTCAAAAAAATAGGAATAGAAGGGAAATTCCTCAATATAATTAAGGGCATTTACACAAAACCAACAGCCAACATCATCCTGAATGGAAAGACTCTGAAAGCATTCCCCTTGAGAACAGGAACCAGAAAAGGATGCCCTTTATCACCACTATTATTCAACATTGTGCTGGAGGTCCTAGCCAGAGTAGTTAGGCTAGAAAAGGAAATAAAAGGCATCCAAATAGGTAGGGAAGAAGTCAGACTATCTCTATTTGCCGATGATATGATCTTATACACAGAAAACCCCAAAGAATCCACAGGAAAACTACTGGAACTAATAGAAGATTTCAGCAAAGTTTCAGGATACAAGATAAACATACAAAAATCAATTGGATTCCTTTACACTAACAAAGAGAACCTTGAAGAGGAAACCACCAAATCAATACCATTTACAATAGCCCCCAAGAAGATAAAATATTTAGGAATAAATCTAACCAGATATGTAAAAGATCTTTACAGAGAAAACTACAAGACACTACTGCAAGAAACTAAGAGAACTGCTTAAATAAGTGGAAAAATATACCTTGCTCATGGATAGGTAGACTCAACATAGTGAAAATGTCAATTCTACCCAAAGCGATCTACAGATACAATGCAATCCCGATCCAAATTCCACCAGCATTTTTTAATGAGATGGAGAAACAAATCACCAACTTCATATGGAAAGGGAAGAGGCCCCGAATAAATAAAGCGTTACTCAAGAAGAAGAACGAAGTGGGAGGCCTTCCACTACCTGATTTTAGGACCTATTATACTGCCACAGTAGTCAAGACAGCCTGGTACTGGTACAACAACAGATACATAGACCAATGGAACAGAGTTGAGAATCCACATATAAGCTCATCCACCTATGAGCAGCTAATATTTGAAAAAGACCCAAAGTCCATTAACTGGGGAAAAGACAGTCTCTTTAAAAAATGGTGCTGGCATAATTGGATATCTATATGCAAAAAACTGAAACAAGACCATATGTCACACCATCTACAAAAACTAAGTCAAAATGGATCAAAGACTTAAATATAAAATCAAAAACGATAAAGATCATGGAAGAAAAAATAGGGACAATGCTAAGAGCCCTAATACATGGCATAAACACAATATGAACCATAAGTAACAATGCACAATCACCAGAATAGAGACCAGATAAATGGGAGCTCCTAAAAATCAAACAGTTATGCTCATCAAAAGACTTCACCAAAAGAGTAAAATGACAACCTACAGACTGGGAAAAAGTTTTTGGCTACGACAAATCTGATCAGCGTTTAATCTCTAAAATCTACAAGATACCGCAAAACCTCAACAGCAAAAAGACAAATCACCCAATTAAAAAATGGGCAAAGGATATGAACAGACACTTCACCAAAGGCAGCTAACAGACACATGAAGAAATGCTCACGATCATTAGCCATTAGAGAAATGCAGATGAAAACTACAATGAGATATCATCTCACCCCAACAAGGCTAGCATTAATCCAAGAAACACAAAACAACAAATGCTGGAGAGGTTCTGGAGAGACTGGAACACTTATACACTGTTGGTGGGAATGTAAACTGGTACAACCACTTTGGAAATCGATTTGGCGCTTCCTTAAAAAGCTAGAAATAGAAGTACCATACGATCTAGCTATCCCGCTCCTTGGAATATATCCTAGAGAAACAAGAGCCGTCACGCGAATAGATATATGCACACCCATGTTCATCGCAGCACTGTTCACAATAGCAAAAAGATGGAAGCAACCTAGGTGCCCATCAATGGACAAATGGATAAACAAACTATGGTATATCCACACAATGGAATATTACGCAACGATGAACTGATGAAGCTGTGAAACATTGTATAACATGGTGGAAGCTGGAACTTATTATGCTGAATGAATTTAGTCAGTCACAGAAGGACAAATACTGTATAAGACCACTATTATAAAAACTAAAGAAAAGGTTTAAACACAGAAGAAAACGTTCTTTGATGGTTACGGGGGTGGGGAGGGAGGGTGAGGGTTATTCACTAACTAGATAGTAGATAAGAATTATCTTGGGTGAAGGGAAGGACAGCACACAATGCAGGGGAAGCCAGCACAACTGGACTAAACCAAAGCTAAGAAGTTTCCTCAATACAATCAAATACTTTGAGAGACAGAGTAGCAGGGATGGGGGGTCTGGGGACCATGCTTTTAGAGGACATCTACGTCAATTGGCATGACAAAGCTTATTAAGAAAATGTTCTGCATCCTACTTTGGTGAGTGGCGTCTGGGATCTTGAAAGCTTGCAAGCAGCCATCTAAGATGCATCAATTGGTCCCAACCACTTGGAGTAAAGGAGAACGAAGAACACCAAAGACACAAGGAAAGTATTAGCCCATGAGACAGAATGGGCCACATAAACCAGAGACTTCATCAGCCTAAGACCAGAAGAACTAGATGGTGCCTGGCTACCACCAATGAACATCCTGATAGGGAACACAACAGACGGTCCCTGATGGAACAGAAGAATGATGGGAAGCAGAACTCAAATTCTAGTAAGAAGACCAGACTTAATGGTCTGACTGATACTGGAGGCACCCCGGAAAGCATGGCCCCTGGACTCTATCACCCCAGAACTAAAACAGTTTCCAAGGCCAACTCTTCAGACAGGGATTGGACGACTGTGGGACATAAAGTGATACTTGTGAAGAATGTGCCTCTTAGTCAAGTAGATACAAGAGACCAAGGGGGCAGCTTATGTCCAGAGGTGAGATGGGAAGGCAGAGAGAGTTAGGAGCTGGTTGAATGTTCATGGGGAATCAGGGGCGGAGGGGAGGAGTGTGCTGTCGCAGAATGGGGAGTGGCTGGGGTCTCATAAAAATGTATTAAAAAAAAATTTCTGTATGGGAGACTAACTTGAAATGTAAACTTCATTTAATTACAACAATAAAATAAATAAATAAATAAAAATAAATGCAGTCTCTCGGGCAACAAGATCCCCAGATGCTTCATGTGCACATTAGGATTTGGGAGCCAGTGATCTACAACAGTCTCCCTCACAACATGCGAATCTTCTAGAAGAACGCTGGCGGGTGCAGGTAACTTACCCTCTGTCTGAACACCTCAGGGGAAGGGAAATCTCAGGTTTTACCTCACAATTGTTGTAGGACAAGTGTTCCCACCCTGTGTTCAGTCCTCTGGAGAGTGACGAAACAGAGTGAATGCCTTGTCCGTCTGGGGCTTTATGACTCCCTTGTACAGCATCACCATTACAGGGCACACAAGAAGTGGCACCAAATTGCCATCAGGGAACTCACCACCTGAGGCTCTCCACCTTTCCAGTTGAAAGCTTTTCCCACCAGAAGAAATCTAACTCTAGGCCTCTACCTATCAAACCCAGTATTCCCTTTGGGCCAGAGAACAAGTGCGCCACTTATGATGGACCTTCATCTACTTGAAGAGCGTGACCATATCCCCTCAGCTTTCCCTTCCCAATGTGACATGGGCTGGGCCTTTGTCACTATCCTGGACACTTTTCTCTTAAAAAGCATCAAGCTTTAAAAAGTGAATGCAATTATTTCCCTGTGGCCTAATCAGCACCAAGTGGAGCAGAACTATCACCATTCCTTTTTTGATAATGACTCAATACTAATCCAGCTTAAGATCTTAATACCTGCTTTAAAATACCCTACCATGAATGTAATGTCTTTCATGCTGATAAAGAAATAAGTAATTTCACATCCACAGCAGGGCATGTGAGGATGGTCTGGGAGGTTCACCAATGGTGGGGGCATGAATACTTGACCGCTCACCTGCACTGGATGCCAGTCGCCAGAACTGCTCCCTCCCCCACGCTGTTCCACAGCACAATGCTTCTAAAATCACCCTGACTATGAAACAGACTTTCCCTTCTTCCTTTATTATACTTAGTACTGTTTTTATGTTCCCACCTACATCCACTGGTAACAGACCCCTCCCCTCTTCTCTCCTCACCCAAAGGAGTGGACACATGTCCCAGAAGGAGCCAACGGGGTTCTTCCTCAGGACTGTTCTAACAAGAGGGCAGAGGAGGGTCTTTCCCTGCTGGTCAAAGCCAATGGTCACAGTTGCAGCCTTATGGGGAAAGCTGATCGGAGAGAAAAGGGCAAGTATCTAGCGAGCGAGGAGAGTTCTGACATGGTCCATCATGGGTGAGCCATGCCTGAGACCACCTCTATTTCATCCCTACTCCTTGTCCCACTTTCTTCCCCTAAAGCCTCTCAGTTGGTTTATGGCACTTGCAGCCAGGACAGGTTTTCTCCTTTTCTTACCTCCTGTCTGAAATATGATCTCCGGTAAAGAGAGAAAAGAGACAAAGACTTCTGGAGCCTAATGTCACACCCAAATTCTGCCATAAGTGGCCAACATTAGCAAGAGAGAAGCCTGTTTATAGATGCTTCACTATGAAGACCCAGAGGGCCTAAGGTCTCTTCTGGAGAGGAAACTGGATAGAACAGCCCAGCTTTCTGAGCCTCCTGGGGTTGAGCAAGAAGAGGAGGAGAGATGTGGAAGGGAGCCCGGAGAGTAGAAACTCGCTGGTGTACGCAGTGTAAACTCAGACATGACTGCAGAGGCAGCACAAGGGCCTCTGCTCACCACCCTCTGGGTTACTCTAAGGGTAAGATGTGCCTTCTGAACTTAGTCACATCTTTCTAACATGAGGGACAGACCAAGGGCGTGCATTTATAACCAACCTAAAGAGTCCTATATAATACACACGGGAAAAAGAAAGCAGGGAAACAGAAATGTCCACCACCAGTGATTTCTTGAGTGCCCGTCCCTGCCTTCCGCTGCGCTCTCACCCCTGCCGAGACTTGGCGAGGGGTGGGGATGGGGTCACTGCTTCTTCTGGGAACCACCTCCACGTGGCCGGCAGGCCGGCCTTTAGTGAAGGTGCAGAGCAAGGCCCATACCGGCAACCACATGGGGAACATCATTCCAAGAGTGCAGGGCAACTGCTCAGGCCAGCAGGCGACTTTCACACGGCCTGCAGTTCACTGTGGCTAACACCCACCCCGCAATGTTCACAGCTCCAACAGCATTAGTTCTCTGATTTCTCTAGGGCATCACTATAATACAGGTGAGAAACTCTAGTCCATCTGGTGAAGCTAACAGGCCAGGAATTAACTAGAGAGAAGAGAACTGCATGAAATGCCGGTTTTATGGAGTGATGATCCTCTTTCCCTTTCTAGAAAACATCTTCCCCAACCAAGGGGGCTACAGAACAAGAGGAAGAACCTTCAGAGTTGGGATTTCACTGAACAGTCAAAGAGCACTACATCAAATTCCACACACTGCACCTATGTTTCCGTCACTTGCTAGAATACCTCCACTTCAATGATGTCATCCAGGGACCCCAGCAGAAGAACTATTTCAATGTTTTGAACTTTGCAGTCAAGCAGCAGGTTATGCTTCTCCAATCGTTTCTGTTCCAGAGAAGTTTGAATTTTCACAACTTCTTTTTGCAATTTTCCCACTTCCCTATAAATACAGATATGAAAAAGTGATTATATTTTAATTACATAAAGTGGCAGCAAGGAAGAAAAATGAACGTGTTAAAAATTAACATGAAAAAAATATTTTTTTCCCTATAAGGGCTACAACTTCTAGAGGTATCTCATTGATACTTATAATTTACACTTGACTACGCCTGCCTGAGAAAGGGCACATGTGTAATGAGTTACTCTAAGGGAGCATTGTCAATAGGAAACATTACCACTTTAACCAGGGCTTGTAAACCTGTACAATTTTTCAAGCTTCATTTTTCCCTCAAATATAAACTTTACATTTTAGAACCTCAAACTGAAAGAAATACCCTCCTAGTAAGAGAAACGCCTCACCAAGTAATATTCTGCAGTTTGCCCACCACCACTAACATGATGACTTCTGTTTTAAAATGAGGGCCTGGGCGTTTACCAATTGAAACAATGTGGGATTTTAAAGAGGGTCTAGTAACAGGATAAAAAAAAGAAATTAAGAGCTATATGGTTTTCAAGAATATAAAAAACAGAAAAATGGTTCTGTTTAAATACAAGAGTAAAAAAATTAAAAGTAAGGAGACTTCAATTCCACTCAAAAATCTCAGACAAAGAACTTTTTGGCTGTGTCTTGAAACAATGAAGGCGTTCAAACAAGTAGGAAAACGGTGAGACACCCGAAGGCTGAGCACAAACGGGTCCTTTCATCTGCCCACTTACAGCCTGCCAACCACACAGGAGAGATGACACCTGCGTGCAAGATGGCTGCCGACTCAAAGGGTCCTGAGGTTGTCACTCTCATAGCATGGACGCGCACACACTTAACATGCGCCAGGCAACATTCTAGGTGCCGTCTGAATGGGAACTCATGTAACCCTTGCAAATACTCTGTGAGGTGGGCTGTCATGATCCCCATTCTACTCATGAGGAAATTCGGGCTCAGCAGGTCAGAAGCAGAGCTGGGATTTGAAACCAGGCTGTCTGGCTCCAGATTCCACCTCATCATCTGCTACGCTATGTCACAGACAGAGCAGAGCGAGTCTCTATACAACGGCCGGACACCAGCCTCGAGGGGGATTTAGGGTGAGAGACTCTTTAGAGAGGTCTAAGTTTTCATCCAGCAAAAAAAAAAAAAAAAAAAAACCAGAACAACAATAAAACAAACAAAAAACAATTCACTCTAAACAACTGTCTCTTGGTTTTTCTTCCCAAATTAGAATGTTTGAAAGGTGTGATGTGGGACCAAAGCAACCAAGGGTATATATTCAAATAACAAAACCTCCTGTAAGGAGCTTCAAATGGACAGTCACCATCTTCAACACTATGGTTATGACTCTTGAACTGATGAACTTCTTAACTACCTATCAACAGCTGAAAGCTTCTTCCGTTCCTCTTCAACTTGAGCTTGGACTTTCTCGGTGTTGGCATTCTGAGTGACAAATACATCCTTAAGTTGCTGCTGCTTATCCATAAGTTCATCCACAACCTTCAGGCAATTTTCTTCAGTCTGTAGATGATTTGCATTGTAGATTTACCATCTTTGACATTAATAGTCAATAGACTGGTCATCTTATTATCAGTAAAACTAAACCAGTCATTCTAAGATTAACCTCCTTATCCTGTAAGCTGCCTGAACCTCTATTACAGAATGTGTCCCACCCTCATTCTACATTCTTGAAAAATTGGTCACTACCTGCCTTCACCCTTCACTCTGGGTTCACTCCTCAGCTCACTACCATCTGAATTCCCACTTGCAGTGAAAATGACCTCTTAAATGGCAATTAAACACATTTTCTAGACTTACCTTTTGACAACCTTCATCACTTCCTCCTTCTTGAAACTCTGGGGCTTCTACGCTACCACGCCTTCTGGCTCTCCTCATGGCCTGTCTGATCACCCTTCCGGAATTCCACTCTGCTCCCTCGCTTTGTGACCTGTCTGATCACCCCTCCAGAATTCCACTCTGCTCCCTCGCTCTTCACTGCCTCCCACTCTCCCTGGGAGATCTAAACCAGGAATTCCCAAAGACGTATCTCCAGCCTAGACTTCTCCCTTGACCTACATACTGGAAAGTGCCATCTGATGTCACACAGGCACTCAAACTCCGCAGGTCCAGAATTTTCTTTCCTTCTCCTGCTCCTCCCATTCGTCTGTATCTTGGTGACACCCGCCTATCCACGGATTACCCGAGTTAGAATCTAGGAGTCATCTGTGGCACTCTCGGGCCTTCACCCCCCATTTCTACAGCTAGTCAATCCAATGTTTCTCACATCTGACCCCTACTACTCCTATCACTATTAGGACACTCAAGGAGCTTGACAAATGTTTATTCGGGGAAGGAAGTCACAATTTCAATGTGGAGGCACTTCAGCCACCCGTTATTCATTACCTTCTTCAGGTTGTCAATGTCTTCTCTACCTTTCTGGATAGTTTCTTTTAACGCATCAATTTTATGCTGTTTCTTCTTCAGCTGATTGCGACTATATTCGAGTTGAATATTTAGCAGAGTTTTCTGTTTCTCAAATTCTAATCTAGTATAATAAAGTAGAGCATTAGAACTGGTAAACAGAGACCTTCAATTTTTTTTTTTTAACATTTTATTATGGAAAATTTCAAACAAATACAAAAGTACAAAGACTAGTATAATGAACCCCCACATAGCTATCACCAACTTTAATAATTACCAACTCATGGTCGATCTGGTTTCATTTATAACCCACTCACCCCCCTTACCCACCACTGGATTATTTTGAAACAAATTCCAGACATCATGTAATTTCATCTGTAAATATTTCAGTATGTATCATTCGAAGTAGACTGACTTTTTAAAAAGCGTAATCATATAATTATAGCTGAAAACGATAACAGTAATTCCTGAAAAGCACATTGCTATTCAATAGCAACTTTCTTCATAGTATTAACTTAAAAAAAAAAAAAAATGGTTTGAGTCAGGATCCACACACTGCATGTGGGTGACTTGTTTCTTATGACCTATCCGTTCCCTTTCCTCTTCTCTTCCTTAAATTACGGTTAATTTGTTGACATTTATTTAGTCTAGCAGACTTTCTGAATAGCTATTCGTACACAAACTCTGAACCCTGGAATTTAAGAAGGTACTCCCTTCCGGACACCCTTTCCTACTCTGGCAGCTTCATAAATGCCTCACAAGGAGTTCCAGTATCCCCTGTATCTTTCCCTTTCCACCCTCTCTGTCACATACCCTGCTAAAAGAATGATTTGTTCAAGAAACATTTTAAAGCACTAACTGTATCAGCTACTGTGCTAGATATTGCTAATACAAAGACAACAAAACAGTAACAATAATAAAACAAAGGGTAATATTCTCAACAACAAAAAATAAAATATAAAAAGGGTAACATTTAATGAGAGCTTACTATATGCCAGACATATAGTACCTACCCCAGGTACTACAATCACCGCCATTTAACACATGAGAAGAACAAGGCATAGTTAAGTACCTTGCCCAAGGCTACCCACTAGGAGGTGGTGGAGCCAGGCTGACGCACTCAGGCAGGACTCCCTACCGAAGTGGGTAAGCACAAATCCTTGAGGCATTTACTTCTGCTGGAGGAGGCAGATGACCGCACCATGGCCAGTGAAGCACTTTTTCACCTGCATACCCACACCGTGCTGGCTCTCCTCTCCCCTCACTGGCGGCTCCTCTGAGGGTTCTGTCTCCTCTCCTGGCATCTCCTCTCTTCTCTCCCTCCATCCATTCCCTCGTGATTTTACCCAGGCACTTGCCTTTAAGTGCCATCTGTATGCTGACAATCCCCAAATTTATACTTCCACCTAGACCTCCGCCTTGAACTCCTAACTTGGGTTTTCAACTGCCTATTCTACTTCTCCAACAAGTGTCACAAACAGCTCAAACTCAACACCTAGAGGACACAGTGGCTAAACTATGAGTAGCAATAAGAGGGTTTAGCAAAGTTCCCAGATGGTAGATCAATCTAAAAATTGATA
This sequence comes from Dugong dugon, assembly GCA_030035585.1. Lineage (NCBI taxonomy): Eukaryota > Metazoa > Chordata > Mammalia > Sirenia > Dugongidae > Dugong > Dugong dugon. Next base: position 6,604,922 of record CM057465.1, on the reverse strand, counting down.
CCATTCTTCTATGACAATAGAAGCCAACTAGAAAAATATCATAAAAATGGATACTATTCACAAGAGAAAAAAACGTATAAAATATCTAGGAATTAACACACCAGATCTTTACAGAGAAAAAACCTTAAATTCTAACACAGGATATAGATAAGAATAAATGGAGAGAGATTCTATATTTTTGGATGGGATGACTTAATACTTGGAAGATGTCAGTTCTCCCCAAATAAACCTATAAATTCAATGAAATCCCAATCAGAATTCCAGTGGATTTTTATGAGAAACTCAATAAACACCGAGATAGGCAGAAGTCTCTAGAAAGAAAGCCTACTGATATGCAATGCTATCTTTATCTTAAATTTTTCTTATAGATCTGAGTATTATTTCTGGACTCTCTGTGAGCCAGTACAGTACCTTAAGGTTTTAATTATTGCAGTTCTGCACTATATTTTAAAATCTGGGAGTTCTAGTCCTTTCTCATGACCTTTTTTCAGATTTTTCTTGGCTAGTTCTGTACGTGAATCTAAAATCAGCTTATCTAGTTAAAAAAAATTCTAATCTGTACATGTATTGAGATGCTGTTTAAATTATAGATTAATTTAGGGAGAATCAACTTCTTTATAATACTGTGTCTTCCTATGACATGACTACTATGGCTTTTCTTTTTATCCAAGTTTCTATCTGCACCCCCAGTCTTGTTTCAAGGTTTCTTTATATGTTGTTGTTGTTGTTAGGTGCTGTCGAGTCAGTTCCAACTCATAGCGACTCTATGAACAACAGAACGAAACACTGCCTGGTCCTGCGCCATCCTCACAATCGTTGTCTAGAGCATTCACATTTTTTATTTCTAAGTACTAGGCATTTCACCATTTTTCCCCCTCTAATATCACTGGGATTTTTTTCTTCCAATATATTGTTTCAATGGTTGTTTGTATATAGAAAGGCTGTAGAGCTTTAATTTTTATATTAATTTTTGTATGCAGCCACATTACTCAATTCTCTTTGGTTTCTAATAATTTTTTGTTTGTTATCTTGGATTTTCTAGCTATATATCAGATAACCTGAAAATAATAATAAATTTACCTCCTCCTTTCCAAATGTTTTGCTTTATTTTCCTTGTCTAACTGTACTGACTAACATCTTCTGAAGAACGTTAGATAACAGTGGTGATACTAAATATTCTTCTCATTTCTGACTTTACAGAAACACTTCCAGTGTTATCACTCCATGAAACCACAATGCTGATTTAGAATGAGATGTATTTTGTCATATCATAAGTATCTAACTATTCACATTTTATCAAAAATTTAAAATTAGGAATGGCTGTTGAATTTCATCAGATGCCTTTCTCGTCACGTATAGAGTTGATCGTGTGATTGCTCCTCCTTTGAACCATCAGTGTGGTAAGTTATGGCAATCCATTTCCTAATACTGAGCCATCCTTTATTTCTGATACCAAGTCCACCAGATCATGGTATATTTTGTTGTATGGCAGAATTCTATCTAACTTTGTTTTATTTGGTTATTTGTAGGTGGGATTGATTTATAGTTTATTGTTGTATGTATACTTTTTTGGATTTTGGCATCAACATTATGTTCATTTCATTAAAAAAACCTGTCTCTTCCTCTTCTACACTCTGAAACAGTTTAAATATTGAAAACCCGAAAAACCAAAGCCACTGCCATGGAGTCAAGTCTGACTCACAGTGACCCTATAGGACAGAGTAGAACTGCTCCACAGGGTTTCCAAGGCTGTAAATCTTTACAGATCCAGGCTGCCACATCTTTCTCCCACGGAGTGGCTGGAGGGTTCGAACTGCAGACCTTTTCGCTAGCAGCTGAGCGCTTAACCACTGTGCCACCAGGGCTCCTTTTAAATACTGAACATTTGTATAACTATTAAATATTGAAGTTACCTGTTCCCTTAAGGTTTGCTGGGATGATTCACCTGTGAAACCATGTTTCTGGTGCTTTTTGGGGTGGATAGGAAGGTTTTTAACCTTTTCTTCCTATGGTAATTGGCCTCCTCAAATTTTCTATCAGCTTTGAGTAATTTTTGGTAATGAACAATTTCTTGAAAATCATCAATTTTATCCAATATATGAATATTTATAGGGAATGAGAAAAGTAGTGCCACATTATTGTTTTAGTAACCACTGTACGTGTGATTATGTCCCTATTCTCTTTTCTTATTGTGTCTTACTTGTGTGCTCTCTCTTTAAAATATTATGAAATAAAAAAACTGGATCTCTTCATAAGAATATGAATGCTTACTAGCAATTTCTTGATGAACTGAAATAAAGAGTACCTCAAGCATAATTTCTCTAAATTACGAACTAATAGTTACTTTTATATTTGTAAGCTGCTTACCAACACCTCTTAATGAAAATACCTTTTTTGATCAATTTCCTGTTGCCGTTTAATACGTTCGTTCTCAAATTCACGAATATTTTCCACGCCAATTTCTTCACAGAAGTGTCGGAAAATATCATCCTCTACCTTTTAAATTATTTCAAAACAATTAGTTTAACAATTAGTTTTAAGAAAGTATACAGACAATACTGAAATCTGAATGTTCCCCAAGATCTTCCTGGGTTAGGCCAAAAACTAGTTCTGACATGCAGTATTGCACTCTGAGGGGCCCATGCTTTCTCTTCCTTTAACTTCACAAACTATGCCCATCAACTTTAAATTTTCTACAAACAAAACAGGAAAGCTCGTAACTGGTCATATTAAGTGTTCTGGCTTTATGAAGTGTTTAATATAACATTGGAAGGATTCCATTTACATTAGTCACACCAAGACATAACATCCAACATCAATTATTCTGTATATATGAGTAATACTATACCATTTTAGGCAGCATAAAACCAAGAGGAATAGATCTTAGAATTAAGAATCAAAAAGATTTAGAAAAACTGGAATGAGTTGAAACCAACAAAATAACATTTCACCTCAATCTTTGTACATTTGTGCACTGATGTACGATCATAGGGTAAGAGAGGCCTATTTTAAACAGCAGGACAGGTTAAAAATGTTAGGATTTCATTAAATATGAACGTGGTATGATTGCTGGAACAGCCGACGCAGGAGCAGCAAGCTACAATGGACCTGAGGGGAAGAGCTGCACGCAGAGCCATGGTTATGTGCAGAGGCCTGGGGCACTCCGTGCTGGCCAACCAACATCTGGCATTATGCTCTGTTCTGGGAGTGCCAGACAGAGGAGCATCCCGAGGGTGGTTACCAGAGCTGCTCTCACGTCCCAGGCCAACCTGAAATGGCTAAGGCAATCAGAGGTATTTCACCTAGAAGAGAGGTATTAAGGAGCAATATAAGTGTGGTTTCAAATCCTGTGATGAAAGGCAGAGCTGAAAGCAGTGAGTGGAAGTTACTGAATGATGGTCTGAGAATAACTTTCTAAGGGTTTAAGGGTTAGAGATACACAGCAGTGGAATGCATCACATCAGAAAGTTCCGGACACTGTACAAGCAGAGGCTAGACGACCAAATCTTTGTTGCCCCAGAGCCAAGCACTGTGCCCAGACTATAACAGATGTAAAACATTCCTGAGTGACCCAGGGCAGTGGAAGAATGAGTAGGCTGTGACTTGTACCCTGGGCAAAGAGAGGCTGGCGAGCACGAGACTAACTGTATACTGGTCAGTGTCTCCTCAGAGGGGCAGCAGTGGCTCAGAGACTCAGGGAATTAATTTGGCAAATCTATAAAACTCAGTTTACATGTTGTTTCCAATAAGGGCACTGTTACCTCTCAACCTGTGCTTTAGCATGTATCAAAAAGCTACTAAAACTGGTCTAGAACTATGTATGCATTCACCAATGACTATAACATTTATGACCTTATCTATTTTTTCTTGAAATTCTTCAATCCTTTGTCGTCGTTCTTTAATTCCTTCACTCAGCATAGCACACCGAGACTCAATATTTAGTAGTTCACTTTGTAGCTGAGATTGTTCCTAATTACAAAAAAGAAAAAAAACTTGGTTAACATGGCTATTTTAGCTTTATACAATGAAGTAAAAACCTGGCAGGTATCTTTTAGGACAAAAGGGGAATCTGGCGGGGTAAGATGCAATTCAGGTACAGTTGTGTAACAAGATTAACAACCATAAAAATAAAATAACTAAAGTAAAACGGGGTAAAGTGTCTAAAAATTATATGGTGCTCTATAAATATAATTCCTGAAAGTATATGCTCTAAATTCTGTGAAATTTTATATGCCTGTATTACCCTGTAAAAAGCAGCAAGGTGCTTCTTTTTAATCATCTCTAGTTCGCTTTGCGAATACTTGAGTCGTGTATGAGTTCCTTGTACTAGAGTCTGTATTTGTTTCAAATCTGTCTCCTTGCGAAGTGTCTTCATTAAATCCTAAAAAAAAGAAGAAAAATAACATAACGTTTTGCAAGAGAAAAGCACTTTTTCACTTTTCAAAGTGTTTTCATTCACTGATTTCACATACAACCCCACTTTCCCCTTCTTCTCATAAGAGACTGGGCAGTTAAAGTAATTAGCCACTGGAGTAACCCAACTACCATACAGCATCCTCAAAAAATGAACACACTTCCTAGCAGGAGGGTTTAGGCATAAGAAAAATGATAAATGGGCAGTGTGTTCCACCCAACGCACGCTGACAGCATAAATGGGATCATCAGATACACATTGCCTTGGTTTTTAGCACATTCCTGGTCTTTTTTTGCTCTTCTCCTGTCTCAGTCATCTAGTGCTGCTCCAACCGAAATACCACAAGTGGATGGCTTTAACAAAGAGAAGTTTATTTCTTCACAGTCCAGTAGGATACACGTCCAAATTCAGGGTGTAAGCTCCAGGGGACCACTTTCTCTGCTGGCTCTGCAGGGAAGTCCATGTCATCAGTCTTCCCTTGGTCTTGGAGCTTCTCTGCACAGGAACCTCAGGTCCAAAGGACGCGCTCTGCTCCCAGCACTGCTTTCTTGGTGGTATGAGGTTCCCATGTGTCTCTGCTCACTTCTCTCTTTCATATCTCAAAAGAGGTTGCATTAAGACACTAATCTTGTCAACCTCATCAGTATAACCTCATCACAGTGACAGAATTTATAACACATGAGGAGATCACATATAATCTCATCATAGTGGTAGAGTTTACAACACATAAGGAAATCACATCAGATAACGCAATCATATAATACTGGGAATCATGACCTAGCCAAGGTGCTACATTTTTTGGGGGACACAATTCAATCCATGACACCTCCTCAACCCCTTCTCCTTCCACTCACCCTATTACTCAACCAAGTTAACTCCCTAGTATATATTCTTTATTTTTCCTCTAAGTCCTTATAATGATATATGAATATATACATGTCTACATATTCACCTACATACCTAGGTTTTTCCAGTCATTTTGCAAAATTAGAATCATGTTGAACACACTTTCCTCCATCCTGCTTTCCTCATTCATTTGCTCACAAAAATCCCTCCAGTTAACTAATAAAGCTCTAAAATCACTCTTTCAATGGTGGCATATTATTCCAGAGTGTGACTGTACCTAAATTATTCAGATATTCTCTTAACGATGGGCATTCACTGTTTCCAGGTTTTTTGCGGCCACAAACAACGCCACAAAAAGCTTGCTTGTATGTGTGCCTCAAGTACTGCCATTGTATTTCCATGCAGGAGAGTCCCTGGTGTGAGACCGCTGGGTCAAAGGAGTTCATGGTTCTATTTTAACAGCGGATACCAGATTGCTTTCCCAGAAGGCTGTGATATTCATGATTCTACAAGCAATATATGAGTATCCTTCTCCTTCCACCCTCACATTATATTTGTGTGTATATATATATTTCTGCATACACACATATACACACACGCTTTTATTTTCCAAGTCTTATTGATAAGTGAAAATAATCTCATTAATTTGTATTCCCATGAGTACTAGAGAATTTGAGCATTTTTGCAAGTTGACTAGCCATATGGATTTCTTCTTCCTGAACTACCTGATCCTATCCTGTATTTGTTTGCATGTAAGATTTTCTTACAATTATTTTAATTTTCTTCTTCCAGATCATGTATATTTTTGCTTCTACCCTTTCTTCCCTTCATTAGAGCTGCAAAGAGTGTATCTATTTTATTAATCTTTCAATAGAAACCAGCATTTAGATTGTCCCTTTTCTATTTTCAGTTTTGCATTTAATTAATTTCAGCTTAAAAATAATCCCCTTTTATAGTTTTGTTGTTGTGTATTTTGTGATTGTTCTCCTAATTTCTTAAGGTGAGTAATAAATTCTGTTGTTTCATCTGTCTTCTTTAATAATGAAGGCATCATCACTGTGTTCCAAAACTCCTGGTAGGAAGCATGTTCCTATTCATCATTTTTGTAATTTGCCTTTTGACTAGACTACTCCGTTGATCCAAAAGCTATCTACAGGCACATTTCTTAATCTCTATGGAGACAAAAAGTTTTTGGTCACTATTTTTAATTTTATTAAATTATGATCAGGAAATGTGGCCTATAAAAATCTCTACTTTTAAAAAGCAGATGAGGTTTCCATTGTCACCAAGTATATGATCAGTTTTTATAAATGTTCCATGGATATTAAAAAAAAAAGCTCTCATTTATTTAGCACTTGCCACTGTTCCTCAATTTACATTTATTCACCTACATAATCCTCTCAACAACACTATGAAATAACGTGCTGTAATGATCACCATTCGGATGACAAAGCGAACTTGCTGCAAAAGACCTCTTTAAAGTGTTGAAAAGCAAAGATGTCACTTTAGGACTACGATGGGCCTGACCCAAGCCATGGTATTTTCAATTATCGCATATGTGTGCGAAAGCTGGTCAGTGAAGACTGAAGAATTACTGCCTTTGACTTATGGTGTTGGTGAAGAATACTGAATACGCCATGGACTGCCAGAAGAACGAATAAATCTGTCTCAGAAGTACAGCCAGAATGCTCCTTAGAAGCGAGGATGGCAAAACTTCATCTCATGTACTTTGATCATCTTATTAGGAGGGCCCAGTCCCTGGAGAAGGACATCATGCTTGGTAAAGTAGAGGGTCAGCGAAAAAGAGGAAGATGCTCAATGTGATGGACTGATAGTGGCTTCAACAATGGACTCAAACATAGCACCGATTGTGAGGATGGCGTTTTGTTGTACACAGGGTTGCTATGAGTCAGAACCAACTTGATGGCACCTAACAATAACACAACAATAACTTGCCCAGAGTCACACTGCTAATAGTGGTAGAGCTAGGATCTGGATTTAGGGAATCAGGTTCCAGATCCCATAGACCAGTTGCCACTGAGTCAATTCCAACTCATGGCGACTGCATCCATGTGTGTCAGAGTAGAAATGTGATCCATAGAGGTTTCAATGGCTGATTTTTTTGGAAGTAGATCTCCCGGTCTTTCTTCCTCCAGAACTCATGTGTTAGAACCACTATGCTACATAGTCTTTAAATTTATTACAGTAAGGTGATTGACTGTACTCTTTAGATGGGAAATTTAGAAACATCTATCAACATTTTAAATACATATATCCTTAGATCTAAAAATTCTTCACAGAGATATATTTATGCAAATAAAGATATTATAATAATAATAACAGACATTTATATAGTGTTTACCATATGCCAGACATTGTTTTAAGTACTTTGTCTGGATTATGTGATTGAAACCCTTACAACAACCCTAAAAGGAAGCTACTTTTATTACCTCCATTTTACAGATGAGGAAACTAAGGTACAAAGAGGTAGGTAACTTGCCTAAGGTAACACCGCTGGTAAGTGGCAGAGCCAGGATTCAAACCCAGGCAGCCTGGCTTCCAAATTTATGCTCTTAGATACTATGCTATTCTCCCTCTCTAAAGAATGCTAATGCTGCATTATCATAATATCAAAAACCCAAAATGTCCATCAATATTAGAACAGTTAAATAAATTAAATCTGTACAACGAAATACCAGGCACTACCCTGCTGGCTTAGTGGTTAAGAGCTATGGCTGCTAACCAAAAGGTCGGCAGTTGGAATCCACCAGGCGCTCCTTGGAAATCCTCTGGGGCAGTTCTGCCCTGTCCTATAGGGTCGCTATGAGTCGAAATCGACTCAATGGCAAGGGGTTATTCATTAAAAGTAAAGTAGATCTTTACATGCTAAAATGAAAATGCACCATGTTATGATATTAACAAGCTTGTTGCAAAACACTATAACAAAAGTCTGTTGTAAAACAAACAAAATAGGGAAAATAAGACCTATACTTGAAAGTACAGAGATAATTTCCAGAAGACAATACGCCAAGCTCTGTTTAACAAATACCAGTGAGATGTGAGGATGGGTAAAGGAAAAGATTTTTATTTCTCATTTTGTCCCACTCTGAATTACTTTAAAAAATTAAAAATATAAGATGTTACTGTTATTTAAAAAGAAAAAAAAAAACTAGTTTAAAAACACAATTCTTCTACTTGGTATTCTATAACTTTTCCAACTTGGATTTACCTTTAGTTCTTGGATTAGCTGGGTCCTTCTGTCTTTTAAATTCTTTAACTCTTTCTCATCCCAGAATCTAGCCTTGTATTTTAAGTCACTTGACCCTCCAGAGATCACCCCAGATTTTAAAAATAATGTTCCATCAAGAGCTACTGTCTGTAAAATGAAAAAATATTTTACCTTGTAGAAACGTACACAAAGAAGACATAAGAATGAGGACATAATGGAACAATTTTTGCAGCTGAGAAAAACCACTCACTAAGCTTTACTAGTAAAATACCTAGCTTATGGAGGGACACCAACTAACCAACAAACCACAAACCCAAAACTCAGAAATGATGGTGTGAAATCAGCCGGTAATACCTAGGGTGAAGAAAGGGGAAGAGATTTGAAAAATATTTCGAAGGTGCAATCAGAACAGCCTGGAGATTGTCTGGATGTAGAGGGTTAGGAGGAAATCCTGGGGAACACGGGGTTTCATCTGGCTGAAATGGTGGCACCAAGAACTGAGGTGAAGAATACAGAAGAGAGAACAAGATTTAGAAAAAAAGAACATGAGTTTGGCTTAGACATGCCGATTTTGCAGTGCCTGCAGGCTAAGACTTATTTGTTTATAATTTATACTTTACTTATTTTCTTAAAGAATTGCAGTAAGATTATAATATGTATTACAACAAGGCAACTACAGATAATAATTAAAACAGAAATAAAAAATCCCACTAAGTGAAAAATAGACTAGAGCATAATTAATAATTTAGAATATACTTATGAAAAACAATGAATTAAATTAAATGGATAGGAAAAAGATAAATTATTCAATATATGATGTGGGGACAAGTAAGTACCCATTCAGAAAAAAAGGTAATATCTACATGCAACAATATACATCAAAATAAATTCCAAACAGATTAAAATTAAAATACAAAAAGTGAAACCATTAACAAAAGTGAAGAAACTTTAAGTAAACATATATTTGATCTCATAGTAAAGACCCCATTATACATATAAAAACAATACCTACAAAGGTTAATAGTGATATAGTTGATTATAAAAATATAAAATATCTACTAAAAATACCATAAAATAAGCAAAAGTCAAATAGGAAAAACCATAGTAATCCATATAATTGATCTATTTTATACATTAGAGGGAGCACTTTATAAGAAAAAGTCAAACACTCTAAAAGAAAAACTGTTGAAGAGCACAAAACATAACTTATGTATATAAAAGGTCAATAACTATACGAAATGATATCTAACGTCATATTAATCAATGAAACAGAACTAAAAACAGCCCATGCTCTAAACCACTATGTCACACAGCCTCTTCAGTTCTAAAAGTGTAGTGGGCAACAATGTATAGAATCATGGATCTTCAGTCTTTTCTGTAGTTTCCAACTGGATGAAAACTATTCCTCCTAAAAGTATATGTAGTCTCAAACATGAATAACCTATTTTCATTTGATTTACAGTCAAATTCCTCTTCTAAGAAGGACAATATTTTTTTTTCTCAGCTTGCAATTTCCTTAATTTACAGCTTACTTAATTACTTGCTCAGTACACTAATCCCATGCATGCCTTTGGGGGATACATTCTTAAAAAATACTGTGGATGGCACAATTGGGATTTCATATAAAATAAGGAGTTGGGGAAATTTTAAACAGCATTAAATGAAAGCTCCAGAGGGCATGGGCCTGCCAAAAACTATGAATTCCTTAGCATTAAAAATGTGCTCTTCTAGATAATCAATCCTTCCCCTGAACCAACTTCAGTTATTTTAAGAAATATTGTTTCAGTGTTACAAGCTGGTGAGGTGGATTCTCCCATATTTTTCGTGTTATACAAATCACAGGTATTTTTAAGTTGTCTTTCATGATTAGAAAAATAATATATTTTAAATCTTTTATTTTTCAATGGGTAATATAGTCACATGGTTCAAAATTCAAAAGGTACCAAAGAACAGAGTGAAAAGTTTCCTAGCATCCTGTCCTCAACCACCCAGTTACCCTATTTTTGCATATACAAGCAAAGACATACATTCATCTCTTCTTTCCCCATTTTTTACACAAATGGCAACTTACTATACACTAGTTTACATGTTGCTTTTTTTAAAAACTGAGTTTATCTTGGAGACTGTCCCATATTTGTACATAAAGAGCTACATCCTATTTTAAGTTTGCATAGTCTTTCATTCTATGCATGCAGTGTAATTTTTTTTTAACCCTTCGCGTCCGTCATCTGTTGTCTGTGCTGGCTTGCATGTTGCTGTGATGCTGGAAGCTATGCCACTGGTATTTCAAATAGCAGCAGGGTCGCCCATGATGGACAGATTTCAGCAGAGCTTCCAGACTAAGGCAGGCTAGGAAGAAGTACCTGGCAATCTAATTCTGAAAATACTGGCCATTTAAAACCTTATGAATAGCAGCAGAACACTGTTTGATATAGTGCCAGAAGATAAGCCCCCCCAGATTGGAAGGCACTCAAAAGACTGGGGAAGAGCTGCCTCCTCAAAGTTGAGTCGGCCTTAATGACATGGATGGAGTAAAGCTTTCGGGACCTTCATTAGCTGATGTGGCATGACTTAAAATGAGAAGAAACAGCTGCAAACATCCATTAATAATCGGAATGTGGAATGTACGAAGTATGAATCTAGGAAAATTGGAAGTTGTCAAAAATGAAATGGGCTGAATAAAGATTGATACCCTAGGCATTAGTGAGCTGAAATGGACTGATATTGGCCATTTTAAATCCAATAATCCTATGATCTACCATGCCGGGAATGACAAATTAAAGAGGAATAGCATCACGTTCATTGTCAAAAAAATCATTTCAAGATCTATCCTGAAGTTCACTGCTGTCAGTGATAGGATAATATCCGTATGCCTACAAGGAAGACCAGTTAATACAACTATTCAGATTTACGTGCCAACCACTAATGCCAAAGATGAGGAAATTGAAGACTTCTACCAACTTCTACAGTCTGAAATTGATCAAACATGCAGTCAAGATGCATTGATAATTACTGGTGATTGGAATAGAAAGTTGGAAACAAAGAAGGACGGGTAGGTGGAAAATATGGACTTAGTGACAGAAACAACACTGGGGATCACATGAAGAGTTTTGCAAGACCAATACTTTTTTTTTGCAAATACCTTTTTTCCAACAACATAAAGGGTGACTATGCACATGGACCTCACCAGATGGACTACAGAAGAATCAAATCAACTGCATCTGTGAAAGAGATGATGGATAAGCTCAATATCATCAGTTAGAACATGGCCAGGGGCCGACTGTGGAACACACCATCAACTGGTCATATGTAAGTTCAAGTTGAAGCTGAAGAAAATTAGAGCAAGTCCATGAGAGCCAAAATACAACCTTGAATATATCCCACTTGAATTTAGAGACCATCTCAAGAACAGATTTGAGGCGCTGAACACTAATAACCGAAGACCAAACGAGCTGTGTGGAATGGCATCGAGGACATCATGAAGAAAGCAAGAGATTATTAAAAAGACAGGAAAGAAAGAAAAGACCAAAATGGATGTCACAAGAGACTCTGAAACTTGCTCTTGAACATAAAGTAGCTAAAGCAAAAGGAAGAAATGATGAAGTAAAAGAGCTCAACAGAAGATTTCAAAGTGCAGCTCAAGAAGACAAAGTAAAGTAGTATAATGAAATGTGCAAAGACCTGAAGCTAGAACACCAAAAGGGAAGAACATGCTTGGCATTTCTCAAGCTGAAAGAACTGAAGAAAAAATTCAAGCCTCGAGTTGCAACAGTGAAGGATTCTACAGGCAAAATACTGAACGACGCAGGAAGCATCAAAAGAAGATGGAAGGAATACACAGGGTCACTGTACCAAAAAGAACTGGCAGACATTCAACCATTTCAGGAGGTAGCATATGACCAAGAACTGATGATAATGAAAGAAATCCAAGCTGCACTGAAGGCACTGGCAAAAAACAAGGCTCCAGGAATTGATGGAATATCAACTGAGATGTTTCAACAAACAGATGCAACGCTGAAGTGCTCACTTGTCTGTGCCAAGAAATTTGGAAGACAGCTACCTGGCCAACTGACTGGAAGAGATCCATATATGTGCCTATTCCAAAGAAATGTAATCAAATGGAATGTAGAAATTATCGAACAATATCATTAACATCATATGCAAGTAAAATCATGTGGAAGATAATTCAAAAACAGTTGCAGCAGTGCATTGACAAGGTAACTGCCAGAAATTCAGGCTGGATTCAGAAGAGGACATGGAACCAGGGATATCACTGCTAATGCCAGATGGATCTTGGCTAAAAGCAGAGAACACCAGAAAGATGTTTACCTATGTTTTATTGACTACACAAAGGCACTAGACTCTGTGGATTACAACAAATTATGGATAACATTGCAAAGAATGCAAATTCCAAAACACTTAATTGTGCTCATGAAGAACCTGTACACAAACCAAGAGGCAGTTGTTTGAACAGAACAAGGGGACACTTTGTGGTTTAAAATCAGGAAAGGTGTGCATCAGGGTTGTATCCTTTCACCACACTTACTCAATCTCTATGCCAAGCAAAAAATCCTAGAAGGTGGACCATATGTAGAACATAGCATCAGGATTGGAGGAAGACTCATTAACAACCTGTGACAGGCAGATGACACAACCTTGCTTGTTGAAAGTGAAGAGGATCTGAAGCACTTACTGATGAAGATCAGAGACCACAGCCTTCAGTACGGATTATACCTCAACATAAAGAAAACAAAAATTCTCACAACTGGACCAATAAGCAAAATCATGATAAATGGAGAAAAGATTAAAGTTGTCAAGAATTTCATTTTACTTGGATCCATAATCAACGCCCATGGAAGCAGCAGTCAAGAAGTCAAACGACATAGTCCACTGGGAAAATCTGCTGCAAAAGACCTCTTTCAGGTGTTAAAAAACAAAGATGTCACCTTGAGGACTTAGGTGCACCTGACTCAACCCATGTTTTTTTCGATTGCCTCATGTGCGTGCAAAAGCTGGACAATGAATAAGGAAGGCTAAAGAAGAATTGATGCCTTTGAATTATGGTGCTGTGAAGAATACTGAATATCCCATGGACGGCCAGAACGAACAAGTCTGTCTTGGAAGAAGTACAGCCAGAATGCTCCTTAGAAGCAAGGATGGCAAACTTCATTTCATGTACTTTGATCATCTTATTAGGAGGGATCATCCGTGGAGAAGGACATCATGCTTGGTAAAGTAGAGGGTCAGCGAAAAAGAGGAAGATCCTCAATGAGATGGATTGACACAGTGGCTGCAACAATGGGCTCAAGCATAACAAAGATCGTGAGGATGACCAGGACCGGGTAGTGTTTTGTTCTGTTGTGCACAGGGTCACTCTTAGTCGGAACCGACTCGACAGCATCTAACAACAACAGATAGCAAAATAAGGAAGACATCCTATTAGCTCACTTATCATACCCGTTTAAAATCAATATATAGAAATCAATAAAAATTTTCACTAAAAGCCAGTAATCATAGTATCACTAAGACTATTATTGATGTAAGTACTAAAATAGGAAAAGTTTATCATGTTAGATAATTCAGTAAAGTTATCACTGGGAATCCCTACCTCTCATAGAATGGCCATTTGTTTTGTGTTAATTTGAAATTCTGGACATTCCAGATCACATGTTAACTAATAAGTAAATTTTAAAAAAGACCACCACTTTTTGAGGGCTATTTGCCAGACATTATAAAAACATTTTGCATGATATTACTTAATTGAATCCCTACAGCCCTATGAAATAGGTACTACTGTTTTTCCAATTTTAGACGAGAAAATTTAAATGAGATATTTAGAAACTTGCCTAAAGTCACATCATTCGTCACTAAGTAGTTTCAATGGTCTTACTTCATAGCTTCCATGTTACACTTCATCACAAATGTAGTTAAAAAACAGCATGTCAGATAATTTGAGGAATGCAACAATGCTCAACTAACTACAACTCTATTCAACTGAAAGTAAATCAATGATTTATTTTTAAAACCAAAGTTATTCCCTTGAGTGTCAGTACTGAGTAGCTTCATTTCAACTGTGCTCTTTTCATAACTCCAAATGTTTTAGGACCTTGAATGTGTAAATAACAATTAGTATCTCTATTAAGCTATGTAAGAATTAGCCCAGAATGAAAAATAATCACCTAAAATCTTTTCTAGTATTCAGAAACACAGGTACTATATATGCAAACTCAGGGAAGATCAAGGCTCAGCAAGGACATTTATTCCCTATCAGTTGAAAAAAAATTTAACTGCTTTAGGACATTATTGTTGTTGTTGTTGTTAGGTGCTGTCGAGTCGTAATTTCCAAAATACAATTCATGACATTGGGAAATGGTACCAAATCAATTTTTTAAAAATCTCAACTGAATGTTATAGAAACTACTGAAGTCATAACCATCTTAAATTATGTGTTGGTTTTCCTTATATAAGAGAACATATGAAAACATATATAAATATATTTGTGTGTGTGTAATATGTTAGTTGTATAAATACTGCTTCAATTTACACAAAAGTGCAACTCGAGTCTCTTTTCTTACCTTCCGTCTTTCAGGTCCGCCGAACGCAATGTGCCTTGCTTCTTCCACAGTTTCACAGACGAGTCCATTTCCACACACAAACTGAATCACTTTCTTCAGCTGAGGAAACTGAGTCTTTATTACATCTATCACCATTTTACAGCCTTTAATCTCTCTTAACCTTTCATTGATTGGCTTAATCTAAAAGGTTTAAAAAATACTCGTTATAATAGATACACTAAAAAAAACCCCAAATGCTCATTACCTTCTTTCCCACAAAACGTGAATAAGCCTGTATGTTCTTATATACAGTACAAGTTTGATAAGAACCCGAGGGACTATATCCCATCACTGTTTATTAAACAAAACAAACAACAACAACAAAACCCTTCAGCAGAAGCCGGAAGATGTAACTTCCAGATTCCTCCGTGGCTAACTAGTTGGTTAGTGCATGAGAGGTACCTCATGGTCTCAAAACCGTAAGATCCTACTGAGATATGTGCCAAGAGTGGCTCGGCACTGTGGAATTTAAAACATCATTTTAGGCTTAAATGGTCAGGAAAGCCATCAGAACTTCCTGGACATGACTTTTCAGTGGGGTCTACAAATAGATCAAAAAAGTATCCACATATATTATTGAAAAAAAGTAAGTATGATCTCACTTTGTAATGCAAGACAAAACAAAACAAAACAAACAAAAACCCAAAACGTATATATAAGTACTTGGGAGTTGTCGTGAGGTGCCATCAAGTCAATTCCAACTCATAGCAACCCCATGTGACAAAGCAGAGCTGCCCCATAGGGTTTCTTAAGCTGTAATCTTTACGGAAGCAGATCACTAGGTTTTTCTCCCACAGAGCCACTGCGTGGGTTCGAACTGCCAACTTTTTGTTCAGCAGCCGAGCACTTAACCTTTGTACCACCAGGGGACCTTACTTGGGAGTACAGCCGTATATAAATTTTTGTGTGTATAGGTCTAAATAACTACCATTAAGGTACAGGAATTGGGCACTGAAATGGATAGGAGTACTCCCTTTATACTTGATAACACTCCTGTATTAGATTTTTTTGAAAAAATGAGTGTGCCTTGAAAAAAGTCTCCAGTGAGGAATCAGTAAAACAGGCCTTTAACAGGCGGATGAGTTAGGGTAAGAAGTTTCAGTGGGAAAAAGGTGCAAGGAAAAGCATGGGAGTACAAAAGGCAGGTCTGGACCCTAATTACAACAGCAGCTAGCACTTACTGAGCTCCTTCTGTACATAGGCACTGTGCTACATGCTTCCCAGGTAATGAGTCCTTGCAATAAGGTACGCACTAATTCCTCCACTTTACAGATGAAGAAATTGAAGCTCAGGAAAATGAAGGATGAATGAGTGAGACTGAGTAGAAGCAGAGCTCAGATTCACACCCAGGTAAGTCCAACCCCAGGGCATGTGCTCTTGACCACAGTACATACTGCCTGCAGCTCAGGGTCTTGACTGCTGGACAGAGCATTTTCTTTAGCAGGTGATGAAAAACAATCACAGAAGGATCTCAGTCATGATAATCGCAGAGTTCCTGCCTCAGGCATTTAGACTCTGGATATTCTAATACCTCTCAATACATACTTCAAGGCTCAAAATTTAGTCTGCTCTACCAAGAGCTTACATGTTGGACCAGATATGTACAATTGGGAATCTGGGCTGGCATTTCATCAGCAGGCCATGCATCCTCTCCTTCTCCTACGATTTGCTATTGAAGGAAAGAGATTGCTGCCTGGTAGGCAGATGGGTGCACTGCTAGAGCAACAGCCTCAAAATCCCCAATGCAGAATTATGGCAAAACTAGATCAGGAAGAAATGGCAGGAGGTCAGGAAAGATAGGGCACCCACTGTTATCATTCTTTGCCCGCAATACATTAACACCAGCCATTCGCGTGAAAGGCTAACTGTCATCCAAGCTTCAATTTTTTCAGTCACTACCATAGTTTTAGGCAATAAAGACACAGTTTAACAGACAAGATTTTATCACTACTAAGTACTGAACATTGCGAATTTCTTACATCAAGGTAATCTAGAGCAAGGAATGTCTCCGGTTCAGCTCTCTCCTCTTTCAGAAATCGAATGCAATCCTTCGCTACCTTTTCAGAGGCTACCACAATGGCGACCATGTACCGACCAAAAACCTTAGTGACAGCCAGCTGGTATTTCTTATGAATAGGGTGGCACAGGTCGAGCAGTCTTCCAAACTTAGCCGGTTTCAAAAAAGGAGAGAAAACACATTAATGAGGAACGTTATACTTCATTGCCTGCTAATGTAACAAAGCAGCACAGACCAAAAACTAATTTAATAAAATTACAAGCATCAAATTTTAGTAGAGATTCTGCATTCAAATGAACTAAGTTTCATTATAAAATGACCATTTAGGTTGTCACAGTGTGACATGACATTTCAGTTAAGAAAAGAGTGGGGAGGAGGGACTAGCCTTACCAAAGTATCAAAATATTTTATAAAGCTATAGTAATTAAATAATATGCACTCATCCTCACTGGTTAAACAAGAATCTGAGGCACCTACTGTGTGCAGGGAGTGAGCTAGACACTGGGTAAGATTACTGAACAAAACAGATGCTCTCTGACCCCACAGAGCCCTCTGTCAGTCAGGAAGACAGACACACACGATCAGTCGTTGTAGGCATGTACAATGTGGAGTGATAACAGATGCAGGGACAGAAAACACAGAGTGCTCTGTGAGTATATAATGGGGACTGGTTTGTCCCGAGAAGTCGGGGAAGGCTTCCCACGAAGAAGTGTTATTTGAGCTGAGGATCAAGAATTAATTAGACTGAAGTTCAAAAACTCTACTAGAACATGTCTGAATGCCAATCATTCTGTATCAATGGTCCATAGAATATCTGAAGATTCAATCTGACATCTTTGGACTCTTCCTTCTACTTGTTAGGCTCTAACTCAGGGGTACAGTTTCCTTACGATACATCATCTTTGTCGTTCATATTTATCATCTTTGTTCTAATTGTTTGAATCTCCTTGTCGTCGTCTTCTCCATTCACCTGTGATTATCTCAAGTCTTTCTTCTGGGTCAGTAATTCAGTTTTCAGCTGTGTAATCCATTCCTTGCTATTTCTAATTTATTAGTTCAGTAATAATATTTTGTTCTTGATTTATTCTCTTAGCTCTACAATTTCCCTTTTCATTTTATTCTGTTTTATCTCACCTTTGAAATCTGGTTTTATGAATTTAAGCCCTTATTAAGTTGTCCATAGAACACTTATGGGGGATTTTGTTCTGAACCTTCTTCCAGGCTGGTCTCTTTGACTTTTAAATGTTTTTAAATACTTTATTCTTACATGTACCTACAGCTGCCACACCGCTTCTTTTCACCTAGCTTATGTTTACTATGTGCAGCTCTGCTCATTGCATTTGCTGCGAAGATAACTTTTTCTTGACTTCTTTCCCACAGAACTGAGATGGGCACCTCCTCTGAGCAATAGGTGATGGACTAAGAACTTGCATTCTGTCCACTTCTATAGCCTAAGGGCCTGGAGGGCAGGGGCAAGAGAGAGCTCAGCTAAAGCTGTGCATACCCTCTGTGAATATCTGAGTTCTGCTCTTTCTCCTTAGTTTTTAATTAATATCTGGTACCAAGGCTCCTCTACCTTTTGGGAAGAGGACAGATCCCATCTGGGGAGAGGGCTTGGAATTAGCCTAGAATTTACTGAGAAGCCCTAGAGCCTTCACTTCCACCTGCGAACAGCGGAGGTTCACTTCCCCAGTTTACCAGTGTTTAAATCTAACTCCCTCCAGTGAGAAGAGGAAAAGGAGTTTGCTTCTTGCTAAATTAAGGAATACTAGGTAAGAATTCTCAAGAAGCAACTGATCAGTTTGGCTTCTGCAGGGTGGAGATAACAACAAACAATGGTATACTTCAACCTTTTTGGTTTTTAATCCTGTACTACCACCATTTTCCGAAACTCAGGCTTAAGTTGAGCCCCTTTCCCTGTTTGGCTGTGGAACTAGTATTTTTTTTTTTTTTCCTAACTATTTTTTTTTAATCATTTTGTTAGTGTTATGGATTGAATTGTGTCCTCCCAAAATACATGTTGTAAATTCTAACCTCTATGCCTGTGGTTATAATTCCATTTGGGAATGGGTTGTCTTTGCTATGTTAATGAGGCAGGATTAGCATAGCGTGTATCTTGAATCAGTATCTTTTGAGATATAAATAAGAGATTAAATGCAAGCTAGCCCAAGTAGAGATGGGGGAAGAGAGATGCCAAGTCACGTGATGATCACCAGGAGCAGAAGCTCAGGAAAGACAAGGACCTTCCCCAAGAGCCAACAGAGAAAAAGCCTTCCCCTAGAGCCAGCATCCTGAATTCAGACTTCTAGCCTCCTAAACTGTGAGAAAATAAACTTTTGTTTGTTAAAGCCACCCACTTGTGGTATTTCTGTTATAGCAGCACCAGATAGCTAATACAGTTAGGTACTAGGGAAAGGAGAGTCTGTGACCCAGCTTTACTCCTCCACCATTATCCGGAAGTCAAACCCACATCTAAGAGTCAGAAAGTCAAAAAAGATGCTGTAAAGGAGATGGGGATGGGGTGGATAGAGAGACAGGAGGAAGACGAAGAGAGTAGAGCATCACAGAGGCCTGTGGACAAGTGTTTCACAATAGAGCAAGTGGTCAGTAGTGTCAAATGCCAAAAACAGGTCATCATAAAATAAGGACTGTGAAGTGTAAACTGGTGTTAGTGACAAGATAGTAAGATGCTAGGCCCCTGATACCAAAGGATGTAATTCTGACATTGACACCCCAATCAACAGGTGCTTTCACCGTATTTTGGCTAATGAAATACATGAGCAATACTAGATGTACAGTCAGATTTATAGAATAAAAACTCATTTTTCAAAAGTATGTCAATAATGTCTGCTGGAAAAATATATTAAAAAACTCTGAAACCATGAAGAACATGACGTTTGAGGCTACGTGTTTGCGGGGAACCAGACTACTTCATGGCATCTGGGCCCTTTTTGGATACTAGCCATACTTGGACTTTCTGGGTACTGTGTGCAAGTCCCTGCTTCTCCCCAACAATTACTTATCTACAGATGCTATTAGAAGTTATATATATGTTTTACCCCAATTATTTGCTGCTATGCTTTATATATAAATAAATTTTCAACTACAAATCTTGAAGATTTCTTAATATTGCTTCCTAATAATGGTAAAAATTTTAATCCCAAATAAGAAGATAATTGCTTTCATCCAATAAGAAAGCTTAGCCTTTTTTGTTTTAATTAATTATTCATTTCTAATTACCACAGACTCTGGGTACAGTCTTCTGAGGTGTTCCAGAACCTCTGCTCTTTTTTGCTCGCGTTTTCCCTCATGGTTATCAATTCCAGCATTCTGCAGTTCACTTCTAATACGATTCAATTCTTCGTTAACTTCAGACATTCTTGATTTTGCTTTTTCGATTTCATCCTCCAGGAGTTCCTCTTGCTGTTTTTTCTGTTTCAAGCAATCACTACATAAAAGCAACAACAAAAAACCACATAGTAAAAAGGAAAATCAAGATTTAGAAATTACAAGATAAAATAAACTCAGGTATAGCATTGTGGAGGAAAGGAGTAGCACTCTATTAATGTTTAAATTAAAAAAATACAATAAAATAAGCCTAAACCAAATATGGGCAAAAGAGACTTTTATCAGTTTTTATGTTTCAAAAAATACATATTTGTGGGTATTGAAAAAGTAAGGTCACTATAACCCATGCAATCATCACGAGCTTAATAATAAGAAAACCAAACAACAACAAAAAAAAAAACCCATTGCTGTCGAGTCAATTCTGACTCATAGCGACCCTATAGGACAGAGTAGAATTGCCCCACAGGGTTTCCAAGGAGCGGCTGGTAGATTCAAACTGCTGACCTTTTGGTTAGCAGCTGTAACTCTTAACCACTGTGCCACCAGGGCTCCAATAATAAGAAAATGCCAATTAAAAAGAAATTCTTAATTGCAGAATACTTAGGCCCTACAAGCTTTCATGATGTGACCCATTACTTTTATTGTAAAATATCAACACCAAAAGGGAGCTTTAAGTTTTAACAGTGTTAAACATTTATATTTTCCAGATTTAAATATTTATTATGTGGTTAAGTATAATTTTTTACTATAAACTATGAAATGAAAAACAATGGAGTTTGAGCATTATGGTATAGTGGGAGCATTGAATTGATGTATAGAGATACACCAGACTCTTCAGACATAAGAAATCTGCAAGGATTTTTCTTACTATACCTACATGCATGTCTTTGTATACTCCTCCAACTTCTCCATTCTTTTTTTATGATCTTCTATTTGTTCATTTATTTGTTTTATATTTCCCTAAAATATTAAATAAAACTTGAAATCAATTACAGCAATTCCAAACAGAGTTGATTATTTTTCACTATATGGCTAGAACTTATATAATATCATTGTTATAAATTGGAAATATATCAAATATCACTATATGAAAATACTTTTAAGAATAAATTTTAATTTTGAAAAGGCAGTGTGGTATAGAGCTTTGAAGTTACACAGATCAGGGTTTAAATCCTGGCTCCACCATTTATGAGATGTCTCATCTCCAGGAAGTTCACTCTGACAACTTCTAACTCCAAGGGGATTATCTTCAAATATCTGTACACAGTTTTTATCTGTCCCTCAAACTAATTCATTCAATAAGTTATTTATTCATTGGCTAACACGTGCTAGGAATCAGAGGTACAATAATGAACAGGATACAGTTCCTGCCCTCAAGGAGTACTGTCTAGTGGGAGAGATAGACAAATAAGTTATTACAATAAAGACTAGTTAAGTATTACAATACTATAGGAAGCTACAGGGCAACTAACAGGTTTGTGGGCAGAGGACTTCATAAAAGTCTAGCTCTATTCACCTTATCATTAAATCCAAATACTGTGGCAGTCTCCAATTAGTTTCATGTTTTCACCCTTCTCCCCTTTATTCTATCTAGTGTACTATAGAGAAAGATCAATCCGTCTTATCCTCTTACTAAATAATCTAAAACCAGGAGTGTACAGATGTAAAACACACAATTCATTTTCAGTATACAACACCAGGGAAGAGAATACCAGTTTTCAAGTGGTAAAGGACAAACATATTTAGGAAGATAATCATTCCACTCATCACACAAACTCACTCAACAAATACCTAATGTGTTAGGTCCCAGTTACAAAAATGAGGAAGACACAGTTCCTTTTTACAAGCAACTCACAAATTTTGAAAACAGAGTTCCCATATGGAAATTCTATTATTTAAACTAAGAATTCTATCCAGAGAGGGAAAAACAAGGTCAGTCAACCGGGAACACCTGCCTGAGCCTGAACTCAGGCAAGTCCCAGGGCTGGTCTCGTGCCAGGTAAGTCCTATCATGGTCACCACTTAACATGCCAGCTAGGCCTTAGGGGTCGCACCCAGCTATATAAAAGGCCTCAGAGACATGTGTAGGTTGAAGAAGATGCTTTACTGGAGATAATATCAAACACCTGGGTCAACAAGAAAAGAGAAGGAACCGTCTTCTCATCCTACAAAGAGGTGTTGGAGCCTGGGTGCTCCACTGGAAACACAATGGGGGATAATCAGACTACCTTGGTCCCAGGTGTTCTGGATCTGGGAGGCCAGCTGATCATGCAAACTGTCTGGGAAAGCCAACTACCGTCCAGCGCCAGAGGTCTCTGGATCTGTGAAAAGCTACAGCCCCTCCTGTCTGGGAAGAGTCACCAGTTCTGTAGGAAACTGAGTCAGCGTACAGGTCTTCTCCACCTCTCCACCATGGCATTCCATTTCTTCTTCAAGACAATGGCAATTGAACCAACACTTAATACCTATTAAGTGCAAGGTTCTACAATGGACAGTACTGTGAATCCTGCCTATAAGAAGCTTGCAGTACAGTGGAGCTGTAACAATCAGTTATTTTTGTGTAAGCTGATAAAAGCCCTGAGACATATACAGATGAAAACAATACATGAGCAGATGAGCTCTGTCTTGGAGTGGGTGGGGAGAAAAGAAGGATCTGGGAAGGCTTTGTGGTATGGGTAACTACAGAATTTAACATGTAAATATGACTACATTTTTCCAAAAAGAAATCAGCAAGCACAAAGGCAAAAATCTGCAATGTGTATTTGCAAAATCGTTGTATAATTTTATGTGATTCCAGGACTCTGATACAAATTATACAAGTGTTCTAAAGTAATTCTGCTATGTTACTACCTTTGTTTTTCTCCTAGCACAAAATGTCCTCTTCTACTCATATGATTAGCATATACTGTACCTTTAATTTTTTTTGTGTTTTAATCTGTCAAATCACAAAGAAACTAAAATGAGAGCCAGTACGCCACAGGGGTGGTTGTTGTTAGATGCCGTCGAGTCGGTCCCAACTCATAGCGACCCTGTGTACAATGGAACGAAATGCTCCCCAATCCTGTGCCATCCTCACAACTGTTGCTATGCTTGAGCCCACTGTTGCAGCTACTGTATCAATCCATCTCGTTGAGGGTCTTCCTCTTTTTCGCTGACTCGCTACTTTACTAAGCATGATATCTGTCATGGTTTGAATTATGTCCCCCTAAAATGTGTGTATCAATTTGGCTGGGCCATGATTCCCAGTATAGTGTGGCTGTCCTCCATTTTGTGATTGTAATTTTATGTTAAAGAGGTTTAGGGTGGAATTGTAACACCCTTACTAAGGTCACATCCCTGATCCAATGTAAAGGGAGTTTCCCTGGGATCTGGCCTGCACCACCTTTTATCTTACAAGAGATAAAAGGAAAGGGAAGCAAGCAGAGAATTGGGGACCTCATATCACCCAGAAAGCAGTGCCAGGAGCAGAGCACCTCCTTTGGACCTGAGGTTCTTGTGCTGAGATGCTCCCAGACCAAGGGAAGACTGATGACAAGGACTTTCCTCCAGAGCCAGCAGAGAAAGCCCTCACCTGGAGCTGACGCCCTCAATTTGGACTTTTAGCTTACTTTACTGTGAGGAAATAAATTTCTCTTTGTTAAAGCCATCCACTTGTGGTATTTCTGTTACAGCAGCACTAGATGACTACGACACTGTCCTTCTCCAGGGACTGGTCCCTCCTGATAACATGTCCAAAGTATGCGAGACAAAGTTTTGCCATCCTTGCTTTTAAGAAGCACTCTGGCTGTACTTCTTTTGTTTTAAATTGTGCTTTAAATGAAAGTTTACAGTTTAGTTTCTCATACAAAACTTTATTATACACACACTGTTATGTGACCCTAACTGTACTCCCCATACTGTGACAGCACACTCCTCCTTTCCACCCCAGATTTCCTGTGTCCATTCAACCAGCTCCTGTCCCTTTCTGCATTCTCATCTTCCCTCTGGACAGGAGCTGCACATTTAGTCTCATATATTTACTCGAGCTAAGAAGCAGACTCTTCACAAGTATCATTTTATCTCTTATAGTCCAGTCTAATCTTTGTCTGAAGAGTTGGCTTCGGGAATGGTTTTAGTTTTGGGCTAACAGAGAGTACGGGCACCATGTCTTCTGGGGTCCCTCCAGTCTCAGACCATTAAGTCTGGTCTTTTTACTAGAATTTGAGTTCTGCACCCCACTTTTCTCCTGCTCCATCAGGGACTCTGTTGTGTTCCCTGTCAGGGCGGCCCTGGCTGTATTTCTTCCAAGATAGATTTGTTCTTCTTTTTCACCAACACCATAATGCAAGGCATCAATTCTTCTTTGGTCTTCTTATTCACTGTCCAGCTTTCACATGCATATGAAGCTACTGAAAACACCATGGCTTGGGTCAGGTGCACCTTAGTCCTTTAAAAAGTACATCTTTGCTTTTCAACACTTTAAAGAGATCTTTTTTGCAGCAGATGTGCCCAGTGCAATGCACCGTTTGATTTCTTGACTGCTGCTTCTATGAGTGTTGATTGTGGATCCAAGTAAAATGAAATTCTTGACAACTTCAATATTTTCTCCATCTATCTGATATTGCTTTTTGGTCCAGTTGTGAGGATTTTTGTTTTATGTTGAGGTGTAATCCATACTGAAGGCTGTAGTCTTTGATCTTCATCAGTAAGTGCTTCAGGCCCTCTTCATTTTCAGCAAGCAAGGTTGTGTCATCTGCATATCGCAGGTTGTTAATGAGTCTTCCTCCAACCCTGATGCTGTTTTCTATTCAATCTGTATGATTAGCAAATAATCTGAGAAGCACAGGGGTTAAGAAGATTCGTTTTGAAGAACAAGGCTTGGAATCTATTTACTGAGGCTTGAAATCAAATCCTGTTCCTCCAATTACTAGCCCTGTGACTTCAGTCAAGTTAACTTAACCATCTTGTGTCTTGATTCCTTCAACTATAAAATTTAGTCATTCATTCATCAAGTATTTATTGGTTATCTGCTCTGCATAAGCAATTATTCTAGGCACTTGGGACACATCAATGAACAAAACAAACATCTCTGCTCCTGTGGAGTTTACATTCTAGAGGGGTAAGGCAGACAATAAACATAACAAATAAGTAAATTAAGTACAGTGAAACCTGAGAGCCGGAACTTGACAGGACTGCCTTGCTTTTCCTTGCAAGTTTTCCGCCTTTGACAGGGTGCAGTCTTACCACTTTTCAATTACTTGTTTTAGTGGAAAATATTTGAGTTTTCCTTCTTTAACAGGTTTCTGCCTTATACAGGTTCTGGCTTTCCCAGATTCTACTGTAGTATGTTAGGAGATAAGTGCTACGGGAGAAACAGAGTCAGGGTATGGGGATCAGAAGTGAAGTAGGGACTACAATTTTAAAGGGGAGAGTCAGGGGAAGTCTCACTGAGAAGGTAACATGTGAGAAAAACTTTTGGAAATGAGGGAATTAAAAATGAGGAAATCTACAGAAAGCATGTTCCAGGCAGAGGAATAACCAACCAGTGCAAAGGCCCTGAATTAGTCTCTTAAGGCTACTCTAACAGATTACGACAAACTGGATGGCTTAAAATGACAGGAATTTATTCTCTCAGGTTCAAGAGGCTAAAAATCTGAAATCAAGGTGTTGGCAGTGTTGAGTCCTTCTGGAGGCTCTGAGGGAGAGACTGTCCCACACTTTTCTTCTAGCTTCTAGTGGTCGCTGGCAATCCTTGGCATTCCTTGGCTTGCAGACACATCACTCTATTCTCTGTCTGTCTTTAAGTCACCCTCTCTTCTGTGGCTCTGTATGTCCTCTCCACTTGTCGTAGGACACTAGTCGTTGATGTAGGGCCAACCCTAAATCCAGGACAATTTCACGTCAAGATCCTTAACTACTACTTAAATCTGCAAAGATGCTATTTCTAAATACAGTCAATTGTGAGGTTCTGAGTGGACATGAATTTTGGGGGACACTAGAGACCCTAAGGCTGAAACATTTCTGGTATGTTCCAGGTGGCCAGTCTAGTTAGATCACAGACAGCAAGAAGGAGAATAGGAAAAAGAAAATGTCCAAGAGGTACATGGCGGGTGGGAAGGGTAAACAGATATAGGTAGGTCTTTGCAGGACATTTAAGGACTTAGACTTAAATTTTATGTGTGATGGGGAGCCAGTGGAGAATTTCAAGAGGAGGAGTTCCAAGATCTGACTTAGATATTAAAAGCATCACTTGGCTGTCATGCTGAGAATACTGTGGAAGGTGCAGGCGTGGAAGCAGGAAAACCTGTTAGAGGCTAGCAGGCTACTACACTGTTCTAAATGAAAACAAAAAAGACGGGGGTTGGACCAGGATACCAGCAGCAGAGGTGGAGAGAAGTGATCAGATTCTTGGTATATTTTGGAGGTAGAGCAACAATTTCCTAAAAGTCAAAGAAGAGACTGCAAGGTTTTTGGGCCAAGCAACTGATAAGACTGAACTCAGGCATCACTTGAGATGGAACACATTTGGGTGGGAAGATCAGAAGTTTGGTTGGGATTGGTTAAGTTTGAGATGTCAGTTCAGCATCTAAAATGAAGATGTTGAGGAGGCATCTGGACATACAAGGTTGGGGTTTAGAAGGTCCAGGCTAGAGATACAAATTTGGGAGTCATTAGCAGATGATATTGAAAGCTATGAGACTTGATGATATCACCAAGGCAGTGAGTGTATACAAGAGAAAAAAACAGAATAATATCTGCCTCGTAAGATTGTTGTGGGGATTAAGTAAATTAGGTTTACAGCAGTGCTTTATATATGGCAAATACAAATAAACACTACATTATAAGGTTATTATTATTATTGTTGTTATTCCTTGAAAATGTCAGACCCTTTTTTTGAGATGTATCTAGCTTTGAAATCCTAGCCTAGACCAAAGCAAAGACTACAGCAAAAACCTAGTAGAGCAAAGAACTACCCTCACAGTCCTGTTGTGAGACATGAAGGCGCTAGCAAAATAAACGATAAAAGTTTTTACCTCTAAACTCCAAATACTTACTTATAAATCAAATGCATGTATAATTCAGGCCATTTCCCCACGGCTGCCCTTATTAGAAATGGTGGTCATCAGGATGGCCCACAGAAGCCTATTTAACCCCATAATATAGAATAAACTGCGATTATTGCTGAACGTGCCATAATGATAATTCTGCAGCCCAATTATGTGTCTTTCGAAGAGAAGTCATGAGGCATAGAGGAAAAGACCAGATGCTTGGTGTGTTATCACACTCACGTTCATCTTATTTAATATGCCCAGCACTATCCTCACGGTACAAATGAAGAAATCAAAGTCAGATGAGTTAAATAATTTGGTTATTTACCACGATTATGCAGTGAGTGATAGAGCAAGACAGGCTAGAAGTCAAGTCTGCCTTACTCTAAGGCAGGACACTAGATGACCTATATGCATGTATCACTGTTTCGGTCACTTTCCACGTAGACTACTAAGCTCCTCTTGGGCTATGTCCTTAATGTTTCCAAATGACTCTGCATTCACCTCTATAATGGTGCTTCTTTGTGCTTCACACTTTATCTAACCGTCCCCTAACCTCACTGGACTAACATGTATGTAAGAACAGACTTTATCTTCTTTGAATCTACCCAGGGTCTATCAGTGATGCCTACTGAACACACAAATGAAGGAACTGTTTAGTCTTACCTTAGACCATAAAAGAACACCTAAATAATGCTAGGCACCAGAATATGTAACCCAGAAATTTTTGACTACTTGCTTATGTTTGATGTAAATCCATTTATATACTGAAAAGCTAATGTAAAAAGAGAATAAAATTCAGTGAAACTATTCTAAATCATTGTTGCACAAATTGAGGTACCTGAACTTCTCCATGCCTCCTCTTTTCAAATGCCAGTCTTTCTTCATCAGCCTTCTGTTCCCACTGCAGTTTTTCCAGTTGTTGGGTCATTATGGCCACTTCCTTTCTTACTTTTTCTTTAAGTTCCTTATAATGATCCAGCTGTATAAACAGCAGTTAGACATTGCTAACTCATTTAAGGAAGCATGAAAGGAAATTCTTTGTATGAAATCCTTTACCAGCAGTTAATTAATCTTATAAAAAATATGTCTTATGGAGATTAGATCATAATTGGCCACGTTCCCCAGGTAAAATAATGTGAACATAAAGTAAACTTCTTACTTAAAACCATTTAAGAAGGTCAACAAGGTATTCAAAACAAACTCTAAAAGGTTCCGTCAGAAATTCATGAAAGAGAAAGGGGACTGAAACTCCTTAAGAGCCCAAAAACAAGAGGAGTCCAGAGAAAGTTATGTATTTTTTTCTATTTATATAGTCACAGTTTCTTTGGCATATATACTGTGATGCAGGATTACCATAAAAGTAATGAGATAAATGACAAAAATTTGGTTCAAACAATGTTTGAAAACTCTGAACTGCCTATTTTTGGATATGGAATATTGATTTATGGAGCCCTGGTGGTGCAGTGGTTAAAGTGCTCGACTGCTAACCCAAAGGTCGGCAGTTTGAACCCACCAGCTGCTCCACAGGAGAGAGATGTGGCAGTCTGCTTCTGTAAGATTTACAGCCTTGGAAACCCTATGGGGGCAGTTCTACTCAGTCCTATACAGGATTGCTACGAGTTGGAACCGACAAAATGACAGCAGGTTTGTTTTTTTGGGGTACTATTGATTTATTATAATTAAATATTATTTACTAAATTGGACATCGATTCATCACTTAACATTTTGTATCACCTCAGGTAATCAATTTCTCTCCTGTCAATTACATGACCATATTAGGCTCTTCAAAGCCACATATATCTGACCTTAAAGTTTTTGTAAGATTCATGAGAAAAAAAACAATTACCATAAAAATATAAGAAAAATATAATTTAATTAATTACCTTTTATTACAAAATGGTACCATGTAACCTTGCTGAAGTATTTTCTAGGACTTCAGTTAATTCATAAATGTTATAATGCCCTCTATGGAGTCCTTGGGTGGTGTAGACGTTTAATGCACTTGGCTGCTAACCAAAAGGTTGGATGTTTAAGTCTACCCAGATCTACTTCCCCAAAATCAGCCACTGAAAACCCTAGGGAACACAGTTCTACTCTGACACATATGGGATTGCCATGAGTCAGAGTCGACTCGATGGCAATTGATTTGGTTATAAAGAAAAAACAGCTCAGTCTAAAGATTAGAATTAGATTCTGTGTACAGGCCTAAATCACTATAATTTAACATTCTAAGGATAATCTCTTAAAATATCTGAGAGGCCATCTTTTAAATTTGTTCTAATTAAAAGAAGAAACTGAAACAATAAAAGATTTCCCATATATCGACTTCTTCACCTGACTTGCTTCCAGCTCAATATCTCTTCCTTTATGTAAGATTTCTTCCTCAACCTGCTTCTCAAAACTTTTCCATGCACCATCTAAATCAGATAGTTCCATTTCCAGGGCTCTTATGTCATCTTCCTGTTTAGAACACTGTTTTTCACTGTCCTTTATTGATTTCTTAGCTATGTCTAATTTCTTTAGGAGGTGAGAAGTGTTTTCTTTGGCTTTAATGTACTGAGGCCTCTTCTGATTTAAAAGTGCTTCAAGAGATCTAAAAAGAAAAAAAAAGTTTCCTTTACTTTAAATTTTATACTAAAGGGAAGAAGTTCTTTTTATCAAATCACACAATTAAAAATAAATATAAAAAATCAACTCTCAGAGACACTAAACGTATCAGTGGTCACCAGAGGTTAACTTGGGGTGCGGGGTTGAACAGGTGAAACAGAAAAATGTTTAAGCATGGAATTATCCTGTATGACACTGTAATGGTGGATACACGACACTATGCATTTGTCTAAACCCACAGAACTTTATAGCACAAAGAGTGAGCCTGAATGCATGAAAATTTAGTGCAAGGAATGAAAGGAAATGTTCAAATATGTCAAAAGGTATGTCAAAAGAACACAGGAGCCAACTCAATGGCTAAAGCCGGAACAATGTGAGCAACAAAAAAAGTAGTACTGGATTATAATCCAAAGTATAAATATCCATTGTTGTTAGGTGCCATCCAGTCAGTTCCAACTCAAAGCAACCCTATGTACAACAGAATGAAAACACTGCCCAGTCCTGTGCTATCCTCACAATCGTTGTTATGCTTGAGCCTACAGTTGCAGCCACTGTATCAATCCACCTCATTGAGGGTCTTCCTCTTTTTCATCGACCCTCTACTCTACCAAGCAGGATGTCCTTCTCCAGAGACTGGACCCTCCAGACAACATGTCTAAAGTATGTCAGACGTAGTCTCGCCATCCTCACTTCTAAGGAGCATTGTGGCTGTACTTCTTCCAAGACAGATTTGTTCTTTCTTCCGGCAGTCCACGGTATATATATTCAATATTTTTTGTCAACATCGTAACTCAAAGGCATCGATTCTTCTTCACTTTTCCTTATTCACTGTCCAGCTTCACATGCATAGGAGGTGACTAAAAATACCATGGCTTGGCTCAGGCACACCTTAATCCTTAAAGTGACATCTTTGCTTTGTAACACTTTTTTTTTTTTTTAATTTTATTGTACTTCAGGTGAAGGCTTACAGAACAAATAGTTTCTCATGAAACAGTAGTACACATGTTGTTTTATGACATTGGTTAACAACCCCACAACATATTAAGCCTCTAAATTCTCAACCTTTTTTTTTTTTTGATGAAAATATAGATAGCCAAAGATACACCGTTTCAAAAATTTCTACATTCACAGTTCAGTGACATTGACTACGCTCTTCCAACTGTGCTGTTATTCTTACTTAAGATGAAGGCTTACAGAACAAAATAGTTTCTCATTTAACAGTTACTACACATGTTGCCCTATGACAATGGTTAACAATCTCACAGCTTTTTAACACTTTAAAGAAATCTTTTGCAGCAGATTTGCCCAATGTAATGTGTCATTTGATTCCCTGACAGCTGCTTTCACGGGCTTTGACTGTAGATCCAAGTAAAATGAAATCCTTGACAACTTCAATCTTTTCTGTTTATCATGATGTTGCTTATTGGTCCAGTTGTGAAAATTTTTGTTTTCTTTATGTAGAGGTGTAATCCATACTGAAGGCGGTGGTCTTTGATCTTCATCAGTTAGTGCTTCAAGTCCTCTTCACTTTCAGCAAGCAAACCTGTGTCATCTGCATATCACAGGCTGTTAATGAGTCCTCCTCCAATCCTGATGTCATGTTCTTCTTCATATAGTCCAGCTTTTCAGATTATTTGCTCAGCATACAGATTAAGTACGGTGAAAGGATACAACCCTGATGCACACCGTTCTCGACTTGAAACAACCCTGTATAACTTTGTTCTGTTCGATCGACTACCTCTTGCTCTAAGTACAGGTTCCTCATGAGCACAATTAAGTGTTCTGAAATTCCCATTCTTCACAATGTTTTCCATAATTTGTTATGATCCACACAGTTGAATGCCTTCACATAGCCAATAAAAGACAGGGAAATATCTTTCTGGTATTCTCTGCTTTCAGCCAAGATCCATCTGATATCAGAAATGATATCCCTGGTTCAACATTCTCTTCTGAATTCGGCTTGACTTTCTGGCATCTCCGCTGATGTACTGCTGCAACCATTTTTGAATGGTCTTCAGGAAAATTTTACTTGCGTGCGATATTAAAGATATTGTTTGATAATTTCCACATTCTGTTGGATCACCTTTCTTTCAAATGGGTACAAATACAGATCTCTTCCAGTCAGTTGGCCAGGTAGTTATCTTCCAAATTTCTTGGCATAAATGAGTGAGCACTTCCAGAGCTGCATCGGTTTGTTGAAACATCTCAATTGGTATTCTATCAACTCCTGGAGACTTGTTTTTTGCCCATGCTTTCGGTGAAGTTTTGATCTTCCTTCAGTACCATCGGTTCTTGATCACATGCTACTTCCTGAAATGGTTGAATGTCAACAAATTCTTTTTGGTACAGTGATGGATTCCTTCCATCTTCTTTTGATGCTTCCTGCATCGTTCAGTATTTTCCTTCAATATTGAATCCTTCAATATTGCAACTCAAGGCTTGAATTTTTTCTTCAGTTCTTTAAGCTTGAGAAATGCCAAGCATGTGCTTCCCTTTTGGTTTTCTATTTCCAGCTCTTTGCACATGTCATTATAATACTTTACTTTGTCTTCTCGAACTGCCCTTTGAAATCTTCTATTCAGCTCTTTTACTTCATCATTTCTTCCTTTTGCTTTAGCTACTCTAAGTTCAAAGCAACCTTCAGAGTCTCTTCTGATACTCATTTTGGTCTTTTATTTCTTTCCTGTCTTTCTAATGACCTCTTGCCTCCTTCATGTATGATGTCTTTGATGTCATTCTACAATTCATCTGGTCTTCTGTCATTAGTGTTCAATGTGTCAAATCTATTCTTGAGATGGTCTCTAAATTCAAGTGGGATATACTCAAAGTCTTACTTTGGCTTTCGTGGACTTGTTCTAATTTTCTTCAACTTCAACTTGCATATGAGCAATTGATGGCCTGTTCCACAGTTGGCCCATGGCGTTGTTCTAACTGATGATACCGAGCTTTTTCATCATCTCTTTCCACAGATGTAGTCGATTTGGTTCCTGTGTATTCCATCTGGTGAGGTCCATGTGTATAGTTGCCATTTATGTTGTTGAAAAAAAGCATTTTGCAATGAGGAAGTTGTTGGTCTTGCAAAATTCTATCATGTGATCTCCAGCATCATTTCTATCATCAAGGCCGTATTTTCCAACTACCAATCCTTCATCTGTGTTTTCAACTTTTGCACTCCAATCACCAGTAATCATCAATGTATCCTGATGGCATGTTTGATCAATTTCAGACTGCAGAAGTTGACAAAAATCTTCAATTTCTTCATCTTTGGCCTTAGTGGTTGGTACGTAAATTTGAATAACAGTCATATTAACTGGTTTACCTTGTAGACGTACAGACAGTATCCCATCACTGACAGCACTGTACTTCAGGATAGATCTTGAAATGTTCTTTATGACGATGAACACAATGCCATTCCTCTTTGCCATTCCTGGCATAGTAGACCATATGATTGTCAGATTAAAAATGGCTAATACCAGTCCATTTCAGCTCACTAATGCCTAGGATATCAATGTTTATACATTCCATTTCATTTTTGACGATTTCCAATTTTTCTAGATTCATACTTCATACATTCCACGTTCCGATTATTAATGGATGTTTGTAGCTGTTTCTTCTCATTTTGACACATCAGCAAATGAAGGTCCCAAAAGCTTGACTCTATCCATGTCATTAAGGTCGACTCTACTTTGAGGAGGCAGCTCTTCCCCAGTTACATGTGAGTGCCTTCTAACCTGAGGGGCTCATCCTCTGGTACTATATTAGACAATGTTATGCTGCTATTCATAAGGTTTTCACTGGCTAATTTTTTCCATAAGTAGACCACCTGGTCCTTTTTCCTAGTCTTAGTCTGGAAGCTCAGCTGAAACTTGTCCACCATGGGTGACCTTGCTGGTATCTCAACATCAGTGGCATATCTTTCAGCATCACAGCAACATGCAAGCCCCCACAGAACGACAAACTGACGTGTGGGAGAAATATCCTTTAGTCCATACTTCTATAAATTATCGAATAAATCAATGTGGACGAAAGACAAATCTGTGAATTCCAAATAATTTATGTAAATACTCCACTCTCAAGGTAGAGCACAACTCCCCACTCCTAAAGTGTGGGTTGAGCATAGTGACTTTCTTCCAAAGAGAAGAGTGTGGAAAGGGGGAAGAAAGAGTAACTTCATAGTGGAGAAACCTTACAAATATACCTCAGCCAGGTGATCAGGGTCAGCATCAACAGTATTAACTGTTACTATTATGATATACAACATATATGATATGTTGATACCCTTGATTTAACGTGGTAAGAATGGAACATTACCTCTGTGGTCTTTCTCCCCAAAACCCATAACCCTAGCTTAATCAGGAGAAGAACATCAGGTAAATCCCAACTAAGGGACACTCTAGAAAACAGCTGACCAGTACTCTTCAAAGCTGTCAAAGTCATCAAAAACAAAGAAAACCTGAGAAACTGTCACAGTCAAGAGGAGCCTAACAAGACATGACAGCTGAACGTAATATGGTATCCTGGATCAAAAAAAGGAAATTAAGTAAAAGTTAAGAAAATCAGAATAAAGTATGGACTTTAGTGATAACATATCAATAGGGGATACCTTCAGTAGGGGAAACTTGGTGTGGGATATATGGGAACTGCTTCTACTATCTGCGATTTTTCTGTAAATCTAAAAGTAT
Organism: Dugong dugon; assembly: GCA_030035585.1. Classification (NCBI taxonomy): domain Eukaryota; kingdom Metazoa; phylum Chordata; class Mammalia; order Sirenia; family Dugongidae; genus Dugong; species Dugong dugon. Next base: position 6,570,134 of record CM057465.1, on the reverse strand, counting down.
TCTAAAATAAAAAGCTTATTAAAAAATCAACTCTCAAAAGGTCACTTATGTTTGTAATTTCTCTATCAGATAATCTATATAAAATCCAACCGTTAATACCTATTTTTTTAAAACTCACTTTAATTCTTTTTCCGTTTGTTGTAGTTGTCTGGTTAGCATTCCATGCTCCTTTTTCTTGGCTTTAACCATATTTTCCTGATGAGAAAGAGATTCTTTTGTGACACTCAGCTCCCTGTTCACACGCTCTAACTCACTGTTCAAAAAATGAATTTTTCTCTCATTATGATATAGTTGGAAAAGCTGCAGCTGTATCTTGTTTGTTTTTAGTTCTTCAAGGAGACTCTGGTAACGTTCTGCCTATAAAACAGTACAATTCAACAGCAGTTAACAGGCAGAATACTTATGCTGACCTTTCATAAAGTCAACTATTATACCAACAAATGGTATTTAATGAAGTTTTATTTATGTTATTAAGAAATAGTATTGTTCCTAAAAACAATATGGAGAGGGCTTCTGTATACACTTCTAAAATAAACTGGCAAATGATTTGGATTTATGCACTCAGCAGTCTGGTGGTAAGAACAATGAAGTGACACTCGCTATCCTTCATCCCAGCTCTGTTTGTGTCTTGACCTGTGAGTTTGGCACGCCCATTAACATTTCTGGCATTGGCTTTCTCACTTTTAAACTGAAGGAACAGCATCATATGACTTGTAAGGCCCTAACAACTCTACAGTTCAATGATTCCAGGTAAAATTCCTGCTATAGGATGTATTTTCCTAGAACTATTAAAGTTCTAAATTATATATAGGATCCCTGGTGGCGCAGTGGTTAAAGTGATTGACTGCTAACCGAAAGGTTGGTGGTTTGAAACCACCAGCGGCCCCCTATGGGGTTGCTATCAATCAGAAAGGAAGAATTTTCTTGTTTCTTTCTATTTGGGCTATTAATAAAGGAATGAGCTGCCCTGAGAGGGGGGCTCCTAATCCATGATGTGCTCCAAGTAACAGTAAGCAGCCAGATACAAGCAGACTGTAAAAACTAATTAGAAAGGTGGACTAGTCTAGCTTTCCTTATACTGTTTAAAGTTCTGCAATTTTACATTTCTAGTAAGCTGTCTCAGTATGTTATGAGTATGACATACGAGTCAGTATGTAGTCTGACTTCTACTGCCACCATCTCTTTCCATCGACAAAACCAAGGACGTATATACACTCAATAAAATGAAGAAACAGAGAGAAACATCGCTAATGAGGAACACATCCACCTTTCAGAGCTGTGAAGGGGTGAGGAAGTTTCTGTGTAGGGCAGCAGGTGCTGCAGTTTTAAATAGGATGGTTAGGGAATCCCTTCTCAGATAGAGACTTCTGAGTAAAGACCTGAACAAAGTGAGGGAGCTAGCCAGTGAGATATCTCGGTGATAAAGTGGTAAACACTTAAATTATACATTAAGTTACAAGTATATGACAATATTTTATTATGTCTAAAATTATCTGTGATTAAATTTAGAAGAGGTTAATAAGATAGTGTATTTGTACATCAGAGATGTTCTAAGTGGACCAGAATGAAAACAACAACTCCTGGCATAGACAGAAAAATAAACAGTTCTCAATTTTGTTTTTTAATACTGTGTGAAGAAATGGGAAGTATGCATAAAGTACTTCTGCAGACTACTTAAATGGGATGGTTGTCTTGGTGTGATTGAATTGAGCTGCAAGCTGAACTAGCCACTTTTCTTAATGGAACCCCATTTTGTACTTAAAAGAACAAGTAAACTATGTTATTCAGACTTGGGTATTTGGTAGGCATTTTAAAAAACTGATTGAAGTGAGCCTGTTACTTCAAGGAAAACAAACGACATTATTTGCTATCAAATTTGAGCTTTTAAGTGAAAGCTGAGCTTTCAGGTGAAAATTACAATTTTGGAAAACTTGCACACACCATTATGAGCTTAACAACTTTTCAACTCTTAAAAACTTTTCTGATGAGAATGGTGGTGATATTAACAAATGTGAATTTTTGATATTATATAATAACGTGTCAATATTTGGAAACTCTCCATAATTCAGTGAACCAATACTTTCCAAACAACCAATGCATAATATTATAAAATCATGCATGAGTAGAAGACTCATTCAAAGCATAAGGTATACCAAGAAATTTTAAGGTAACAGAGTATGACAAGTTCACTAAGGTAGTTTGATTCCACACTGAAACTAATCTTTAAGAAACTGCCACCCATCAAGTTGTGGTGTAGTATCAAAGAATACCTACAATTATCTGAAAAGGCTCTTAAAATATTCCTCTAATTTCCAGCTACATATCTGTATGCGGCCAGATTTTCTTCATCAATTTCAACAACAAACTGAAGGGAGAAGCTGATCTGAGAATCCAGCTATCTTCTATTAAATCAGAGATTATAAAAATTGCAAAACAATGGCACTCTTTTAATTTTTTGTTTTAGTATAACTACTTATCACAAAAATACATTATTTATGTTAGCATGTAATAAGTTTACTACTGTTATTTTTACACGTATCATTAAAACATATTTTTAAAATTTCTCAATTTTCACTTCAATATGGTAAATATTGATAGCTATAACCCACATAAACAAGAAGTCTTTGATTTAATGATTTTTAAAAGTGCAAGGTGGTCAAGATCGAAAAGTTTAAACTCAAGCTTATTTTCAGTTGAGAAAATTAAACATTTTTGCAGTTCAGGTTGTCCTGCTTATGGGGGAGGAACAAGTGAATGTGGAAGATACATCAAAAAGTTTATCTTTAATGAATACTGGACTTTTTGGTTTTACATTATTAAAGGAAACTTCTTGGTAACTTCAAGTCAATATCTAACAATTCTAGCAGACAGAAGTGTTTGTGTTCGACATCTTATTGGCTACTTCTTTGGGACCTTACCTCTTCCTTCTCTAATTTTGCATGTCTGCGCTCTGCAGCCACATTTTTTTTCTTATTAAAATTAAACTGTGCATCCTCTTCGGCTTTCTGTAACTTTTTTTTCTTTTCCTCATATTCTCCTACAAGCTCCCCTGAACTGCTGATGTCTTCAAAAAACTGGGTTCTTTCTTTGGGTTTTTTCAATGAAATCGACTCTACAGTTCCCTTTAAAAACAGTAAGGTACATCAACATTTAAAATACAGTGATGCAGTTCTTTTTCCAAACTATGAATAAAATGAACTACCACAGCTACTTACCTGAAAAACTAGACAGTTTCTTGCTTTGACTAGTATGCCTATCTTCTCCAACTCTGCTAAGTAGGCAGAACGACTCACAGGATTATCATTAAAACGAAATTCTGAGCATCCCCCTAAAATGAAATAAAGACTGTCATAGGAAATATAAGTATTAGACATATCTGAACATTCACTGAAGGTTTAATAAAATTGTTTTTCTTATTGAAATGGTCAGTTATCACTATACATGATAATAAATGCATTTAATCAGTCAGCTAATATTGAGTGTCTACTATGTGCCAGGGACTACTCTATGGCAATAAACAAACAAAAGTCTCTGATCTCATGGAGCTTATATCCTAGTGGGGAAGACAGACAGAGATATGCAAGCAAAGCAAATAGTATGTGAGAAAGTTGTGAGTGCTAAGAAGTAAGACAGAGCTGTGAAGGGGTGAGGAAGTTTCTGTATAGGGCAGCAGGTGCTGCAATTTTAAATAGGATGGTTAGGGAATCTCTTCTGAGATAGAGGCTTCTGAGTAAAGACCTGAAGAAAGTGAGGGAGCTAGCCAATGAGATATCTGGGTGATAAAGTGGTGAAACACTTAAATTATACATTAAGTTACAAGTACACAATAATATTTGATTATTTCTAAAATTATCTGTGATTGAATTTGGGAGAGGTTAATAAAATAGTGTATTCATACATCAGAGATGTTCTAGGTGGACCAGAATGAAAACAACAACAAACAAAACTAAAAAAACACTGAGCCTATTTATAGAGATTCTGTAAACTCCTGGCATAGACAGAAAAATAAACAAACAGCTATCAATTTTGTTTTTTCGGAAAACACAGGGATTTTGTGAGTAAATTCACAAAATAAAAATTCAAATATTTCATCCAAGATGCTTTTTGATGGCAGAAAAACTGTCTATACAACTTAAAAACATGCATTAGCACATCACTAAGAAAACCACATAAACATAACATAAATAACCTCAGGAACACCTTTTATGACCTCTCTTTAGTCTTCCAGGTAGGTTTTCTCCTTCATTTTAATGAAATACACAGGTATAAAAATGCTATTTAAGAATAGAAAGATCTATCAAATATGTCTGCTTAAGGAAGAGGTCTAGTGCAGAATCCTTGTCAAACAGGTTGTTTTGCTTCTGAGATTTGCTATACAAAGGGAAAAAAATCTCTAGTTCACTATGCCATAAAATAATAAATCATATCCTTCAAAGAAAGAAAAATCTGGTAACCTAACTCAACTCTTGAAAAATCAAATGAATCATAAACAAAAATCTATAAAAAAAATACCTCGAATAATTCTTGCAAATGTTTTCTCTTCTCCACTCTCCTCCACATATACTATTTTCACACTTGCAAAAGAAGAAATGGGTTTTCCAATATGTGCGCCATGAATAAGTTCTTGAATTTTTTTTACTCTTAAATTAGCTATTTTTTCTCCCATTACAAAACTAAGTGCATCCATTACATTAGATTTTCCTGGGGAAGAAAAGATAGATAGGAAAAAAAAGGTTATTAATTCTTAATGACAAAAATCCTTACCCAGAGTTCAAGAAACCAGGCCACCAACAGAAGAGAAATAGTCAATACCCATGTCTAAATAGTCTTGCCTTGTCAATATTCAGAATGCATGTGACTGAAAAATTTTATGTAGATCACTATGGTAGAGCATTAAGTGGTCTAAATTTAAGGATTTAAATACCTGGAACTAAATCCAAGATCTCCTTCATTGTTAGGTATTACACCACAGTAAATTCCTTTACTTCTCTGAATTTCTCTTAAGGCTATTTTATAAATATGGAAACTATCACCTAAAGTATTAGTGCAGGACTAAACCCTCACATACTTTAAAAAAATAAAAGGCTAACTAAATCCAGGATTTTCCCAAGGGCTAAACTAAGGTTTGAAATGCTTGCTTACAAGGTTGGCTGACATCTGGGAATTTGGATTTCAAGAGAGTTCACCCCATTCCCTGATAAGAATATCTCACTGTGCCTAAACTGCTTGTGCAAACAATATGATTTATGCTGAACACTTGCTTGCTTTCTGGGAGTCTGGAATTTTCGTACGTGGTAAGTCACCCTGTCCCTCTGTACCTCAGTTTCTCTGCTAAAAATAGGGATAATACTGCATGGATGAATTGTGAGGGTTAAACAAAAATACCAGTGCCAGGGGCTTGGTAAATCTGGCTCACTAAATCTGGTCGTTATCACTATATTCCTAGGTCGAAGATTCCTTGGAACCAATGACTTCCTCAAGAGCCATCCACTACTACTTAATCTTTGTGTAAAAGGAGGAAGAGGCCAGAGAAGAGGGGTGAGGAAGGCTGAGCTAAGGAGAAGCTCAAAGACAGAGGGAGCAAGGGCAAAGAGGAGGGCAGGAAGGGGTCAGGCGCCATGGAGGGCAGAGGGCTGGGGCCTGTGAAGGGTGAAAGCTGGAGCCCTGGAGGGGATGAGAGGGAGAGTCTGTGGGGTTTGGGGGGCCAGGGCCCTGGGACTCAGGGGTGCAGGTCTGAGGGGTGTGTGGTCTGTGGGGGCTGAGGGTCTGAGGGGTGCAGGGTCTGCAGGGAACAGGGTCTAGGGTCTGTGGGGGGCAGGGTCTGTGGGGAATGGGGTCCAGGGTCTGTGGGGGTTGGGGCCTGAGGGGTGTGGGGTCTGTGGGGGACAGGGTCCAGGGTCTTGGAGAATGGGGTCCAGGGTCTGTGGGGGTCATGGTCTGAGGGGTGCAGGGTCTGTGGGGGACAGGGTCCAGGGTCTTGGAGAATGGGGTCCAGGGTCTGTGGGGGTCATGGTCTGAGGGGTGCAGGGTCTGTGGGGGACAGGGTCCAGGGTTTTGGGGAATGGGGTCCAGGGTCTGTAGGCATCAAGGTCTGAGGGGTACAGGGTCTGTGGGGGTCAGGGTCCAGATTCTGTGGGATGTGAGGGCCAGAGTCTGTGGGGATGGGGCTTTTGGGGCATGGGGTCTGTGGGGGGCGGCGGGGGACAGGCTCTGGGGTGTGTGGAGGATGCGTTGCAGGGTGTGTGGCAGCTGGGGTGTGTGGAGGCCAGGGTCTAGGGTGTGTGTGAGCCAGGGGCCGGGGTGTGTGGGGGCTGGGGTGTGTAGGGGCTGGGGGCCGGGGTCCAGGGTCAGGGTGTGTGGGGTCTAGGGTGTGTGAAGGCCAGGGGCTGGGGGCCGGGGTGTGTGAGGTCCAGGGACTGGGGTCCGAAGTGTGTGAGGGCCGAGGGCCGGGGACCGGGGTGTGTGGGGACCGGGTTGTGTGAGGGCCGGGGGCTGGGGGCCGGGGTCTGTGTGGGCCAGGGGCCGGGCGTGTGGGGGCCAGCGGCCGGGGTGTGTGGGGACCAGGTTGTGTGAGGGCCGAGGGCTGGGGGCCGGGGTGTGTGGGGACCGGGCTGTGTGAGGGCCGGGGGCCGGGGACGGGGGTGTGTGGGGACCGGGCTGTGTGAGGGCCGGGGGCTGGGGGCCGGGGTGTGTGGGGGCCGGGGTGTGTGAGGGCCGGGGGCCGGGGTGTGTGAGGGCCGGGGGCCGGGCTGTGTGTGGGCCAGGGGCTGGGCATGTGGGGGCCGGGGGCCGGGGGCCGGGGTGTGTGGGGACCGGGCTGTGTGAGGGCCGGGGGCTGGGGGCCGGGGTGTGTGGCGGCCGGGGTGTGTGAGGGCCGGGGGCCGGGGTGTGTGAGGGCCGGGGGCCGGGCTGTGTGTGGGCCAGGGGCTGGGCATGTGGGGGCCGGGGGCCGGGGGCCGGGGTGTGTGGGGACCGGGCTGTGTGAGGGCCGGGGGCTGGGGGCCGGGGTGTGTGGGGGCCGGGGTGTGTGAGGGCCGGGGGCCGGGGTGTGTGAGGGCCGGGGGCCGGGCTGTGTGTGGGCCAGGGGCTGGGCATGTGGGGGCCGGGGGCTGGGGTGTGTGAGGGCCGGGGGCCGGGGGCCGGGGTGTGTGGGGACCGGGCTGTGTGAGGGCCGGGGGCTGGGGTGTGTGAGGGCCGGGGGCCGGGGGCCGGGGTGTGTGGGGACCAGGTTGTGTGAGGGCCGGGGGCCGGGGGCCGGGGTGTGTGGGGACCGGGCTGTGTGAGGGCCGGGGGCTGGGGGCCGGGGTGTGTGGGGACCGGGCTGTGTGAGGGCCGGGGGCTGGGGGCCGGGGTGTGTGAGGGCCGGGGGCCGGGGTGTGTGGGGTCCGGGGGCCGGGGTGTGTGGGGACCGGGTTGTGTGAGGGCCGAGGGCCGGGGGCCGGGGTGTGTGGCGACCGGGCTGTGTGAGGGCCGGGGGCTGGGGGCCGGGGTGTGTGGGGTCCGGGGGCCGGGGTGTGTGGGGACCGGGTTGTGTGAGGGCCGGGGGCCGGGGGCCGGGGTGTGTGGGGACCGGGCTGTGTGAGGGCCGGGGGCTGGGGTGTGTGAGGGCCGGGGGCCGGGGGCCGGGGTGTGTGGGGACCAGGTTGTGTGAGGGCCGGGGGCCGGGGGCCGGGGTGTGTGGCGACCGGGCTGTGTGAGGGCCGGGGGCTGGGGGCCGGGGTGTGTGTGGGCCAGGGGCTGGGCGTGTGGGGGCCGGGGGCCGGGGGCCGGGGTGTGTGGGGACCGGGCTGTGTGAGAGCCGAGGGCCGGAGGATGTGGTGTGTGTGGGCCGGAGTGTCTGAGGTCCAGGGTCCGGTCGGGGGTCAGGGTGTGTTGGGTCTATGGGGTCTGTAGTCTGCGGGGTCGGCGGCCGGCAGCAGCCTCCCGGAGTCTAGGCCGCGCAGCGCCCTCACGTCCCCTCAGATGAAATCAGCCAAGACTGCGCGGCAAGCGGGCGGGTGGAGGCATCTGGGTTCCCGCCCCAGGCACCCAGTTACCAGAGCCATTGGGGCCGATGATACAGGTGAACCTCTTGAAAGGTCCGATGACTTGGCGGCCCCGCCACGACTTGAAATTCTCCACGAGCAGTAGCTCTAGGTGACCCATGGCTGCGCCTCCCCGCCTCAGCCCTGTCCTCACACGCTGACGGCAAAAGCGCGGGAAGCCCCTCACGCGTCTCGCGAGAAGAGAGCGAGCGATTCCCGAGCGCGCGGCGCTGTTCCTTAGCAACCTGTGCTGTTAACATCTCCCGAGATTGCGGGCGGAGCGGTTGGTAACGTCTGGCAAAGGCCGACTGCAAGGCCTCCTACGGAGGAGGCCTCGTTCCGGCTACAGCTTGTTTTACTTTCGTTGTCTTTTCTTTTTATCTTGTATGTCCTAAAACCCCTTTAGAATTTCTTGGCGACTCCCAGCGCCATGGAGATAGCGCTGCCCAAGGACCTGGCGCAGGACGTTGGCCTGGCCAAGAGGAGGCAGGGGGAGCTGTGCAGGCAGAAACGGATCTTCGACGCCAGGAACAGGATCATCGGGGTGAGGCCCTTGGCCCGAAAGGGAGAGAGCTGGGAGGGAATGTGGAGAGGGCAGGCGGCGAGAGAGATGAGGAGATGAACTGTTGGAGTGAAACCTTTGTTTTTTTGGTCCAGAAAGAGCTGCAAGGTTGGGGGGTGTGTGTGACAGTTCCATGTATTGAATTTGCAGAGGATGGGAGAGATCTTAGCTGACCAAACAGTGCAGCCCTCACTTGCCACATGGCAAATTGAGACCCAGAGCGGGGAGGGGGCTAGCCCGGAATAAAAGAGCAGCCAGAAATTGGAAAGCGGTTCCCTCTTTATGAGCCAAATTTTCTACATTGCCGGGGGCTCCTTCCTGTCCGTTTATTTAACAAACGCACACGGGGTTCCTATTTTGTGGCAAACCTGAGCTGACCTCAGGAGATGAGGACTAGGCAGTTCCTGACGCTGCAGAAGAGCCCGTGGGTGGTGCCAAAGCTTAACGGGCTCGCTGCTAACGGAAAGGAAAAGTTTGAATCCACCCAGAGGTGCCTCAGAAGAAAGGACTGGTGATCTACTTCCAAAAAATCAGCCAGTGAAAACCCTATGGAGCACAGTTCTACCCTGACACATATGGGTTCTGTATGAGTTGGAATTTGCTGTATGGCAACTGTTCCCCCCCCCCCCCGGCCCACTTTGAAGAGCTCATGGCTCCAGTGGAAGCTGCTGGTGTGAAAACAGATGTGCAGTGGAATCAGTGCTGTGAAGGAGGCGAGCTCAAGGATTATAGACTGGGGCTGGGAGGGGAAGTCAGAGAAGGCTTCCTGGAGGAGGTGGTGCCTAAACAGCCATTTTGAGGATGAGTGTTAACCAAGGGGGAAGAAAGCTCTGAGGAAAGTACAGGCTGAAGAACTCACAAGAAGCAGAGGCATCCGGGTATGAAAAGGCCTGATGTGCCCTCAGACAACACATTTTCAATGGGATAAGCCTACAAGATAAGTAGGATTGTTATCAACTGAATAAAAGTATCTGGCTCTAACCCCTCTCCCTGTGTTTTCTATGCCCAGGGAGACCCAGAAGTCTGGGATGTCCAGGTTCACGACCGGAAGATAAAAGAAGCAACAGAAAAAGCTAGACATGAAACCTTTGGTGAGCATTTTCCAAATGCCTATCTAGGAGCTTAGGGCTGTGTGACTTTCAACTCCTACCCTCATTTCTTCGTATACATACAAAGTTGTCATTTTCATGCTCCTCCTTCTTTTAATGGTGCAGGACAAGGCAGTGTTTCGTTCTGTTGTACACAGGATCGCTGTGAGTCAGAACTGGCTCGATGACACCCAACAGCAACAGCAACAACCTCCTTTTAAAATTTCACAATTTATTGGGCCCAATTGACTTAATGAGTGAATTCTTTCTCTTTTAAAAACAGCTATATGAATTTTCATGTGGATTGAAGGAAATATATTTTAAGGGTAGACGCCTGATTTTCTCAAAAAACTAGATATGAAAAGCCTTAAAAGACACACACATACACACACACACTCACACTCACACTCACACACACACACAAACACATGCTGGCGTTCTCTGCCAGGCTGTTCCCTGGAGGACAGCTGTGTACAACAAAATGTCCAGGGTTTATACCAGATAACACACACATACACCCAAGCTCACGCTCTGGAGCTGACTCAGAGATGGATTCAACCAGGTGTTCTTGCCCTTAGATGGAGTCCTTGGGTGGTACAGACAGTTAACACGCTCAGCTGCTAACCAAAAGGTTGGAGGTTTGAGTATACCCAGAAGTGCCTCAGAAGAAAGGCCTGGCAGTCTACTTCCAAAAAATCAGCCATTGGAAACCTTGTGGAGCACAGTTCTACTCAGACACACATGCCCATGGTTGCCATGAGTTGTATTTGACTCCATGGAAACTGGTTTTCTTTCTTTCTTTTTAGCTTTTAGATTAAAAATTCAGATATAATTCATCTCCCCCCTTCAAGTCCATGGTTTCAACATTTTTTTTTTAAAAACACAAAAGGATTTTTGAAATAGGAAAAAAAGGGCTACTAAATTATACATACAGTGGGTTGTCAGTTGGTTAAAAAATATACACAGAAAAAGAGTGGAAGGAATTATACCAAAATATTTGCTGTTGTGTGCCGTCAAGTGGATTCTGACTCAATAGTGACTATGTAGGATGGAGGACAACTGCCCCATAGGGTTTTGTAGGCTGTAATCTTTACAGGAGAAGATCGCTGGGTGGATTCAAACCTCGAACCTTTAGGTTAGCAGCCAAGCACTTAACCATTGCCACCAGGGCTCCTTACCAAAATATTAATAGTGGTAATTTTGAGGTGATGGAATTATGAGTAAAGTTAATTTTCTTCTTTATAATTTTCTATATGTTTCAAGTGTTTTACCTTTTTTTTGTTTTTAGTTATAAAATTCAGTGTTACAAAAATCTATGTGATGGACACATACATACCTACCACCAGACTAGGTGTAACATTTTCCAAATTGACTTCAGATATTTTAAGAATTTTTTTGAGAATTAAACATTTATACATATATACACACATACACACGTGTATATGTGTGTACATATATACACGTACAGATATAAATTTACAAAAACATAAACATACACATATCCCTGAGTGGTACAAACAGTTAACATGCTCAACTATTAACCAAAATGTTGGCAGTTTGACCCTACACAGAGGTGCCTTGGAAGAAAGGCCTGGCGATCTATTTCCAAAAAATCAGCCACTGAAAACCCTATGGAGCACAGTTCTACTCTGATACAGACGGGGTCGCCATGAGTTGGAGTTCCCTCCTTGGCAACTGGTATATCTATCTATCTATCTCTGTCTATCCATATATCAGATATATATAGCTATATCTAAGGAGCCCTGGTTGCGCAGTGGTTAGACCACTCGGCTGCTAACCAGAAAGGTCGGCAGTTCGAACCCACAAGCATGGGAGAAAGATGTGACAGTCTACTTCCATAAAGATTTACAGCCTTGGAAACCCTAGGGGCAGCTCTGCTCTGTGTTGTAGGGTCCCTATGAGTTGGAATTGACTCAGTGTCAGTGGGTTTTATATCTGTGTGGCTGAAGCCCTCCCACAGCTCATCATTTTCCTCTTCCTCCTTCCTCCGAGGTGTGCATCATTCCCATGCACGTTTTTTGTACTTTTTTTTGTTTTTTGTACTTTTGATGAATCCATAATACCATAGAAGCATTTTTGTGTGCTTCAAAATTTACAACAATGCTATCGTATTGAATGGATCCTTTTTGACTTTATATTTTTGATCCCTTTTCACTCAACATTGTATTTTTGAGATTAATCAGTGATCTACATAGACTATTCTTTTTCATTGTCTTACTGTAGTTTGTTACATGAATTAACCACGATTTCTTTATCCATTCCCCTCCTGGTTGCTGATTTAATTTTTTAGAATTACAGACAGTGTTGCACCGACTAGCCATGCGTCTGTCGGGCACGTGTGTGAGAGATATGGAGAAGTGGAACTGATAGGTTGTAGAGTATGCATAATTTCAGTGTCGGGATATTGCCAAATTGCTTTAGAAAGTGCAGTGAGTACACGTTCACAAGCAGCGAACGAGAGACCTTGTTTCCTCACCTTACTAGTAAAAAACCAAACCCGCTGCTGTTGAGTCGATTCTGACTGATAGCGACCCTATAGGACAGAGTAGAACTGCCCCAGGGGGTTTCCAAGACTGTAAATCTTTACAGGACTGGGGGCAGGACCAGGCAGTGTTTTGTTTTGTTATTCATAGGGTCACTGTCATGGATCGAATTGTGTCCCCCCAAAATATCTGTCAACTTGGCTGGGTCATGATTCCCAGTATTGTATGATTGTGTACCATTTTGTAATCTGATGTGATTTCCTTATGTGTTGTAAACTCTATCACTATGATATAATAAGATGGATTAGCGGCAGTTATACTGATGAGGTTTACAAGATTAGATAGTGTCTTAAGCCAGTCTCTCTTGAGCTATAAAAGAGAAAAGTGAGCAGAGACACATGGGAACCTCATACCACCAAGAAAGCAGTGCCAGGAGCAGAGTGAGTCCTTTGGACCTGAGGTTCCTGCACAGAGAAGCTCGAAGACCAAGGGAAGATTGATGACATGGACCTTCCTCCAGAGCCAGATGGAGAAGGTGTTCCCCTGGAGCTGGTGCCCTGAATTTGGACTTGTAGCCTACAGGACTGTGAGAGAATAGACTTGTCTTTCTTAAAGCCATCCACTTGTGGTATTTCTGTTAGAGCAGCACTAGATGACTAAGATAGTCACTATGAGTCAGAACCAACTCGATGGCACCTAACAACAACACCAAAATCTTTACGGGAGCAGACTGCCACATCTTTCTCTCATGGAGTGGCTGATGGGTTTGAACTGCCGATCTTTCGCTTAGCAGCCAAACACTTTAACCGCTTCTTACCTTACTAATAACCAAAAAAAAAACAAACCCGTGCCGTCAAGTGGATTCCGACCCATAGCAACCCTATAGGACAGAGTAGAACTTCCCTAGAGGGTTTCCAAGGAGCAGCTGGTGGATTCGAACTGCCAACATTTTGGTTAACAGCCAAGCTGTTAACCACTACACCACCAGGGCTCCACCTTACTAATAGTTGCTGTTAAATATTCTGCCAACTCGTTGGATGTTTCCCATTCTGTAAGGCTGTTGATCTTTTCACCAGTTTATTGATCCTTCAGGTTTCTTTTAGTGATTTGCCTGTCCCTATCCTTTGCCCATTTTTTAGTTGGGTTGTTATTTTAATTGATTTGTAGGTGCTCTTTGTATATTAAGGATAAAACCAGTTGTGTTTGAGTCGATTCCGACTCAGGCTGACCCCATGTGTGTCAGAGCAGAACTGTGCCCTATAGGGTTTCCAATGGCTGATTTCTCGAAAGTAGATCACCAGGCCTTCCTAGGTGCCTCTGGGTGGACTTGAACCTCCAACCTTTCAGTTATCAGCTGAGTGCATTAACCATTTGCACCACTCAGGGACTCCATATTAAAGATACTAATCCTTTAATGGTTCTGTTTCCTTTTTGGAGGGCTGTATTACTTTTATAATCCTTAAAAAATTTTAAAGTGGATTTAAACTAATTTTCTCCTCTGAATCTTAAGCTTATGATATACTACATCTCTTCTAGCTGCTGAAATGAGGCAAAATGACAAAATCATGTGCATATTGGAAAACCGGGAACGGAGAGATAGGAAAAATCTCTGTAGAGCTATCAACGACTTCCAGCAGACCTTTCAGAAGCCAGAAACTCGCCGTGAATTTGACTTGTCTGATCCCCTAGTCCTTAAGAAAGATCTCCCAGCCCGGCACTCAGATAATGATGTTCGGAATTCCATGTCAGGAATGCAGAAATTCATGGGGGAGGATTTAAACTTCCACCAGAGGAAGAGATTCCAGCAGGAACAGAACAGAGAATGGTCCTTGCAGCAGCAAAGAGAATGGAAGAACGCCCGTGCCGACCATAAACTTGCAGGTAATGAAGCAGAAAAAAAGACAACCTGATTTCAACGCTTGCTTCACCAAATCAGCCCCTGGGTCTCTTGTTCTTGTTGTTGTTATCTGCCGTGGAGTTGGCCCCCGACTCATGGCGACTCCATGCCTGATGTGATTGGATTGCTGTGGTCCACAGGGTTTTCGGAAGTAGTCTGCCAGGCCTTTTTTCCTAGCCTGTCTTAATCTGGAAGCTCCGCTTAAACCTGTTGCGCATCCTAGCAACACGCAAGCCTGCACTGACAGATGGGTGATGGCTGCGCATGAGGTGCACTGGCCGGGAGTCAAACCCGGGTCTCCCACATGGAAGGCGAGAATTCTATCACTGAGCCAGCTGGGTCTTTGAGGTCATACTGATATACGCAGCCACATGGTGCACTGGCCACGTGGGGAGGGAGGAGATGTCAGCAGCCCACAATCCAGGAATAAACATCTCCAGCCACACATCGGTCACCCAGGAAACTCTTTCTGAGGGTGCACTCTGTGTTGGGGCCCCAGTTGGGTGCTGGAATACAGAGGTGACTCAGAATAAGTCCTTGCCCTGAAAGTGCACAGTCTGCTGAGGAAGATGAATGTGAAATACCTGGGCCCACCTTAGTGTCCTAGGTACTGTGGTAGAAGTTCTACAGGGTGCCATGGGGCACCACCAAGGGCAGGGTGGCCACACATACTCACAGGACTCTCCTGGCCCAGGGAGCCTCTCAGGCAAAGGCTCTGAGCCGTGAAACAGCCTTTGTCTTTGAGGGAGCTACTAAAAGTTCACTAACTCCTGCTTTTACCGAGGTCAGCCCCTTCTCTCATGCACTCTCAGCAGCACTGACCCCCTGCCCGTTCCTGTGCCAGGCACTCTCATGGCTAGGAGGCACAGCAGTGAAGAAGAGTCCCTGCTCCCACGGAGCTGGTCAGTGGTGTCTTAGTTCTCTAATGCTGCTGTAACAGAAATACCACAAGTGGATGGCTTTCACCAACAGAATTTTATTCTCCATCTATCTTCCCCTGGACTAGGAGCTTCTCTGTGCAGGAAACCCAGGTCCAAATGGCCGCGCTGTGTTCCCGGCACTGCTTTGTTGGTGGTATGAGGTCCCCATGTCCCTCTGCTCGCTTCTTTCTTTTATATCCCAAAAGAAACTGGCTGAAGACACAGTCCAGTCCTGCCTCATCAACACAACTGCCGCCCATGCCCCCTCATTAACATCACAGAGGCAGGATTTACAACACAGGAAAATCACATCAGGTGACAAAATGGTGGACGATCACACACTACCGGGAATCATGGCCCAGCCAAACTGATACACACATTTTGGGGGGACACAATTCAACCCCTGACAGACGGGTAGTGAGATAACAAAGAGGAGCCACGATGAGGACAAAGACTTACCAAGGCGCTTGGACAGGCCGTGATGCACTTCCACTCTGGTGGTGGCAGTTCATCCTCCTCCCAGCCTGGCCTCTAAAGGTTGGAAGTTCAGGGCCTGCTGAAGGCCCTCTTCTTTTCTCACTCCATTCCCCATGAGCGGTGTCTCCCAAATCATCTTCTCCCGTCCCCTCCCACCAGGCTTCTGCCCTCACCCCTTTTCTGAAACTGCTCTGGTCAACATTACCAGTGACCTCCACGTCGCCGGATCCAAGGTCGATTTTCAGTCTTCATCTTGACATGTCACCACGCATGTCTTGGTCATCTAGTGCTGCTTTAACAGAAATACCACAAGTGTATGGCTTTAACAAAGAGAAATTTATTCTTTCACAGTCCAGTAGGCTACAAGTACAAATTGAGGGCATCAGCTCCAGGAGAAGTCTTTCTCTCTCAGTTGACTCTGGAGAAAGGAAGGTCCTTGTGATGCACCAGTCTTCCCTTGGTCTGGGAGCATCTCAGCGCAGGAACCTCAGGTCCAAAGGACGTGCTCTGCTCCCAGCACTGCTTTCTTGGTGGTATGAGGTTCCTATGAGTCTCTGCTCACTTCTCTCTTTTATATCTCAAAAGAGATTGGCTTAAGACAGTATCTAATCTTGTAGATATCATCAATATAACTGCCACTAATCCATCTCATTACATCATAGTGATAGAATTTACAACACAGGGAAATCACATCATATGACAAAATGGTACCCAATCATACAATACTGGGAATCGTGACCCAGCCAAGTTGACAGATATTCTGGGGGGACACAGTTCAATCCATGACCACGTGTGACACAGTTGACCACCTCCTCCTCCTTGAAATACTTCCTTTGTTCTGGCTTCCGGGGCACCACCTCATGCTGGCTCTCTTCTCCCAGGCTTCTTTGTTGGTTATTGTTCATCTTCTGAGCCTCTCGATGTTTCCACCGGCATTTTCTGGACCTCTCCTCTAGCAACTGGACTCCTCCCCTTGGTGATCTCATCTAGTGTCATGGTTTCAAATACCACCCTTATGCCATCATTTCCCAAGTTTACATCTCCAGCCTAGACTCATCCCTGAACCAGACTCACAAATTCAGCTGCTTCTAGACATCTAACTCCTCTTGGGTGTCAAACTAACATGCTAGATTAAATGAGTTCAATAATATGCTCCTGATCTGATAAAACCTGACCTCCCCACCTCCATCAATGACATTCCATTTTTCCACTTGCCCAGCCCTGAAACCCAAGTCATCTGGACCCCTTTCTTTCTCTCAAATACCACACCAGGGCCATCAGCAAATCATCTCAAATGTCACCTACCTTGTCACCACCTCCCATCACCTCTCTGTGTAAGCTAACAACATCTAACTCACCAACTAACTGGTCTCCTGCTTCCACTTATATCGCCTACGGTCTCTTCTCAACCCAGAAGCCAGAGCCATCCTGTCAAAAGTTTAGTCAACTCCTTTGCTCAGCACCCTCCAACAGTTTCCTGTCTCAGAGTAAAAGCCAAATTCAGTTCAAGGCTCTCAAGGTCTTCATAGCCTGGCCTTATCACCAGTTGCTCTGCCCTTGGCTCACTCTTGCCACACCATCCTTCCTCCCTGTTCCAGTCCGTGGTGGTCTTCGCTAGCCCTCGTGAGCACCGAGTGATTGCCCAGCCCCTACCTAAGAGCTTGGTTAGAACCAGCTCTTCTAATGCTCACGGCAGCCTCCAGGTGGGACCTGTCACGGTTCCCAACCCCATTCTTGGGGACCAGGTGCAATAGTAAAGGAAGTATGAGCAGCCCAGTGGGGTGCCTGTGCGGGCGGGGGTTCCGGGCAGGTTCACTGACCACCATCCCCCTTTCAGAGGCCCTGCACACACAGACGCGGCTGCAGCTTGACCACACGGCGCGGCACCTGCAGACACTGGAGGGCTCCACCAGGAAGGCCGTGTGTGCGGCGGTAAAGGAGTTCAACAGGAACCAGGTACGGCTCTGCATCTGGGGGTTGCGCTTATGGCCCCTGACCCTTCTGCGGGTCCCCGGGATCCCCGACTGAGCCCTGCATGGGGCCCAGTGCAGGGTGCCGTTACAGAGGCCAGTGAGACCCAGCCCCTGCTCCTTAGCTCTGAATCCCCCCAAAAAGCCAAACCCATTGACGTCAAGTCGATTCCAACTCATAGTGACCCTATAGGACAGAGTAGAACTGCCCCATAGGGTTTCCAAGGCTGTAATCTTTATGGAAGCAGACTGCCACACTTTTCTCCCATGGAGTAGCTGGTGGGTTCGAACTGCTGACCTTTTGGTTAGGGGTTGAGTGCTTAACCACTGTGCCAACAGGGCTCTCCTTAGCTCTGAGCTGGGAGGGAAACTTGACAGACCCAGCCCTGTGACCTGGGGGAGTCATTCACCTGTCCAACCCCAGCCTCTGGTAAGTGAGGACAGTAACACCTTTACTGGAACCACTGGCCCTGCTCGGATGCCTGGTGTCAGCAGCCTTGGCTTCAATTCCTCTTTCCTACCTCTGAGTTCCTTTTTTTTTTTAACAAGAATAAGTACTTCAAAACAGAAAAAAACAGTTGCCATGAATCATCACTGACTCATATGACCCAAAGTGTGTCAGTGTAGAACTGTGCTCCATAGGGTGTTCAGTGGCTGATTTTTGAGATGCAGATTGCCAGGCCTTTCTTCTGAGGCAGCTATGGATGGACTTGATCTTCCAACCTTTTGGTTGGCAGCCGAGCATGTTAACTATCTGAAGCATCCAGGGACTCTACTGTGGTGAGAAACACCCCCAAATCTCAGTGGCTTAAAACAAAAAGTTTGTGTTCTGCTCTCACTCCATGTCCGTTGTGGGCTGGCTGGGCGACTCTGCACCTGATCCGCGCTCTGGACCCCACATCCAGGGACAGAGCAGCTACCATCTGGAGGAGTCCATCTGCGAACAGAGGAGAGGGTGGCTAGCTCCACCCTGGCTCTTACAGCTCCCTCCCAGCAGTGAGGCCCATTACTTCCACTCTCATTTCTTTGGCCAAAGTAAGGCACGTGGCCTCACCAGCTCTCAGCTGGCAGAGAAGGGCAGTTCTGCCTCATGCCCGAGAGAACACTGCGCTCCTTAGTGATCAGTGGCAATGACTGTCACACTCGCTCTCATGGGCGTTGTGAGGATTAAAGACACGTAATAGGAGTCGTTGGATGGCGCAGATGGTTAAGCGCTCAATGACGCGCTGAAAGGTTGCTGGTTTGAACCCACCCAGAGGTGCCTTGGAAGCTGGGCCTAGCGATCTGCTTCTGAAAGGTCACAGCCTTGAAAACTCTGTGGAGCAGTTCTACTCTGCACTTCTGGGGTCACCATGAGTCGGAATTGACTCAATAGCAACAATACACGTCATAAGCTTAGAACTAGACTCAGTAATCCATTTTGCTTGTTATTGTGGTAAGTATATATGTAACAAAATCATTTGCCACTTAAGCATTCTTCACCTGTACAATTCAGTGACATTAGTTACGTTTATCATGTTGTTTAACCGTTATCATTATCCATTTCTAAATTTTTCCATCACCCCTAACAGACGCTCAGTGTCCCCTGAGCAGTGAATCCCATCCCCCCACTCCCCGATAGCCACTGATAGACTTTGGTTTCTTTCCACTTGCCTGTGCTAGACATTTCATACATGTAACAGTCATTATCCTTAGTCCTAGCCACATTTCACTGCTATTACTAGTCACTTTCTCAACAACCCCACCAGAGAGGCATGGTTAACCCACTCGAATGTATACAGAAGCAGGCCCAGAGGGGAGAACGGGCTTTCTCAGGGCCACCGAGTAGCGAGTGGCAAGTCCAGGACTTGAATCAGGGCCGGTCCAGCTGCAAAGCATGTGCTTATGCAACACCAGGGAGCTGGCCTCCTGTGGGCACCTGCGGGGAGCTAGGCGCCTCGCCGAGGGCCCTGTCTCCTCAGTACTAGGGGGCAGTGGTGCACTGACAACCTCTCCTAACTCTCCCCAACTTTACAGAGAAATGACCACAGCCCAGAGAGGGCAGGCGGCTTGCTCCAGGTCACATGGCACTCACCGCCCCCACTTGAGCAAGGACTTGACCGGGGGTTTATCTGTGACTAAAGGGCATCAGCAGCATTGCGTGACAATGTGTCTGCCTCCCTTTAGAGGACACCTCTTGTGAATCACGCTGCTGGGTGTTCTTTGTGGCCCGTGGACCTCCAGGGGTTGCCAAGACCACAGGCAGGGGCACAGAGCCCTCGCCTGGGGTGGGGCCAAGCCGATGGAGATGTAGCCTAACGGAAAAGACAGCTTCCTCCTTTGGAAAATGGGCGCAGACAAAGCCAGTAGCTTGACCAGCGGCGAGCCCCTCCTTCCAGCCCACCCCGCCCAGCATCACCCAGGCAGCAGGGGGTCTAAGTCACTCCACCCTACCCGTACCCCACTTGCCCGAGAGCATTCTTCCCTCCAGGGCTGCCTGTGACATTTGGCCAACCTGTGCCCCCGAGCCCGCCTGGGGCCACTAGCAGTGTCCTCCCTAATGTCTTCTGCATAGGCTCTGGAGTCGGCAGCAAGGAGAGTGCGAGAGAAAAAACAAGAGCAAGAGGACAACCTGGTCGAAATCTCCAGCCTGCTGCGCGGGGACCTGCTCTCGGAGAACCCCCAGCAGGCGGCCAGCTCCTTCGGGCCCCACCGCGTGGTCCCCGACCGCTGGAAGGGCATGAGCCAAGAGCAGCTGGAGCAGACGCGCCTCGTTCAGAAGCAGCAAGTCCAGGAGAAGCTGGTGGCCGCCCCTCACTCCCAGCAGAGCCCCCACTCTGCGGCTCAGAGTCCTCCAGGCTGCCCTCGGGAGGTTCTGCTAGTGCCCTCAGGAGGTTCCGCCAGTGCAGGAGTCTCGAGGCTGCCCTCGGGAGTTTCCGCCAGTGCAGGCGTCCTCGAGGCTGCCCTCGGGAGTTTCCGCTAGTGCCCTCGGGTGTTTCCGCCAGTGCAGGCGTCCTCGAGGCTGCCCTCGGGAGTTTCCGCTAGTGCCCTCGGGTGTTTCCGCCAGTGCAGGCGTCCTCGAGGCTGCCCTCAGGCATTTCCGCCCGTGCAGGAAGAGTGGTAGGGAGCCGTGATAGCGTCAGTGTAGGTGCAGTGGGCAGCAGGTGCTAGAGAGGAAGGCCAAGCTAGGCAGAGGGGAGGGGAGTGCTGGGCGCGAGGAGGGTGGTGGGAGCCTCATTAGAAGTGACACTAGAGCAGAGACCCAACGACGGGGTCTGTTTTTCTGTGCATGGAGATCATTTGGAAAATTGGGATCATGCCCCACGTGGTGCCACATTTTTGTCCAAAGCATCTGTGGGACGGCCCAGGGCACATGGGAGCAGCCCCAGTGTACAGGTGAGGAAACTGAGGTTCAGAGGAGCCCAGTGGCTGGCCCTGGAGGTGGCAAAGCCAGGCCCAGCCTGCCTTCCCTTTTTGGGGGCTGAGCCTCTGCCAGCCTGCCCCCTCCTGGCTGACCCAGGCCTGCGGGCCCAATGGACACCCCTAGCCCTGGTGGGAGGGAGGAAACGCTCCTCTAAGACCCTAGGTGTGGAGGAGGGGAAATTATCTGCAGCTCCCGTCTGGGCCCTTCTGCTTTCTGTTGCTCCGCAGGAGAAAGACCAAACCAAAAAAAAAACCCCAAATCCATTGCAGTCTAGTCGATTCTGACTCATAGTGACCCTATAGGACAGAGTAGAACTTCCCCATAGGGTTTCCAAGGAGCAGATGGTAGATTTGAACTGCCGACCTTTTGGTTAGCAGCTGAGCTCTTAACCATTGTACCAGTAGGGAGGAGTTCACACTCAAGATGGCCAATAGAACTGATCCCATGCTGGAGGTGACTCCTGCCCTCATCACCAACCCAGTGGCCTCTTAGGGTGCAGCAGATTTTATCGAAGGATCTGAAGTGCAAAGAGGAATGGGCCAGGCTGGGCCCACCCTCAGGGTCGTGACCTGTGGTCACCGGGTGGGTATGCAGCATCACTGTGGAGCAGCAGCCCACTGGGAGCGTCCAGGCACCGTCATATCTGCTAACCAACCCCAGGTGCCCATGGATGCCTGGCACGGCAGAGCCCACGTGGCCTGCAATTGGAGCCAGGAGCACTGCGGGGTTGGAACTGGTCCCTCAGTGTGGGGGACAGCTTGGACCCCTGCAGCACAGAAGCTTGGTTTCTGCAGTATGGCAACTTGGCTCCTATAGCATGGCAGCCTGGCCCCCATAGAATGGCAGCTTACCCCATATACACTGGCAGCTTACCCCCATAGCATGGCAGCTTGGCCCTTATAGTATAGGAGCTTGGCTCCTGCAGTATGGCTGTGTGGGCCCTATATATGGCAACTTGGCCCCTGTAGCATGGCACCTTGGCCACCATAGCCTGTCAGCATGGCACCCATAGCATGGCAGCTTGGCCCCCATAGAATGCAGCTTAGCCCCAATACAATGGCAGCTTGGCCCCCATAGAATGGCAACTTAGCCTCGATACAATGGCACCTTGGCCTCCATAGAATGGCAGCTTAGCCTGTCTACAATGGCAGCTTGGCCCCCATAGAATGGCAACTTAGCCTCGATACAATGGCACCTTGGCTTCCATAGAATGGCAGCTTAGCCTGTCTACAATGGCAGCTTGGCCCCCATAGAATGGCAACTTAGCCTCAATACAATGGCAGCTTGGCCCCCATAGAATGGCAGCTTAGCCCCTATACGATGGAGCTTGTCCCCTATAGAATGGCAGCTTGGCCCCCATAGAATGGCAACTAGGCCTCCATACAATGGCAGCTTGGCCCAAATACAATGGCACCTTGGCCCTATACAATGGCAGCTTAGCCTCGATACAATAGCACCTTGGCCTCCATAGAATGGCAGCTGAGCCTTATACAATGGCAGCTTGGCCCCCATAGAATGGCAACTTAGCCTTGATACAGTGGCACCTTGGCCTCCATAAAATGACAGCCTAGCCTCTATACAATGGCAGCTTGACCCCCATAGAATGGCAACTTAGCCTCAATACAATGGCAGCTTGGCCCCCATAGAATGGCAGCTTGGCCCCCATAGAATGGCAGCTTAGCCCCTATACAATGGCAGCTTGGCCCCCATAGAATGGCAACTAGGCCTCGATACAATGGCAGCTTGGCCCAAATACAATGGCACCTTGGCCCTATACAATGGCAGCTTAGCCTCCATAGAATGGCAGCTTAGCCTCGATACAATAGCACCTTGGCCTCCATAGAATGGCAGCTGAGCCTTATACAATGGTAGCTTGGCCCCCATAGAATGGCAACTTAGCCTTGATACAGTGGCACCTTGGCCTCCATAAAATGACAGCCTAGCCTCTATACAATGGCAGCTTGACCCCCATAGAATGGCAGCTTGGCCCCTATACAAGGGAGCTTGCACCTATACTATGGCAGCTTGGCCACTAAACTACGGCAGCTTGGTCCCTACGGTATGCAGCTTGGCCCTTATAGCATGGCAACTTGGCCCCTGTAGCATGGCAGCTTGGTCCCTGCGGTATGGCCTTTATAGCATGGCAGCTTAGCCCCTATAGCATGGCAGCTTGGCCCCCATAGAATGGCAGCTTGGCCTTGATACAATGGCACCTTGGCCCCATACAATGGCAGCTTAGCCCCCATAGAATGGGAGCTTAGCCTCTATACAATGGCAGCTTAGCCCCTATATAATGGAACTTGGCCCCTATACTATGGCAGCTTGGCCCCCATAGAATGGCAGCTTGACCCGTATACTATGGCAGCTTGGTCCCCATCGAATGGCAGCTTGGCCCCCATACAATGGCAGCTTGGCCCGCATACAATGGCAGCTTAGCCCTGATACAGTGGCACCTTGGCCTCCATAGAATGGCAGCTTAGCCTCTATACAGTGGCAGCTTGGCCTCCATAGAATGGTAGCTTAGCCTCGATACAGTGGCACCTTGGCCTCCATAGAGTGGCAGCTTAGCCTGTCTACAGTGGCAGCTTGGCCCCCATAGAATGGCAACTTAGCCCCGATACAGTGGCGGCTTTGCCCCCAAAGAATGGCAACAGCCCCAATACAATGGCAGCTTGGCCCCCAAGCAATGCAGCTTAGCCCCAGAACAATGGAGCTTGGCCCGTATACTATGGCAGCTTGGCCCCCAAGCAATGCAGCTTAGCCCCGAAACAATGGAGCTTGGCCCGTATACTATGGCAGCTTCGTCCCCATAGAATGGCAGCTTGGCCCCCATTGAATGGCAGCTTAGCCTCGATACAATGACAGCTTGGCCTCCATAGAATGGCAGCTTAGTCCCTGTACAATGGAGGTTGTCCCCTATACAATGGCAGCTTGGCCCCCATAGAATGGCAGCTTAGCCTCGATACAATGGCACCTTGGCCTCTATAGAATGGCAGCTTAGCCTTATACAATGGCAGCTTGGCCCCCATAGAATGGCAACTAAGCCTCGATACAATGCACTTTTGCCTCCATAGAATGGCAGCTTAGCCTCTATACAATGGCAGCTTGGCACCCATAGAATGGCAGCTTAGCCCCGATACAATGGCATCTTGACCCCTATACTATGGCAGCTTGGCCCCCATAGAATGGCAGCTTAGCCCCGATACAGTGGCACCTTGGCCCCCATAGAATGGCAGCTTGGTTCCCAAGGAATGCAGCTTAGCCCCGAAACAATGGAGCTTGGCCCCTTTACAATGGCAGCTTGGCCCCCTTAGAATGGCAGCTTGGGCCCCATACAATGGCAGTGTAGCCTCTATACAATGGCAGCTTAGCCCCTATACAATGGCAGCTTGGCCCCCATAGAATGGCAGCTTAGCACATATAGCACAGCATCTTGGCCCCTATAGCATGGCTACCTGGCCCCTGTAGTATGGCTGCTTGGCCCCTATACTATGGCAGGTTGGCCCCCATATAATGGCAGCTTAGCCCCGACACAATGACAGCTTGGCCCCTATAGTATGACCGCTTGGCCCCTATACTGTGGCAGCTTGACCCCTGTGGTACGGTAGTTTGGCCCCTATAGCATGGCCGCTTGGCGCCTGCAATACAGCAGCTGGCCCTTATAGCATGGCAGCTTGGCCCCTGCAGTATGGCAGCTGGCCCCTGCAGTATGGTAGCTGACCGCTATAATATTGTTACTGTAGTGGCAGGTCTGAGCTGCCTGCCGCAGAAGCCAGTAGTGAGACGAGGGAGGTGAGCAGCAAGAGGGTTTTATAGTATATCGATACACAGGAGACAGGGGAATGAGTTTCTCCAAAAGATCTGTCCCCACACTGGAGACTGGCTGACAGTTTTATATGGACAAGATTATAGTTTGTTTCCAGTGGTTACGTTCTGCACCTGGCAATCCTTGAAGGTCATCTTGCACCGTTATTATCACATCACAGAAGAGTTACTTTACCCTGCAAGGTTGTTCTACGTCTCAAAGAGAAAATTAAACTTCAAAGTCATGGGAAAGCAAGAGAGCGGGGTGGGTTGGGGGAGGATAGGAGGAAAACAAATTAAAATCCTAGTAGCATGCAAAAGTGAACTATGCAGGCTAGGCATCAACAATACCACAATCCCCAGGAAGCCAGGCCTAGACTGCTGGCAATAAACAGTAAATGTGAAATTTTCTTGCAGCCCCTTTCAGTCCCCCCTTTTGTTGGAAGTTTCTCAGTCTTGGGAAACAGGGCGCCGTTCTCCTCTGGCTACTTCCTGCTGACCAGGGGCGCCGATTGGGGTCGAGGATTTTGAATGCGTGTTAGAAAGAGTATATAGCGGGGTAAGTGAGAATGGAAATCGGTCGTATCTTGACGAATTAGGTGGCTTGATGAAGGGGCGTCCTGACTTCCCACAGCGTAAGCTCCACCAGCTCTGAGAGTATTGGTAGCCCCTTAGTGAGTACCTGGACGAGGCAAGGGATGCAAGTGCAGATTAGAATGATTACTATTATTATTGTAAGGATAGGGGCTAACCAAGACCCCAAGGAAGGAAAAATGCTGGCGAACTTTAAAAGGTCCTTTCCACCTAGGGGCCAGTTGATCCTCCAGTGTTGATTTTTTCCCAGGTTTTCAACAGGACCCAATCTCCAGGTTGGAACCTATGAAGGAGAGTGTCAGAAGGGAAAGACAAATGGGAAAAAGCATATTGATTAACAGTGTTTATAATGGTTCTCAGAGAACGGTCCCAGTCTCTTTTCTCCACCTCGATCATTACTGAGGTGGGGAAAGCTGACTTTTTCAGGAATGGTCTCCCATATATTAATTTATAAAGGCTTAATTTAAGTCTGCTTTGAGGGGCTCCCCAGGTTCTGAGCAGGGCAGTGGGCAGAACTTGTATCCAGGTAGAATGTGTTTCTTGGCAGAGCCTGGCTAGGGTTTCCTTCAGAGTGTGGTTCATGTTCTCAGTCTTCCCGGTTGACTGTGGCCTCCAGGCTGAATGTAATTTCTAATTAATGTCCAGAGCCTTACTAACCTCTTGTGTGACCATTGTCACGAAGGCTCCCCCATTGTCACGCTGGATGGATATTGGCAACCCAAAACGAGGAATAATTTCTTTGGGTAGTACTTTGGTTACTTCTCGAGCTTGTTCAGTCCGACAACGGAAAGCCTCTAACCACCCTGAGTGGGTGTCCATGCAGACCGACAGGTACCTGAAGTCCCCAGTGCCTGGGGCATTACTGTGAAATCCTCTTGCCAGTCTTCCCCCATGTTGGTTTCTCAATGTTGGACTCTCAGTGCCATCGGGTGGGGTGCAGTCTCTGGATTGTGTCTTGCACATAGGCAACACTTCTTTGTAACATTCCTGGTGGTTTTTAGGAACTTCGGCCCGGTGGCCGCCTGTTGGATTCACTCGAGGCTGGCATCGCTCTCATAGTGAGCTTTTCCATGTAGAGCCGATACTATACCATATACTTGGGTCTCGGGTAACAGTACCTTCTTTCAGAGTTTATCAGCCATTTAGAATGAGAGGGGAGGTGATAGCCCCATTCTGCAGCCCTATCCAGGTCCTGGGTGGTGTAGCTTCTGGCGTCTTGTTCTTCTCTCCGGACCTGGAGGGGCTAGGGCAGCTGCCAGCAAGGCTGCTTTTTGCTTCATTTTCTTTTTTCCTGTCACCTGATCTCTGTTGTTGAAGGCTTTGAAAACAATGCCAAGTAATTGCCCTGCCCAAACCCCGGACAGCACCTGCACCATAAACAGTATCCTGACGGGTGTGGGAGGGGCAGACCATACCTGAGGCAGGCGAACTCTCACTTCTGGCTCTCTCTCTCCCCACCAACCTCCTCTACCCGCTCCGTACTAGAGTCAGGCTCCACCTCTCTCCATCCTGACCTATCGACTGCGACCGCCCCTTCTTCATACGCGGGAAGGGAGACCAAAGCAAGTGCCAGGACTAATCTTTTCGAGAGGGAGTCCTCTGTCGAGGACTCAGGGAGCACCTTTGTCTTCCGTTTTGCCTGAAAAAGAACTTGGTTAGAAGGGTTTAAGATCTGGTAGAGAGACATGAAACCTTGGACATAGGGGACCTAATCCCATTTCTTTTCTTTCTTGCAAAACAAATCGAGCTGCAGAATCGTATGGTAAGCTGTGGACCCATGTTGTAGCATCCTTCCTGGTCTCTTAATTGATACTGGGGCCACACATTATTGCATACAAGTATCAATTTTTTTCTTTTGGATCGTGATCTCGTTATAGAATCTTTTATCAAAAATGTTCAATGAATGGTAATTGGGCACCATTTGGTCTTTAAGATCCCAAGCACCATACAGCAAACTAAGAAATAAAACAGAAACACTAACAACAATATTAGGCCAATTGTCTGAAATAACCAACGAAACCATGACCCTAGGGTCTGTGAACCGGGGAAGCAATTCTCATGAGGTGTTTGTTTACACATAAGCAGTATCAGCAACTGCCTTTCACGTGTCTCAACAGCAACTACGTTCTGCAAAAACTTCAGATTGAGTGTTAATATAAATACAGCAGTGTTTATCTACTAAGGTACCAACTGTTTCTGGAGAGACCAACAGGAAGGCTAATACTATTCTATTTTGTAAAATCTTAGCTCAAATTTTAGATACTTTTCTGGTTATGATATTTACAACTTTGCTAAGTGTACCAACAGGAACTTCTAATTCAAGAGTTATAATATTTAAACCCATTAGTTAGATAATTTAGGAGAAAGGCAAATGGTTTCTTACATCCAGAAAGTAGGACCTTAAAATATTTGCAGTATTCTCCCGTAAAACCTGTAGTATCTTTTCATTTACTCAGTCTTATGTAGTCGGTCTTTGTTCCACATGATTCTGGATCAGCAGCAGTCTGTAAACTCATCAGCTCCTGCATAAGAGTTCTGGAAATCTTGACTGAGTCTAGTCACAGCCTTTTCATAAGCCCAATATTGAACATTTTCAGCAAATTAGTAAAGTAAAAATTTATCTGTAAATGACAAAATTTAATATGGCCATGATTAATTTATAAAATAATACTCTTACAGCAAAAGACCTGATAGAAGTTAATTACAAGCACAACTTAAAGGCCAAATAAAATCAGTTAAAAAAAAAAAACTTTGGATTAAAAAAATATTTTTAAATATAACCATTAACTGTATTTTTAAGGAACTTCAGATATAACACATAATAATTTTGAGACGTAATACCAGGATATACCAAGTCGGGATATACCAGGAATATACTACTTATCGAATCTTTAAATACCTGAATAGTAATAAAAGAAAACTTTGTAAGTAAGTGATGTGAATTCCCAATCAAACCATTGGCTCTGATCAGGTTGCAACCGAGTTAGCAATTAAGAAATAATAATGCAATTATGACATAATACTGTACATTTGCTGTCTAATATTAGGCAAAAACACAAGAGAAAATACTAACATATAAATCTTAACCCAAAGAGAATCAAGTGTTTTTCTTGATTTTTGACAACACCTTCGATGTAATTTATAAAATAAAATGTTTTAGCACTTTTATAAATTTTTTTGTGTGTGACTTTCCACCAAGTTTCAGAGTCGTCAGGAGTTTATAGGTCACCATGAAACAATACTTACTTATTTAACCAAAGATCTTAAAGTAAAAATTTTGGCTTTTTTTTTTTTCTTTTTTTTTCTTTTTTTGCCAAAAGCCATGTGGCTTGATTTTTGGCTCATAAATCTTATTCTAATGAGAGGCCAAATCTCTGCCTCCAAGGCAGATTACACAAAGAATAAACCCATCAACTCAGAAATCAAAGAAAATTTTGTTATTTTAACAGCAAGAAACCCAATTCTTTGTTTTATGTTTTATTTAACATTAAAGTTCCTAAAAATCTCATAAATTAAACCATTAAACTTTAGTCAGACAGATGAAACTTTTGACCATATTAAATAAATTTCCTTTTTAATAAACCTCTTAAACATCTTTGTTACATACCTCTTATAGTGCACTCTTTTAAAATGGCAAAAAGGAACACACTCATTAGCAGACTTAAATATCTATATATGTTCTTCTTCTTGTGGCATAAAAAGCCAAAGTATATAAGCTTAAATTATGACAAGTATCTATTAATTTAATATCAATAAGTTACATAAAATATCTTGGGAATTATTTTAAGTATGTATATAATAAAACATAACTGTTGTTGAAAGAATTGTTTAAATATTCTAATTTTCATTTAACTTTTACTATTTCTTGTATTTTTTTTTTAAATCTAATTTTAGTCCTTAGAGATTTTAGCAACTGGTTTTGGAAATCACAAAGTCTCTGTTCAGTTGACCGATTCATTGATATCGATATAACTTTACGCCTCTGGCTACTGCTGGAAACATTTTTCCAGGCCGTTTCATGTGTGTCTCATTGTGATTTTTATTCCTTTTACTTCTTAGAGTCCCCCTGTATTAGAGAGAACTTGTTTACAGTTCTATGACTGGGATCCACCCAACCTTAACTATAGCAAAGCAGCAATTTTTCTAATCTTTGTCTTAAAATGGTCTCTACCTAGTTGGAAAAAGTCTTTCAAAAGCTTCCCTGGAGCTACACAACCTTGGAGACTGGGGGCTGGGGCAGAGGAGGCCTGATCTTGCCCCACCCTCACTCTCTTGATTCATAGAAGACACTGACATATGTTTAAGTTGACCTAGGCATTTCGAAGGGCAAAAGGTAGCTAATTTCTTTCTTTTTTGCTCCTTTGTTTGGTATTTTGTACACTCTCACTTTCAATGCCCCTTTTTTTACTCTCCCAGCTGCTCTGGTCTCTTTTCAAAGTGGTGTGGGGGCTTCTCTGCTCCTGCAGCTTTGGTCTCCCTCCTTTTCTTTGTGTTCTTGAGGGATGGCCCTCAGTCTGCAAGGTGGTGGCTAGGAGGGCTGCCTGGCGCTTTTGGTCTGTAACTTTCTTTCTTTCTTGCCCCTTATCTCAGCCAGAGTAAACGGGGCAGGGCAGGTCTACTAGCCAAGGGATTTTTAACCCTGTACCTCCTTCTTTCTGAAGCTTTCTCAGTATCGGGGGCGCTTTGTCCTGTAAAGATTACATTGACCATTCAGGCATTTTCAGGGCTCTCAGGATCCAGGTCAGTGAACTCGTGAACATGGTCTTAAGATACCGTGGCTGTCTCAAGAACCAGTCTCACCCAGGGGATTTTCACTCTCCCTAACAGCCAAATCAGGGCGCCCCAGTAGATGGTATAATACTGGGTACACACAGACAATGGACAGGACAGACATAGAACCACAATAAACGAATAAATCCCGCAAACTGCCAGAGGTACTCTCGACCCCTTCAACCTCTCAGACGGCCCTGTCTGCCGACAGAGGTGCCCTTAGAGAATCTCAACCTCCCAGACACACTCACAAGCACTCACTCACCCAAGACCAAGACTCTGGAGTCACCAAGAGTCCTTTCTTTGCAACCCTACTCACGGGAATCGGTCATCTGAGGCGACTCCCGCCTCAGAAACCAACGGCTCGGGTCCCATTCTGGAAATGTCAGGACTGCCCTATCCGCCCCGGCCCTGAGCACAGCAGCGAGAGGAATTGCGGACTCAACTAAGGACCCTCGTATACCAGTGTTGTTTTTTTCCTTACTCACCTCCATATCTGGTGCCGTTGGGGACTGGTGGTGCTGTGGCAGGCCTTGGTGCTGTTGGCAGCTCCCTGGAGGCAAAGGGAGCCTCTTGTAGCCAGCCGTTCAGGGAGACAGCCAGACAATCCTGAGCCGGCCCCAGGGCCACCACGTCTCAAGCAGCTGGAGAGCCCCATGCTGGGAGCCAAAATTTGTTACCGCAATGGCAGGTCTGAGCCACCTGCCACAGAAGCCAATACTGAGACGGGTGAGGTGAGCGGCAAGAGAGTGTTTTATTATATATCGATATCCAGGAGACAGAGGGGAATGAGCTCCTCCAAAATACCTGTCTTCCCTTTGGAGACTCACTGAAAGTTTTTATACGGACAAATTATAGTTGTTGTTTTTTTTTTTTTCCGGTGGTTACATTCTGCGCCTGGCAATCCTTGAAGATCAACTTGCACCCTTATCATGTTGCAGAAGAGTTACTTTACCCTCCAAGGTGGTTCTACCTCTCAAAGAAAAACTTAAACTTAAGTCATGAGAAAGCAAGGAGGGAGGAATAGGATGAAAACAAATCAAAATCACAGGAGCATGCAAAAGTGAACCATGCAGGCTAGGCATTAACAATACCATAGTACCCAGGAAGCCAGGCCTATACTGCTGGCAATAAACAGTAAATGTGAAATTTTCTCGCAGCCCCTGTAGTATGGCAGCTTGGGGAGTCAACTCTGACTTCCTGCATGACCTTGGCCCCTTACCTCCCTCGTCTGGAGCCTCAGTTTCCCCACCTGTGAAATGGAAGGCCTGGACTCCTCGCCGTGCCCCGGGGCTCCCTGGGAAAGATGGTGAGTTGACTGTCCTCCCTCCAGAGGCTCCAAGAGGAGGAGCGCCAGCGCGACATGGACTGGGACCGGCAGCGCATCCAGAAGGCTCGGGCCATGTTGCTGTTCGAGCGGCGGCAGCGGCGGCAGCTTCACGAGCTTCGGAGGGCCCTGGACAGCAGCAACCGCAGCCTAGCCCAGGAGCAGCATCTGCGGTGAGAGTGGCCGGGCAGGGGTGGGGGCCAGGGGCGTGGACAGATGGGCCAGGGGAGTCGCTGCTGCAAACGTTGGGTGCACTGATGGGGCACATGGAGGCATCAGAAGCCCCAGGGGAGGGGCACTGAGTTGGTCTGGGGAAGCCTGGAGGGCTTCCCGGAAGACACTGCATGGCTGAGACATGGAGGAAGAGGCGGTGCCAGCCCAAAGTCAAGGGAAGGGGCTGCCAAGAACAAGCCTGGAGTTGCTTTTTTACTGCAGACAGAACCCCAGTTCCAATGTCAAATACAGATAAAGGTGAACCTCTAATGAAAAAATACATTATCTTTTTACTTAGGATCTCTGAGTCGGAATTGACTTCATGGCAACGGGATCTATTTACCTATTTATTAAGCTCTTGGCTTGAACTCAAGGATCCCTGGTGGCGCAGTGGTTAAGCACTTGGCTGCTAACCAAAAGCTTGGCAGTTTGAAACCACCAGAAGCTCCATGGGAGAAAGATGTGGCAGTCTGCTTCTGTAAAGATTTACAGCCTTGGAAACCCTAAGGGGCAGTTCTACTCTGTCACATGAGGTCACTGTGAGTCAGAACCGACCCGACGGCACCTAACAATAACAGTTCTGGAGGCAACACACTAATAAAAATTTGTTGGCTTTATTTTGTTGAGGAAAAAAAAGTATTTGCGAACTACACGCATTTGCTGATTTTTTTTTTCTTCTCATTTTGTTTTCCTATCAGGAAAAACCATATGAAAGAAGTCTATACAAATGATCCCACAGGAGATTATTTCTCACAATTTAATACCAGGAGTCGATAATGAAAAAGACACCCTCGTTCACCTCTGAATGGTTTATGTGTAAAATGGGGCAACCTTATAAAGAGTCATACTTATTTAAAAAAAAAAACAAGAAACCAAAAATACCAACTCCTTGGTTCAGAATTACTTGTCAGCTTTGTTTTTCCACTTGGATGGGACATTCATTAAACCTCCCGGTTGTGTTTCTTTGAGAAGCGCTCATTTCCGTTCGGTCTTGTTTGGTGAATGTCTCTGGTGCGTCTACGCTGCTCTGGGTGCTGCAGGCATTGGCCCTACTTGGGTGAGTTACGGAGAGACAGTGGCATTTAAGCTGCTCCTGTGTCTTACTGAGACTCCAGGTTCAACTGCTGAGTATTAAGTAACGTGCTTGGTAAAGTAGAGGGTCATCAGAAAAGAGGAAGACCCTCAATGAGATAGATTAACACAGTGGCTGCAGCCGTACTCTCAAGCATAAGGACGATTGTGAGGATGGTGCAGGACCAGGCGGCGTTTCGTTCTGTTGTACATGGGGTCGCTACGAGTCAGAATGGCCTCAAAGGTACCTAACAACAACAACACGTATGTGCAGGAGCCCTGGTGGTGCAGTGTTTAAGCGCTTGGCTGCTAACCAGAAGACCAGCAGTTAGAATCTACCAGCTGTTACTTGGAAACCCTATGGGGCAGTTCTGCTCTGTCCAGTAGGGTCGCTATGAGTCGGAATCAGCTTGACGGGAACGGGTTTTTTGGTTTAAGTATGTGCAAGGCATCATTCTCAGCTCTTGAGGTGGAATTAACTGATTTAATCCTCCCAACAGTGAGTGGTGGGTATTTTTGGACATTAACCCTCACCAGATACATGATTCCTGACAATTTTCTCCCAGTCTCTACATTGTTTCTTCACTTTGTTGATAGAAATGCCGGTAAAGGTGAACCTTCCCCTGGGCCTGAATCCCTGACCTCTGCCAGCCCACGCCTCTGTGTGTCCTGCGGTTCTGGGACCGGGGACCTGTTGGTGCCACCCTTGTGCGGTCCTCAGAGGAGCCCTGTGCCCTGTTTATCCCTCCAGACCACAGTGGACTAAGACCTCGCCTGGGTTCTCGGAGCAGGGGGATCTGCTGTGACGTTGATCAAAACATTGCAAGGCTAAAGGAAACTAAGAGAAGACCCACGTCAGGGCAAGCGGGGCCCAGGCCCCTCCGCGGATCGCCCCGGACCCTCCGAGGGCCACCCAAGCCCCTCCTGAGGGGCTTTTCAGAGCGCTTCCTCTGTAGACCCCGCTCCGCCTCCCAGTGCCAAGGGAAGCCCTCCCCCCACCCTCCCAGGCTGGAGCAAGCTCAAACAGGTCGCTCCGCTAGAGCAAGTACGAGAAAGCAGCAGCCTCCCTCTCCTCCACTCTCAGCCGGCCTCATAACCCTCCTTTTAGGACCAAGAGCTGCCCGTTCTCAGAGTGATTGACAATAACAAGTCCACTCCCTTTGGGGAAGGAGCTGGGGAGAAATAGAGAGGCATCCAGACCCCTTGCCTCCCCGGGTAATCCCACTGGGAGCACTGGTCCCTTTCCAAAGCGACTGATGACGGATGATTGACAGCCCATGTTGCTGCTGTTGGGTGCCACTGAATCGCCTCTCTTTACAACCCTATAGAACTGCCCCCATAGGGTTTCCTAGGCTGCAATCTTTATGGGAGCAGATAGTCAGGTTTTTTCTCCCACAGGGTGGCTGGCGGGTTCGAACCACTGACCTTTCAGTTAGCAGCCGAGCGCTTAATCATTGTGCCACCAGGGCTCCCTGTGACAGCCCATAGGGATCAAATCAATAGCAATGGGTTTGGGTTCTTTCTTTTTTTAGGGGTTGTTAATCCTCTGCGCTTTGGGGAGGGGGTAAATTAACAGTGAGAAACGGCGCTCTGGAAGCCTCGCAGTCCCTATGCCAGGCCCTCCCATGGTCCAGTGGGAGACATACAGAAATTGGTCCTTACAGAGGACAGCAGGTGGGGACAGGCAAGGCAGGAACAGAGTTGGGAGCCGCTGCAGCCATCAATCATATGTTTATATGCCTGGAATCATGGGCACAAGACAGAGAGGGACTTGTTTTAATTCTGAATTCTGCATCCTGATAAAAGGTATCCTGAAGGGAAGGCCTGGCTTGAAAACTTTGGACACGTGTATGTTTTAAGTGCGCCCTCTGCTGGTGACCAGCAGCACAACACATTCCCAGTAGCCCTACAATGGCAGACAGTTAACCGCATTACCAAACTACCGGTTTGCTCTATGAGTTTGTGCTGTCTACTAACCTACAGGTTGGCGGTTCCAACCCACCCAGCAGCGCCACGGAAGAAAGGCTTGGCGATCCGCGTCTGTAAAGATAGGTGTCGTTAACGGCCGTTGTCGATCCTGACTCATGGCGATTCGTGTTTTACAGAGTAGAACTGCTCCATAGGCTGTAATCTTAATGGAAGCAGATCACCGGGCCTTTTCTTCCGAGGTGCCACTGGTGGGTTCAAACCTCCAACCTTTCAGCTAGTACTTGAGTGCTTAACCGTTTAAAATAAAATTAATAATAAAATATGTGTTGTAAATCCTAACCCCTGTTCCTGTGGTTATAATCCTAATGGGGAATGGGTTCTCTTTGTTATGTTAATGAGACAGTTTCAGTGTAGGGAGTGCCTTAAATCAATCTCTTTTTGAGATATAAAAGCAGATTAAGCAAGCAAGCACAGCTCAGGGGAAGACAGATGCCGAGCCACATGAAGCTCACCAAGGGGGCCAAGGACCAGCAGCTGAAAAGAGAAGAGCTGACAGAGAAAGCCTTCCCGGAGAGCCGGCGCCCTGAATTTGGACCTGTAGCCTCCTAAACTGTGAGAAGATAAATTTCGGTTTGTTTCAGCCACCCCCTTGTAGTATTGCTATTATAGCAGCACTAGATAACTCAGCTCAAAAGTTACCTTCTCAGTGAGGTCATTTCCTGGCCCCTACTGGAAATGGGAACCTCTCTCCTTCTGCTGGATTAGTTACTTTTGTGTGTGGCCTTTCTAGCCATGGTCTTGCAACTCCCACTCAGGTGATTGTGTGACAGGGTAACTGTGGCCTACCAAGGGGGTTGGTCAGTTTTGCCTTAAAAGCCAATTCCAGAGCAGAGGGAAGGAGCCCACCACCACCAAGGAAAGAGAGACCTGCAGGAGATGGCCACAGTGGGCTTCCCGGCCCACGGAGCAAGAAAGCTGAGTGCCTTTGGGCAGAGACTGAGGGCCAGGGAGAAGTCTATGCCTGACCCACGAGTTTGGGACTTGCCAGTCTCCACAACTGCGTGAGCCATTTCCTTTACATGGATCGTGAGTTCTGTGAGAGGTCGCAGGGAATTAGGGAACCCAAAGACGGGGGAGAGTGCTGAGGGGAGAGGGAGTAGTTGATGTCAGAGATGACGGAGTGGAACAGCAGCTTGGAAAAGTTAGACATTTGGGACATCTTTAACCTCCGCCTCATAGGAACCAGCTTTGTGCTGATCCTTACAGAAGAAATTGTTCGTTTAGTCCCCCACACACTCCCCGCCCCCGCTCTATTTTTCTCCATGGCCCTCATTGAGGGCCATAGTGGACATAGACTTCTTGTTTGTCTCCACTAGCACGCACGCTCCATGAATGGGCAGGGGCTTTGCTTTATTCACTACAGGGAGTTTGCCTTGTGGGCTGGCCTGGGGTCCCTGCACCCGCCTCTGCCCCAGAATGAACCCTCAACTCCACCTGCAGGCTTGCATTCCTGGACCCCTCACCCACCATCTGGGGTCCAGATGAGAAAATGCAGGTCACATCTATAAAGCCAGGCTTCCTCTCCCCATCACCTCCCCCCAGCTTGGGTTTCCTGTGACATCTTGCTCACAGAGTGGAGTTAGGGGCCTAGAAGACCCTTCCAGCATTGTATACTCAGAAGCAGACAGACACCGTGGGTGACCAACTCCCCTATCCTCAACTCACTGAGATTCCGCTTCCTTATCCCAGCAGGTGGGCAGAGAGCGCCCCACCTCTTAGCCCCAATCTCCCAGACACGGGTGCTCAAGGGGGGACGTTCTGGGGGTTCTTGCTCTGAAAATGCCACAGGGGCTTGGCCCTGGAGGAGATGAGGTCAGGGAAGGTGGGAAGATTCCTGGCTGGTAGAACACCTGGGTCAAATAGTCTTACTTATGATTCCACTCTCTACAGTGAATGGTGAAGTCATGGTTATTTCGTTCATTTAGCAGACATTTCCTAGGCCCGATGATGAATGAGGTGTTAGGGAAGAGCAATGCCCTGTTTCCGATTGGGCCCCCTGTCGTGAATGCTACAATCAAGACGGGGAGTGCAGCAGATCAGGTGGCATGGTGGGGAAGGCACAGGATCTAGAGACAAATAGGTTTGGGTTTAAGTTCAGATTTCACCAGTTCCTTAATGAACCTGAGCCTCAGTCTCCTCATCTGTAAAATGGAGAGGTATCAACAGTAGCTACCCTGCAGGAGTGTCAGGAAAGTGAAATGTTGTATGTGCCCATGGATGGACAATGAACTCTGTTTGAATACAAATTATGCCCAGAAGCAGGTTAAAGACAGCGTCAAAGAAGAGGTGATATTTGACTTGGGCCTTGAAGGATGACATAGAATGTTAAATACACATTGACTAGAAGGAATGGCAACCCTGCAAGAACACTGTGGTGTTGGCAAAGAATACTAAATATACTGTGGACCGCCAACAGAATGAATAGATCCATCTTTGAAGAAGTACAACCAGAACGCTCCTTAGAAGTGAGGATGGAAAGACTTTGGCTCGCTTACTTGGGATTTGTCATTAAGGAAGACTAGGCTCTAGAAAAGGACGTCATGGTTGGTAAAGGAGAGGGTCAGCAAAAACGAGGAAAATCCTCCATGAGATGGATTGACACAATGGCCGCAACAATGAACTCAAACATACCAGCGATCATGAAAATGGCACAGGAATGGGCAATGCTTGGTTCTGTTGCACATAAGGTCACCGTGAGTCAGAGCCGACTCTATGGCAGCTCACAACAGCAGCAAAAGGAATGGTGGAGGGAGAGTAAGGAGTGTAGATGAAGGTATGAATGGTGAATTCCATGGCTTCAGTAATGGCCTGTGGCCAAGCCCGGGCTGATATGCTGAGGCTGGGCTCTCAGCTGGTATTGGTGCCAGGCTGGAGAGCTCATGCTTGATCTGTGGAGCTCTACTGGGTGTGCTTCTAGAGGGACAAGCCTGAAGGCTGGTGGCCAGGTATGGGGCTGTTGAATAGGTTCAGGGGAGACGTGATGGCTAGGAGAGCTGTTTTGTTCCATCAGACATCTTTACTGGCCACTTGAATAAAGCTTTAAAAACTATGCTCTCAGAAACAAAACAAACAAACATACTCTTCAGGTCTTTAGGTGATCAGAGCTGGCATCAGGACCCACACAACCCAGGGTGTGGCAAAATGAAGTGTAACCATGACACGCTGTCTACAGCCAGTTGGCTCAAGCCAATCACACCAACTCAGAATGTCAGAGTCGACAGATGGTACCAAAAGGATTTGGAGGGTTTTGTTGACCACAGATTCAGGGTGATGAGGCTGTTCAGCCCTTCATTCATTCGACCAGTTTTGCTTGGATGCTTATAGCCCCAGACAACGTTCTAGGCAATGGAATTACAAAACAAACAAATCCGTCCTTATGGCTCTCACATCCGGGGGGAAGGAGACATAGTAAAGACGAATAGGGACAACCTATGTGTGTAGGGAAGGAGCCCTAGTGGCACAGTAGTTAAGTGCTTGGCTGCTAACCAGGCAGGAGAAAGATGTGGCAGTCTGCTTCTGGAAAGATTACAGCCTTGGGAACTCTATGGGGCCGTTAGATCTACTCAGTCCTACAGGGTCACTATGAGTCGGAATCGACTTGACAGTGATGGGTTTGGGTTTGGATGTATGTAGGTGATGCTAGGTGCTAAAGGGCAGGGGATGAGGGGGTAGTGTGTGTTGGGGGAGGGGTTTTAGGAAGGGTGAGCAGGTGTCACTGTTTGGGTTCTTGGGAAGCTGACCTTGATTTGAAGATTAGAGAGCGCAGTGTGGAAGGAGGAGTTCCAATACCTGCTACAACATGGATGAACTTTGAAAACATTATGTTGAGTGAAATAAGCCAGACACAAAAGGCACCGATTGTATGATCCCACGTGCATGAAATATCTAGAATAGGTAAATGCATAGAGATCAAAGTACGTTAGTGGTTACCGGGGACTGGGGAGGAGGAGGGGGAGTTATTGCTTAATGGATGCAGCGTGTTTGTTTGGGGTGATGGAAAGTTTTGGAAGTAGAGGGTGGTGATGGTTGCATAACATGGTGAATGTACTTAATGCCACTGACTGCGCTCCGACGGGCCCTCCCTGCAGCTGTCAGCGCCCCAGAAGGTTTGAGGTTATTCTCAGGGGGCCCAGTCCTCACTCATGGGCTGCAGATCTGACCCTGAACTTCCTGCTCAGCAGACGAGCCCCAGAGGAAGGGAAGAATGCAATCTGTCTCACAGTTCCTTTCATGAGTGCACAAGATGAGCGGCATGTGGCTGTGGTGAGGAACACGCTGGGTCTTCAGATCTGGCCTTTAGTCATGCGGAATGAGCTACACCCAATCCAGTCTCCTGCCTCCTCTCTGAGGTTTTCCAGAGCCATGTCTGGAGCAATCACAACTGCACTGAGGCCTGGAGGCTCCAGGGTCTGAGCCTGGGTGCCCCGTGGGGACCGATGGAGATCTGTTGTCTGGCTGAGCCTGTCTAGCCCTGTGCTAAGGTGGAGGTGGCGGGCTGCAGCAGGAGGTGTGGAACTCTGGGACACTTAACACATTCATTGCCATCGAGTCAATTCTGACTCATAGCGACCCTACAGGACAGAGTAGAACTGCCCCATAGGGTTTCTAAGAAGCAGCTAGTGGATTCAAACTGCCAGCCTTTTGGTTAGCAGCGAAACGCTTAACCACTGCACCACTAGGGCTCCCTGGGAGACACACGGGGGGAAACAAATGAGCAGATTGGCTTGGACCCGAGTTCAGTCTCCTCTGCTTGGTGTGACTTCAGACAAGTGGCTTAACCTCTGTGAGGCTCAGTTTCTCTAGCTGTAAAATGGGGATAATAACAGTGACCTACCTGACAGGGTTACCAAAAGGAGTACACTGGTTTTCCAGGGCTACACTGTAACAAAATACCACAAACTGGGTGCTTGTAAGAAGATAATTTCATGGCCTCACAGTTCTAGAGGCTGGGAGTCCAAATCAGGGTGTCGGTGGTGTTGATTCCTCCTGAGACTTGGAAGGAGAATCCATTCCATACTTCTCTCCTAACTTCTGGTGATGGCCGCGTCCTTGGCCTGTAGACCTGTCACTCTCATCTCTGCTTCTGCCATCACATGGCCATCTTCCCTGTGTTTGTGTCTCTTCTCCTCTTTCATAAGGACACCACTTAGATGGGATCAGAGCCCTCGTGGTGCAGTGGTTAAGAGCTTGGCTGCTAACCACAAGGTCGGCAGTTCGAATCCACCAGCTGCTCCTTGGAAGCCCTATGGGGCAGTTCTGTCCTGTCCTATAGGGTCACTATGAGTTGGAATTGATTCAACAGCAACAGATTTTGGGTTTTTTTTGTTTTGTTTTTAAGATGGGATTAGGACCCACCCTACTCCAGTATGACCTCATCCTAACGGCTTATATCTACAAAGACCTTATTTCCAAATAAGATCTTGTGCACAGGTACATATCTTTTCTGGGGGGGACACAACTCAACCCATAAGAAGTAAATGAATGACATAAAGGTCCATTTGGTGCCTGGCTCTCCACTGGTGCTCAGAAGCCCTCGGAAAGCGTGGTTAAGTGGGGCAGTGGGGTCTGAGTTGCTGGGCTCAAATACCAGCTCTGCCTCTCACTAGCTGATGCCCTGGAAAAATGAACTACACTTCCCAAGGCTGAGTTTCTCATCTGTAAAATGGGGATAATCAGCATATCATCATCCCAGTCTTGTTTTGCAAATTAAATGAGATAATTTGTTAAGGTGCTTGGCACGTAGAGGAGCTTAATAAATGTTAACTACTATTACGTGACAATACACTTTGAGGGTACCAGGGACTCATGAGTATACCATATAGTGCTCTATACCAGCAGTGTTATTTGGGAGGACCCAAAATCGCTAATATAGAATTTCACTTTATTCAAGTTCAAAATATTAATTCCATATAATATTTTTTTCCTTCTGTCTTAGCAAAGCCACCACTCCCCTTAAGTTAGCCCTCAGAACCCTTGGAAGGAAAAGTCAAATGCAGAAACCTAACGTGTGTGGATTTGTGGCACTCAGCTGTTTCTTTATTCAGTCAACAAACCATTATTGGGCACCGTCCATGTGCTTGGACTTAAGTGGAGGCGGGAGAAACTAGGGGAGAATTCTGGGGTCCTCCCCCTCTGAGGAGTTCACCATCGAAGTCCCATAGGGCCTTCCCGGGTGAAAGTTCAGACAAACAGCCTGTGATTTACCAAGCAGCTGGCTTTCTTCCTCCCAGGAACACTTTGGAAAATGGATGTTGGAGTGGAGTTATCCCACAACCATTTCTTGGAATCGTAAATGTCTGAAGGTTGCTGCAATACTTCAGATTATCTTGTTTTCTTTATCCATTGAAGCCAAGATTCTGATGCTACATCTGTGTGAGTATCTTTTGGTAATAAGAACCAAATGTTGTCAGTGGAAATGACTGGAAATTACACTTAGGATCAGAATGTGGGGTTTTAGATTCCCTCTTGGAAGGCAGTGCTGAGAAACAAACATACAAGACGTCGTCCCTATAAATCACCTCGGGATGTTGCAACACTTGGGTCTCCTGCTTTTTCTTCCATCCGGGCATCAGGAAGACTGGGATGAACTGTCTGGGTTGAAGGCTTCCACCAGTCATCGTAAAGATCCCTTATTGTTGTTGTTGCCATTGAGTCGGCTCCAACTCATGGTGACCTCAGGTATAACAGAAAGAAACACTGTTCAGTCCTGCACCATCCTCACAATTGTTGCTATGTCTGAGCCCATCATTGCAGCCACTGCATCAATCCATCTCACTGAGGGCTTCCCTCATTTTCATTGGCCCTCCTCTTTACCAAACATGATGTCCTTTTCTAGTGATTGGTCTTTCCTGATGACATGTCCAAAGTAAGTGAGTCGAAGTCTAGCCATCCTCACTTCTAAGAGCATTCTGGCTGTACTTCTTGCAGGACAGATTTATTCGTTCTTCTGGCAGCCAATGTTATATTCAATATTCTTTGCCAACACCACAGTTCAAATGCGTCAGTTCTTCAAGTTTCCTTTTTCGTTGTCCAGCTTTCACGCGCATATGAGGTGATCAAAAAGACCACCCCCTACCCCAGCTCCTTCTTTTTCTGCTGCTAGAAATCTCCCCCTGGACATTCCATGGACATCTCAAACTAAGCATATCCAAACTCAACTCATCCCTTTTCCCATACCTGCTCTCCTATCTGCAAACACCACATCAATGAAAGGTACTACCTGGTCCTGAGCTAGGAACCCAGGAATTACTCTTCATCTCTTCCCTGACCCCCATGTCAATCACTTACCAAGTACTGACCCTTCCCTCTCTGAAACGACTCTCAATTTGGCCCCCACTTCCCTATCCCCTCTGTCCCTGTCCTGGTTTGGGGTCTTCCTCTGGAGCCTGAACCATTGGAACAGCCTCCTTATGCCAGCCTGCAACAGACTGTCCCCCTCCAATCTCACCTCTGGCCAAAGTGATCTTTGGAAAAACACAAGTCCCGTTTGGTCATGACCCTTTTTAAAAACTGAACTGGAACCTGAATCCAACAGTTTCTTCCACTTGGATGTCATCTTTGGAAGAAAAATGCAAATGGAAACAGTAAACTCATATCTGGGGTTTAGTCAAAGCAGGGACATTCTAGGAACTTCCCTGAGACCAGGACACTCGGATGCAGACCCTGCCCCTTCCTCCTGCCCACCAAGTCCTGGAAAACAGGACTGATAGTCACATGGCAGGGCTTTGATATCTGGGCCCAGGCATGGCATTGGCCCAGACATGGTCCCTGTTGGTGAGGAGCTCTTG
The DNA here is from genome assembly GCA_030035585.1 of Dugong dugon. Lineage (NCBI taxonomy): Eukaryota > Metazoa > Chordata > Mammalia > Sirenia > Dugongidae > Dugong > Dugong dugon. The sequence continues at coordinate 6,527,734 of CM057465.1, read as the reverse complement.
ACTGAGCTGGGCTCTGAGGATGGGTCCTTGAGAATGACTAGAAGTAAGGTTTCCAGAAGGAGGGAACAGGACCAAGGCTAGAAGACCTTTGGAAGCCAGGCCCAAAGGTTGGGTGGATACCTGTGAGTTCAGGGAGTTGGCAGAACCCTAGCAGGGACTTCTAGCCTTTTAGACTGTGAGAAAATAAATTTCTGTTAGTTAAAGCCATCACTAGTGGTATTCTGTTATAGCAACACTAGATAACTAAGACAGAATTTGGTACCAGAAGAGTAGCATGCTGCTCTAACAGATACCTAAAAAGGTGGAAGCAGTTTTGAAACTGTGAATGGTAAAGGCCTGAAGAGTTTTAAGGTGACTGATAGTGAAAGCCTAGATTGCCTTGAAGAGACTGTTGGTGGAATTATGGACATCAAAGACAGTTCTGGTGAGGGCTCAGAAGGAAGTGAGGAGAGCTGTAAGGGAGACAGCGCAAATGGTGAGAAGGAGCAGTAGAGAAACGGCGGCAGCAGAACCAGGAAACTGGTGCGAGATGGTCTGGGAGGAGACCCAAAGAGCTAGATAGCTGAGTGCCTTCTGGCCGAGGTTTACTGGTGGAGTGGGGTGCCTCCAGGCACATATCAGTAGAGCAAAAGAACTTTGGAACACTTGCCAGAGCAGGGCAGAAGTAGGCTGGCCCAATGGCCTGAGGGGCTGACAGGTCAAGGAACAAGGAAGCAGAAGCTGAAGAGACAAGGAACACAGGAAACAGAGCTACCTCAGTCTCAAAGGGTAGGTCGTGACCTCTGAGTTCTCAAAGTGTGGAGCCATGACCTCTGGGGTCTCAAAGGGTGGGGCCACAGCCTCCTAGGTTTCAAAGAGTCAGGTCTTCACCAACTTGGTTCCGGAATATGGGGCTGCCTTTCACGAGTGCCAACAGGATGGGGCCAGATCCACTGACCAAAGCTGGGGCGGGTGGGGTGGACAGGCTACCATGTCCAAGGGGCAGAAGAACAGGGCCTGTCAGGGCTGAGGGTGTAGAATCACCACTCAGATGGATTAGGAGAAAGGGCTGCCCAAATGCAAAACAGCAGAGTTGCCATTCCAGTGGGCCTGGAAGGCGGAGCTGAAGCCCAGGACCAAGGGGCCTCCACCCAGAATCCAGAGTGTGTGGCCAACATCCAGAGTCTGGAGGGCAGAGCCATTGCCTAAATGGTCTCAAGAACAGAGGATTATTTTCAAGCCTCAAGAGCTAAAGTAATGTGTTCTGCTGACTTGCTTGGTGCCTGTGATTCCTTTTTTCCCTCCAATTTCTCCCATTTGTATTGGAAATGTCTACCTTGTGCCTGAGCCACCATTGTACTTTGGAAGCAGATAGCTTGTATTTTAGATTTCACAGATGAAGAGGAATTTTGCCCCAGGATGGAATTTGGACTTGGATTTGATTTAAGACTTTTGGGATGATATGATGGGGTGAATGTGTTTTACATGGGGCAAGGAGATGAATTTTTTGAAGGCCAAAGGGTGGAATGTTATGGATTAAATTGTGTCCCTCCAAAACATATGTCAACTTGGCTAGGCCATGATTCCCGGTATTGTCTGATTAGCCACCATTTTGTCATCTGATGTGATTTTCTTATGTGTTGTAAATCCTACCTCTGTGATGTTAAAGAGGCAGGATTAAAGGCAATTATGTTAATGAGGAAGGACTCAATCTACAAGATTAGGTTTTCTCTTGAGTCAATCTCTTTTGAGATATGTAAGAGAGAAATGAGCAGAGAGACAGAGGGACCTCCTACCAACAAGAATGAAGAACCAGGAGGGGAGTGTGTCTTTTGAACCCGGGGTTCCTATGCTGAGAAGCTACTAGACCAGGGGAAGATTGATGACAAGGATGTTCCCCTAGAACCAACAGAGAGAGAAAGCCTTCCTCTGGAGCTGGTGCCCTGAATTTGGACTTCTAACCTCCTAGACTGTGAGAGAATAAATTTCTATTAGTTAAAGCCATCTACTTGTGGTATTTCTGTTATAGCAGCACTAGATAACTAAGACAAGAGGGGCCAGGACCAGCTCTGGAAGACCTTGAAAGCCAGGCCCAATGTTTGGATGGATGCCTGTGAGTTCAGGGAGTTGGCAGAGCCTTAGCAGGACCATGGATGGGGGGTGTGGGGCTTTAGGCTGAGAAGACACACCACAAGCTTTCCCACACCCCCTTTCCAAATCTTGGGGACCTAATCGCTTTTGTCCAGGCTTTGCTCTTGGGAATCAGGATGGGAGAAAGAGTTCCCCCCGGGTCCCACCATCCCTCCCCTGGATTGGCTGCTTGGGCCTGAGCCAGCATCTCTGCGGTGCTGGGAGACTGCCTGCTGAGGCCTCGAGGGCTCTGATTAATAACAGACTTGTGTGCATGTGCTATGATTTGCTTTGTTCTTAGAAGGCAGCTGGGGAATAAATACTGTTGGATGAATGAATAGTCTCCAGTTCCCCAAAACAGCTCCCCTACCAGTACCTTTTCTACCACTCATCTGTCAGTTTGTCGTACTGTGGTGGCTTGCATGTTGCTGTGATGCTGGAAGCTATGTCACTAGTATTTCAAATACCAGCAGGGTCACCCATGGTGGACAGGTTTCAGTAGAGTTTCCAGACTAAGACAGACTAGAAAAAAGGACCTGGCAATCTACTTCTAAAAAAAAAAAAATTGGCCAGTGAAAACCTTATGAATAGCAGTGGAATATTGTCTGATATAGTGCCAGAAGATGAGCCCCTCAGATTGGAAGGCACTCAAAAGACAACCGGGGAAGAGCTGCCTCCTCAAAGTAAAGTTGATCTTAACGACGTGGATGAGGTCAAGCTTTTGGGACCTTCATTTGCTGATTTGGCACAACTCAAAATGAGAAGAAACAGCTGAAAATATCCATTAATAATCAGAACATGGAATTAACAAAGTATGAATCTAGGAAAATTGCAAATCTTGAAAAAAGAAGTGGAACTCATAAACATCAATATCTTAGGCATTAGTGAGCTGAATGGACTGGTATTGGCCATTTTGAATCTGACAATCATATGGTCTACTATGCTGGGAATGACAAATTGAAGAGAAATGGCACTGCATTCATCATCAAAAAGAACATTTCAAGATCTACTCTGAAGTACAATACTGTCAGTGATAGGATGATATCATATACCTACAAGGAAGACCAGTTAATACGGCTGTTATTCAAATTGATAGAAGAAGAATTGACGCCTTTGAATTATGGTGTTGGTGAAGAATATTGAATATACCACGGACTGCCAGAAGAATGAACAAATCTGTCTTGGAAGAAGTACAGCCAGAGTGCTCCTTAGTAGTGAGGATGGCGAGACTTCGTCTCATGTACTTTGGACATGTTATCAGGAGGGACCACTCCCTGGAGAAGGACATCATGCTTGGTAAAGTAGGGGGTCAGCAAAAAAGAAGAAGACCGTTAATGAGATGGATTGACACAGTGGCTACAACAGTGGGCTCAAACACAGCAACATTTGTGGGGTTGGCGCAGGACTGGGGAGTATTTCGTTCTGTTGTACACAGGGTCCCTATGAGTCAGAACCCACTCAAAGGCATCTAACAGCAACAGCCAGTATGTTTGAGGTACCCAAAAGGCAAAGCTAACAAGAGCCCAATGCAGCTTTTGCCCACTTTGTAGTTGTTGCTATCAGGTGCCATCGAGTCCATTTCAACTCATAGTGACCCCATGTGACAGAGTAGAGTAGAACTGTCCCGTATGGTTTCCGAGGCTGTAATCTTTACAGAAGCAGATCACCAGGTCTTTCTCCCACAGAGCTGCTGGGTAGGTTCGAACCACCAATCTTTCGGTTGGCAGCCAAGCACGTAATGGTTGCACCACCGAGTCTCCTTCTAGTTGGTGATAACTATGGTAAAATCGTAGTAGCTAAGGTCTGCTGAGTCCTTACTATGTTCCAGGCATTTTACTTGGATTGTCTCATTTAATGCTGACAACAACCTGTGACCTACACACTCTTCTTATTCCCATTTGCAGGTGTGAAATCGAGGCTCTAGTCAGTTAAGTAACTTGTCCAAGGTCATAGTGGTGGAACCAGAACTTGAACCTAGGCAGTCTCGCTCCAGAGAGCTCCCTGTGAAGTGTTACCCTGCGCTGCTTTCCTTCTCCTCTCTTGTGTGTTGTTGCCATTGAGTCACCGCTGGCTCATGACAACCCCATGAACAGCAGAACAAAACCCTGTCTAGTCTCGTGCCATCCTCATAATTGCCAGCATGCTTGAGTCCAACGTTGCCTTCCAACCTAGGGGCCTCATATTCCAGCACCAGATTGGACAATATTCTTGTGATTCATAGGGTTTTCATTGGCAATTTTCAGAAGTAGATTGCCAGGCATTTCTTCCTAGTCTGTCTTAGCTGGGAAGCTCTACTGAAACCTGTCCACCGTGGGTGACCCTGCTGGTGTTTGAAATACCAGTGGCATAGCTTCCAGCATCATAGCAGCATGCAACCCACCACAGCATGACAAACTGACAGATGAGTAGCACATAACACATTACATACTGCATATTATCTTTCTCTCTGCTCTCCTTGCTAGAGCAAAGGCTTGAGTTGGCCGCCACCTCTGAGCCTCTGAGCAACTTGAGAACAAAGTCTAAGGGAAATGCCTTGCCCAGAACCCAGAATAAAGTCAGAACTCAACAGATGTTTGCTGAGAGAATAAACACATGGATGTATTACTTAATCAGTTGCCCAACAGTCTCTACCATCCAACAGCTCCCAACCCCACCAAACCTAGCCCACCCCACCCTATCCCAGCACCTCTTTTGGATTCCACTAAAGGCTAGCTGTAAAATTGACTAAAGTCAGATGTAAATTGATATCTGGGAGGAGAAGTCCTTACTTATCCGTTCATTTAATAGAAATGAACCCGTCCACTCTTTCCAAATGGCTGATCCGATTACGGCTCTCTCTGCAAACAGTCAGCTCTGTCTGTGGTCAACAATATTTGTGGAGCACCCCTGGAATGTTCCAGCATTTCAGAGTATTCATGATAAATCAGTGTGTGGGTTTCCTTTGGGAAGGCAGGCACGGGCTTTGGGCACAGGAAGATCACAGAACTGACAGTGGGGTGCGCCCCAGGCACAGAGGAGGCCATTATGAAGGGCCCACTTCCAACCACCCCAACTGGAGTAATTGCCTTCTCCACGGAGCACGGCATAATTGGTTCTGCATGGTGTTTGTTATGGTTGATATGGAAATCAGAATGAAAGAATTTGGTGGAGAAGGCCATTGTCAGAGACCACATGGTTGACTCTCTGCGGGTGCCTCCAGTAACCTGTTCCCAATTAGGGGTTTAGGGGACTCAGGGCCTCGCATTTGTTTGCAGAGCTCTTTGACCAAATTCCGCCTCCCAGGGTGCTTTTTGGAGCCATGCTCATCTTATCCTTTTTAAAGTGGAAACTGAAAATGCCCTCAGAGTCTCGCTCACCTCAGAGGTGAGAGAGAGCAAGGGCTTGAACTCGAGGCGCCATATTGGATTTTACAGGAAGGGCTGTAAGATTGTGAAACCTCATCCCTCCGCACCAGGCCAAGCCCCAGACTCAGGTTTATGTGGCTGACGCTCCTCCAGCTGGATGCTTCCAGGGGTTGCTGGCCACCTTGATTCAAGAAAGGGCTAGATGGAAATTTGGGCAGATGCAGTATTTTCTTCCACGACTCAGGCACCATTTTTGGCATCTACAAAAATACACATTTCTATATTTAGGCAGTGCTTTTAACAGGACTCCTCTCTCTCTCTCTCTTTCTCAAGAATTTTTCTCAGTTTGTTTTTGTCATTTAATATTTTTTCCTACTACCTGGGGAAATCATCAAGCACTCACATTCCTGAATCGACTTTTCCCGCTGTTTGCTAATTAAAATAAACCTCTGACCAAATTATAACCTTCTAGCATATTTTAGGTGTCTGTGGAAAATATGCATGCATGCCCCCCTCCCACCTCCAAGAGCTCATTGCTGGTATTTACGAGGCAACTGTTCTGTGCCTGGCACTGTCCTGCTTGCCATATACCAATTTGCTCATTTCAGATTCTTGTCAACCATATGTTGTGGGAACTGTTATCACATACCAAGTTAGAGATGAGGAAACCAAGCCTTGGAGAGATCAAGCTCCTTGCTCATGATTCCACAGCCAGTGGAGAGCAGCGAGCCTGAGATCTGTATCCGAGTTTATTTGATTCACACTTCCTTGTGTGGGACACTTGGGTTAGAGTGGGGAAGTTCGTTTCCAGGTTCTGTGGATTTTATTTTAATGGGAATTCCACGGCCCACAGAACTAGCTCGCCCAGAAGTGTGCTCCACTGCAGGTGCCCTGACCTGGGGTCTTGAGGAGAGTGGACCTCTCTCCTAGCTCACTCCCCTCAACCACCACTCTGAGAGGTCTGTGTTTAGTTTCCAGCCCTTGTCCCAAAATGGAGATGACAGTGAAGTCCCCTCCACTGCTCCCCAGAGCGATGCTAGCCCTTTGGGTGTGAATGAGGAAAAGTCCTTCTAACCCCCACCAGTGCAAAAAACCCAAAACCAAACCACTGTCATCAAGTATATGCTGACTCATAGCTACCCTATAGGAGTAGAACTGCCCCATAGGGTTTCCAAGGAGCAGCTGGTGAATTTGAACTGCTGACCTTTTGGTTAGCAGCCAAACGCTTAACCACTGCACCACCAGGGCTCGCCTACTGGTGCAGGGCTTGGCAAATTGGAAAAAGATGCTCATTCTCTGGGTGGGTGTGGTCCTTTGCCCAGCACATGGCTTGGCCAGCATACAGTGGGTGGCATCCAGACCTCCACGCACCGCTTGGCCTGGCATCTGTGTGCAGTCAGCAACTTGGAACTGTGCCAGTGGCCCTGGCTTCCCTCAACAAGGACGCTACCCATTTAGCTGCGGGGCCTGAGAAGTGATAACAGCATCAAGGCAAGAACAAAATAGATAATATTGACTGAGCACTTACTATGTGCCAGGCACTAGTCCAAGCACTTTTAGTTGTATTAACTCATTTAACCTGCACAGCAACCCTACATTGTTGTGTGCCGTCAAGTTGATTCCAACTCGTAATGACCCTATAGGACAGAGTAGAACTGCCCCACACAATTTCCTAGGCTGTAATCTTGGAAACCCAATGGAGCAGTTCTACTCTGTCCTATAGGGTCATTATGAGTTGGAATCAACTCGACAGCAAGGGGGTTGGGTTTTTGGTTTAATCTTTATAGAAACAGATTGCCAGATCTTTTCTCTTGTGGAGCCGTTAGTGGGTTTGAACTGCTGGCCTTTTGGTTAGCAGCCCAGAGCTTAACCATTACATCACCAGGGCTCTTTATAAGGTAGGTAGATTCTATTATTATCCTTGTTTAAAGAGATGGAGAAACTGAGGTTAGTCATTTGAGAAGACCAGGACCACGGAGCCAAACCAGAAACCTGATGCCATCAAGTCAACTCCGACTCATGGGGACCCCATATGCTACAGAGTAGAGCTGCTCCACGGGGTTTTCTTGGCTGTAATCTTTATGAAAGCAGATCGCCAGGCCTTTCTTCTATAGTGCCATTGAATGGGTTTGAACTGCCAACCTTTAGGATAGCAGTGGAACACAAACTTTTGGCACCACTCAGGGACATTTTAGAACACCAGGACCATGGGGCCAAAGTTCTTTAAGAAACAGAAATCTCATAATGTGGAGCCAACGCAGAGCTATAGACAGAAGCGCCATGCCGTCCCTCCACAGCAAGGACCAGAAAAACTAAGTAAAAGAGACAAACGTCAGTCCTGGAACCCTAAAAAACATAAATCTGACCACATCAGTCTCCTGCTTGAAACCCTTCTGGCACCCGTCAGTATAATATCAGAGCGCATGGACATGGTGTCCAAAGCCCTCCACCACCAGGGCCAGCAAAGTCTCCTTCAGATCCCCCATAGGCCTTTGCCCCAGGGCCTTTGCACAGGTTGTCAGTCTCCCCTAGATTGCCCTGCCTTCCCTGGTCTGCCTGGCAAACATGTCCCCTTCTTCGTCTTTCAATACTTGCTTAAGTATCAGCTACTCTGGGCTCCTTTTTTATTTTTTTAAAATAATTTATTTTGTTGTTATTGTTGTTATTGAGAATATACACAGCAGAACATACACCAATTCAACAATTTATATATGGACAATTCAGTGACATTGGTTACATTTTTTTGAGCTGTGCAACCATTCTCACCCTCTTTTCCAAATTGTTCCTCTGTCATTAACATAAACTCACTGCCCCCTAAATTTCCTATCTAACCTTTCCAGTTGCTGTTGTCAATTGGATCCCGTATAGATAGTTCCTTAAAAGAGCACAATGCTCAAGACAGACATTTTTTACTAATTAAGCTAAATTACTGTTTGGTGTAAAGAAGATTTCAGGGGATATTTTTGGTTTCAGGTTTAAAGATATCTCAACTCCAGGCCCCTTTCAAGAACAGCTCCCTCTCTTCTTCCTCTGGGTCCTGCCGTTCCTACGATACCCATCTGTCGTGGGATACCTTGTGGTTTTTTTTAAATGCTGACTGTCCAACTCCTGCACCTATGTGACAGTGGGCCTAGGACAGGTGATGGGCTGCTGTGGGGGTCTGTGCCCTTGACATCTAACACAGAGTCTGGCCATGGTAACTGCTTAGTGAGCATTTGAGAAGCCCCTGCCTCCCAATTGCACTCCCCTCCCTACACAGCTGGCCTCAGGCACAGCCACAGCCCCTGCCCCAATTCCCACATCACCTACTTTAGACCACCCATTGGTGACTCCAGCCACAACCTTACATATTTGCAGAAACTAAAACAACAACTTTCTAGGTCTGATGGTTGCAAAATACTGAGTGATTTAATCCAGCCAGTTCTTTTCTCACACTTGTTGGGGGCCCTTGGTTTGCTGGGGCCCTCCGCACTTGTGAAATAGCCCTACAGAGGCTTAGCGTGGAGCCCAGAAAAAAAGCACCAGACACAGTAATTGTATGGACATAGCTTCATTTCAATAAACCCGGAGGCTACATTCTTGGCTAAGCACCCCTGAGAAACATCCACCTCCGGCTGTTTGGTGAGCATGGGTCCTTAGTCTCCCCAGTTCCTCAAGGGGAGGCATATTCAGGTTAATGGTGACAGCACCCTGTTAGTCCAGGGTGAGAGCTTTCCAAAGTAAGAGAAGTCCTAAGTAGGGACCTCTTATCCTCTAGACACAAAACTCTGAAATTGCAGAGTTGTATGGTTGCAGAAAGAGCTTGAGCAAGCCGGGTCGCCTGGGTCTAACATCCAAGTCCCTCATGCAACCTCTCGATAATAATGCACCGAGCCATTTTGGGACGAGGACATGGTTCAAAGTTCTGTGATTGTGTCTGGGCCCCACTCACATGCAGACCCCCTGTGGCCATGAAATGACCAGTCTGTGGCCACGTGTGGCTGTATTCGCTGAAGTCACAGGTCCTGAGAAGACTGAGCAGGATAGTCCTGCATATTGGGTTGGGTGGTCAGTCTGGAGGGTGGGTGGAGAGACGGAAAGAAGTGAATGGGTTTAACAGTGATTTAGGAGGCTCTTTGCCTGGAAATGGCCGTGGGTGGCTCTGGGACATAAGAGAGGAGGAGGAGGCAGAATGAATCTTGAGTTTCTTTCTGGCTCAGGCAGCTGAGAGGCAGGAAACACAGGAGGAATGCAAAAGCTGGACAATGAAAAATGAAGACAGAAGAATTGATGCATTTGAACTGCCGCGTTGGCAAAGAATACTGAATATGTGGTAGACTGTCAGAAGAATGAACCAATCAATCTGAGAAGAAATACAACTAGAATGTTCCTTAGAAGGGAGGATGGGAAGACTCTGGCTCACTTATTTTGGACATGTCATCAGGAAAGACCAGACACTAGAAAAGGACATTAGGGCTGGTAAATTAGAGGGTCAGCGAAAATGAGAAAAAGCCTCAATGAGATGGGTTGACACAATAGCCGTAACAATGGACTCAAACATAGCAATGATCATGAAGATGGCACAGGACCGGGCAACGTTTTGTTCTGTTCACTCAGTGACACCTAACAACAAAAAACCAGGCCTGAGGTGATGGCATGCATGCCATTTCTGTTTTCTTTTCTTCTTTATCTATTTATTTTAATTGAGGCAAAATATATATAACATAAAATTTACTATTTTAACTATTAAAAGAGATTACATTTAAACTCCTAAAATGGATGTGATTCAGTGGCTTTTAATACATTCGTCACATTGTGTAACCGTCACCACTATCTATTGCCAGAAGTTTTTCATTGTCCCAAGCAAAAACTCTGTACCCATGGAATAGTAACTACCCATTCTACCCAGCACCTGGTAACCACTATTCTATATTCTGTCTCCATGAGTTTATGCATGAAGTTTTAAACAGGTTGAGTCCAGAGAATTTGGGACATATCCTGGAAGTGATAGCTAGTAGATCATTGGATGAGTGTGCTGGGCTCACAGACAAGGGCTTGGCTAGAGCTATAGATTTGAGAGCAGATGGCAAAGAGATGGCAGCTACAGCCATGGGAGAGAAAGAGTTGGTCCAGGGAGTAGGGTGGAGGGAGAAGAGAAGAGGCCCAGTGTCATGGATTGAGTTGTGTCCCCCAACAATATGTATCAACTTGGTTAGGCCATGATTCCCAGTATTATGTCATTGTCCTCCATTTTGTGATAGTAATTTTATGTTAAAGAGCATTCGGGTGGGATTGTAATACCCTTACTAAGGTCACATCCCTGATCCAATATAAACGGAGTTTCCCTAGAGTGTGACCTGCACCACCTTTTATCTTAAAAGAGATAAAAGGAAAGGAAAACAAGCAGAGAGTGGGGACCTCATACCATCACGAAAGAAGCAATGGGAGCAGAGGGCATCATTTGGACCTGGGGTCCCTGTGCTGAGAAGCTCCTCGACAGGGGGAAGATTGATGACAAGGACCTTCCTTCAGAGCCAACAGAGAAAGCCTTCCCCTGGAGCTGACACCCTGAATTTGGACTTCTAGCCTACTAGACTGTGAGAGAATAAACTTCTGTTTGTTAAAGCCATCCACTTGTGGTATTTCTGTTATAAAAACACTAGATGACTAAGACATCCAGCAGCAAAGAATCCAACATTGAAAGGGCAGGTAGAAGCTGTGGCCAACGGGGCAGGAAGAGATCCAGGGGAGGGTGGAGTCACAGAAGGGACCCCAAGGAAGGGATGGCTTCAAGAAAGAGGAAGTCACCATATTGAATGGCCTCCACTGGAGACTGGTGCCTCTTTCTATCCAGTGCTCTTTCCACTTTATGTCTTCTTCGAGATGGTGGATGATTCAAGAACTGAGGCTTTGTTTTGCTTTTATCCATGTCTCAAGCACCCACTCCAGGGCTTGGTTCCAGAATGGAATAAAAAAAACTGAAATATGAAAATAGTCATTTCTGGTTTTCCCTAAACAGGTATGAATTTCTGCTTTTGTGAGCTCAGCCTGCTACTTTCTGGATGTTAAAGATGAGTAACTGCCCTTTGACTGCGAGAAGTTCATGTCCTCCCCAAGGCATTTTCATGGCAGCAAATGATTCTGAGCTAAGAAGAGACACCCAGGCATGCTATTCTGTTCAGAAGGGCCAACAAAACAAAACAAAACACAGCCTGTGCTCACTATGGCTTTGTTTGGCCTTTAAACAGTGATTGGTTGTAGTGACTGATGCTTTCCAGATGTTCCTACCTCCTCCAGCCTGGAGTCCGGCTGGCCAGCTGGGCCCCTGCTGTAGGCCTCTCCTGCAGTCAGCCTCCTGGGCAGCCAGATGGCCTCCCACCTCTCTCCAACTGGGCAACTGTGGCCTCACTTCCTGCAGTCAAAGGAGGATCATACAGATGGTCCCATGGGCCCTTCCAGCTTTAACACCCTACGGTTGTGTGACTCCTGTGCTTCTGAGTGTCTTATAATCAAAGCAGGTGTTTGAGGACACTCATGGGGTCAGCAGTCATGATGCCGTCTCTTTGAACAGTGCTTCACAATCCCCAGACACACCATCTGTCTTAGTCCTCTAGTGCTGCTGTAACAGAAATAACCACATGCGGTGCCTTAAAGAACAGAAATTTATTTTCTCACAATTTTGGACACTAGAAGTCTGAATTCAGAGCACTGGCTCTAGGGGAAGGCTCTCTCTCTGTTGGCTCTGGGGAAGATCCTTGTCTTGCTTAGCTTCTGTAGCCCTGGCACTCCTGGGTTCCTTGCAATCTATCTATCTTCTCCCTGTACGTCTCTGCTCTTTGTATATCTCAGAAGTGATTAAGTTTATGACACACTCTACACTGATATGGCCACTGTCTTAGTCATCTAGCGCTACTATAACAGAAATACCATGAGTGGATGGATGGCTTCAACAAACAGAAGTTTATTCTCTCACAGTCTAGTAGGCTGGAAGTCCAAATTCAGGGTGTCAGTGCCAGAAGAAGGCTTTCTCTCTCTGTCAGCTCTGGAGGAAGGTCCTCATCATCAATCTTCCCCTGGACTAGGAGCTTCTCAGCACAAGGACCCTGGGTCCAAAGGATGTGCTCTTCTGCTGGCACTACTTTCTTGGTGGTAGGAGGTCCCTCTCCGTGTTTATCTGCTCGCTTCTCTCTTATATATCTCAAAAGAGATTAGCTTAAAACACAACCTAATCTTGTAGACTGAGTCCTGCCTCATTAATATAGCTGCCACTAATCCCACCTCACCAACATCATAGAGATAGGATTTACAACACAGAGGAAAATCACATCAGATGACAAAATGGTGGCCAATCACACAATACTGGGAATCACAGCCTAGCCAAGTTGACAGACATTTTTTGGGGACACAATTCAATCCATGACAGCCTCATTAACATAACCGAGAAAATCCTATTTCCAAACAGGATTATACCCATAAGTGTAGGGTTTAGGATTCCAATACATATTTTGAGGGGACACAATTCAATCCATGACACCACCCTACATGTCTGATTTGAGCTACCTGCCCAACCCCATCTCTCCAGGTGCTACTGATGCTGCTCATGGTCCTGTTTCCTGGATAAAGTCATTCCTGGTGATATTAGCCCCATGCTCTCTCCTGCCTCTGAGCTGCTATTCTGCAATCTTCCTTTGCTTGAATGGATGAATTGCTCTCCTTTTTTAGTATAAATATCTTTATTGTATTTGATACTTGAACAAATTGATGAGACACTTGTTAGAATATCTTTTGAACTTTTATTTCAAAATAATAATAGATTCAAAGGAATTTGCAAAAATAGTAGAGAGGCTTCCACTTCCAGGAACATGAAGTAGATATATTTTTCCCTAGTTCTCCTTCTAAGTACAGCTATAAACCCCGGACACTATATGTAAAACAAACATAGGAAGACTCGAAAAGGTAGAGAGAAGAAGGCAGACCAGTTAGGGAACTTGGGAACTGAGGAAGAACACTTTGGTGAGTTTCCTGGGTTTTCTTTTTGCCTCATAAATCCCACACTCAGAACTGAAGAGACAGGCAACCCAGAAATGCCAACAGACACGGAAGGAACTAAAACCAGCAAAAGCCTGCTCTTTCTAGACAAGGCTCAAGGAAAAGGGCAGCCTATCAAGAAGAAAACTTTTAGACAATAACTGCTGTACTTTAGCCAAATGCCACAGAAAAAAACTGTAGCTGCATCTCCATTCATGCTGGCAAAGGCCAAGTGGGGGGCCTAGACTTCCATCCTCATGAGGCTATAATGTGACACCCCAACACCTGCATTTAGGTGGTGTCAGAGGAAGCCTAGTAGAGAGTCAAGACTTTCACAATGACCCAGTGGTAACAAGACCACTCCTTCCCAACCCTGTGGGTCCAACTGGGGAGCAGTAACAAGGCAGGGAGGTGTCTGTGGAGACCTAGTGAGCAGCCAGAACTCCCACCCGCACTAAGCAGTAATGAGGAAATGACCCCCTCCCCAGGGTCAATGGAGCCCACGTGAGGAACCTGAATTTCTACCTCCACCTGGTTCAAATGAGACCATTACCTCCCCTCCTCTTCCCCTGCTGAGCAGTATCAGAGAAAGCCAGCTAAAATAGAAGGTTTAAATAAGATCTGGAGTCTCATAATATAATATGAAAATATCCAGGTTTTAATGGAAAATCATTGATCATACCAAGAACTAGTAAAATCTTAAAGTGAGTCAAAAATGACAACAGATTCCAACACTGAGATAACACAGATGTTAGAACCATCTTACAAAGATTTTAAAGTAGCCATGACAAAAATGCTTCAACAAGCCATTACAAACATACTTGAAACAAATGGGAAAAAAATAGCAAGTCTCAGTAAAGAAATAGAAGATATGAAAAAAAAATCAAGTTGAAATTTATAACTGAAAAAATTTAATAGCTGAAATGAAAAGCTCAGTGGATGAGCTCAACAAAAGAACCAAGAAGATGGAGGAAAGAATAAGTGAACTGAAAGACAGAACAATAGAAATTAATATGAACTAGAGAGAGAAAATAAACTAGGGGGAAAAAATACCAGAACTTCAGAAGCCCATTGTTCTATCAAAAAAAAAATTAACATTTGTGACATTGGAGTCCTGGAAGATGAAAGCGAGAAGGTGGAGCTGAAATAATGGCTGAAAACTTCCAAAACGTGGCAAGATATAAACAGATAGTTTCAAGAAACAGTGCACTCCAAACAAGATAAATTCAAAGTAACTCATGCCAAGACATATCATACTAAAACTTCTGAAAGCAAAGACAAAGAAAAACATTGAAAGCTGTGAGAGAGTAAGGACACTTTGCCCATAGGGGAAAGCAATCAGAATGACAGAAAATTTCTCATCAGAAACCATGGAGGCCAGAAGAAAATTGTACATTTTTTAATTGTTGAAAGAAAAGAATTACCAACCCAGAATCCCATATCCAGTGAAAATATCCTTCAGGAGTAGAAGGGAAATCAAGACATTGTCTGACGAAAGAAAACTAAGAGAATTTATTGCCATCTGACCTACCCTAAAAGAATGGTTAATGGAGGTTCTCTTAAAAAAAAAAAAAAAGTACCAAAAGTACTCTTTTAGTATGATGGTAATGAAATAAGGAAGCTTTGGTACATCAGGAAGGAAGAAAGAGAATGGTAAGCAAAAAATGGGTAAATACAATAGATTTTCCTTCTCTTGAGTTTTCTAAATTATGTTTGATGATTGAAGCAAAATTTATAACACTTACTGAAGTGGTGCAAAATGGATTTAGAGGAAATACTTAAGACTATTATATTATAATTGGGAGAGGAAAGGGGGATATAAAGAAAGGTACGGTTACCATACTTCACCCTAACTGATAAAATCACATCAGTAAACTGTGATAAGTTATGTATGTATAATGTAATAGTTAGAGGAAACACTAAAATAGCTATACAAAGAGATAACCTAAAAAAAAACTATAGATAAATAAAGATAGAATTCTAAAAAAGATTCAAGTAATCTACAGGAAGACAGGAAAAAGAAAACAGAGAAATTAAAAGCACTGAGAAGAAACAGAAGATAAAAATAAAATGATAGACTTAAGCCCTAACATATTAATAATTACATTAAATGTAAATGGTCTAAAGATACCAATTAAAAGACAGAGATTGGCAGAGTAGATTAAAAATATTGCCCAACTATATGCTTTCTATAGGAAATTTACTTCAAATACAAAGATCTAGGCAGATTTAAAGTAAAAGGATGGAAAAAGCTATATCATGCGAACATTAATCAAAGGAAATCAGGAGTGGGTTTATTAATATCAGATAAAGTGAACTTTGGAACAAAGAAAATTACTAGATACAGAGAGGGGCATTATATAATGATAAGTGGGTCAATCCACCAAGAAGATATAGCAATTCTAAATATGTATTCACCAAAGAACACAGCTGTAAAATATATGAAGCAAAAACTGATGGAACCAGAAGGAGAGAAAGACAAATATGCAATTATAGTTGGAGACATCAACACTCTTCTTTCAAAAATTGATAGAACATTTAGACAGAAGATTAGTAAGAATATAGAACTCATTCAACCAACAGGATCTAATCAACATTTTGTAGAACACTCTACCCAACAACAACAGAACACACTTCCTTTTCATGTGTCCATGGAACACATACCAATACAAACTATATTCTGGGCCATAAAACAAACGTTAAAAAAAGAATTGAAATCATATAGAGTATGTTGTCTAATCACAATGGAATCCAACTAAAAATTATTAACAGAAATATAACAGAAGGATCTTCAAACATTGAAACTTAAACAACACATTTCTAAGTAATCCATGAGTCAAAGAGGAGTTCACAAGAAAAAAAAAATACATTAAACTGAATGAAAATGAAAATACGATTTATCAAAATTCGTAGGACTCAGCTGAATGCATACATTAGAAAATAAAATCTCGAAGCAATAGTCTAAGTTTCCACCTCAAGAACTTTGAAAAAGAAGAGCAAAATAAACTCAAATCAATAAGAAGGAAGGAAATAACAAAAATAAGAGCAGGAATCAGTGAAATTGAAAATAGAAAAATAATAAGAAAAAATTTATGAAACAAAAAGCTGATTTGATGAAAAGATCAATAAAACCGACACACCTCTAGCAAGACTGACGAAGAAAGAAATGAGAGAAGACACAAATTACCAATATCAAGAATGAAACAGGGGATATCTCTACGGACGCTGCAGACATTTAAATGATAAGCAAATCCTATGAACAACTCCACAACTAAATTTAACAAAATGGGCCAATCCACAAAAACACACACTACTACAACTCACCCAGTGTAAAAATAACTAATCTGAATAGCTCCATAACTATTAAGGAAATCAAATCCATAATTTAAAATCTCCCGAAAAAGAAATCTCCAGGCCCAGATGATTTCACGAGAGAATTTTAGAGAATTTTACCAAATGTTTGAAAAAGTATTAACACCAGTTCTACAAAATCTCTTCCAGAAAATAGAAGAGGAAACCCTTCCCAATTTATTTGATGAAGCGAATATTACCCTGCTACCAAAACAAGATGAAGGCAGTACAAAAAAAGGAAAACTACAGACCAATACCCCTCATAAATATAGACATAAAAACCCTTAAAATGTCTATTTAATAGTATTAAACAGAATTTAGCAATATATGAAAACAATTATACACTGCGGCCAAGTGGGATTGATTCCAGGGATGCAAAGCTAGAATCATTATTTGAAAACCATTAATCCATCATATTAATAAGCTAAAGAAGAGAAATCATATGATTATATCAATTGATGCCAAAAAAGCATTTAACAAAATCCCGCATCCATTCATGATAAATACACCAAGGAAAATAGGAACGGATGGAAAATACCTCAACATGATAAAGACCCGTAGACCAGTTGCTGTTGAGTTGACTCTGACCTGTAGCAACTTAACATGTGTCAGAGTAGAACTGTGCTCCACAGGGTTTTCAATGGCTGATTTTTCAGAAGTAGATCACCAGGCTTTTCTTCCAAGGTGCCTCTGGATGGACTCGAACCTCCAACCATCAGTTAACAGCCGATATGGAAAACTATCATTAATATCACACATAAGTAAAATTTTGCTGAAGATCATTCAAAAACTATTGCAACAGTGTGTCAACAGGGAACTGCCAGAAATTCAAGCCCAATTCAGAAGGGGATGTGGAACAAGGGATATCATTACTGATGTCAGATAGATCCTGGCTGAAAGCAGAGAGTACCAGAAAGATGTTTACCTGTGTTTTATTGACTACGCAAAGACATTCAGCTATGTGGATCATAACAAATTGTGGATAACTTTGCGAAGAATGGGAATTCCAGAACACTTAATTGTGCTCATGAGGAATCTGTACACTAGACCAAGAGGCATTCATTTTAACAGAACAAGCAGATACTGTGTGGTTTAAAGCTAAGAAAGGTGTGCATCAGGGTTGTATCATTTCACCATACCTATTCAATCTGTATGTTGAGCAAATAATCCAAAAAGCTGGACTATATGAAGAAGAATGGGGCATCAGGATTGGAGGAAGACCCCTGAACAACCTGAGATATGCAGACAACACAACCTTGCTTGCTGAAAGTGAAGAAGACTTGAAGCCCTTACTGATGAAGATCAAAGACCACAGCCTTCAGGATGGATTACACCTCAACCTAAAGAAAACAAAAATCCTGACAACTGGACCAATAAGCAACATCATGATAAACGGAGAAAAGATTGAAGTTGTCAAAGATTTCATTTTACGTGGATCCACAATCAACACCCACGGAAACAGCAGTCAAGAAATCAAAGGATGCATTGCATTGGGCAAAATCTGCTGCAAAAAAACCTCTTTAAAGTGTTAAAAATCAAGATGTCACTTTGAGGACTAAGATGTGCCTGACCCGAGCCATGGTATTTTCAATTGCCTCATATGCATGCGAAAACTGAACAATGAATAAGGAAGACAGAAAAAGAATTGATGCCTTTGAATTATGGTGTTGGCAAAGAATGTTGACTATCCCATGGACTGCCAGAAGAGTGAACAAATCTGTCTTGGAAGAAGTGCAGCCAGAATGCTCCTTAGAAGCAAGGATAATGAGACTTCGCCTCACATTCTTTGGACATGTTATCAGGAGGGACAAGTCCCTGAAGGACATCAAGCCTGGTAAAATAGACGATTAGGGAAAAAGAGGAAGACCCTCAAGGAGATGGATTGACACAGTGGCTGCAGCAATGGGCTCAAATGTAGCAATGATTGTGGGGATGACGAAGGGCCAGTCAGTATTTCGTTCTGTGGTACATGTAGGGTCGCTATGAGTCAGAACCGACTCAACGGCACTTAACAACAACGACGTAAACAATCCTAATTCTATATTTGGTTAAGGCAGAGAGAAGCTGACAGAGGACACTTTTATGAACCTACCATTTTTAAAATTAAACATGCGTATATGTGGCTCTCTTTGTTCCTTTCCTTTTATTAACTCACTATCCTTCCCCGCCTTGGTTTTCTTGTCCCTTACTCTTGCTATCCTGGGATTGCATCCTTCCAAGAGAGCATTGTTGTTGTTGTTAGGTGCTGTTGAGTCCATTTTGACTTATAGTGACCTCATGTGACAGAGTAGAGCTGCCCCATAGGATTTTCTTGGCTGTAATCTTTACAGGAGCAGATAGCCTGGTCTTTCTCCCATGGAGCCACTGGTGGGTTTGAACTATGAGTCTCTTGTTTAGCAGCCACACGCTTAACCATTGTGTCCCCAGGGCTCCTTAAGAAAGCATTAGCACACATTTTTTTTTTTTTTTAAAGGTGTTTCAGCATTCTGCAACCTTTGCCCAGACAAGTGGTAGACACTTATCTGAAGGCGTGGGCAGGTGGGAAATGCCTGGTGCCGTTCTTGCCTGCCCATTCCTAGTTGGGCTTCTTGCTGGCAGACACAGTGGGTGGACACCATTTCCTAGCAGGAGGCCAGAAGTTTGCTTGAGTTGAATTTCCCTCTCTGGGTTGTCTCCATGCTTTCTCTCATACACGCCAGTGTTTATGGACGCAGTAAGAAGTGGTCTACGAAGGCAGAAATAAAGTACTTGTACTCGGTCGTCCTAGACTGCAGAGCCATCCTCCCATCGCCCTCTCTCCTTAGTTTCACTCACAGAAGCCTTCCTTCTGCAACCCTTTCCTAGGTGTCTGTCTTGGGCTGGCCATGTGCTGGGTGAGGCCATGGACCAGACACAGTCCTGCCCTGGAGGACTCATGACTTCGTACTGTGAACTTAATAACCCGGAAGCATCTGAGAAAAAAATGAACTATGAGCACGCTGTTTCTAAAGGCAAGGGCATGTACTCTACCTACGTTTTGGAAATCCAAAATTGTCCAAAATCCATGCAAAACTGTCAAAATAAAGAACGAAGACTTGTCTCTTGAAGGGATAAGCTTCAAAATTGGGGGAGATCACTCCTGCACAACCAGCTCTTTTCCAAACGTGCTTGATAAATGAGTCATTACTCTGGGTGTTGTTAAAAGCGTAGTCCAAATGTTTTTCTATGGCTGTAGCTTAGAGGGTGATACAGTCAGTACAGCCTCTCATTTCAAGATTTTGTAGTGACTTCAGCCTTTAAAAACAGTGTTTTTGGATCAGTTCTCAAGTCTTATGAGTTCCGTGTAACTATTAACAACGTCTTCCTTGTCTCTCGCAAGTAGATCTCATATCTTTATGATCTGTTTCATTTTCCATCAAGGTTTAAAAAATGCATCTTGCATTTTCCATGGCCTCAAAATGAAGCCATAAGACCTCAGAGTCGCTAAGCAGATGCTTCTTTCTAGACTGTGAGCGTGTGGGGAGGTTTTACTAAAGTGATTTTCATGTGCAAAAAAAGATTAGGCAGGAATAAAACCATCTGTAAGAAGTACACACTTTCTCTGGGGAGTGTTTCAGACTTGATTTCAAGGTTCAGTCTTAGAGATAATGGTTGTTTTGAATATGTACACTTCCCACCCCGTTGTAGTCTGGGCTTTTTTTTTTTTTTTTTTTTTTTTGGCCCAAGTTCCCACTGTGACTCTAACTTGCCAAAATTGAAGCCTGGAAAACTGGCATTTGAGATTAGGCATAAAATGATGAGATTATATACCTCCAAAATTTTTCATGCATTTTGGATAGTCTCGGTTCCAATTTTTTTTTCAGCCAATAATGAACATGTGCTAGGAGGCAATGCAGGTTGTTAAAAGTGTTTGCCAGACATACTTCTAAACCTAACCTCATTAGGGAAAAAAAGAAATAGCATTACAGCACCTTGGCCCAAAAGCAATTTACTCAGTGGTTGGCTCTCAACTGTTTCTCATTAAATACCTTCCCCAAGGGCAGGCCTGGGACTCATTCATTCCTCAATTTTCAGCCCTTAGCTCAGTGCCTGGCAGTCTTAAGTGCTTGGTAGATATCAGCTAAATGAATTATTTGAAAATGTTTGACCCTAAAAGATGGGTTTAATAAATGGGTCCCTAGAAGTATGATCCATGCCTCAGGGCAAAAGATGCCGTATTACCTTTCAAATTCCAAAATGGACTTTTGAAATCTTAGCAAAGACACTACCTTGAAATCTAAGAAGCTGCTCAACCTGGAGGGAGAGATTTCTGAGAGGGGAAGAAGAGAGCTTTGATGCTGCAGAGTTTCTGTGCCCCGCTCCCCACTCCTCTCTTCCCTCAGAATTTGTCAAGGATGATGGATTCCCAAGACAAGTTCTGGGGAATCCTGAAGAAGAGGACACTTAAGGTCTTGGAGGACCCCAAGCCCACCAGTTGGCCTGCCCAACAATGGTGTGGGGGCTGTAGGGTGGAGGTCAATGCAGAGAGGACTTGTAGGGGGTGTCTTAATCATCTAGTGTTGCTATAACAGAAATACCCCAAGTGGATGGCTTCAACAAACAGAATTTTATCCTCTCACAGTCTAGTAGGCTAGAAGTCCAAATTCAGGGCATCAGTTCCAGGAGAAAGCTTTCTCTGTCAGCTCTGGAGGAAGGTCCTTCATCAAGCTTCCCCTGGACTAGGATTTTCTCTGTGTCAAAGTCCCGGATCCAAAGGACACACTCTGATCCCAGCGCTGCTTTCTTGGTGGTATGAGGTTCCCATGTGTCTCTGCTTGCTTCTCTCTTTTATATCTCCAAAGAGATTATCTTAAGACACAATCTAATCTTGTAGATCTCATCAACATAACTGCCACTAATCCATCTCACTAACATCATAGTGATAGGATTTACAACACATAGGGAAGTCACATCAGATGACAAAATGGTGGACAGTCATACAATACTGGGAATCATGGCCTAGGCAAATTGACACATATTTTGGGGGGGCACAATTCAATCCATGACAGGGGGCTTCTGGCTGGAACATTCTTCTCTCCTCCCTAGATATTTCTTACCTATTCTATGGGACTCCACTCAGGGAAGACTTCCCTGACTCCGGTCTAGGTTACATGTCTCTTCTCCTCTGGGTTTCCTTGGCCTGCTGTGCATCCATCTATCATAAACCCATCCCACAACACTGGGGTCCTCTGCTCCCTTCCTAGCCTGGGGGCTCCTTGGGAATGGGACCACTTCTGGGGCAGCTTTGTGTCTCTGGGACTCAGTCCAGGATGTTCTTGTGCTCCCATTGCTCCTCCCTCTGTCCGCCCCAATTTGTCAGTATTCTTTTGAAGATAATGGTTCTTTTTACCCCTCTGGCTGATTTAAGATTTTTCTTTGTGCTTATTTTTCAGCAGTTTGGCTATGCTGTCCTTAGATGTGGTTTTCTTTGTTGTTTATCCTGTTTGGGTTAGTTGAGCTTCTTGAATCTGTGTGTTGGTATCTCCTATCGTTTTCAGAAAATTCTTGACCATAATCTCTTTGAGTATCGCTTCTGCCTTTTCTCTCTTTCATCTCTTTTTGAAGCTATAGTTGAAAGTATGTTAGATATTTTGATTCTGTCCTATCAGTCTTTTTATGTTCTCCCCCCCCCCCCACCCATTCTTCTTTCTTTCTATGCTTATATTTGGGTATTTTCTATCGACTTGTCTTTGAGTTTACTTTTCCTGTGTTCAGTTATGTCTACACTGCTTGTAAACCCTTCCACTGAGTGCTTAATTTTTTAGTTTTAGAATGTTAACTTGGTTCTTCTTCTTTAAAATTTCAAATTCCCTGTTGAAAATCTCCTACCTTTTGTTATTTTGTCTACATTTTCCTCTATTTTCTTTGACATGTTAATCATTATTATTTTACAGTCCCTGTCACCTAACTTCAATATCTGGATCAACTGTGGGTCTGCATCTTTTGCCTGTATTTTCTCTTCACTATTTCCTTGACTCTTTTCATATGTGATGTTGGCAAAGAATATTGAATATACCACAGACTGCCAAAAGAATGAGCAAATCTGTCTTGCAAGAAGTACAGCCAGAACGCTCCTTAGAAGCAAGAATGGCAAGACTGCATCTCACATACATTGGACATGTTATCAGGAGGGATCAGACCCTGGAGAAAGACATCATGCTTGGTAAAGTACATAGTCAGTGAAAAAGAGGAAGATCTTCAACAAGATGGATTGACACAGTGGCTACAACAATGGGCTCAAGCATAACAAAGATTGTGAGGATGGCGCAGCGGAACAGGCTGCATAAGCTCAATTATCGCCATTGCTTCCCACCATTGCTAGCCCCTGCTTCTTCTCGTGATTTTGTTGTTGTTGTTGTTATTCTTTCTCCCTCCTCCTATTCCAGTAAGATTGACTAAAGTTGCTCATTGGAGGGTGGCGGAACAAATCGATAACCCTCAAGGACTAGGATTAACTCATCTGCGACATGACAATCATGACTAACGGTGCCAGATAACCTTCAAGGATTGCCAGTAAGAAGTTAGATCATCTGGGGCATGAGAAACGTGACCACTGGAAGAGAAACTATAATCCTGTCCATATAAAAACTTTCAGCAGTCTACAGTCGGGGAGGCAGGTGTTTTGGAGGAGCTCATTCCCCTCTGTCTCCTGTATATCCATATACAATAAAACACTCTTGCTGCTCACCTCACCCCTATCTCAGTATTGGCTTCTTTGTCAGGCGGCTCAAATCCACAAACTGCGGTAACAGCAGGACCAGGCAGTGTTTTTGCTCTGCTATGAGTCGGAATCAACTCAAGGGCACCTAACAACAACAACAAGTTTAATTGAATGCTGGACATTGTGTATAAAAAGTAAAGGGGTTCCAGGTGATGTCATTCTCCTCCAGGAATGATTCCTTGTTTTCTACTACAAAAAGTTTTCATGCCTTAGCAAAAAAACAGACAATAGGGTGAGGGCTTTTCACCTCAGTCCAATGAGAAATTGAGCAGGGTAGGAACTGGGTTGCAGTTTTAGTCATATTCCATCTATCTCTGCTGTGTCCCTGTTTCCGGGTCATGCCTTCCTAGGTTTTTGACTGAAAGCCTGGCGGAACTGT
Source organism: Dugong dugon (assembly GCA_030035585.1). Taxonomy (NCBI): domain Eukaryota; kingdom Metazoa; phylum Chordata; class Mammalia; order Sirenia; family Dugongidae; genus Dugong; species Dugong dugon. Next base: position 6,503,805 of record CM057465.1, on the reverse strand, counting down.
GTCTCCTCAGCGCTGAAAGACTACAGGAGAGTGAGCTCTGCCTTCAGAGGTTCCAGCCCATATCTCCCACCTCCTGCGCAAGTAGCTTCACAATCTGGCAAATGTCTTCAATGCAGAGATTGGCAGCACGTTTGAGGCAGGTCTCCTCCTGGGCTGGTTTTTGTTTCCTAAGTACCACTCTGTCTCTCAGAAGATCTCACCTTATCTCCCCAGCTCTCCGCATGGCACCAGAACTCAGCAAATGTTTGTTGTTGTGTTGTGCCGTCGAGTCAATTTTCAACTCATAGCAACCCCATGTGACAGAGTAGAACTGCCCCATAGGGTTTTCTAGGCTGTAATTTTTATGGAAGCAGATTACCAAGTCTTTCTTCTGTGGACCTGCTGAGTGGGTTCAAACCACCCACTTTTTGGTTAGCAGCCAAGCACTTTACTTTTGTGCCACAAGGCTCCTTTCCACAAATGTACTACAGGGAAAACAGGCTGTGCCCCTGAATACCCTCAGATTTCCTTGCCACACTCTCCCATGTGACCACTCAAAAATTCTCTGGTTTTGAAAATATCCCCTGACATCTTCTTTGAACCAAACAACAGTTTAGTTTAATTATTAAAGAACGTTGGCCTTGATTATTGTGCTGTTTTAAAGATCTATCTATATGGGATCAAATTGACAACAGCAACTCAAACGGTTAGATAGGAAGCTTAGGGGGCAGTGAGACTATGTCACTGGGAAGAGAAAAATTCGGAAAAGGAAGGCGAGAACGATTGCACAATTTGGAGAATGTCATCAACGTCACTGGATTGTACATGTAGAAACTGTTGAATTGGTGTATGTTCTGCTGTATATATTTTCAACAACAGTACAAATACATTATTTAAAAAAAAAAATGATGATTCTAAGGGGAAAAAAACCAACATTCCTTGGTTTCTCTTTCCCCAGAGGACGCTCTCTGCCAGGAGAAGCCCAATCGTCAGCCCTCAGATGAAACAATGACTGGGATGATCAGCTCATCTCAGAAAGGGTCTTCTGTCTCTAGAAGTTAATCTAATCTAAGCCTCATCTTCCACAGCTGTTTACGGGTACCAGTTGCCATGGAGTTGATTCTAACTCATGGAGACCTCATGTGTGTCAGAGTAGAACAGTGCTCCATGGGGTTTTCAACAGCTGATTTTTCAGAAGTAGATCGCCAGGCCTCTGGGTGGAGTTGAACCTCCAACCTTTCAGTTAGCAGCTGAGCACATTCATCATTTGCACCACCCAAGGACTCTTGTCTGCCACGTTGTTGTTAGTTGCTGTTGAGCTGATTCTGCCTCATGGCGACCCCACACGTGCAGAGTAGAATTGCTCCATAGGGTTCTCAATGACTGATTTTTCAGAAATAGATCACCAGGTCTTTCTTCTGAGGCACCTCTGGGTGGACTCGAACCTCCAACCTTTTGGTTAGCACATGTAACCTTTTGGTTACACCACCCAGGGACTCCCCACAGCTGTTTGATGCCTTCAAAAGTGTGTTTTTTGTAATTTATCCTTTGTTTTCTAATTACTGGAGTGGGAACCTTGGCCTGCGGTGCCCTACTACTCACTCCAGTTTAGAAAGTAGAAAAAGGATGTCTGCCACAGAGTATAGCCACATATCTTCTTTAAAAAAATTCATGCTCAAATGAAAAAAGCTAAATACAAAATTGTATCTGTATCATGGTTAAACAAACAAACAACAACAAGCCCATTGCCATCCAGTTGGCTCCGATTCATAGTGACTGTCACGGATTGAGTTGTGTCCCCCCAAAAATGTGTGTCAACTTGGCTGGGCCACGATTCCCCGTATTGTGTGATTGTCCACCATTTTATCATCTGATGAGATTTTCCTCCGTGTTGTAAATCCTGCCTCTATGATGTTAATGAGGTGGGGTCAGTGACAGTTATGTTAATGAGGCAGGACTCAATCTACAAGATTAGGCTGTGTCTTAAGTCAATCTCTTCGGAGACATAAAAGAGAGAAGGGAGCAGAGAGATGAGGAGACCTCATACCACCAAGAAAGCAGTGCCAGGAGAAGAGCGTGTCCTTTGGACCCAGGGACCCTGTTCACAGAAGCTCCTATACCAGGGGAGGATTGATGACAAAGACCTTCCTCCAGAACCAACAGAGAGAGAAAGTCTTCCCCTGGAGCTGGCACCTTAAATTTGGACTTCTAGCCTCCTAGACTGTGAGAGAATAAACTTCTGTTTGTTGAAGCCCCCCACTTGGGGTCTTTCTGTCCAGCAGCGCTAGCTGCCCCATAGGGTTTCCAGCGCTGTAATCATTAGGGAAACAGATTGCCAGGCCTTTTTCCTGCAGAGCTGCTGGTGAGTTTGAATGGCTGACCTTTCCATTAGCAAAGGATGTAAGTGCTTTCATGACTGTATCCTGACACGCTGATTACAACAGTAAGAGCCCCTTATGCAGGTGAGCAAGAACCAGAGAGGAACACAGACAAACTGAGCCTGATGGGGTGGGCTGCTGTGATTGGGGGCCAACTTTTCTCTGTGCTTTTGATTTCCTTTAAGATGATTAAAATGTGGTTTATAAAGTTTTCAAATATATTATTTTGGAAATCCAGGCTTGGCTCTGTGGTTCCACCTAGGCCTGCTTCCGAGATTGTGTCCCAGCTCCCATAACTGGGTCACTGTCCCTCCAGTCTCCCCATCTGAGTCTCCTGATATGATTACTTACTCTCTCAGAGAATCCCCACACCTCATCTGGTCCCAACTTCCTCCTTACCAGCTCTCTTAGGAAGGAGGAGAACTAACCAGGCTGATCCATTGGGGTCTCATGTCCCTCCTGATGTCTTAGTGGATCACGTGCTGGACTTGGAACCAGGCGAGCTGGGTGAGATCCAGGGTCAGTGTCTCACTGGCTACGTGACATCCGGTAACCCATTTGGCCTTTCTGAACCTCAGTTTCTCCATCTGTAAAGTGGGCACGATACTTCTATCTAAGTGGGTTGCTTGAGGAGTCAGGGCCCTGCCATTTCAGCCATGGACCCTGGTGGCCTGCAGCCTTCCCTTGAACATGGGCAGAAGTGCATGGTGGCTGCAGAGGCTCAGGGCCACTTATGGAGGGCCACACGCTCGTCCGGGGGGCCTGGAGTTATCTGAGTAAATACATCCACACTTCCGGCACTTGCACTCACTCCTCTACCGCACAGAACACTAACTGGGGGTGGACACAGGATAAATGTGCACTTTCTCCAGGCCAGCCCTGAGCTGGGGGCCCCGAGATGATCAGGGTGCAGCCCCACCCCGGGTGAGAGAGATAGACGAGCAGGCCATATAATATTTCACAAATGCTGCCTTGACCCAGTCTGGGGTCCTAGCTAAATGCCAGTGAGTTCCCCTTCTTGAGCAGCTAATGGAGCCCCTTCTTGGGCTCTCACACTCCTGGGCCACCGTGCACCTGTCCTAATTCCCTAGGGGCCAGGTACCCAACACTAGGGACAACCCCTGTGCCCCAGAACCTGTGGAAATATTCAAAATTCCCAATCCCCCGAAAGCTAGAGAAACCTAGCTCCCCCGCTCTCCTTATATACATAAGCTGTCTCCTACAATTCCAGACCACTGCCCGTCTGTCAGTGTGTCATACCATGGTGGCTGGCGTGTTGCTGGGATGCTGGGAGCTATGCCACTGGTATTTCAAATACCATCAGGGTTACCCATGGTGGACAGGTGTCAGCAGATCTTCCAGACCAAGACAGACTAGGAAGAAAGGCCTGGTGATCTGCTTCTGAAAATCAACCAGCGAAAACCCTGTGGACCACAACAGAACACTGTTTGACACAGTGCTGGAAGATGAGCCCCCTAGGTTGGAAGGCATTCAAAATACACAGTGGCCCCAATAATGGACTCCAGCATACCAACGATTGTGAGGATGGTGCAGGATCAGGCAACATTTCATTCCGTAGTACACGAGGCTGTTGTGAGTTGGAGTCTACCCAACAACTAACAACAACAATTCTAGCTTGCTGTTGCCTTGTCCCCTGGTGCAAACCCCTGAGCGGCCCTGGTTGTTGTGGCCTGCTGTGCTGTGAACACAGTGACTGTGAATGTAACAGATCTGCGTTTCCATCTGCCCTGTCTTGATTCGCGTTCAACCTCATCGTACTTCTGACTTTACGTTACCTCACATTAAAACAACAGAGACCCGTGGAGCCCAGAGGAGGCTGGCAGAGACGGAGCATGCGTCCTGACTTCCCTGCCCCCTCACAGACCGCCCAACCCGTCCCACGTCCGCAGGCTGATGCCCGTCACAGCGGCAAACCCCAAATCCTAGAGGGTTGGAGGTTCACGGAGGTCTGAAATACGAGAATGCATGAAATGTGGGCGTGAATGAAGGCAGCCCTGCAAATTGTGAAACCCGAGACGCAGTGGGCTTTTTCCCATTTGGCAGTAGACGCTACATATGTTGTATTCAGACTGAAACAGAAAAGCAAGGTAAAGTGGATCCCTGCCACCGTGGCGAGATCCTTCCCTCCAGTATCTGACTGTGTCCCTCCAACCTCAAAGCTTCTGTTTGTGATGGGGCAGGAGCAGGGGGTGCAGAGGTGTCCCACCCCTGAAATCACACTGCTGCCTGAACCAGTCAGGGACACTTGGGGCAGCTTTGGAAGGGTGACAGTGAATTTGCTAGGGAGGGGAAAGGGCCAGCCAGGAGAGGAACGGCAGCCACAGGCAAAGGGAGAACAGGGAGGAAGGACATACCGTGCCTCGAATGTAAACTCCATTCCCCAGAGGGTCAGCCCCATGGAGGCAGGGTTATTGTCTGTTTGGTTCACTTCTGCACCTAGAACAGTGCCTCGTACATAGTTGCTGTTGTTAACTGCCGTGGGGTGGGCCCCCAACTCATGGTGACCCCACGCACAACAGAATCAGGCTGTTGTGATCCATAGGGTTTTCATCAGCTGATTTTCAGAAATAGATCACCAGGCCTTTCTTCCTAGTCCATCTTAATCTGGAAGCTCTGCTGAAACCTGTTCACATCATAGCAACATGCAGGTGGTGGCTCTTCTCCCTCCTCCTCCTTCTTCTGAACTTGCCCTTGTCACACAGGTCCCACATGCCAAGCACAGGGCTAAACACTTTCCACAATTTATCCAACAAAAGCCAGCACCCGTACGGGATAGCTTTCATTATCCTTTTCCACAAAGCAGTGACTGAAGCTCAGAGTGGGTGAGTGACTTGTCTAAGGTCACCCAGCTAGTGAGAGGTAGAGGCAGCATTCCAGCTCAGGCCTGTGAGGGCGAAGTCATGCTCTGAACCACCAAGAACCACTGCTGGGTGCAAACAGGTGGACGTGGCCCTCTCCCTGTCCCTTGGGCTCTGTGCATACAAGGGGAGTCCTGGTGGCTTTGATGTGTGGTTTGTGTGACACACTTGTTTCCATCTGGGAGACGGGGAGCGGGTTTCATGAGGCCAGGAGCATGACCCACTCGCCCACGTGCCCCGCGTGCTCTCCTCTCCGTCCCCACCTGACACACTTCCGTTTCTCCTTCTCTGAGAGGCCTCCCTGCTCCTCGCAGCCCCCCTTCTCCAGGCTCCTGTGTTTCTCCCTGGTCCTAGATGCCTCGAGGCTGCTGGCCTGATGCCACCAGGCCTCTGGTGTCCAGCACAGGGCCTGGCACGGGTGTGGGCCCCGTGTTTGCTGAATAAATGAATGAACAAACAAAATGAATCTACTCCAGCGTGAATCAGTTCTGAAGCACCAGAGGAAACAGGCGATCTGGAGTTGGAGGGACTAGACTGAGTTTTAGTTTTGCAACTTAATAACTCAGGCATGTCCCTTCACCCGTCTGAGTCTCAGTTTTCTCATCCATAGAACGGGGACAATTTGAGGCAAATAGAGGTGAAAGTACTTTGTAAGCTGTGCGCTGCCACATGGTTACGAGACAGGATGACCGTGGTGCCCAAGCCCAGGGTTCAGGGAAAGCCTGTTGGGTGTGCTCCTTGCTGAGCAAAGCTGTCGTTGTTAGTTGTGGTGGGTCGGCCCCAACTCGTGGTGACCTTATGTAAAAGGGAACACAATGTTGCCGGCTCCTCTGCCATCTTCACTGGTATGTTTGAGTCCATTTTTGCAGCTATTGTGTGGTGCCTTCCAACCTAGGGGCCTCATCTTCCAGCACTATACCGGACAATGTACTGTTGGGATCCATAAGGTTTTCATTGGCTGATTTTCAGAAATCGATAGCCGGGCCTTTCTTCCTAGTCTGTCTTATTCTGGAAGCTCCGCTGAAACCTGTCCACCATGGGTGACCCTGCTGGTATTTGAAATACCGGTGGCATAGCTTCCAGCCTCACAGCAACATGTAAGCCACCACAATACAACGAACTGACAGGTGGTTGCAAAGCAAAGGTACTTCTCAACGCTCACAAGCAATCCGCTGTCAGAGATTCCCCTAACACATGAGTCCATCCAAAAGATGGCTGAGTGACTTTTGAAAAACACTACAGACAGGACTCAGCACCAGCAATTTAGTGCAGTGAGTTTGCTCCGGCTGCATGGGCCCCCACACTTGCAGCTGGGACCTATGAGGAAATGTCAGGCTGTTAATTAGAACCATTTGTCCTTCCAGCTAACGGCAGGTGGCGGGCCAACTCAGAAAGAGATGTTCATTACAGCAGTGTGTGTCCTTCGACCCCTTCATCTGACTTCTGGGAATCTGCCCTGAAAAAATAACCCCAAATATGGAAAGGCTTATGAACAATAAACGGTCTTTGCAGGCTTTCTTTTAGCAGCAAGAAAACTGGAATCAACCTGAATATTCGAGAGGGGAATGAGTCGAGTGATGTTTACCCAACTTGATGGCATCTCACTGCCAGCTGAGAAGGAATTGTTATGAAGGCTATGTAGCAGCGTGGAGAAGGTTTACCATAGGACGTAAACTGATGAAATCAGGTTACAAAAACATGTACCCTGAGATCAGCTATGTAAACTATGCATATAAAGTACTGGAAATAAATACAGCATAATTCTGGTTGTGTTAGGAGGGTAGGGTGATGGGAAGTCTTTGCCTCCACTTTCCATTTTCTGCAATGTGGTTATAGTTAAAATTATATTATAAACCTAAAAATAGAAAACAGAAAAACAATGGCTAGTGTTCCCAGGGCAGAGAAGGAATTTATGAATTTGTAAAAACAGGTTGTGACATGGCCTGTTAAAAAAATTTTTTTTTAATGAACAAATACTGCGTGTACAGGGTAAAAAACATTCCATACAGAAAAGTATTCAAGTACTGTCATCTTACCGAGACTGCCAGGGAGGTGCAAATGGTTAACACACGTGTGTCTTAGTCATCTAGCACCGCTGTAACAGAAATGCCACAAGCGGATGGCTTTAACAAAGAGAAATTTATTCTCTCACAGTCTAGGAGGCTAGAAGTCCGAACTCAGGGCGTTACCTCCAGGGGAAGGCTTTTTCTCTCTCTGTCGACTCTGGAGGAAAGTCCTTGTCATCAGTCTTCCCCTGGTCAAGGAGCTTCTCAGTGCAGGGACCCCGGGTCCAAAGGACACGCTCTTCTCCTGGCACTACTGGTATGAGGTCCCCCATCTCTCTGCTTCCTTCTCTCTTTTGTATCTCAAAAGAGACTGACTTAAGACAAAACCAAATCTTATAGATTGAGTCCTGCCTCATTAATATAGCTGCCGCTAACCCCACCTCATTAGCATCATAGAGGTAGGATTTATAACATTGAGGAAAATCACATCAGATGACAACATGGTGGACAATCACATAATATGGAGAACCATGGCTTAGCCAAGTTGGCACATATTTTAGGGGGACACAATTCAATCCATAACACTTGGCTGCTAACTGAAAGCTTGGAGGTTCAAGTCCACCTAGAGGCACCTCAGAAGAAAGGCCTGGCAATCTGCTTCTGAAAAATCAGCCATTGAAAACCCAATGGAGCACAGTCTTACTCTGACACGTATGGAGCTGTCACAAAGTGGAGTAGACTCAATGGCAACTTTTTTTTTTTTTTTTAAATAAAACAGCCTTCTCCTTCCAATATTTTATCCATGTTTATATATGTTTTAACAAAGCCTGGTATATATACCATTTAAGTTCTGCTTTTATTTTATTTATAAAATGAGCACCTCAGTTGCACGAGGTCTTCATATTTATAAATTTAAAGGCCTACATAATATTCCACAGTGAGGACGTATCCTATATTTACTCAACTATTCTTCTAGTGTTCTTGTTAGGTGCCTTCGAGTTGTTTCCAACTCATAGCAACCCTATGTACAAAGAACAACGCGATGCCCCGTCCAGTGACATCCTCACAATCATTGCTGTGCTTGAGCCCCTTGTTGTAGCCAGTGCGTCAGTCCATCTCATTGAAGATCTTCCTCTTTTTCATTGACCCTCTGCTTTACCGAGCTTGATGTCCCTCTCCAGGGTTTGGTCCCTTCTGATAACATGTCCGAAGTACATGAGATGAAGTCTTGCCATCCTCAGTGCTAAGGAGCATTCTGGCTGTACTTCTTCCAAGACAGATTTGTTCTTTCTTCTGGCAGTCCATGGGATAGTCAATATTCTTCACCAACACCATAATTCAAAGACGTCAATTCTTTTTCCGTCTTCCTTACTCATTGTCCAGCTTTCACATGCATATGAGGTGATTGAAAACACCATGGCTTGAGTCAGGCACACTTTAGTCCTCAAATTGAAATGTTTGCTTTTCAACACTTTAAAGAGGTCTTTTGCAGCAGATTTGCCCAATGCAATACGTCCTTTGATTTCTCGACTGGTGCTTCCATAGGCGTTGATCGTGGATCCAAGTAAAATGAAATCCTTGACAACGTCAATCTTTTCTCTGTTTATCATGATGTTGCTTATTGGTCCAGTTGTGAGGATTTTTGTTTTCTTTATGTTGAAGTGTAATCCATACTGAAGGCTGTAGTCTTTGATCTTCATCAGTAAGTGGTTCAAGTCCTCTTCACTTTCAGCAAGCAAGGTTGTGTCATCTGCACATCGCAGGTTGTTAGTGAGTCTTCCCTCTTCTGATACCACGTTCTTCTTCATATAGTCCAGCTTCTCAGATTACTTGCTCAGCATACAGATTAAGTATGGTGAAAGGAAGCAACCCTGATGCACACCTTTCCTGATTTTAAACCACACAATCTCCCCTTGCTCTGTTCGAATGACTGCCTCTTGGTCTATGTACAGGTTCTATATGAGCACAATTGTTCTGGAATTCCCATTGCATTGTGCAAATCTGCTGCAACGGACCTCTTTAAAGTGTTAAAAAGCAAACATGTCCATTTGAGGACTAAGGTACGCCTGCCTGACCCAGGCCATAATATTTTCAATCGCCTCATATGCGTTTGAAAGCTGGACAATGAATAAGGAAGACCAAAGAAGAATTGATGCCTTTGAATTATAGTGTTGGCAAAGAATATTGAATATAACATAGGCTTCCAGAAGAAAGAACAAGTCTGTCTTGGAAGACATACAGCCCTAGTGCTCCTTGGAAGTGAGGATGGTGAGACTTCGTCTCATGTACTTTGGACATGCTATCAGGAGGGACCAGTCCCTGGAGAAGAACGTCATGCTTGGTGAAGTAGAGAGTCAGTGAAAAAGAAGAAGACAGTCTACAAAATGGACTGACACAGTGGCGGCAACAAGGGGCTCAAGCATAACGATGATTGTGAGGATGGTGCAGGACTGGGCAGTGTTTCCTTCTGCTGTACACAGGGTCGCTCTGAGTCGGAGCCAACATGAAGGCACCTAAGAACCACAACAACATGTATGTAAACCCTTATAGCTTTCCTTTATATCAGTGTCTTAGCTACCTAGTACTACCATAACAGAAATACCACAAGTAGATGGCTTTAACAAACAAACTTATTTTCTCACTGTTTAGGAGGCTAGAAGTCTGAATTCAGGGCGCCAGCTCCAGGGGAAGGCTTTCTCTCTCTGTTGCCTCTGGAGGCAGGTCCTTGTTATTGATCTTCCCCTGGTCTAGGAGCTTCTCAGTGCAGGGACCCCAAAGGATGCACTCTGCTTCAGGATCCTCTTGCTTGATGGTAATGAGATCCCTCTCCTCTCTGCTTGCGTCTCTGTTTTGTATCTTAAAAGAGATTGACTCAAGATACGACCTTATCTTTAGATTGTGTCCTGCCTCATTAACATAACCGCCTCATATCCTACCTCATTAACATCATAGAGGTCAGGATTTACAACACAGAGGATAAGCACATCAGATCACAAAATGGAAGACAACCACACAATACTGGGAATCATGGCCTAGCCAAGTTGACACACATTTTGGGGGGACACAATGGAATCCGTAACAATCAGCAGTAACAAATTAGAAAACATGATGGAAAAATATTCCACTCAAAATGACATATTTCTGAAGAAAGAAGAGTATTCCTTCAAGGTTTAATTTGCAAACCCAGAAACTTTGTCTCACACCTGGCAGCCACCCTGTTTTCATTTGTTTAGTTTTTTTTAATCGGATGTAACTTATATACAATAAAACACACAAGTCTTAAGTGTACAGCTCTTTGAATTTACACACACAGAGACACACGTGTAAAATATGCACATACATCCCCATGTTACCACCGCCCACATCAAGGTCTAAAACGTTTCCAGTACCCCAAGACCCTTCCTCACACTTTTTGATTCCATACTCACACACAAAGGTTGTTGCGGTTAGCCGCCATTGAGTCAGCCCCAGATTCATGGCAACCCCACGGACAATGGAAGGAAATGCAAGAGGTAACCAGCAAAAAAGACGAAGCGCTTCAGAGAGATAGATTGACACAGTAGCTGTAACTATGGGCTCAAATACAGCAACGATTGTGAGGCTGGCACTGTACATGGCAGCACTTTGTTCATTTGTACCTGGGGTCACCATGGCTCACAACTGACTCAACGGCACCTAACGACAGCATAAACTTATGCTGAGCCCCACAGAAATGCAATCTTACAGTGTATACTTGTTTGTACAACTTTCACTCAACATTATTCCTGTAAGATTCATCCATGTTGTTGCATGTAGCAATATTCATTATTTTTTTATTGCAGAGTGATATTCCATACACCTCAGTCTAGTTCAGGGGTAGATTAATCACCTTCCATGCGGGGAGACCTGGGTTCCATTCCCGGCCAATGCACCTCTTTGTGCAGCCACCGCTCACCTGTCAGTGGAGGCTTGCGTGTTGCTGTGACACTGAACAGGTTTCAGCAGAGCTTCTGGACTAAGACAGACTAGAAAGAAGGGCCTGGTGATCTCCAAAAGTCAGCCGGTGAAAACCCTATGGCTCACAATGGTCAGATTCACAACTGATCATGGGGATGGCGGTTTCATTTGGGGAATTCGGGGCCAGCATTTCATTCCATCGTGCATGAGGTTGCCACGAGTCAGGGGCCAACTCGACAGCAGCTAGCAACAACAACAACAAAGTGTTAGTGGACATTTGGGTTGCTTCCAGCTTTGGGCTCCTCTGAATGAAGCTGCCGTCCCATTTGTCTGGGTCTTGGGTGGACATACATGCTCACTTCCATTCCACTGGGCACTTACCCAGGAGGGAACTGCTGAGTTGGGGTCTACCGTGTTAGCTTTAGTAGCTCCTGCCCATTTCCCGTCCCCTCTTTAGGTTTTGAGTTCACAGCTCAGCCCAAACTGCTGCTTAGCACGTAGTTCCTTCTCAACGCCATGTCATTTGTCACCCATTCAGATCAGAGTGCCTCTTACAGGCAGCACCGGCCCAGGACGTGCCTGTGATTTGAAGTAAATCTTACCCCTTGTTATGGATTGAATTGTGTCCCCCAAAAATATGTGTTGTAAATTCTAACCCCTATATGGGGCAGTTCTACTCTGTCTTGTACGGTAGCTATGAGTTGGAATGGATTTGATGGCAATGGGTTTTTTATACCTGTGGTTATAGTCCCATTTGGGAGCGGGTTCTGCTTGTTGTGCTAATGAAGCAGGATTAGTGTAGGGTTTGTCTTAAATCAATCTCTTGAGATATAAAAGAGTAGATTAAGCAAACAGCTAAAAAGCAGAGATGGGAAAGATAGATGCCACGCCACATGAAGATCACCAAGGAGCCAAGAAACAGAAGCTGAAGAGACAAGGAGCTTCCCCCACAGCAAACAGAGAGAAAGCCTTCCCCTGGAGCTGGCGCCCTGAGTTCAGGCTTCTAGTGTCCTAAATAGTGAGAAAATAAATTCCTGTCTGTTGAAGCCACTCCCTTGCGGTATTTCTGTTACAGCAGCACTAGAGAACTAAGATATCCCTCCATCAGCTTTTGGGGGCGTGCCAAGAAGGCAGGGTCAGGACCACATGATAATCAGGGAGACTGCCTAGGGAAGCAGGGAGGTGGAGTTTCCCTGAGCTGAGTCTAGGGGAGGTTCTTCCTGCTCAGGAGTGAAGGAGGGACCCCAAAGGGGCAGTGACTAGGCGCAGGGCTGGAGGCGAGTGGCAGGCTGCCCCACAGGACTACACTGGGGTTAGGGATGGCTGGACTCCTGGCCCCCGAACAGCTACCTCTCTACCCTGCAGCCCCCTCGGCGGTAACACAGGGGGACAAACGTCTGTCTCAGGGTTGTCGGGATGCTGTGCACGACTCTGACTCCAAAACCCAAAAAACCAAGCCCGTTGCCATGGAGTTGATTCTGACTCACGGCAACCCCACGCGTTACAGAGTAGAACTGTGCTCCGTAGGGTTTTTTCAGCTGTAATCTTTAAAGAAGCAGATTGCCAGGCCTTTCTTCCAAAGCGGCACTGGGTGGGTTTGAACCGCCAGCCTTTAGGTTAGTAGTGCAAACTATTTTCACCACGCAGGGACCTCATGCTGACTACAGGCTGTGTTAATTGCCAGCTGCTGGGAACACAGCTTCCTCCAAGCATGTCTGGAACCAGGATTTACTGAGCACCGATGACAATCTCAACCAGCAAGGGGACAGCATCCATGAGGCCACACGGTGCCTGTCCTGGAGGACTCATGGGCTAGCAAGGGAGAGAAATTCAGCACACCCACAAGGAAATAAGAAGTGCAGAGCAGAATATGTGTCATAAAGGGGACGATGAACGGGGCAGGATGGGGAACATCGGGGCTTGGGAACTTGGGTTAGCAAGACGAGCAGGAAATGTTGTCTGCGGAGGGGGTGTCTCCACTGAGACTGAGGCAGGGAAGGGAGGGTGCACTTGGGTGTTCCAGGACCATGCGGAGGCCAGGCAGGGGCTGCCACACAGAGAGCGAGGGGCCACATGTGGCCGGAGGTATGGGTGGGCAGGGTCAGGACACGCCACCCACTGTTTGCAAACCACTGAGCGAGGGACTTGGCGGGGGCAACGGTCCATGCAAGAATCGCAGAAGTCTTTTCCTCCAGAGGCTCAGCAGCGTCAATGCCATTTCTTTCTTCCATTTTTTTTTCTGACTTGGGGAGGAACAGTCCACGTGTGCCAATAATGGCCTTTCAAACAAACCAAGAGTTATTTGTTATCAGAGGAGAGTGACCAGTTGTTCTTCTTCTCTGAGATGGGAAAAAGCTGGTCTGTCACAGCAGGACATAATGAATGACTTCCTGCTTGGAGCAGATTCCGATGGGTGTGTGTCATCTTGCTCTGGAACCAGGGTTAGTGGGGGGGCGGGGAGGGGGGCTCTTCTGGCCCCTAACTCCCCAAACGAAACCTCCCTGAAAACCTGTCCCATCTTCTGCAAACTACAAGCAAATGTACTCCTGGTTAGTTCTTGACTTGTACATAAAGACCCGCTAGAGAAATGACTAGAATCTAATGCCAGAAGCATGTCTCTCCTGGTAAAGTAGTGCGCTGCCTTTGATCAGAAAACAGGAACTGTGCTCTTAATTTGATTTTTGCTTTGGTTGCCAAGAAACTCAGAGGCAGGTTTAGGGGTAGCAATTATATCAGTCCAATTTTCGAGTACAATTATTTCTCCCTACCTCAGTTGTTCAAAGAGAGAAAGAGAAGGAGAGAGGGAGAAAGGAAGGAAAGAAAGAAAAGAAAAAAGATCAACTTTAAAAAATGAACGGTAACAATTTTACACCTAAGTTCACTAGTCAAACACAACATTCGCTTTCATTTAATTCCCTGTTGATCTTTAGCCTCATGAACACATAATTATAATTATGACTGTGATCAGCAGTGATTATGATTATACTCATAATTGCAGTGTGGACCTAGACACACACATTACACACAATTTTGTTTCCTAGTGTTACACGTAACATTTGTTAACAAACATGTTGCCATATTTCTACTTAGGTATCCTCTTCTTTCTTTTCAACCATGACACAATATTCCATTGAATTGCTGGTGTACTGATACAGTTGAATCCGATTCTACATACTATAAACCAAAAGGGAAGAACACACTCAGCATTTCTCAAACTGAAAGAACTGAAGAAAAAATTCAAGCCTCGCGTTGCAATAGTGAAGGATTCTATGGGCAAAATAGTGAACAACGCAGGAAGCATCAAAAGGAGATGGAAGGAATACACAGAGTCACTGTACTAAAAAGAATTGGCCAATGTTCAACCATTTCAGGAGGTAGCATGTGATCAAGAGCCGATGGTACTGAAGGAAGAAGTCCAAGCTGCGCTGAAGACGTTGGTGAGAAGCAAGGCTCCAGGAACTGACAGAATACCAACTGAGATGTGTCGACAAGCAGATGTAACTCTAAAAGTGCTCACTCGTCTATGCCAAGAAATTTAGAAGACAACCTATGGGCCGTCTGACTGGAAGAGATCCATATTTGTGCCCATTTCAGAGAAAGGTGATCCAACAGGATGTGGAAATTATCAAACAATATCACTAATGTCACACGCAAGTAAAATTTTGCTGAAGATCATTCAGAAATGGTTGGAGCAGTACATCGACAGGGAACTGCCAGAAAGTCAAGCTGGATTCAGAAGAGGACTTGCAATAAGGAATATCATTGTTGATGTCAGATGGATTTGGTTGAAAGCAGAGAATTCCAGAAAGATATTTACCTGTGTTTTATTGACTATGCAAAGACATTCAGCTATGTGGATCATAACAAATTATGGATAACGTTAAGAAGAATGGGAATTCCAGAACACTTAATTGTGCTCATGAGGAACCTGTACACAGACCAAGAGGCAGTCGTTTGAACAGAACAAGGAGATACCGTGTAGTTTAAAGTCAGGAAAGCTGTGCATCAGGGTTGTATCCTTTCACCATACTATTTCAATATGCATGTTGAGCAAATAATCTGAGAAGCTGGACTATATGAAGAAGAACGCGGCATCAGAAATGGAGGAAGACCCACGAACAACCTGCAATGTGCAGATGACACAAGTTTGCTCGCTGAAAGTGAAGAGGACTCAATGCACTTACTGATGAGGCTCAAAGACCACAGCCTTCAGTATGGATTACACTTCAACATAAGGAAAACAAAAATCCTCACAACTGGACTGACAAGGAACATCATGATAAACAGAGAAAAGATTGACGTTGCCAAGGATTTTGTTTTACTTGGGTCCACAATCAACGCCCATGGAAGCAGCAGTCAAGAAATCAAAGGGCATATTGCACTGGGCAAATTTGCTGCAAAAGATCTCTTTAAAGTGTTAAAAAGCAGAGATGTCACTTTGAGGACAAAAGTGCACCTAACCCAAGCCGTAGTATTTTCAACTGCCTCATATGCATGCGAAAACTGGACAACGAATAAGGAAAACTGAAGAATTGATGCCTTTGAATTACGGTGTTGGCAAAGAATATTGAATATCCCATGGACTGTCAGAAGAATGAACAAATCTGTCTTGGAAGAAGTACAGCCAGAATGCTCCTTAGAAGCGAGGATGGCGAGACTTCGTCTCATGTACTTTGGACATGCTATCAGGAGGGACCAGTCCCTGGAGAAGGACATCATTCTTGGTAACGTAGAGGGTCAGTGAAAAGAGGAAGACCCTCAACAAGATGGATTGACACAGTGGCTGCAACAATGGGCTCAAGCATAACAACAATTGTGAGGACAGTGCAGGACCATGGCAGTGTTTTTCCTGTTGTGCACAGGGTCACTATGAATTGGAGCCAACTCGATGGCACCTAACAACAATAAATGGGCTATTCTTGGACATTGGGTATTTGATAGACTTTTCCTCTTATAAATAACTCTGCTCTCACAAAAATAAATGAGTAAAGGAGACAAGTAAAGTCACAAAAAGAAACACAAACGGCTAGTGAGCCCATGGAGTCACTGGGTGGTATACTTGGCTGCTAACTGAAAAGTTGGAGGTTTGAATCCACCCAGAGGTGCCTCAGAAGAAATGCCTGGTGTTCTACTTCCAAAAAATCAACCACTAAAATCCTTATGGAGTACAGTTCTACTGTGACACAATGAAGTCACGAGGAGTTGGGGCCAACTCAGCAGCCACTAGTTAGGGGCTAGTGATAGCGGCAGTAACATTCTCACCTTCCATGCAGGAGATCTGGGTTCGAGTCTCAGCCAATGCTCCTCATGTACAGCCACCATCCGTCTGTCAGTGAAGGCTTGCGTGTTGCTATGATGCTGAACAGTTTTCAACAGAGCTTTCAGACGAAGACGGACTAGGAAGAAAGGCCTAAGGATCTACTTCCAAAAGATAAGCCAATGGAAACTCTCTATGGATTACAACGGTCTGATCCCGTTGTGCACGGGTCCCCATGAGTCAGGGGCCGACTTGACAGCCCCTAACAACGACGACAAGGTAATAAGGTAACCTGTGACTGTTTCATGGATTTTATTACTCATGGTAAAAGCGGTAGCCAGAGCTTCAGCATGATCCTGCACCAGTTCCCCACGCCCCCCGAGTTCAACAGGGCAACGTAAAGGGTTCATCACAGGTGCCTGCTCACTCAGTGGACTGCATTGCAGGACAGAGACACTGAGTTTGCAGAATTCACTGCTTTCATGGTAAGCCTGTCTGGAGGGGGACGTTACCTCATCCCTCAAGGTTGCTCGCTGCAAGCACAACTCTGAAAACTTGCCCAGGTACAGAGCGACCAGGGCCTTGTATCCTTGGCACAGCCAGCAAGAACCTGTGGATGCTCAGGGCCATGACTGATGGTCTCTTCCAACACCTGGACTGCAGGAATTGCAGGCCTTTAATTTTCCAGTGGGCCTCTGAAAGCTGGGGTCTACCCAGAACTGGGAAGTCCCTGGGTGGCACACAAGGTTAAAGTGCTCAGCTGCTGATGGAAAGGTTGGAAGTTCAAGTCTACCCAGATGCGCCTTGGAAGAAAGACCTGGCAATCTACTTCCAAAAAATCAGCCATTAAAAACCCTATGGAGCACAGTTCTACTCTGACACACGTGGGGTTGCCACGAATTGGAACCAAATCAGCAGCAACTGGTTTTTACCCAGAAATGGAGAGGGGGTGTCTAGAACTACAGCCTGTGGTTTTTGTAGGTTGACAAACTGAGGCCCAGAAGGGAACTTGCCCAAAGCCAGCAGCCAGAGAGCCAGTGGGAGATCAAGACTCACACTGCCCTGCTCTGGTCCCAAGGGCACATCATGACTGCCGCCCCCACCCCGGCTGTCACCGCCGTCTTGGCACCCAACAGGGAACTGTGCGGAGTTCACAGGCTTGGACCCCTCCACGTGTGACACCATGTCCTTCTCTTCTCAGAACCATCTGAAAGCCTGTGACAGATCCATTGGAGAGACAAGTAAATGAGTCACCAAGAGGTTGAGTAACTTGCACAAGGCCATGCAGCCAGGACGCAGCGGAGCCTGGGCTGGAACCTGGGTGGTCTGACCGTGGAGCCTGCACCTGGCCCTCGTTCCCAGCAATCTAGGGCAGGACCCGACTTGCCCATCTGGGGCGGGGTGGGGGGAGAGTTCTCACTTTGATGTCTATTTTCCCAACATCTGGCAGCTGACTTTCTTGCTTTGGGAAGGACTGGAGGCTGGGCTGGGTTTAACTTGTCTCATGGTTCGATCCATGTGTTCCTTGCCAAGGCATTAGCCACAGGGACGAGAAGATCTGGAGAGGCTGGGGACGGCAGGGACCCGAGTGAGTGGCTAAAAAGGGATGAGGCCCAAAAAAAGACCAGACTTACTGGCCTGACAGAGACTGGAGAAACCCCAAGATTATGGCCCCTGGACACCCTTTTAGCTCAGTAATGAAGTCACTCTCGGGGATCATCGTTCAGCCAAAGATTAGACAGCCCCGTAAAACAAAACGAGACTAACGGGGCACACCAGTCCAGGGACAAGGACTAGAAGACAGGAGGGGGCAGGAAAGCTGGTAATAGGCAACCCAAGTCTGAGAAGGGACAGTGTCGACATGTCATAGAGTTGTTAACCATTGTCATAAAAAAAATGTGTACTGTTTAATGAGAATCTATTTGTTCTGTAAACCTTCATCTAAAGCACAATAAAAAATAAAAATAAAAAGGGGTGAGGCCTAAGAACCAGAGTGCAGGGGTGGATCTTCAGGACAGCTGAGGAGAGGCCTCCAGGGCGCCCTCGCCTCCGGCCTCTTCCGTCCCCCGCCTGCTGCGGGCCAGGGGGACGCTCTCCCCTCTGAGGAGTCCCTCTGTGTGCTAAGGCAGTGCTGGGGGCCCGAGTTCGTGTTTGCAAGAGTGAATGAGCAACACCCATCCCTGCTGGCCCCGCTTCCTCCCTCCATTCCCTGCTCGGCCACTCTGGGCCCCACCACTCCCTCCTCAGCCTCAGAAAGGGCCAATGGTCACCCTCCTCTCACCCTAGCGGGTCGTCCCAGTCCTGACCTCCCTGACCACTCGGCTGCATTCGGCATTGCCCCCAGAATCACTCCTCGAGAACTTCCAGGACAGCCCCTTCCTCTGGCTTCCCTCCTACCTCTCTGGCTGCTTCTTCCTTTCTGGGCCCCCCAGGGTTCCTCCCAGCCACCTTCACTTGGTACTCCAAACCCTTTCCAGATCATTCTAATTCTCCAGTGGTCTAGAAAATCTATATACCGAGGAGTCACCAATCTGGTTCCAGCTCAGAGCCCCCTTCCACCCCACTTCCAGCTGGCTGCAGGAGCCCACCCCACCCAAGGTCAAAATGCCTTGGATAGTCTTCTGGAGCTTCCCAGGATCTCTCGTGCCTCTAAGTCTTTGCACATGCTGTTCCCACTGCCCAGAAAACCCTTCACGCTCTTCCCTGCCTGGGAAAGTCCCGCTCGCTGGTCTTCCTAGGGCCAGCCACGGGTCACCTCCTCCAGGAAGGCTTCCTTAACCTAGGAGGCAGGTAGCGAGTGGGCCTTTTCCATTAGCTTTCCAGGGCTCTCTGCAAGTCTCGAATTTATGAAGCATCCCGTTTTTGCTTTTTTTGGTGTCTGTTTGTTTTGTTTTACATTTAACATTCATTCAGAGAAAGGCACATATCATAAGCGAACACCTTGATGAGTTTTCACAAACTGAACCTAATCTTTCAACCAATACTTGGGTTTAAGAAACAGAGGACCTAAGTAGCTCCCCCCACCCCCGAAAGCCCTCTCATGCCTCCTCCCAGCCACTAACACACCCTAAGAATTATCACTCTCCTGATTTCTAACCTACATTATATAAATGAGACTATGAAGTGTAGCAGCCCTGGTGGCGCAGTGGTTAACCACTCAGCTGCTAAATGAAAGGTCATGGGTGAAAGATGTGAAGATTCCAGCCTTGGAAACCTGTGGGGCAGATCTACTCTGTCCTAGGGGGCGGCTGTGAGTCGGAATCGACTGGACAGTCGCAGGTTTTATGGGCTGCAATATGCGCTCTTGGGTGTCTGGCGGTTTCTGCTCTGCGTTACGTCTGTGATTTGTCATAGCTGTATAGTGCTCCAGTGTGTGGACACACCGTTCATTCAGTCTGCTGTCGATGTTGGGGAGTTTCCAATTGGAAGCAAGCAACGAACACGGCTGCTATGGACTTTCTAGCACGTGGCTTTTGGCACGCACCTGCACACATTTTCGCCAGGGAGGTGAATTGCAAAGCCGTGTCCCCTTGGGCCATATTGCCTTGCCTCCTTGCCTGCTCTTGTTTTGCTTTTTAATCTACATGTGGTTCCAGCAGACACAGCCCTCCTCGGTGACCACCGGCTGGCTGTGGCCATGGATGCCTACACCAGGACATGGCCCACAGCAAAGGCTGCTGTGATGTCCCGGTCACAACGAATCTTTTTCCCCTGGACCCCGGCCACACTTTGTTAACCCGTTAGCCCCTCACATTCTACTTGTGTTGGGAGGTTGATTGGAGTCTGTCTGTCTCAGCAGACTGGCAGTCCCCCGAGGGCAGGACCCTGTCCCAGCCCCGGACACCACTGGGGTCAGCATGGACCTACAGACCCGGGGGGATTACTGAGGGCAGGGCGGCGGAAACAAGAGGATGGTGGGAGCAGGGCTTTGTCTGAGATGGCACCGCCTTTATTTCCCCTCTGAAGGCGCCTCTGATCCTTGGCTGGGCTCCCACGGGGGCCATCGCTGCCTCCAGCTTCCTGTCAGGCCCTTACCTTGGGGTCAGGGGTCAGGCCGAGTTAACCTTTAATACCAAGCCCGCCCTGCCCCTCAGGCCCTCAGGGTGGGGTGAGTATCGAGTTTCATTCGCGCGAGGCGAGGCGGGGAGGGAGGAGGACAGGACCGGATGCATTGCTGGACCCCGGCATCTCCAGCCCAACAGATTACCCTTCTCCTCTGCTACCCCATGGAAAAATTTTGGGGTCCTCCCTCCCGGACACAGCTGTGGGGCCAGCGCGCCCTGCCCCGCCCCCTGGGGCCGGGGAGGGAAGGAGGCCTCAGGTCTCTGTAGGGTGTCTGGTTGGGAGGGACGGAGCCCAGACGCCCCGCCTCCGTCGCGCCCTCCCAGCGCCCTCCTCCGGGCGGGATAATTGAACCGCGCGGCACCGGCCCAGCTTTGGCTGCAGAGGCTCGGCAGGAGCGTGGAATCCGCTGCCCATCGCGCCGCCCTGACCCGAGGGTTTGGGGCCCTTCCCCTCGGAACCACACAGCAGCCCCGCGCCCGCGCCTTTGTCTGCTCCGCGTCCGCACGCCCGCCGGCCCCATGGAGCGCGCCGCGCCGTCGCGCCGGGTCCCGTTGCCGCTGTTGCTGCTCTGCGCCTTCTCGCTACTGGCAGCCCGAGGTAAGGACGCGGGGGGCGCGCATCGGGAGGGGGGCGCCCCGGCTTTAGTGTACCTCCACCCGGCCCCGGGCTCCTTGAAAGTTCTGGAGCGGCCGGCCACTCGGAGCCCGTGCGCGCCCCGCGCTGCGCCGGGCGCGGCCCGCGGGTTTGTGAGCTGCGCGGCAGCAGAGGCCCAGGCGAGGTTCCCTCTTCTTTACCCCGGCCGGCTGGAGGCCGCTCTGCCTTGAGATTTGTTTAAATGAGGGCTCCCCAAACACATTCTGCCGCAGGACGTGTCACGTCCACGCTGCCCATTCTAGTGCCCCTCCGTGCCAGCGCCGGCCATCAGGGGAGCGCGCTGGTGGTTACCGAACCTCCCCGACGCCTTGCACTTTGCAACGGGTTAGCTTGTCTTTGCTCATTGCCCCACACTCCCACCCCCGCAGGGGCTTTTGTGCCCCCTTGCTGAGGAGAAAACCGACTCGGGTGGGGAACCGTAGTTTGCTCAGGGCGCACAGTCAGTCATGGGGAGGGACGCAGGGAGGAAGTGAGCAGCCTGGAGGCTTCAGGGTGATAGCTTCGTGCTGGCGAACAGGGCCTGGCCACCTCAGCCCTGCCTGCCCTTCTGGGGCCCAGAGGGCCCAGAGGCAGCGGTTTTGCCAGGGTCCTTGTTCTGCTGGGATTGGGGCAGGCCAATTCTAAGCCCGCCGACTTGTCTGCAGGGGGATGGAGTCTTCATTAGTTGACCCAGAGCTCCCAGCCTGCACCTTCTCTGTGTGGGTGCTGAGCTCCTGGGTGGTGACCAGAGGCCCTGCAGACCCGAGGTGAGCAGAGCTGTTACCTCTGTGCTCTCTGCTGACGGGTGGCTTATCAGGGTCATTCGCCAGGCCCAGCTTTCTTGAGGTTTTGTTTCGCTGGAGGCCCAGGCCTGGGACCACCCTCGGGCTCCTCGGTCTTTATATCTTGTTTAGTTTAGATTCTTTCAGCTTCCCTGTGACCACTCTCCTCGGTCAAAAGGTCACTTGTTCCAGCTAATGCTCACGGGGGATTTGAGGAGAAGCCCAGAGGGGAGAACTCTGTGCAGCTTTTGGGGTTCACTCCCTGCAGGGAGGTCTGCTTGTTTCAGGCACGGGGATCCCCGCTGGGTCTCGAATCGTGGGTGGGCGTAGGGCTCACTGTTGGCGCTAGAAGCTGTCGGCCCCCAGGAGCTCACGGGAGGCTTCGTGGAGAAGACGGTGGTGCCCGGGCAGGAGCTGGGCAGATGTGCAGGGAGGAGGGGCATTCCGGCATCCTTGCGCATTTGAAGGCCCGCAGAGGGACTTGGAATGGAGAGCACACAAGCCGGCTGGAAATGGAAGGTGCCCCAGAGACCCCCGCTGCATTTTACAGAGGGAGAAACGAGGTCCCGAGAGAAGGCAGAGCCTGGAAGTTTCCCCAGATCCTCCGTCACTGGTCTTTCCTGCCCCTGTGCAAGAAAGCGTTTTCCCTGTGTGGGGCTTAACTTTGAATGTGCACCTGGGTCTTCCTGGCTGGTGGCCACAATGATCTTTCTTCACAGTGGAGGCCCAAACTTATTGGGGATCAAAGAGACCTCTCAACTGCACACTTTGGCGAGAACGGCTGACTGTTTTGTCCTGTCCCTTCTCTTTTGGGGAGAGATCTCTTTTGACAAATTCAGTTGGATGTGATTTGGGAAGGGGGTCCCTGGGTAACACAAATGGTTAAGCACTCGACTACTAGCCGAAAGGTTGGTGGTTTGAACTCACCCAGAGGCGCCTCGGGAGACAGGCCTGGCGATCTGCTTCCGAAAGGTCACAGCCTTGAAAACCCTATGGAGCAGTTCTACTCTGCACACACAGGGTTGTCAAGAGCCGGAATTGACTAGACGCCAGCTAACAACAGTGGTTTGGGAAGACAGCTTAGGAGACTGCCTGGTTCCTTTGTGCAGCTGTGAGCTGGGAGGTTCCTTGCAGCCCTGTGGGGAGGTGGGTGTCCCGCCTTCCAGAGAGCGGTGGGGCCCCCAAAGAAACGTGCAGTTTAAAAGTGCTCATGGAAAAAGCTAATCTGCTGAAACTCGTTTGGCAGCTCAGCCTGGCCATTGAAATGCTCAAGAGTCACTGATCTTGGCAAAGGGCAGAGAGGGAGCCGAGAGGTCTGTCCTGTATTTGTCTGTCTCCTGTAGGGCTGTTCCGAGAGAGCCAGGCTGGGGAGCGAGGGATGGAGAGGAGGAGGGTGTTAAAGATGTTTGTATTTTCTCCAAGCCTCCCTTGGCCTCCAACTCGGCTGGAACGTCTTTCTGCCGCCAGGCAGCCTTTCGGACTGATTAAAGAGAAAGTCACGTTGGGAGGGAGAACAAAGGCAGAGGAACTTGGCTGGAAGCATGTGGCCTGCACAGCCATGATCAGCTCCAGGAAGCTTCCCAGGCGGGTGGTAGGGGTCCGACAGTCCAAGGGGGGAAGCTCAGAGCACTGAGTGTGGAGATGAGACTCGGGGTGCCCTGGGGGCAACGCTTGGTCACGCCCTTCCTGGCACTGCCTCCCCCCGCCAAGCTCAGGGCTTGCTTCTGACGTGAGCCCCCGAGGTGTGGGGAATTCAGGTGTGGGGAATTCGAGTCTCTTAGCTAGCAGGGAGCCCCGAGCGAGCGTTGGTGGAATGGAAAACCATTTTACCTGCGGGTTAGGTGGCTTTCTTGTTTGTGAAATGCAGATAACAAAACCGACTTGTTAGGCTGCCCTGAGGGTTCGGGAAAGACCGCGGGACACGCCTGCCTTGGTAGTTCTGTTATTATTATTAGCTTTTATTCGAGTTGTCTTTTTCCTAGGGCGAGCCAGTCTTCTTTCCCCCAAGCCTGAAAGTTCTGAAAAGTTCTGCTAATATCGAATTTCCCCAGCCAGGAGCTGGGAGGAGGCCCAGAGGGCCACAGAATGGCATATGGGCAAGTGCCAAACCCGTGTTGGTCAATCCCTGCAAAGTGGCGCCGGCTGGCCTCCTTAGTCACTTAGTTGTTCATTCACCGAGTATTGCTGAGGGCCAGCTCTGAGCCAGGCACTGCCCTGGGTCTTGGGGACCCAGTCGGGAGGGAGAGAGACACAACCCTTCCCCCCATGGGCTCACACAACCCTACGAGGTCCAGAAAAGTGAGCAGACAATTCCAAACCAACTCTGACTAGCAGAAAGTCGGGGAAGACTTCCAGGAGGAGGGAGAGTCCAAACTGGGACCTGAAGGAGGAGAAGGAATTGGCCAAGTTTGTGGGCTGGGAGAATAGCGGGACGGTGTTGCAGGCAAGAGAGAGTGTGGGACTTCCGGGGCACTTCCAAGAGTTCGGCCCCCTCCTCCCACTTGGGAGAGACTGCAGTGCAGAGAGGCTGGCAGCTCCCTGGAGCCCCTTTAGTGGAGGGGCGCTGTGATTGGTGGGCACTGGAGAAGGTGGGCATAGTGAGCAGGGCAGCTTTGCAGGTAGCGTTTATGGGAACAGTTCTAATTGGGTGGATAATTATCTTGCCAGTGCATTTCATACAATAAACGTTTTTCCTTTTGCAAAACATCAAATTACAAAAAAAAAAAAAATTAACTAATAAATGCTTTTGCAGGCCTCTTATAGTTCCAGTTTCCTTGTAATGATCTCAAGTGTGGCCACATACCAGAATGGCAGGAGGGCAGGGGGACAGACTCATTACATCATCTTTCCCTGGATCAGACGCCGTGGCAGCTTGAGTAATGCGCTCAGGTCATAGAGCGCGTAGCAAGCAGGGCTGGACCAGGCACTCAGCAAGGGCTGGCCAGGGTTCCCTCTGCTGTGTGGCCTCCTCTGAACTCCAGGCTGGTTCTAACATGAGGCTGGGTCACGAGGGAGTGGGTGGCCTGTTGTTCCAGCTGCCTGCATGTTCACTGGGAGAGCTGCGTTGTAGGAAAGCAGAGATGGACACCGTTAGGAGACTGCCCGCACAACCTGTTCTAGGAGGGGCTCCAGGGATCTCGACTAACGCCCATAACCTCTCTGTGTCTCTGTCTCCATAATATGAAATGGGAAAACTTTCTCCCCTAGGTAGTGATGGAAATGCTTTACGTATACTGTTGTTAGGTTGTTAGGTGCCATCGAGTCGGTTCCGACTCATAGTGACACCGTGTACAACAGAATGAAACACTGCCCCGTCCTGCACCATCCTCAGAATCGTTATGTTTGAGGCCCTTGTTGCAGCCACTGTATGAATCCATCTCGATGAGGGTCTTCCTCTTTTTCGCTGACCTTCTACTTTACGAAGCATGATGTCCTTCTCCAGGGACTGATCCCTCCTGATAATAACAGGTTCAAAGTATGTGAGATGTAATCTCGCCATCTTTGCTTCTAAGGAGCCTTCTGGCTGTACTTCTTCCAGGACAGATTTGCTCGTTCTCTGGCAGTCCATGGTGTATTCAGTACTCAGTATTCTTCACTTTATATATAGTAACTAATTTAATCCTTTCAACAACCCTACAAAGTATTATTATTATTTCCATTTTTTATTAACTTCTTTTTTTTATTGTACTTCAGGTGAAGGTTTACAGAACAAATAGTTTCTCATGAAACAGTAGTATGCATATTGTTTTATGACATTGGTTAACAACCCTACGACATATCAACCCTCTCCCTTCTTGACCTTTTTTTTGTTTTGGTGAAAATATACATAGCCAAAGATACACCATTTCAAAAATTTCTACATGCACAGTTCAGTGACATCGACTAGCCTCTTCCAATTGTGCTGCTATTCTCACCTTAGATGAAGGTTTACAGAACAAAATAGTTTCTCATTAAACGGTTAATACACATGTTGCCCTATGACAATGGTTAACAACCTCACAACACATCAGCACAGTCCTTACTCAACCTTGGGTTCCCTATCACCAGCTCTCCTGTCCCCTTCCGCCTTCTAGTCCTCGTCCCTGGACTGCTGTGCCTCATTAGTCCCATTTGGTTTTATGGGGCTGTCCAATCCCCGGCTGAACGGTGAACCTCGGAAGTGACTTCACCACTGAGCTAAAAGGGTGTCTGGGGGCCATACTCTCGGGGTTTCTCTAGTCTCCTTTAGGCCAGTAAATCTGCTCTTTTTTTTTTTTTTTTTTTTTAATATATTTTATTGTACTTCAGGTGAAGTCTTACAGAACAAATAGTTTCTCATGAAACAGTAGTACACATGTTGTTTTATGACATTGGTTAACAACCCCACAACCTATTAACCCTCTAACTTCTCAACCTTTTTTTTTGGTGAAAATACACATAGCCAAAGATACACCATTTCAAAAATTTCTACATACACAGTTCAGTGACATTGACTACGCTCTTCCAATTGTGCTGTTATTCTCACTTAAGATGAAGGCTTACAGAACAAAATAGTTTCTCATTTAACAGTTACTACACATGTTGCCCTATGACAATGGTTAACAATCTCACAACACATCAACAATATCCTTAGTCAACCTTGGGTTCCCTATCACCAGCTTCCTTGTCCCCTTCTGCCTTCTGGCCCTTGTCACTGAACTACTGGAGCTCATTAGTCCTATTTGGTTTTATGGGGCTGTCCACTCCCAGGCTGAACGGTGAACCTCGGAGGTAACTTCGCCACTGAGCTAAAAGGGTGTCTGGGGGCCATACTCTTGAGGTTTCTCCAGTCTCCTTTAGGCCAGTAAATCTGGTCTTTTTTTTTTGTGAGTTAGAATTATGCTCTCCATCCTTCTCCAGCTTTGTCCAGAACCCTCTGTTTTGATCCTGGTCAGAGCAGTCAGTGGTGGTAGCCAGGCACCATCTAGCTGTACTGGACTCAGTCTGGTGGAGGCCTTGGTAGCTGTGGTCCATTAGTCCTTCGGACTAATCTTTTCCTTGTATTCTGTTCTCTTCATTCTTCCTTGCTCCCAAAGGGATGAGACCAGTGGAGTATCTTAGGTGGCTGCTCACATGCTTTTAAGACCCCAGACACTACTCACCAAGGTAGAATGTAGAACACTGCCTTTATAAACCGTGTTATGCCAATTGAGCTAGATGTTCCCCGAGACCATGGTCCCCACAGCCCTCTGCCCAGCAATTCAGTCCCTCAGGGAATTTGGATGTGTCTATGGAGCTTCCATGACCTTTCCTTGTACAAGTTGTGCTTATTATTTCCGTTTTACAGACATGTAAAGTAAGGCCCAAGGAGCCCGGATGGTGCAATGGTTAAGCACTTGGCTGCTCACCAAAGGTTGTTGGCTTGAATCCACCCGGTGGCTCCTCGGGAGAAAGACCTGGCCATCTGCTTCTGTAAAGATTACAGCCTAGAAAACCCTATGGCGCAGGTCGGTCACAGGGGGTCACTATGAGTCAGAATCAGCTCGACGGCACCCAATGACAACAGCAGAGTAAGGCACAGAGCGGTTCAGTAGCTTGCCCGAGACAACACCGGCAATCAGCAGAGGAAACCAACCCGGTTACCATCCAGTTGATTCTGACTCATGGTGACCCCACGTGTGGCAGAGCAGAACTGCGCTCCAGAGGGTTTTTAGTGGCTGTGACCTTTGGGAAGCAAATTGCCAGGCCTTTCTTCTGAGGTACCTCTCAGTGGATTTGAGCTGCCAAACTTTTGATTAGTAGTTGTCATGGATTGAATTATGTCGCCCAAAAAATGTGTGTATGAATTTGGCTGGGCCATGATTCCTGATACTGTGTGATTTTCCTGTATGTTGTAAATCCTGCCTCTATGATGTTAATGAGGGAGGGTGGGTGGCAGTTGTGTTAGTGAGGCAGGACTCAGTCTACAAGATTGGATTGTGTCCTGAGGCAATCTCTTGAGATAGAAAACAGAGAAGTGAGCAGAGAGACAGGGAGACCTCATACCACCAAGAAAGCAGTGCCAGGAGCAGAGCGCGTCCTTTGGGCCTGGGGTCCGTGCGTGGAGAAGTGCCTAGTCCAGGGGAACATTGATGAGAAGGCCGACAGAGAGAGAAAGCCTTCCCCTGGAGCTGACGCCCTGAATTTGGCCTTTTAGCCTACTTTACTGTGAGGAACTAAGCTTCTCTTTGTTAAAGCCATCCACTTGCGGTACTTCTGTTACAGCAGCACTAGATGACTAAGACAGTAGTCGATCTCCTCACTGTTTGTACCACCCAGGGACTAGTAAGCAGAGGAACTGGACATGGAACCCATGGTCCTAACCACTGGGATGTCTTTCCTTAAGTTTAGTGCGGGAAATAAAAACTGACCGGAAAGCCTCTCGACAATCCCTAAAGAGAGCTGCGTACAAGACTGGCATTGTTAGGAGGGGCAGGCGTTCCCCAAACACGGGGGAGACCATAGAAGTGGAGCCACAGCCTGGGCCTTGGGGGACTGGCCCCCAAGGTGTCAGGTCAGTTGGGGGAGCCTGTGCTGTGCCGGGGGAAGCAGCCCGCTGTGGTGGGGTGCAAGGTGCTGCTGGTGTTCCCAAGTCAGGTTCTCCTCTCTCCACCTGGGTGGGGCTCAGAGCCCCCCAAGGAGCCCAAGGCCTGCGGTGACCCTCCAGCTGCAGGGGCGAGGCCAGAGCCCCGCGGAAGGCTGGGTGAGGTCCAGAAGTATCCATGGGGGAGGGTCTTCTTCCCTTTGCTGGCCCCTCTGTGAAGGAAGTGTGCCTGGCAGCCCTGGGCTCTGGGCACAGCAGTGTGGGCCAGCATCTAAGGGGACGGTCCTGCATGGTAAGTCGTGCACCTGTTTAATCAGTGCTGCCTGCCGAAGGCTGTACTGACGTGTGCAGTGCCAGGCGGGGACCCGGAAACTGGGGATCCCGCCCGCCTCTGCACTGACTTTGTGGAGGACCCAATGGGTAAGAGGCCCCTGGCCACTCCTTCCCCAGGGTGAGAGATCCAGACCCTGTTTCCCCCAGTAAGGGATTTGCCGTGTGTGCTGCTACCGGCTCTGCCACCTGCTCAGGGGGACGCCAGGTAAGCAGGGATTCGGACCCTCCTGACTTCACGTGCTCCTGGTTAGCAGCAAAACGCTAAGACCAACGGGCTAGCCTTGGGGTCCGGTTACAAAGTGTTATGCCCAGCGCTGAGGAGGATTTGGGAAGGAATGGTTTGTGTATCAGAATACAGCTATAGAAGCTGTTTGTGATAGGCGGAGAAACTGAGGCCCGGGAAGGGGTGTGGCTTGTCCAGGATCACTTAGCTGGTGAGTGGCGTCATTTATCTGCTGTGGCACGGTTCTGTTTGCAAACCTCTTCGGAGCATCTCCCGTGAGCCTAGTCCAGCCCTGTGAACCCAGCATTTGTCAGCATGATTGCTCATGTATTTGACAATCGCCCTTTGAGGAGCCAGGCCCTGGGCAGGGCACCAGGGACACAGGACAGACAAGGCACCTGCCCACTGGGGCTTGCTTACTGTCTTAGTGTCCTGGGGTTTCAGTGACAAAGTGCCATCAACGAGCTGGCTTACAACATCAGGAATCTATTGCTTCACAGTTCTGGAGGCCAGAAGTCTGAAATCAAGGCGTCGGCAGGGCCGGTGAGAAGTGGACAGATGTAGGCATTTGGGGGTGGACGGGACTTGCTGAAGGAGTGGCAGTAGAGGCTGGGGGAGGAGGGTCCGTGAAGGCTGACCTCCTTCATTTTGGTGTGAGCTGTGGGTGGAAGGTGATGATGTTACTGAGACGGGGAAGACTGGATGACGGGGATGGGGACAGTCGGGCATTCTATTGTGGTCACCTTGAGTGTCCCGGTAGACACCAAGGTGTAGGTGATGAGTAGCAGGGTGCACGTAGGAGCCTGGGGCTCCGGGGAGCTCAGGCTGCAGCCAGAACGTGGGAGGCGCCAGCACACGGGGGAAATGGACAGGATCGCCCAGGAGATGGAGAGAGAGAAGGGGCCACAGGACCAGGCCCTCCCTGGGGCATTCCACTTCTTGGAGGCAACGTGAGGAGAAGGCAACAGGTAGCCGAAACCACGAGGGTGGTCAGCCATGTGGAGTGCTGCGGGGAGGTCGAGGAAATCGGGGGCCCGGCAGGGCCTCTGGAGGTTGCCGGGCATCTCGTCCCGAGTGTTTGGTGAGCGGACAGGAGACGGCCATGTTGGGGACAGGGCAGCGGGACACTAAGCATAGTCACCTCCTCGGGGGGGCGTGGCAGAGGCCTGGGTGGGGTCTGGAACATTTCGGGGACGTGATGGAAGCACTTAGGGTGCGTTTTTATGTGAATGAGATGGTCTTTTCTCGAAACTTGAACCTTCCTTGAACCACCGTGTTTTCCTTTTGGGTTCTGTCACCTGCAGGAGTAAAAATGTACTCTTAAGTGTTGCGCCTACGTGGGAAGCATCGCTTCTCGTTTTGGCTTGAAGCTTCTCTGCGCAACCGCACTGCACACTTCCCGTGGTTTCTGTGCCAGTAGGCTGGTGTCACGCCACTGGGAATTTTGTCAGCCCAGTATCCGTCCACGGGCCGGGGATTGGAAACCTGTTCTGGACTCCAAGCCAGCGCCTCCACTCAGTTCACAGACAAGGTCACTAAACCTGGACTTCCTTCCAGTGGAAGAACCCTCGTGGGGGAGTTATAACCAGACCCTGGGGGAGTTATAACCAGACCCCGGCCGGGCCGTTATCACAGCCTGAGCCCTCCCACTGTGATGATTTGCATGCTGAACTATCTCAGTATGGTAGCTCAGGGCCTCACAGGCCGCTCGGAAATGTTTCTTGCTGATCAGGCATTGCCCAATGCTCCTGTGATGTTTACCTCTAGCAGACTGATGTTCTGGAAGTTTCTACCCAGGCAATCGTACAGAACTCCGCTGACCGCGGAGAGAATATGAGGCCATGTCCTACTCGTCAGATGTGAGGTCCCCGTTGGGCTGTGTTACCTGGGCTTCTCTGGACCCCAAGCCTCTGTGTGCCTCGAAACGTGTAGCCTGCCATTGGGTGTCCATCAAAATGACTGATTTCAGAGTCAGCACTGTAATCCTTACCAAGGTTTAATTCACCGGGATAGGGCACTGGTGGTTCAGTGGTAGGATTCTTGCTTTCCACGTGGGAGACCCGGGTTTGATTCCCAGCTGGTGGACCTCATGTGCAGCTACGGCCTGCCTGTCAGTGGAGGCTTGCATGTTGCTGTGATGCTAAACAGGTTTCAACAGAGCTTCCAGACTAAGATGGACTAGGAAGAAAGGCCTGGCAATCTAGTACTTCCTAAAATCAGGTGATGAAAATCCTATGGATCACAAGGTTCCAATTCACAACCCATCACGAGGATGATGCAGGACTGGGCAGCATTTCTTTCTGCTTTGCAGGGGATCACCGTGCTCGATAGCACCTAACAACAACAATTAAAGCCCTTTCAAGACCCGTGGATCATATGGTATCCTACCCACTTTTTATGCCTCTGGAGTTCTTTGGAAAGGGGGTAGCCCTGATTTTTAACACATTTGGCCTCACAATGGGAGCCTTTTGAAACGCATGAAACTCAGAAAGCCTCATTTTTGTGTAGATTGAGCATTGTCTTAGGTGATGCGTCCTGTATATGTGAATTTTCTAAACTTCTGACAGGTTTGCCTTTATTTCTATGAGATAAGCCTCCTCACTATGTTTCCCAGTTACTACTGAGAATGTACTTATATCAAGAATAAGCTATTGCTAGTCTTTGTTCAGTCATAGTGGTCATTTTCTCCTTGATGCCATTCATTGTTTTCAGGGGTTACTGGCTTCCTTCTTTTCTAACTTCTGAATGGTAAATAATGCTTTTCCAATAAGGAATAATGCATTGCAGTGATGCTTTTCGAGAGACTGAGCTCCTGTAAGTTATTCTTACCCTGTATTCAATCTTAGGGCCTAATCATTGCTTCCAAGTGTAACAGGTGGAATGCACCTCTGTAAGCAGTTCCGCAGTATTCCAGGGCAGCTGTTTCTGCTCCTTAGCTGTTAGTACTGCTTTTGTTACAATGAAGAATACACGGTAGTGGTAATTTTCCTGAGATTCAAATTCCTTTAGTTTTATGTATTTGGCCTGACAGTACCGCCTTTTCAGTGATGAACGATGCATTGTAGTGGTAATTTTCCTGAGATTCAAATTCCTTGGCTTTATTAATGTGGGCTGTAAGTATTGCTTTTGCAGTAAGGAAGAACACATTGTACCACGTTTTGAGAAGTTTCACGAAAAATAATAAAAAGGCTAAGAAGGAGACCGAGTAAAATGTATGTGCCATCATTGCCAGGTGCCTTCAGGTTTTACCTTATATTTTGCCAGTTTTCAAGAAATTAAAACAAACAAACTGATTTTATTGTTGACTCATATCAGCAAGATTTATGTCATCCATGGTCTGGCAGGACACATATGATCCCAGAAAATGGGTATCAAAATCCATAACTCATAACAAAAACCCTGAATTGGTCCTTTAATCAGCATGCCTTCATTAATGAAAACGCATAGATAGTATCAACAACAAATTCAAAGGAGAAAATAACTGGATCTTGAAAGGATTTTAACTGGAAGAAATTTTGTTTTAACTGCTGTCTCAGGTGTATAGTGGGGAAAAACATCAAATAGTCTAGTAAAGCAAAAAGAAAGTTTTATTCGGCGTATATTCAAAAAGGCAGAAGTGGGAAGTGCACAAGCATGCTGCTAGAGCCATGTCTGCCCGAGTCCAAGGAAATATCACAGAACAGACAAAAGTAGGAAAATGGACAAGCATGCTGCCACAGCCATGTCTGCCCAAGACCAAAGAATATTGCAGAATAGGCAAGAATGGGAAAACAGGCGAGCATGCTGCCACAGCCATGTCTGCCCGAGTCCAAAGAGTATTGCAGAATAGGCAAGAATGGGAAAACGGGCGAGCATGCTGCCACAGCCAAAGAACAGTTACAGAGCCATCAGTATATATTAACATTACAAATGGGCAAAACCATTGAAAGCTTAGCGTTTTCACAGATTGGCTAGAAACTGTGATCCTACATTTTGAATTGTCTTTCTTAACAATCATTGGTACAGGTTTCAGTAATAAGAATCTGGAGGGTCTTCATTGGTCCAGCAAATTTCTGTTCACTAAATGCTAATAGAAAAAGATCCGAGTGGAAAGTCTTTTGTCTTCTGTTTGACTGTCCTTTTGTGAAAACTTCCTTAAGATGATTTCTGAGATTGTCCCATCTATTGTCTATCTCAGGGCCCAGCTGATGTGTCTTTGTGAGTCTGTGAGGGCCCAGCCCCAGCTTAGTCACAATTCTCCATGCTCAAGGAGAGGGAATAATAACTCCAATATTATTTCCTAAATCGGGTGATAACTGGTAGGTACCTGGCACCTGTGAACTAGACTGTCTCTTTCTACCCACTCAGGGTTACCTAGGACAGGTGTTCTCTTTCCTGAAGAGAGATAGCTTGGTGGGGTGTCAACCATCTGGTAACGTGTCAGCCCGAGACAGAGTGATATTTCTATGAAAAAGAATGTTTCCTCAATACTGGTGAAATAACTTACGTATTTATTTAGTTTTGGAGATTGTGGTTGTTCCTGCAGTCACGGTGCTGTTCTAAGCTCTTTTCCTGGAAGATCTCACTGATCCTCCCAGGCCTACACAGCAGGCATTGGTACCACCCCATTTTACAGATGAGGCAAATGAGGCTCAGTAAGGTTTAGGAAGTGGAGGAGCCAGGTTTAAGGCTGGACAGCTTTACCCTAGAACTCTGGCCTTTCCCAGGAATGCCTGAGCCGAAGATGAATGAGATTTTGCAAGAGAGTTTGTTCTTGGTTTAAGGTGGGAGCCCTAGTGGTGCAGTGGTTAAGCACTAACTGAAAGGTGGGCGGTTTGAACCCACCAGCTGCTCTGTGGGAGATTAGGCTTTGCTTCTGTACAGATTAAAGTCTTGGAAACCCTATAGGGCAGTTCTACTCTATCCTATAGGGTCGTTTGAGTTGGAATCGACTTGATGGCAATGGGGTTGGTTTTGTTCTTGGTTTATATTTAGGATTGTGCTTTGCGGGTCTAATTTACAGTCAGATTACAAGAATCAGATTAAAACTGTGGTTGACTGAACTTTCTTGTCCGAGAAAAGGAAAGTGGTCTATGAGAGGACAGAACATACAGACTCAAATCCCCAGGTCTCTGGAGGGTGCCCACAGCCCAGCAACAGGCATTAACCGGTGGATAATTTTCAAGCAATGGCGGGTGTCCTCATGGGGTCACCTAAAGTTGTCCTGCTCACCAAGGTCAGTGGTGGCTCCAGATTACTCTATTGACCCACAATGTCAGAGGCTGCTCGGACGTGGCGGGGCTGGTGCATGGAATTTCTTGTATTTTACGCCCTTCTGAAGGCATTGCCAGTGGGTCTGTGGCTGGCTGACCCGGTTGGTTGTTGACACTGGGAAATTCTTGATACCAATGGGGTTGTGGTGTGGAGTTGCGGTGGGGGAGTCTATTCCCCTTGGTCTCTTCTTGGCCATTGCCCCTGGCCTGGCCATATGCCCTGTGTCCTAGGGGGATGAACCACTGCAAATCCCACTCCATCATCTGGAACCCTCTCTCTGTTTGTTCTTCCAGTAACATTGCTGAGTTTCTGCTGTGTGAGGCCAAGGGTTCAAACCCAGGTGATGTGATCTGGAACCTGGTTCCTCCACTCTCTTCACTCAGTGCTCCCCAGAGTAACTCCTCAAGGAGCATAATAAAAATGGGGGCCAGCACTCTTTCATATGAACCCCTTTGACTCAGAACCTGTGTTTAAGCTGGAGCCCCCAGGTAAATACCTCAGCCTTGACCAGTAGGCTGGTGAGCTTCGACCAGTTAGTTCTGGCTCCATCTGACCACCGATCGGTCACAGATCCTTCACTCTAAACTCCTGATAATCCTACTCCAGCCACAACGTCTGCAGAGCCATGTAAACAGGACACCTCCCAGGAGAGAAATCCATCGCATAAATCCTGAATCTTGATCGTGTTCCTCCCTTTGACTCAGTTCCTCTCCTTCTGGGGCTCTGGCCTAAGCAAACAATCCTGACTTTATGACTTGATGAATAAAGAGTTATTTTTGAATAAAGACGTTCCACCCAGAGCTGTTTGTTCCTGATAGTGAAAAATTGGAAGTGGCATATATCCTAAGAGAGGGGAAAGGGGTGAGGAAATGATGCCACTTCTACTCGGCTGTTTGACTAGTATAGTGCAAACCCTGGGTTGGGCACAGTGATAGAAAAAGGAATTGAAAACACAGCCCTTCTCCCTCCGTAAGGAGCACTCAGTGTCCAGGGTAGAGGGTTATGCAGTAGTTATTATAATGACTGCAATAATGTTAAAAAAAAAAAAAAAGAAAAAAAGTTTGGGCTAGGATGTTTAAATGAGCAAGCTACAAACTTATACAAACAAGTAAATAAAACAATGTGAAACA
Organism: Dugong dugon; assembly: GCA_030035585.1. NCBI lineage: Eukaryota > Metazoa > Chordata > Mammalia > Sirenia > Dugongidae > Dugong > Dugong dugon. Next base: position 6,468,410 of record CM057465.1, on the reverse strand, counting down.
CCTCCAAGTCCTGAAAGCAAGACTGAAAATAGTGCAGCAAAATGTCGCAAAACAATTGCTTTCAAGTAGGGGCCATTAGGAGCTTTATTTTCACGAAGTGAAGTTTTTTTTAAATTTAATGTGTATGTGTTTAAAACAAATACCACAATAAACGTAAACGTTATTGCATTAGTACATTAGGCCGTTTTTCAACCCTACCTTAAAGACTCAGTTTTCCAAACCCTGCCCTTTCATCACCTGGCACCTTCTCTGCCATCATGGAGGCCTTGCAGGCAGCTGAGTGCAGAAGAGGGTCAGGCTGAACTTGGAGACCTGCTCCCAGGCCTGGCTCCCACTCACCAGCCTTACTTCTTTGGTCAGCCAGTTGACTGCTTTAAGCCTTGGGTCACACATCTGAAAAATGAAGTGGGCCCAGCTCTGTGGGGGAGTTTGCATTATACCAGAGGTCATTGTTCTTGCTTGGAGCGTTGCACCGGCTTGCAGGCCACAGGGTGTGCCCAGGTACAAAAATGTGTGTGTGTTTTACCGTGTGCAAATTTAAGCTAAAGAAAGAAGCATTTTCATGAGCCTGAAGCTCTGGGAAGTTCTGGGCTTCAGATACATCAGCATCAGGGTGGGAGGGGGGGCCCTGAGAGGGCACGTAGAGAGAAGAGAAGAGGGTCTAGGACATAACTTGAGGGGCACCAGTGTTTACAGGAAGTGTACAGGGGTGGATCACCACCTGTCAGTTTGTCATACTGTATTGGCTTGCATATTGCTGGTAATTCGAGTATCAGCGGCGTCACCTGTGGTGGACAGGTTTCAGCAGAGCTTCCGGACTAAGACAAACTAGGAAGAAAGGCCTGGCCATCTACTTCCAAAAATTAACCAATCAAAGCCTCATGCATCAGAACAGAATATTGTCTGATACAGTGCTGGAAGATGAGCCCCCTTGGTTGGAAGGCACTCAAAGTACACAATGGCCTCACCAATGGACTTGAGCGTACCAACGATGTGAAGATGATGCAGGACCAGGCAATGTTTTGTTCTGTTGTACACGGGGTCCCCATGAGTTGGGGCCAACTCGAAGGCTGCTTACAACAACTAGCAGGGGTGGAGAAGCCCATGAGAGAGACAGAACAGGACCTGCCTGAGAGGTGTGGGGAGACCTGGAAGAAGCTGGGTGGCTAAGGGGGCAGAGAAGCCTGGGAGGTAGAAATGGGCAGGAGGGTCAGTGCTTCTGCGTTTGAATCTGGGCAGTTGTCAGTGATCTTGGGGCGGCGCAGAGTCCAGGGAGCGGTGGAAGTGGAAGCGGAAGCCTTGCGGCAGAGGGTCGCTGATGTTGGACCGGGTATGATCCTAGAGCTGTTGTGTATATGCATGATTTCATGAGGCTGAGAAGGCCCTGGGATGGGGAGTAGGTGCAGGAGATGTGGGGGCACAGATGACAATGGGCCATGTCGTGAAGACAGCCTTAGTTTTGGGGAACACTCAGTCCCTTCTGGAGTTCCTGAGTGGTGCAGTTAATGTGCTTGGCTGCTAACTGAAAGGTTGGAGGTTCAAGTCCATCCAGAGGCACCTCAGAACAAAACCCTGGCAGTCTACTTCCCCAAAGTCAGCTGTTGAAAACCCTGTGGAGCACAGTTCTACTCTGACACGCGTGGGGTCACCATGAGAAGGAATTGACTCCAGAGCAACCGGTAAATCCCTTCCCCAATTTAATTCTGAGTTTCTGTGAAACGCACGTCTGCCCTGAGGCCCTCCCAAGCCCTGCAGACCAGCTGGACACTGCACCTTGGTGGGTGTTGCCATCGGCCACCACCTGTGCCTCCCAGGTGAAGCATGTGGTGCCAGATTTAATTTGCATTTATTATGCATCTGTACTGTGCCAGAGAGGGTTGGGCCTGTGTGAGGCCCTTTCACATCTGAAGCTGGTTTTGCCACTAGGTGACAGTCCTGGGTGATGGGCCTTGTCTGGGAGGTAGTGGGAGAGAGGGTCAGTGGGCACCTTGGAGTCAGAGGGATTTGAGTTGGACCCCAGCACGGCTAGTTGGAAGTCTGGCCTTGGTGAACACTGCATTTCATGATTCTCTGAGCTTTTTACTTCCTCCTCTGTAAAATGGGCATAGTGACGGTACCAGCCTCTTTTAGGGTGGCCGAGGGGATGAGAGCTGGTGAATGAATGGGGCCTTCCCTGCAGGGCCCACTGCGTGTCAGGGGTCTAGGGAACGGAGGTTGTTTATTATGAAGAGACGGTGATCCATGGTGCCCTCCTGGGTCTGCCCTCTGGACCCCTGCCTCGTCACCCTCCAGCCTTGCCACCCTCCCTAGTGGACTTCTCACGGTCCCTCTGATGGGATTGTGCAGAGCCTTTCCCTTGGCTAACAGGGTGCTTCCTGCTGGCCGTGTGCTGATCCCAGTGGGACAGAGCCCCCAGGTGGCCCCCCGTTTGCACGGGTTCCAGCTTTGGGGCTGTTTGGAACATTGTAGCCACATTCCAGGGACATTCCAATTTTCCACACTGACCAAAGGTCTTAACATTTTATTGTCCTGCTGAGAATAAGGACCAAAGTGCTCAAGGCTCCCCAGCAGGAATTATTTCCAGATGTTTCTGCACTCAGGGCAAAAGGGTCTAGCCCTGCTGAGCCGGCAGGAGGCTTTGAGGCTGCGGCTTATATTTGGTGGATTTGGCACACTAAAATACAGCCATGGCTCCCCCGTTTCTCAGGGGTAAGGGCAAGCAAATGCCCTTTGTTCATTTAACACAAAATCTAGCCACTGTTTACTGAGAGCTTACTGCGTGCTCGGAACTTTATAAACTTTATCCGCCTTCTCAGCAAGTCAGCATGGGTATTATGAGTCTTATTTTACAGATGAGGAAGCTGAGGCTCGGGGTCCCAGACTGGAAGTGGTGGCATTGGGATTTGAGCTCAAATCTATGTGAGCCCAAGCTTTCCTTCTTTCTACCAAACCCTTGAGCCACTACGTGCCAGCTTTTGTGCCAAGGAATAAGAGGACAAGATATTGATCCTGCAGTTGGGAGGGTAAGGCAGACGACAGACATTGGAATATTAGGAAACGGTGCAGTGTGTGCCACCACAAGGTGGTGGGGCGAGGCGAGGGGACACCCAGGCCCGACGGGTGGGCAGGAAGGCTGCAACGAGGAGGTGGTGGACTATGGGAGAGACGGGCCAGGGCTGGCAGAGGCTGTGAGAGACACAGGTGTGAGACACAGGCAGGGAGTGGAGTGGGCCTGGCGGATTATGGGGTGAAGGGAGTGCTGGGAGCGGGGAATGGGATTGGCTGCGTGGGGGAGGTCAGCCTTGGGGTCAGGCCACGTGGCTGGGTCCCAGTCATCCATGGGGTGAGGCACAAAGCCATTGTTACCTGTGACAGATAAAGGCCCTGTGTTTTGTGAATGCTTCTGTTAAAATAAATCGGAGCAAAAACGAATGAATGGGTGGATAGATAGGTAGGTAGGTAGGTGGATGGATCAAACCAGTTGCCACCAAGTTGATTCTGACTCATGGTGACCTCATGTGTGTCAGAGTAGAACTGTGCTCCATAGGGTTTTCAATGGCTGTGATTTTTCAAAAGTTGATCGCCAGGCCTTTCTTCCAAGGTACCTCTGAGTGGACTTGAACCTCCAACCTTTTGGTTAGCAGCTGAGAGCTTAACTGTGTGCACCACTCAGGGATGATAAATGATTGATAGATAGACAGACAGACAGATAGATAGATGGTAGATAGGCAGATGGATAGACGTGGTAGATAGGGAGACAGGTAGATGGATGATAGATAAATACGTGGATAGATGATAGACAGACAGACGCCTTCAAGGTTTTCCCTTTAAGAGTGCAGCTCTCACTAGTGATGCCTTTCCTGCTGTGGGGCCAGGAGACTCACAACTCCAGACAGTTTATCTGAGCCCCGGCTCATGGTGAGTGCCCATGTTCACTGGGCAGCATTGCTGGGAATACAGAGAGGGGACAGCTGAGGCAGGGACGGACCGAGTGGCCGGGTCGCAGGAGGCTGGTGGGCTTTGCTGGGGGTTGAGTTGTCCCCCTTAACCACACCCACTGCAGACTCCTGCCGCCAGCCTGGAGGCGCCGGTGCATGTGCGATGGGGTGACGTACACCTGTCACTGCCAAGCCCTGGGGGAGGGGGAGAGCCCTGGAGTTGTAGGTGGGAGACTGGGGCTCAAGGAGAGACCCCTCCTCCCTGCAGCCATGCATTTGGTCCCAGCCTCTGCCTCCTCACCCTCCAACAATGATGCCCCTCCAGGGCCTTTCTGGAGTGGAACCCTCTCCTGGAAAGTTCTCGGTGACTGAGTGGCAGGTCGTCCCCTCCTGCCTAGGGCAGGGCCAGCATTTGAAGGCAGGATGATCCCAGATGCACCTTTGCATGGCTGGCGGCGGGTGGTCTAAGCTGGGTTTTAGGGAGTCTTGCCTCATGCTGAGCTCAAGAGCAAGCCTCCCTTTGGGGCCACCCCAAGGCCCAGCCTTGGAGAAATCACGAGCTCAACCAGAGCGCCCCAGCTGTTGGGCCAAGAAACGCTGCCAGGCCCACAGGGTTCACACCCTGCCAGGACCCTGGCGGTGTTTCTCAGAGCCTGATTCTGATGTGTCCTGCTTCGGGGTGGCCTGCCTGGCAGCTGCGGCTGGTCACCGTGCCTCCTGGCCTGCTCATGCTCCCCCGGGGGCCGCCCGTGCTGGGGGAGAAGTTACTCCCTGATTGCTCCTTTGTAAGGCCTGGTGGGCCCTCTCCTCCCGTGAGCCGAGGGGCCAGGTTTCTGCGGTGGGCGTCCACTGGGGTGGCAGCCTGGGGTGAGGCCGGAGCCAGATTAGGACAAGAGGGCCTGGGTCCCGACTGGCCATTATCCAGCTTGGAGGGCGGCGGTTTGACCCACCTGAGCCCTTTGTCTGCCCTTTGGGTGAGAAGAAAAGACGCCTTAACCCATCCTCTCTGGCCAGCCAGCTTCGTCTTCGCCGAACCTCCTGTAATTATTTCTGCAAAAGAAAGGGTCTTGGGGCAGATCAAGGTTGAAATCCATTACCAGCCTCGGTTTCCTCTTCTATGCAATGGAACTTGAGGCCGCTCTCACAAGTTGCTGTGGAGATTCAATGAGAGCACAGTCTGAGCACAGAAGCTCATCTAGAAGTGGTGGCTCTTACCTTCTTAGGAATGTCACCGTTGTGTTTTGGGGGTCCCCCTTTCCACGCCCTCCTCCACACCTGGCACGCGTGGTTTCTGCTTCCTAGCGTGTTCCCACACAGCGGGCCAGGCCCCGGCTCTTTAGGGAAGCCTCCTTCCATTGTCCCAGTTTCAGGGAGCAGGCCGCCCCATCTGCACCGTTTGTGTTTAATGGCGTGTTCCGTCTCTGGGCTGAGGGGGAGTCAGGCTGGCTGCGTCCCGACTGCGGAGCTCGTCAGCGGTGTGTTCATACCTCATCTTCTCTCTTGCCTCCTGGGCTGTGAAGGCTGGGACTCCAGGTGCATCTTGGTTGTGTGGCCGGGGCAGGACTCCGCGGTGCATGCTGGGATCTCCAGTGCCTGTCAGAATTTGATTTGGAAGACAATGGTAGAGGTTTTAGGCCTCTCTGGGAAGGAGTGGGGGTGTGCCCCCAGCCTGGGATGCAGTGGGGTTTTCCGCACTGGAGTGAAGAGTAACTGAAGGGTGAACAGCTGTGCCCCCCGTGCCCCTCTCACACCCAACTGGTGCTGTGGTAGACACCTAAGGAAGTGCCGGGAGAGGGTGCCCTCGACACACGGGGAGGATGGCGTGGAGAAGGGCGGGAGCCCCGTCACGTCACCCAGCCTCCTGTCCTCCCTCACAGCGGACACAGACGTTCCCATGGAGACCTGCTGTGCCGATGGACATCGCATGGCTACCCAGCAGAAGGCCTGCTCGCTGCCCTACACCTCGAAGTCCAAAGAGTGCAGGTACGTTTTACAGAGCGGTGTCCCTTAGGGGAAGCGTGGACGAGGGGACAGGGTGTGCCTGCCCCAGAGAGACCCTGGGCACCCAGGGCCGGCCCGTTGGTCTTGCCTCCCTGCACCGGCCACTCTGTCCTCTGCGCCCCCAGCTTCCTCGCACTGGAGTCGATCCCCCTTTCTGTGCGGTCCTGTGCTCGTGCATCTGTCCCTCACTGGGCTGGGGCAGCTCGCGCCTGGAAGCGGGAGGGTCTGGGTTTGCCACTGGCTCTGCCACAGCCGGCCACTCTGGGCAAGGCAGTTTCCTTCTAAGAAAAAGGGGGTTGTGGGAGGAGGTGGGACCGCATGACTGAGAGTCCTTTGCAAATAAAATCGTGGATTACCTTAAACCTAAAAACCCAGAGGAGCCGGGCCCAGAGCAAACAGTTCTGCCAGACACCTTGTGCAGTAGCCAACCACTGGACTGAAGATTTTTATTCCTGTCTCCCTAAATTGGTCCCTGGCTGGCGCCAACAGTTAAGCTCTCGGCTGCTAACCAAAAGGTTGGAGGTTCAAGACCACCCAGAGGCACCTCGGAAGAAAGGCTTGGTGACCTACTTCCAAAAAACCAGCCACTGAAAACCCTATGGAGCATAGTTCTGTTATGAAACACACGGGGTCACCATGAGTTGGAGTTAACTCAGAGGTAACTGGTTACTCCCTAAAGTGACTCCAGCTCCCTGGAAGTTTCGGGAGAGCATAAGCTTAGCTTAGAATAAGTGATGAAAATTGGCAGTGGTGCTCACGATGCAATGCCATGTGATGTCCATCCAGGTGCCCTGCAGCAATCCCATTGTACAGATGAGCACACCGAGCTTTCGCCAGGGCACACAGCCCGTCAGTGCTGGCTTGAGGATTTGAACCCAGGCCTGCAAGCGCAGGAAACGTGAGAGCGTGGAAGCGTTCCACCATCTGACATCCAGTTGCCTTCTCTGAATCTAACTGGCAGCCATGGGGTGCTGGGTGGGGAGCTGTCACAGGAGGCATGTGTGAACGGGGCGCAGGCAGAGGAGGGGGAGGTCTGGTGCCCATCCTGGAGCTCAGTGTTTGGGTTCTCAGTGCGCGTAAGCGGCCGGCCAGCCCGGAAGCAGGATGTAAATCTGTTTAGGAATTTTAAAAAGCCAAAGCACTCCCTATAGACCAAAGGAAGGACAAGGAAGCGGGAGACACGGATTATCTGAGCTGACTGGAAGACCACGCCCTCAGGATTTACAGAGCGTGTGACGAGTGTGAGCCGGGATGTTGGCTCCTGGTGTGGCGGAGCGCTGGACATGTCAGCCGGGCCGCCCACTGGCAGTTCTGTCGTGAAGCCAGGCGCTCGGCACCAAGCATTCTGTTTACAGATGGTCATGACAAGAGGCAGCCTGGCCCCAGCAGGAGTGCGGGCTGGGGAGTTGGGCTGATCTGGGTTGGGTTTCCAGCTGTGTGACTTGAGTCAGCTCCGAGTCTCAGTATCCCCAGATGTAAAACAGGGACCATGATACTTTCCTTTCAGACTCACTGAAATGATCAGAGGTGACGTACGAAACTAGCCCCAGAAAGCAAAATGCTAGGAGTATTTTCTGAAATCAAAGACTTAGGGAAACCCAGAAGAGAGGGAGTTAGCCAGCCGAACCCCCAAAGAGCAGACGAAGGAACTGGGGCCAGAGAGGTCGGGTGGCACTCGGGACCCTACTTGTGAAACGGGATTCTAGAGCCCTGGTGGCGCAGTGGTTAAGCGCTCAGCTGCTAACTGAAAGATCAGTGGTTTGAACTCACCAGCCTCTCCGAGGGAGAAAGATGTGGCAGTCAGCTTCCATACAGATTCAAAAAACCAAAACCAAACCCACTGCCTCTGAGTCGATTCTGACTCATAGCGACCGTATAGGACAGAGTAGAACTGCCCATAGGGTTTCTAAGGCTGTAAACTTTATGGAAACTGACTGCCACATCTTTGTCCCACGGAGCAGCTGGTGGGTTAGAACTGCCGACTTTTCAGTTCACGGCTGAGTGCTTTAACCGCTGCGCCATCGGGGCCCCTTTCCATAAAGACTACAGCCTGGGAAACCCTATGGGGCAGTTCTCCTCTGTCCTGTAGGGTCACTATGAGTTGGGATCGACTTGACGGCAGTGGGCTTGTTTTGTTTAAGTTTGTTAGAAAGGAGCCGTGGTGGTACAATGGTTAAGCGCTTGGCCGCTAACCAAGAGGTCAGTGGTTTGAACTCACTGGCCGCTCCACAGGAGCAAAAAGACCTGGCAATCTGTAAAGATTACAGTTTAGGAAACCCTACGGGGCAGTTCTACTCTGTTGTGTAGGGTCACATCGTTGCTCTCTCAGACAATTTAGTGAAATGCCCGTTATTTGCAAATCCACCGAAAGCATGTATAAAATGTATGCTAGCACAGTATAGACGAATCTGTCCTGGAGCCTGAGGGCAGCTGCGGAAGCACAGGGACAGCTGGGTACAGACCTTCAGCCCCACGAGGGCAGGGGTGGGAAAAAGGGGGCTGAGAGCCACTATCCACGGCAGAGGTGGCCCACCCTCTTGGCCTGGACAGGTGTAGGCTGGGCGGCTCCTCTCGCCTCTGCTGGCTTTGGCAGCAGCTAGAGCTATTTTGGATTTGGTTGGGAGCCACCAGTGACTCACACACAGCTCTCACCCGCCTGCCCGAGAAGCCGGTTCCTCCTGCCTCCACACTTGGCTCCTTGGGCCCCAAGGACTTTCTCCCTGGAGCCCCTGACAGGGCTGGGAGACGTGTGTACCATGGCCGGGCACCGTCGTTGCCACTGTTGCTACCATGCCTTGGACCAGCCCCCTCACCTCTGAATGCGTCGCCTCTGAATCTGGCCACTGCGGGGATGGTCCTTGCAAAGGATTCAGTCTCATAAAGGGTGAAAGGGTTTGGCCCGGTGTTGGCACCAGCATGTTTTGTTCTAGAATGTGGGAGTGTTGTCGGGGTGAGACTCAGAGGTCTGAGGTGAATTGGGTGCTCCAGGCAGCAAGGCTGGGTCTCGACTCACACCCCAGGCACCACCTGCATTTGTTCTTTATCGAGCACCTTCTGTACGGGTGTGTGTGCAGAGGGGAGGCCGCGCGACAGATGGCAGAGCTCCCGTTGTGAGGGCTCCTGCCCTGCCCATGGAGCCCTGGCCCACTGCCCTCCACCCGCAGGATGGTCCAGGAGCAGTGCTGCCATAGCCAGCTGGAGGAGCTGCACTGTGCCACCGGCATCAACCTGGCCAATGACGGCTGCACCACACCGCAGGGGAACAACGTCGCCAGCCTCGAGGCCGTGTTTGTGAAGGTGAGGCCCAGGGTGCTGGGCCTGCTGCCTGCTCCCCTCCCAGCCGGCAGGCCCTGGCTCCCCCTCCCAGCTCAGCATGCCCCACATTCCTTTCCAGCCAGCAGGACCTGGGCCCCCTCCTAGACAGCAGGCCCTGACTCTCCCCGCTTAGCAGGCCCTGGGCTCCCCAGGCCCTGCACCCGCCGCCAGCCAGCAGTCCCCAGGTTCCCTCCCAGCTCAACATGCCTTGAGCCCCACTCCCAGCCAGCAGGCCCTTCCCCCTCCCAGCCAGTGCTGTCCATCAGCAGGGAGCCTGGGCTCTTTCCCTCTGCGCCCCTGCTCTGAGTCCATCTCTCCTGTGAGTGTGGGGCAGTGGGGGTGCCCAGCCAGGAGGGTGGTGGAATCGTGCATGTCCCCAGCTCCTCACGTTTAGTCAGGAAACCCTGGCTCGGCCCACGCTGGGGAGACAGGGATGACGTGACCAGCCTTGCTGAGGACCTCCAGTCCCCGGACAGCAACACAGAGGCCAGCAGGGGTCCTCTGAGGTCAGGGCCTTAGGAGCTTCTTCTCTGCTCAGGGTAGGGACCCTCCATTCCCCCACCCCCAGGAGCCCCTGCAGCTTCCCTGCCCTAGGGCTCATCGGGTGGAGCTCAGAATGGCCCCCCTTCAAGGCCTCTGATGTTACATGACCACAGCCATCCTAGAGGAGGAAACTGAAGTTCAGGGAGGACCACACCCCAAAGTGGCCTCTTAGCAGCGGCCCTGAGGGTCCTCCCACACCCAGCAGGTGAGGGGCCTGGGAGGCAGCAGGGAAATCCCTGCACAGCCGATCCTGGGTCTCCAAGGCCAGGCCAGGTCACGCAGGTCCCCGTCACTGTAGAAGGTGAGAAGTTCCTAACAGCACCCCTAGCTCTGAAAACTGTAAATAAAGGAATGCCGTCAGACTGTTGGAGCCCTGGTGGCTCAGTGGTTAAGAGCTCCGCTGCTAACCAAGAAGTCAGCAGTTGAAATCCACCAGACGCTCCTTGGAAATCCTATGGGGCGGTTCTACTCTGTCCTGTAGGGTCGCTATGAGTTGGAATCCACTTGACAGCAAAGGGTTCGGTTTTTGGTTTGGTCAGACTGTCCCTCCCTGCTACCTGCTGAGGGGGGAAAAGCAAGACTGACAGGGAGCTTGGGTTTGGAAGTCAGCCTGATCCTCAGGCTTCTGCTGGAGGTGCCGGGTGAGGGGAATGAGTTCCCTGGAGAAAGATATCCCGTCCCCAGTTAGGACGGTGAGGAAGGGACTGCAAGGAGCAAGAATCCAAAGGAATGAAGTCAGGATTCCGGGAGGGGCCGTGGGTTCTCTGGCCCGGCCCTTCCCGTCTGGGAATTCTCTCCCCACACAGACTGGGATGTGGAGAGGACTCCGCATGCTGGGAGTGGGGTCCAGGGCCCACCCACTCTGGGCCTCTGCAGGCTTTCGTGGAGGGAGGCTGCTGGCGCAAGGGAGCTGTGTAGGGTGAGGGTGGGTTAGTGTGGTCCAGGGTTTCCTGGGAATCCTGAGCGTCTGATGACCGTCTCCAGGACAGGGCTGGGCTCTGCAGACGCTGTCCGTCTGGCAGACGGCGGTGCCAGTGTCCCCAGACGTGAGAGAAAAGGAGGTGTGGAAAAGTGTGGAACATTCTGTGGGAGTGGGAGCAGAACTCTTTGGCAGACGAGTGATTCGTGTTGGGAAGCATGACTCACACCCTAAAAGGTGGACTCGTTAACGAGCACTCCCACTCTTTTCTGGCAGCAGCGGGGTAGAATAAGCAGTGTGGAAGGCCCATCAACCTTCACGGAAACTACAGCAAAAACCACACCTCCTGGGCTCCCAGTCTGGGCTTTCTGGAAAGTTCTGAGTCCTTTTTAGGATCCCCACTTAGGGAAGACTGAAGTGGGGCTTTTTGTGGGCAAGGGGAGTGTGGTTCAGGAGCTCAGGCATGAGGACACGGGGCTTACATGTACGTTGGGGAACGCAGGGGTGCAGGAGACAGGCAGTCACTCTGTCCCTTGCTTTATCCCTTGCCCGGAGACACTCGTGCTTGTCAAATGCAGGCTGTCTTTCCTACTTCCCAGACCACCGAATGGGCTTGGGAGAGAGGGACACAGTCCTCATGCCTTCTTTGGGGCCTGGCTAGAAAAATCTTAGACCACACACAAGGAACGGGCTCCTTGGGGGGCTCTTGTGGTCCTTGCATGAGGCTCCCCATTCCTGGAGGTGTGTAGGCAAAGCCCGGTGGCCACTGGACAGGGGTGTTGAGGAAGGCAGTTGGGTATCGGGGGAGGAGGGGTGGGTGCAGCACATGCCAGAACCGATGAGATTTGGGAGCAGGAAGGCCCAGGTTACCGCCAGCCAAGCCCCCCGCCCGGCTCCCACCGGGCCGACCAGCCAGCTTCTCCGTGTGGTCTCCACCTGTGTCTACAGAGGTGCTGTCACTGCTGCCTGCTGGGGAGGGCGGCCCAGGCCCAGGGCCAAAGCTGCGAGTACAGCCTCCTGGCCGGCTACCAGTGTGGGCTGGTCTTCCGGGCGTGCTGCGTGAAGGGGCAGGAGAGTGCAGACTTCACGCCAGGGGACGTCGGCGACCTCCAGGAGACAGGTAGGTCCCCTCTGCCTTCCCTCCTGGGTGGGGAGGGCGTGCACGGCCAGCTGTCTAACTCAGCGCAGACTGATCTGAGTTGTCAGGTGTTTCCGAGAGGCGGAACCTGGGGGGAGATGGAGAGCGTGTGCTCCGGAGTCGGACCGATCTGGGGTCATGTGCTGGCCCTAACATGAGCCTCAGGCGAACTGATTTATCCAGGCCTCAGGTCTCCCATCTGTGATGTGGGGATAATCACAGTCCTGCTTTATAAGTTGCCCGGCTCGGGTTGAGCGCTCCGGGAACCTTTGCTAGCCTGATATCCCCTGGCCTCCCTGGCCCCAGCCTCCCCCCGGCCCTGAGCAGTGGCCAGCAGCTGGCCTCACCCTCCTTTCGCAGAGGAGGACCTGATGCTTAAGGTCACCTGGCTGACACGCAGAGGAGGGAGAACCTGGCTTCCCGACTCCTGGCTGGTGCCTGCCCCCACCCCCGCCACATGGAGCCAGTGACGCCTGGGCTGGAGAGGGGAGGCATCACACTTTGTAGTGAGCTGTGAGCTTTCAAATAGTAGTCACTTATCAGCAAAGGAGGAGTCCCTGGGTGGAGCAAATAGTTAACCACTGGACTGTTGTCCAGTTGTTGTTCTTGTGAGCCCCCTAGACTTTTCTCCCCCAGAGCTTCTGGTGGGTTTAAACCCAGCTGAGCACTTAACCATGGCACCACCAGGGCTTTTTAAGTGCTGGACTACTACCCAAAAGGTTGGTGGTTCAAATCCACCTGGAAACCCTGGTGGTATAGTGGTTAAGTGCTAAGGCTGCTAACCAAGAGGCTGGCAGTTCGAATCCACCAGGCACTCCCTGGAAGCTCTGTGGGGTAGTTCTACTCTGTCTTATAAGGTTGCTATGAGTCAGAATCGACTCGACGGCAACAGGCTTGGCTTGGGCTCAGATCCACCCAGAAGCACCTTGGAAGTAAGGCCTTGATGATCTGCTTTTGAAAGGTCACATCCTTGAAAACCCTATGGCGTCGCCATGAGTCCAAATAGACTTGATACCAACTAACAGTGACAACTTCAGTAGATGGGTGAGCGGCCCCCAGAGCCATTTCATGAGCATGCCCAGCCGTCTGTCCTCCGCCCTCTGTTTGCCTAAAGCCTTGGGGATGGTTCAGCTCCATGGTTCAGGAAACTTCCTGGTTTCTGATAACCTTTCATTTATGGGGTCGTTTCCAGCCTTAATGGAGATAACCCTGGAAAAATTCAAGAGTCCATTCTGTCCCACACTTGCTATGTGACTTTGGGCCCTCTTCCCTCTGAGCTTCGTACCCCGTTAAAACTGGGTGAGGTGACAGAAGGGGTTCTGAGAGAAGAGCTCACAGCTCCAAGCACGGTCTCTAAGTCAGGGCTCCTTCACTTCAGCTGCACCCCCGGTGGCTTTGGGGTCCTGGGCCAGATGGACCAGTCTTTTTTTCAGTTGAGGGCTGCAGAGACGCCGTGGGCTGGTGTACAACCATCCCAGCCATAAAGGGGCATTGGGACCCATTCTGGTTCCCTGCTTGGTTTTGAAATCAGAGATAAAATTTTCACTGTAAACAAACCCAACTATTAATCCTGGTGGGAGAGCACTCCTCTGCGTCTCTGGGGAGGATTTCCCCTGGTTTATGGCTTGTTTTATGAACGCACTCTGGAATTTCTGAGGCTCCAGATGTCTTATCTCTCTCCCGTCTTTTATCTGCTTCAGTTCCTGCCCAGACTTCCCTCAGATGCCACCCACTCTTGGAGGGCTCCCTGTCTTTTCTTCCTCACCCAGTCACAGATGTGCCTTCCTCCCTCCTGCGAACATTTACTGTGGGCCTAGCGTGTCTCCTGCAGGGCTGCTCTGTGGGGCCACAGACTGGTGCTGGCCTGTGATGAATTAAGTACAGAAACTGGGAGTAAGCCTTTAGAAACTTCTAGAAGCATTTGATCCCTGGATGGTGTAAACAGTTTAACACTCATGTGCTAACTAAAAGGTTGGAAGTTCGAGTCCACCCAGACATGGCTTGGAAGGAAGGCCTGGCGATCTACTTCTGAAAAATCAGCCATTGAAAACCCTGTGCAGCACAATTCTACCCTGACACACATGGGGTCATCATGAGTCAAAGTTGACTCAATAGCAACTGGTTTATTGGATCAAAGTATTGGTCCCAGACTGGGGAAAGAGAGCTGGTCGTTTGCCACAGTTAGTTTGAGAACTGTGCTCGGGCATCTCGTGGGTCCAGTGATTCCCATTCTACAGATTGAGACACTGAGGCTGGGCAAGCTCAGGGTCAGATCTGTTTGCTAGCAGGTCTAATGGTCTCTCCAGGCTTGCTGGCCTCCATGGAACATGGCACAAACTTGATGATCTCATCACAGGGGTGGTAACTAGTTTCTGATGGGTCCACCCTCCCTCCTCACTGTGAGCCCTTTGAGGGATGGGATTGGATCCATACGTGCCTCTGGGCCCCCTGGCCTGTGCCTGGCACACGGAGGAGACTTGGTGTTTTTCCTGAATTGCGTGCATCGAGGGAATGAAGTGTCTCCAAATTAAATAAACCAGATGGAAGGTGCTTCCCAGACTCCTAGCCAGGAAGACATGACTCCACCCTAAATGGCCTTTGCTTAGTTAGCTCCTCCCCAGATTAGAAGTTCTTTGAACGCTCATTCAGTTTATTCAACAAATGGGTTGGAGGGTCAAGGACACAGCATAGACAAGGCCCCTGTACCATATGGAGTCACCATAATTTGGAATTGACTCAACAGCAACAGGTTTTAACAGGCATCATATTTTAATAAGAAGCCTTGGTGGTGCAATGGTTAAGAGCCCAGCTGCTAACTGAAATGTCAGCAGTTCAAACCCACCCAGTGGCTCCTTGGGGGAAAGACCTGGCAATCTGCTCCTGTGAAGATTACAGCCTAGGAAACCCTATGGGGCAGTTCTACTCTGTCACATGGGGTCGCTATGAGTTGAAAACCGACTGATGGTGCCTGAAAATAACATATTTTAATAGCTCCTAAAATACATAGTTAGTACATATAAGTTATATACATAGTGCATATAAGTTAGGTTACATTGACTTTTAGACAGCATTACTGGTATATTTTTTTAATGATGTTTATTTTTCCACTATGCTTATATTATGCTCATGGCAGGCATTTTAGAAAATATAGAAGGAAAGAAGGAAAAGAAACTCAGACCCAGAGGTAAACACTGTTTCCCTTTGGGCATGTTGTTTTCTATGTCTAGCATAGTTTCTTCCACGTAGGTGTGATCATGCTGTGGCTACAACATTGATTTATGCCTTTTCCACCTAGTACTGCCACGTCATTGCTGTTCAGTTGTGATCAGTTATTTCCTCCTGTGGAAACGTCCTAAATACCAGAGGGCTTGATTTTTGAGTATTTCTAGGGCTTCTTCCTATCCATAAGGAACCATGGTGGTGCAGTGATTAAGCATTAGGCTGCTAACTGAAAGGTGGGTGGTTCCAACCCACCAGTCCATGGAAGGAAGATGTGGCACTCTGCCAACATAAAGATTACAGCCTTGGAAACCCTATGGGCAGTTCTACTGTGTCCTACAGGGTCGCTATGAGTTGAAATCGACTCATGGCAATGGGTTTTTTCCCCTCCCATGTGCTGCATAAGCCTCTTGCCCCTTATGGTCCTTTGTCCAAGGAAGCTGGGTAGAAAAGGACATTGGCAGGAACTTCTCGTGTGCCCAGCCTGGCTCCTGATCCCTGTTGTTGGCTTCAGAAGCAGCCACGTCCAGCTTTGACTGCCCCGTGGGTGTGGGGACTCTGCCATTGCACCCCTGGCGGCTAGAGGGCCAGCATCTGCACGTGGGCTGTGACTTCTCCACCCTTGCCTATAACCGCCCGAGTTGAATGGACGAATCCATTTCTCTGTTATGCCAGAGCTACCAGTAGCTTCACATTTGGCATTTAGCCCCTATTTGAGTCTCCTGTGACTGCCGTAACAATGTACCACAAGCTCGGTGGCTTATAAGAACAGACATTTACTGTTGCATGGGTCAGGAGCCTTGAGATCCAAGCTCAGTGCATGGCTCTGGGGAAGTCTTTCTTTGTTCCAGCGTTTGGTAGCCAGCAATCCTTGGGGCCCCCCAATGCCCATTTTGTGCTTGCTGCTGTGTCTAATCTGCTTCTTTTAGGACTCGGAAGTGATTAGGGTTAGGACTCACCCTGTACTGATATGGCCTCATTAACGAAACAAAGAAAACCCTATTCCCAAACAGGATTACATCCACGGGTACAGGAGTTAGGATTCCAACACGTATTTTTGGGGGGAGAGTGGTACAATTCAATCCATAATACAGCCAAAGTGTACGAAGTAAGCTTTTACCATGTGCATTGTTTCAGGTTTGGGGGATGTGACTTGCTTTACATTAGGGCTGTGACTGCGTTTGCTCAAACATTCGAGGTATCTGGACTCCGTAACAGCACTCAGAGTGAAGTTGATGATTATAGGAAATTGTGCCAGTGTTGTTTCTGTTATCATAGATCTCTGAGATTTCATTACACTTATGAGCATAGTTCTGTTTTCAAAAGGATAAAACGAATCCTTAGCTGATTGTAGTATTTACAAATGGGCATTAAAACACAAAAAAAAAAAAAAAGAAAAAAGAAAAAAACAGTTGCTTTGAGTCGACTCTGACTCATGGTGACCCCATGTGAGTCAGAGTAGAACTGTGCTCCACAGGGTTTTCAGTGGCTGCTGTTTCAGAAGTAGATCTCCCGGCTTTTCTTCTGAGGCACCTCTGGGTGAACTTGAACTGCCAGCCTTTCAGTTAGTCGAGCACTCAACCATTTGCATCACCCAGGGACTCCTATAAATGGGCATTACTGGCTGATGTTTACAAGAAGATACAGTATTTGAAGTTTCTTCTAAGATGGAATAATGTGTTTATATGAATGCTTGCCTTTTCTTCCCTTCCCCCTTAGCTAAAATTTCTGAGGGTGAGGAGGAACAAGAAGACCCGTACCTTAATGACCGCTGCCGAGGTGAGAATCTGTCATCTCCCCGTGCCTTTCGGTGGTTCATCAAACCTGAAAGAAAGTCAACGCTAATCTCATTGGGAGTTTGAGCCCCAGTGGTTTTGTTCAGGTTCACCCCGGGAGGTGCCCTTTGGCCGGAGTCAGGTCTGTCATCCCGTCACTCCTGGGCTCCTGCCTGGTGGGGAGGGCAGGAGAGGGGTGGGCTTACAGAGGAGGGGCCGTAGGTGGAAAGCTGGCATTGGAAGCCCTAGCACCACGTGTTCTGCCTGAACATTCCCAAGTTACAGGCTCTGTGGACGCCAGCTTCTCCCAAAGCTGGGGTCCCTCAGGATGGGGCAAAGTGTTATTGATCTTTGTGACCCTGAGCCCAAGCACGCCTGACCCAGAGAGGACATTCAGTAATGTTCATTTGTCCCACAAGAGAGCCGTTTTCCAATAAAGGCTTCAGAGGGGCTTGCAAGTTCGTTTTCATGTGGATAAAGCTTTTCTTTCATGCAACCGTCTGGCATGTCGAGACCGGTAGGTCTGCTCCACAGGTTCGTTCGGTGACTCGCCCTGTGGTCGGGGAGAGAATCATTGGGTTAAGTAGGGACTCAGCTTAAGGGCACAAGCATGTGGTCAGTGGTTAGTGATGGTCGGCACCGAGTCCTGGCAGGGAGGGAAGGAGCAGAGAACCCCAGAAAGCCTCTGCCTCCACTTTCTAGTGCCACCATAACTAAATAGCAGAAAGAGGATCGCTTTCAGGAACAGAAATGTACTGTCTCACAGTTCTGGAGGCTAGAAGATCCAATCGGGATGTTGGCCATGCTGATTCCGCCCAGGGGCTGAGAGAAGGACTGTCTCAGGCCTCGTCTTAGCTTCTGGTGGCTGCTAACAGCCCTCGGCGTTCCTTTGCTGCTTAGAGATGAATTCACAGTGTCTCCCACTGCGTGGGTCCACGTCTCTTCTCCCCTTTCGTAAGATGCCACTCAGAAGGATTAGGGCCACCCACTCCAGTATGACCTCTTTAATATCACTGATAATATCTTCAAAGAAAGACCTGATTTCCCCAACCAAGAGCCTGTTCACAAGTATCAGGGTTAAGACTTCACGTATCTTTTCGAGGGACGCGATTTAATCCACAGCAGCCTCGTGATCCTCTCTGTGACACGGGAGGGTCTTCTGGGGGAGTTGTTACAACAGCTGAGGAGGGTGGCACAGAACGGGTATCTTAGGCAGCGGAGGTGGAGGCTTGGAGCCACACCAACGGCCCTGCACCACAGCAGATGGGCGCTGGTGGGAGTGGTGGGGGTGGAGGGGTAGAGGTGGGTGCTGGAGAAGTGGGCAGGGGCCCTACAGGGCCTGGGCAGCAGCTGGAAATTTATCTCATAGGATCATTACCTGGTAGAGATTTATCCTGATGGACCTGCCCATTGAACACTAGGGCTGCCCCATAGGGAGAGTGTGTTGTGGGGCGACACCAGGGAGACTTGGGGAGACCTGGTGAGCAAGTGGCGGGAGCTGAGGCTGTGTAGTGGCAGTCCCTGCTTGAGAGAGATGTGGGGACAAGCTGGGCCTGCCCAGGGCCTGGCCCCATGTGGGGTTTGTCGCTGCTCGGTGCTCTTCTCTGCCCGGCCCCTCCCAGCTCCATAGAACTTACAAAGACTGCCCTGCATTCCCCCCATGTTGTCAGCCAGAGCTGACACTTGACACGGCAGCCCCCTGGGGGTGCCCAGAGCCAGACCTGGGAATCTCCTGCAGGGCAGGGGGTGGGAAGGTGGTGGGTGGGCTCTGGCCCGTGGACCCCACCTTTCTGCATCCTCTGCTCCATGGAACTGGAGAAGGTGGAGGTTTGCAGGGGTTCGGCACCCGCCCCCCCACTCACACGTTCTCTGTCTGCAGGCGGCGGCCCTTGCAAACAGCAGTGCCGTGACACGGGGGACGAGGTCGTCTGTTCTTGCTTTGTGGGCTACCAGCTGCTGTCTGATGGCGTCTCGTGTGAAGGTAGAGGTCCCGATGCTGCACCTGTGGCCTGAGCCTATCCCTGAGGTCCCAGCAGGTTGCAGCTTTGCACAACGGGGGGGGGGGGGGGAGGGGTGCTGCAGCGTTGGGGACACCAGTGCTGCATTTCTGGTACTCCCCGGAGTTGAATGGTGCAGGGCCTTCTGGACCAGGCCACATCCAGAGAAGACAGACCACATGCTGGGAAAGAGGGCTGGGGTTGGGGTCAGACAGGGCTCTGAGTCCAGGATCAACAGAGGGGCTTTGGGCAAGTCCCCCATCCTCTGGTCCCCAAGAGGGGGATGGTGACACTCTCCTTATGTGCTTATTGAGGGTCACGTGGTCCCAGTCCAGGGCTGGCACTTAATGAGTAGGTGCTGCGAAAGAACAATCTCTCTGAAACAGCAGGGGACTTTGTGGCGAGTCCCCACTATGCCCCTCTAGGCACAGCCCTGGTGTGTCATAGCAGGAACCCAGCGAGGTTGAATGGGGACTCATGGATGTTGGGAGCCAGTTCCCCTGTGACTTCTGGGAGATTCCTTTGGATGACGCGTACGAATCTGCGTTCTTGCCGGTTACTCCTTGCCGTCTTGCTCTCTCCTAGATGTCAATGAGTGTATCACCGGCAGCCATAACTGCCGACTCGGCGAGTCCTGCATCAATACCGTGGGCTCATTCCGCTGTCAGCGGGACAGCAGCTGCGGAACAGGCTATGAGCTCACAGAGGACAATGACTGCAAAGGTTAGCACCTGCTCTGGCCCAACAACCCGGCGCCCGGGAGTATACGTGGTGCAGTGGGCTCTCTGGTCAAGGGCTCTGGTGGTGCAGTGCACCCATGTGGCTGCCAGGGCTGCCGGCTTCTCCTCTGTGGGGTGTTGTTTGCTGCCGTCAAGTTGGTCTCCAGCTCATGGTGACCCTATGCACAAGGGAACTAAGTGTCACCTGGTTCTGTGCCATCCCCATGATTGGCTGCAGATCAGACTGTTGTGATGGGGGTGGCTATACCTGCTTGCGGGGTCCCTGGGTGGTGCAAATGGCTAATGCACTCAGCCACTAAATGAAAGGTTGGAGGTTCCAGTCCTCCCAGAGGCACCTCAGAAGAAAGGTCTGGCAATCTACGTCTGAAAAATCAGCCATTGAAAACCGATGGAGCACAGTTCTACTCTGACACACATGGGGGTGCCATGAATAGGAGCTGACTTGACGGCAACTGGTTTTTTATACTGACTTGACCAATACCGGGGGTGTCATCGGGGGAATGAGGTTAAACGTGACAGTGTGGATAGAAGCGATCAGAACACTGAAAAGCTGACAGCAGCGCCCCCAGTCCCAGCCAGTTCTGTCATTAGTGCCTTCTGCCAGTGCCAAGTTAATGCCAGTGGCGAGTTTGAATTTCTGAAAAGCCCCGGTGCACAATTATTTAAAAACCACATCCGGGATGAATTTCAGGTGCTCACACGTGCTTTCTACAAAAAAACAAAAACAAAAGCAGATTTTTATTTGTGCAGCAGCTGCCTTCCATCCAATTGTAGGCTTCCTTGAAGTTCAAAGCATATTCCCTTCCGCTGTCTGAAAACATGACATTTCTGGCTGCCGGCCTTTTGCCACCAGGACCTAGACGTTACTTGGCAGATAAGGCTCTGATGAGGATTGTTTAGAATGTAGTTTTCTGCAGAGGGTTTTGAGCCTTTCAGAATGACAAAACCACTTGCGTGAAAACGCTGACCGAGTCAGGAGGCTAACTCCAAAGCAAGGCACGTCTCCTGTCATCTGAGGGCTTTTGAGAAGGTTCAGTTCATTCCATCCCTGTGGACTTGCTGGGTGGTTTGGATACTGAGAACCCAGTGGCTAAGCCAGCTGAGTATACACATTTGAACATCTGACATCCTTGAACTTCAAGGGAAGGCAGCCTGGTTATATCTGATCATGATAGTCACCACTGTTAATATTTGAAATATTGTGAAGACTTCCAAATGAATAAGTTTATAGGGATCATGTTTATGGCCACTAAGATAATTATGTTGTGATCTACACTAAACATACACTTAGCTGGGAATGAAAAAAATATATCTGTCAGGAAGACGCCTGGGTTATTTATTCTATAGCAGAAAGCTTGCTTCATAAGAGCCGGGGAACAAAGTCAGCATTTAAGTCTTTAGCAGTGCAAGTATTACTTGGCTAGCTGAAGCCCTGTTTGTATTGGAGCTTTCTATGGGATTGTTTTGGGTTATATTTTGAGTAATGGGCATTAAAAAAAAAACAAAAAAAAACAACTTGTGATTTTAAAGTGTTGTAAGATGCTTCTGGCAGAACTCTTGCTAACAATTTCCTTTTTTTATGATGTACCAGATATTGACGAGTGTGAGAGTGGTATTCATAACTGCCTCCCCGATTTTATCTGTCAGAATACTCTGGGATCCTTCCGCTGCAGACCCAAGCTACAGTGCAAGAGTGGCTTTATACAAGATGCTCTAGGCAACTGTATTGGTAAGACACACTGCTGCAGGGCTGCTGGGGTCCTCAGGGCGGGCAGACAATCCAGTTATGGGGCTAGAATATCAGGGGTTGCGCAGTCCTCAGAACAGGAGCAGATGGTAAATACCTCAGGCATTGCAGGACATATGGTTTCTGTCGCAGTTTCTCAACTCTGCTGTTATAGCTTGAAAGCAGCCACAGACAATGCGTAAACAAATGGGTGAGGCTGTGTGTCAATAAAACTTTATTTACAAAAATTGTCAGCAAGCTGGATTCTGGCCAAGGGCCATAGTTTGCCAACCACTTGCATAGACAAAAAGAACCCTGGTGGCACAAATGGTTAAGCGCTCAACTGCTAACTGTAAGGCTGGTGGTTTGAACTCACCCAGCCACTCTGTGGGAGAAAGAATTGGTGATCTGCTTCCTAAAGATTACAGCTAAGAAAACCCAATGGGGCAATTTTACTCGAATTGACTCAATGACACCTAACAACAACAGTATAGATGGAGTCCCTGGGTGGTGCAAATGGTTAACACATTTGCTGCTAACCATGCTTGGCAGTTCAAGTTCACCCAGAGGCACCTCAGAAGAAAGGTCTGGCAATCTACTTACAAAAAATCAGCCATTGAAAACCCTATGGAGCACAGTTCTACTCTTACACACACGAGGTCACTGTAAGTTGGAATCACCTCGATGGCAGCTGGTTTGGTTTTTGATTAGTATAGATGAAAGATCTTGAGTTATGGAATCAGAGACACCTGGTTTTGAACTGAGTGACCTAATGCAATTTTCTCTTGGAGCCTCAATTTCCTCCTCTGTAAAATGAGAATAATAAAGATCTGGCTGATGGGCATGAGGCAAGGATTAAACAAGGTGATTGTGAAGCACCTGGTACGGGGGAAACACTTGATAACGTGGTAGTTCCCTGCCACAAGCCATTTTAGTTGTTAAAAAATTGTTTAAAAAAGTACGGCATTGATATCAGAGGAAGCTCAATGGGAAAGGAAAAGATAGTACCTGTGAATTTAGTGTAAAAGTAGAAGGTCTGGGTGAGACTGTGTAAGTGGGAGGAGCAGCGTGGGTCGCCAGCCAGTTACCTGTTCTGTAAAGGCAGGAGTGGGCCCCTCCTTTCTCCTGGAGTCGCCCGGGTGAGCCACCTGGCTCTGTGACTGTTTCATGCCAGCATTTGAGTAAGGATCCACCGGCCTTCCCTCAGAGGCGAACTAAGGCATGGTAGGCAGGGCATGTGCCCTGGGCACTGCTTCAGGAGGGCGGTAACGAGCAGTTTCTATTGGCCATTGAAGTTTCTCCATGGGAGAAAGATGTGGCAGTCTGCTTCTGTAAAGATTACAGCCTTGGAAACCCTATGGGGCAGTTCGACTCTGTACTGCAGGGTCGCTATGGCAATGGTTTTTTTGGGGGGTTGTTGTTGTTAGGTGCCCTTGAGTCGGTTTCGACTCAGCAATCCCATGCACGACACAACAGAACACTGCCCGGTCCTGCACCATCCTCACAATCATTGCTGTGTTGGAGCGCATTGGTGTAGCCACTGTGTCAATCCATCTCATTGAGGGGCTTCCTCTTTTTCACTGACCCTCTGCTTTACCAAGCATGATGTCCTTCTCTGGGACCGATCCCTCCTGATAACATGTCCAAAGTACGTGAGACAAAGTCTTGCCATCCTTGCTTCTAAGGAGCGTTCTGGTTGTACTTCTTCCAGGGCAGATTTGTTTGTTCTTCTGATAGGCCCCTGCCTTCCCTTGTCCTCTGCTCGACAGAAGCTTCTGGGTCCTGCCTTTGAAGTCAGAGAGACTTTTCTGATCCGAGTTGTAGGCAGGCCCTGGTTGGCACCTAAAAAAAAAAAAAAAAACAACAGACAAACCCATTGCCATGGAGTCAAATCCGACAACACCTCTTAAAAGGCCAGCACCACTGTGAGCCAGGTGCTGTGAACCTCTCTTATTTGAGAGACCTCAGCCTTAGATAAATCCATACTGATCTTTTATTTGAAATGGTAGTTAGCACTGAAAGCTGTTTGTCTTTTTTCTGCCCTACACATATATATTTTTTTTCATTTTTTTTGTGAAAATATATACAGCAAAACATACACCAGTTGAACAATTTCTAGATGTGCAATCCAGTTACATCGATCACTTCGAGCTGTGCCACTCTCATCATCCTTTTCCAGATTATTCCACTGCTGTTAAGAGAAACTCACCACCACCCTCTAAGCTTCCTATCTGACCTTTCCAGTTGCTGTTGTCAGTTTGATCCCACACAGATAATTCTTTAAAAGAGCACAATGCTCAAGGCAGACATCCATTACTAATTAAGCTAAACTACTGTTTGGTTGAAAGATGACTTCAGGGGACAGTTTCGGTTTAAGGTTTAAAGATTATCTCAGGGCAATAGTTGCGGGGAAGGGGGGAATGCGCCATCCAGCCTCAATGGCTCCCAATTTTATGAGAACCCTGGTGGCGTGGTGGTTAAGAGTTTGGCTGCTAAACAAAAGGTCAGCGGTTTGAATCCACCAGGCGCTCCTTGGAAACCCTATAGGGCAGTTCTACTCCGTCCTATAGGGTCAGTATGAGTCGGAATCGACTCCACGGCAATGGGTTTGTTTTGTTTTGGATTCTATGAAAATTTTAAATTCTGTGCCACATTTTCCCCCTTTCAATCAGGATTCTGCTATAGAATCTTTGATCAAAACGTTCAGTAGTGGTAGCCCGGCACAATCTAGTTCTGGTCTCATGGGAAAGGAGGCAGTTGTTCATGGAGTCACTTAGCCACACATTCCATTTTTCCCAACTATTCCTGACTCTCACAGGAGCCCTGGTGGTACAGTGGTTAAGTGCTCGGCTGCTCGGCAGTTTGAAGCCACCAGTGGCCCGAGGGAGAAAAGACCTAGTGGTCTGCTTCCGGAAAGATTACAGCCTTGGAAACCCTCTTGGTGCACTTTTACTCTGTCCTGTGGGGTTTTTATGAGTCACAACCGACTCCAGGGCACCAGGTATGGCAGGTAGGGCACGTGCTGCTTGAGGAGAGGCACTAACGAGCAGTTCCTGTTGGCCATCCCAGTTTCCACTGTGTGAGAGATCATTCAGCAATTTAAAACTAATTGCCACAGGCACTATTTTCCCTTGATAGGCCCCTGCACTACATAGAACAACAATTCTTGGCTATCCTGTTGCTCCAGGCAAACAGACACCAATTGTTGTAACTTGGATGGCTGCTAGCAAGCTTTAAAGACCCCAGGCACTACGCAAGGAAGTAGGAGACAACAGAAGCACTAAGCACAGTATTAGGCCAATCAACTGGGATGTCCCCTGAAAACATGCCCCTAAATCTCCAAACCAGGAAAACAAATCCCATGAGGTGTTTGCCTGTACATCAGCAGCTGCTCTTTTTGTTGTTGCTGTAAAAATGTATATAACACAGCATTGACCAATTCAGCCTTTTTCAGGTATACAGTTAGTGATATCAAATCACATTAATCATTCTGTGCAACCGTTACCCTTAAGTGATGCCCAATTTCCCTCACCACAAACAGAAACTCACTGTTCCCAAACACCGGCCGCCCTTTCCCCCTCCCTCCCGCCCTGGTAACCACTGACAACTTTGGTATCTATACATTTGCCTATTCTTGACATTTGAGTGAGCGCATACAATATTTGTCCTTTTGTGGTTGACTTCTTTCCCTCAGCATGCTATTGTCAAGGTTCATCCATGTTGTATTTATCAGGAGTTCATTCCTCTTTGTGGCTGAGTTGTATTCCATTGTATGGCTATGTTGGTGTGTGCCATCAGATTGATTCTGACTCATAGCGATCTCGTCGGACAGAGTGGAAGGGCCCCACAGGGTTTCCTGGGCCGAAACCTTTACGGGAGCAGATCAGCAGGTCTTTTCTCCCGTGGAGCGACTGGCGGGTTTGAAACGCCGACCTTTTGGTTAGCAGCCAAGAGCTTAACCATTGCGCCACCAGGCTATTGTGAAAAGTACTGCAGTAAACATTGATGTACATTCAACCCAAACTATTTAAAGGCCTGTAGAACAGTGGCCCCTTAGGACAGGGACCTCGTCTGAACTCAAGCCCAGTCTTATTCCCTTACAGCTTCATTTCATCCTGGGCAGGGAGGCATTTGAATGGTGGGTCTCAGCTTGGCTGCCAGGTCGGCCTCCTGGTCAGCTCCCTGCCAACAAGCAGTCGTTGCTCAGCACGGGGGGCCGGGGAGCAGTGAGTGGGGAGGAGGAGGGACCTGCCTGGACCTGCAGCCTACTCGGGGGACCTCTGAGGATGAGGCCGGAAACCTAAACTCATGGCAGGTTGGCCCTGATTTCCACAAAGAAGGGGCATTTTCAAGTCTCAGCCTCACCCAGACTTTGCCCCTTCCAGGGTGTAACCTTGTGTAGGGGCTGAGGCACAGGAGAAGCAGGAAGAGGGACAGTCCCCTCACTGTCTCCCCGAGATCAGGGGCAGCAGCAGGATCTCCACAGAGGCCCAGGGCGGCTGGGAGAGGCCGTTGGCTGGCGCCCAGCCTGGTGGCACTTGGTTTCTGTGCATTATTTCTCTGGGTCCTCAACGCTGGCATCGAAAGCCACAGTTCCGGCTCCCAGAGTCTTCATTAACCCTGACCTTTTTGTGTGTGGAGGCAGATGCCCCTTGCAACCAAGTTCAGGCTTTATTCCTCTTATTTTTATTTTTTTAAAAAAAAGGCGCTTTGTCTGTTTATTTTCAAATAAGCAAACAACACCTAAGGGTAGAAAGTCAAAGCTTCTCCCTGCCAGATCCTGAGTGTGGAGTAAGGTTACTGGTTTCCTGGAGCCGCCGGAACAAAGACCACAAGCTGGGTGGTTAAGGAGAACAGAAATTTGTTCTCTCACAGTCCTGGAGGCTGGCAGTCCAAGATAAGGGTGTCAGCAGTGTTGATTCCTTCTGAGGCTCTGCGGGAGCATCTGTTCATGCCTCTGTCCCAGCTTCTGGTGGCCCCAGGTGTCCTTGGCTTGCTGATGCTGCATCATAAACATCTTTCCTCTGTCTCCCTTTCTCTGTGTCTCTTCTCTGTTCTCAGGACACCGCTCATATAGGTTAGGGACCCCCGTACTCCAGTATGACCTCCTGTTAACTGATAACATCTGCAAAGATCCTATTTCCAAACAAGGTCAAGTTCACAGGTGCAGGGGTTAGGATTTCAACGTATCTTGTCAGGGGATACAGTCCAACCCACAGTACGTGAATACAGGGTGGCGATTGAGAGTCCTCAGGGCTTGTGGTGGGGATGGGATTCAGAGGGGACTTGGTTGCATCACCACGGAAGGGCCAAAAAGCCAGGCAGGCAGGTTTGCACTGGCTGCAGCCACAAATGGAGGTGTTTCGGGCTCAGGGCAGGTGGAGGACCAGGGAGGTGGTGTCTAAGGAAGACATCTGGCAGTGCGCGCCGGTGACACCCAGGAGGCCAGCGGGAGGCTGCCGTGTGGCCCAGGGGTGCCTCCGCTGGTGGCCGTACAAAGAAGGGGGGACCTGTCTGTTGGGTTCTGGAAGCCCCCACAATTGACTGCCATGTCCCGTCTCTCCCCACTGCAGATATCAATGAGTGTTTGAGTATCAGTGCTCCGTGCCCTGCGGGGCAGACGTGCATCAATACAGAGGGCTCTTACACATGCCAGAAGAACGTGCCCAACTGTGGCCGTGGCTACCACCTCAACGAGGAGGGCACCCGATGTGTCGGTGGGTATTGTTTAAGACTCTGGAACTGACGTTTCTCTCTGCTCCCAGCACACACCCCCTTCTCTGGATGGGGAGAGGAGAGCCACAAAGCAAAGCCATCCCCACTTGCCCATCCAGCTCGCCGCCAATCCCCAAACATAGGCCTTTCTCGTCTCCTGCCTGGACTGTTGCAGTAGAACCTCAGCCCCTCCACGGCCCTCAGCCTACTGCCCTCCAGACCCAGTGAGGCCCGGAACCGAAAGCTCCTGTCCCTGCCCTGCTTGCAGCCCTCCCTGCTCGCAGCCCTCGTGGCTGCCCTTTGCTGGCAGAGCAGAGCACAGACACCTCTCACAGTATCGTCCTTCCAGGCTGGCTCCAGCTGCACAAACCTTGTAATCCAAACTTCTCACATTTGTTGTTGTTAGGCGCCATCGAGCTGGTTCCTACTCATAGCGACCCCGTGTACAACAGAACGAAACACTGCCCGGTCCTGCACCATCTTCACAATCGTTGTTATGCTTGAGCCCCTTTTTGCAGCCACTGCGTCAGTCCATCTCGTTGAGGGTCTTCCTCTTTCTCACTGACCCTCTACTTTACCAAGCACGGTGTCCTTCTCTAGGGACTGGTCCCTGCTGATAACATCTCCAAAGTATGTGAGACCAAGTCTCACCACCTTGCTTCTAAGGAGCCTTCTGGCTGTACTTCCGAGACAGATTTGTTCATTCTTCTGGCAGTCCATGGGATATTCAGTATTCTTCACTTAGGAAGCCTAGCAAACCCTATGGGGCAGTTCTTCTCTGTCACATGGGGTCACCCATCAGTCGGAATCGACTCCACAGCACCCAGCAACAACTCCCTTAACAAGCCCCTCCATTCCTCTCTGTGTGGCATTTTTCTTTTACATTATTCTCTCTGCCTAGAACCTTCCCCCACCTGTTCCCACCTTGGGGTCCAGGGCCAAGTCATCCTCCTCCACCCAGCCTGCCTGGGTCCCTGCTGGCCTAAGAGTTCCCTCCACCCCATAACTCCCTGAGCACGTTCTCAGTGCCTGTCCCCTTAGCTAGAGTCGCTGCTGAGCGGTCAGAGCAGGCATCCCCGGGGGTAGGGGCTGCGTCCCTTCAGCTCTGTCTCCCCAGCATGGGGCCTGGACACAGTAGGTGCTCCATGAAATCCGTGTTAAAGAACAAGACGGAACTGCTTTGTGGATGAACACTCTAGTTTGCTCCTTTCTTGCCTCACGGTCTTTATATGTGTCTTTCTTTCTTCTTTGTCAGATATAGACGAGTGTTCATCGCCCTCAGAGCCCTGTGGGCCAGGGCATCTCTGTGTGAACTCCCCTGGAAGTTTCCGCTGTGAATGCAAGGCCGGTTACTATTTCGATGGCATCAGCAGGACATGTGTTGGTACGTGGGTGTCCTGCAGGCCTCCTTGGGGCCTAGGGTGTCCCTGCCAGTACGTGGGTGTCTCTGCTGGTAGGTGGATGTCCCTGCCAAGTACGTGGGTGTCCTGTAGGCCTCCTTGGGGCCTAGGGTGTTCCTGCCAGTACGTGGGTGTCCCTGCTGGTTTTGGAGCATCCCTGCCAGTATGTGGGTGTCCTTGCTGGTACATGGGTGTCCCCGCCGGTACATGGGTGTACCTGCGGAGTACGTGGGTGTCCTGCAGGCCTCCTTGGGGCCTATGGTGTCCCTGCCAATATGTGGGTGTCCCTGCTGGTATGTGGGTGTCCCTGCCGAGTACGTGGGTGTCCTGTAGGCCTCCTTAGGGCCTGGGGAACCTGGCCGGTACATGGGTGTCCCTGCAGGCCTCCTTAGGGCCTGGTGTCCTGGCCAGGTGGGCACCAAAGAGACCCCAGCCCATGGCACCGGGATGCAGTGGCCTTGAACTTTGGGTCCATCATTGTCCTCTGCTCACCTCAGAAAACCCCAAGTCCAGGCAGCTCCCAGACAAAAGACCCTGAGTCGGGAGACCCATGCTCTAGTCCTGCCGCTGCCAGCCATGTGGCCACACCCACCCCACCTGTGGAGCGGCTGCTCCAAATGTCCCAAATGTTTATGGTTTCCCAGACATTCACTGCCTACTTGCAGGGCCACTTGGCCAAGCTGTGCTGTCAGCCCAGAGCAACGAGAACCACCCGGAGGGGCACCCTGCTGGGCTAGGCCCATCACCCCAAACAAGAACTCCGCCAGGGGAGGCTGGTGTCTCCACCTCACCCCTTTGTCAGATCCTGGCAGACCCTCCTCCGGGCCAGGCCGGGCACTGGGCGGGCACATGTCCAAGGGTCCTAGGGAAGGCGTAAGGCCTTGCCTGGTGGGCAGGCCGGCAGACCGGGTGTGGTCTGCGCCCCCCCCACCCCGCCCCCCAAGCTGCTTGCTGAGCTTTGGGGCGAGTCACTTGTACCTCTGCCTGAGCCGTGAGGCCGAAGAGGTGGGGGAGGTCTGGAGCTGCGGCCACAGGCAGTAGGGCAGACTAGCCAGGGCACAGGGGGCTGCTGCGGTGGGACGTCGCCCCTGAGTCGCCCGTTCCTCTGCTTGCAGACATCAATGAGTGCCGGCGCTACCCCGGCCGCCTGTGTGGCCACAAGTGCGAGAACACACCTGGCTCCTACTACTGCAGCTGCACCCTGGGCTTCCGGCTGTCGGCTGATGGCCGGTCCTGCGAAGGTGAGGGCAGGCGGGGAGGGCGGTCCTGCGGAGGTGAGGGAGGTGAGGGCGGGGCCGGGGCGGGCGGTCCTGCGGAGGTGGGGGCGGGGCCGGGGCGGGCGGTCCTGCGGAGGTGGGGGCGGGGCCGGGGCGGGCGGTCCTGCGGAGGTGAGGGCGGGGCCGGGGAGGGCGGTCCTGTGGAGGTGAGGGCAGGACTGAGGCAGGTGGTCCTGTGAGGGTGAGGACCAGGCTGGGGCAGGGCTGGGGCAGGGCTGGGGCAGGGCTGGGGCGTGGCCTGTCTTGCTAGATGAAGGCGGGGCCGGAGTAGGGCTGGGGCGTGGCCTGTCTTGCTAGATGAAGGCGGGGCCGGAGTAGGGCTGGGGCGGAGCCTGTCCTGCTGGGTTGAGGGCGGGGCCGGAGCAGGGCTGGGGCAGGGCCTGCCTTGCAGAGGTGAGGGCGGGGTCTGAGCAGGGCTGGGGCGTGGCCTGTCCTGGTAGATGAAGGCGGGGCCGGAGCAGGGCTGGGGCGTAGCCTGTCCTGCAGAGGTGAGGGTGGGGTGGGAGCAGGGCGGTCTTGCAGAGGTGAGGACGGGCCGAGGTGGGGCCTGGGCAGGCCTGTTGTGTGATGGGGCAGGTTCTGGGCCTGGGGTGGCCCTGGGGGCGAAGCCAGTCCTTTGAAGGTGAGGGTGGGGCTGGAGTGGGCTGGGTGGTCAGTAACACCTTTCACACCTCGACTCCACCAAGCCATCTTCTTCCTGGGGAAGCCACCGTTCTTCCTAGACACCAGGGTCGGACTGATGTGCCTTTGTTTCCCAAAACCCAAAAAACCAGTTGCTGTCCAGTGGACTTGACTTATGGCAACGCAACGCCACGTGTGCCCAAGTAGAACTGTGCTCCACAGGGTTTTCAGTGGCTCATTTTTCAGAAGTAGATCTTTAGGTCTTTCTTCTAAGGTGCCTCGGGTGGACTGGAACCTCTAACCTTTTGGTTTAGCAGCGGGCATGTTAACCGTTTTTGCCACCCAGGGGCTGCTTCTGCTTCCCAAGCTCATATTAAAATGACATGTCAGCAGGAAACACCTATAAAAAATGCATGCTGAAGATGACTGCTGGCCGACCCCTGGGCCAGGGGCTGATACCATCCGCCTTCCAAGGCGAGAGGGGATTAACGAGCTAATCGAGAAGCCATGAGGGATCTGGTTAAGAGCATGAGTTTGGAGGCATAAGAAACAGCACTTACTTAAGTGACTTTGGGGAGCGGCTGACCCCACCTGCCTCAGTGTCCTCACAGGGTTTCCCAGTTGCTGTCAAGTCAGCTCCAACTCATGGAGACCTTGTGTGTGTCAGAGTAGAACTGTGTTCTGTGGGATTTTCAATGGCTGGTTTTTTGGAAGTAGATCACCAGGTATTTCTTCCAAGGTGCCTCTGGGTGGACTCAAACTACCAATCTTTTGGTTAGTAGCCATGCACGTTAACTGTTCACACCACCAGGGAGTCCCCTCAGGGATAAACAGGTGGATAACATCAGCCTCCTCCGGCCGACGGGGCCAGGAAAAGGCGATGGGGTGGCATGTCCAGCCCAAGGCCTGGTCTGTAGTAGGTGCTTAATAGATATCCCGTCTTACCGGGGATTAGGTTCTCTGTTCAGCAAAACTGAGAGCTTTAACTGGCCTCTGGCAGTCCCTCAGGCCACCCACCATTTCTATCCTGAGCAGTGTGGTGGCCAGGCCCAAAACATGGCAGATCCTGAAGTTCTGGACTAAGAAGGAGGCCTTGCTGGTGAGATCACTAACATGAGATATGCCAGGATGTGCTGCAGTGTGTGGAATTCTCAAGCTGAGAGCGGGCAGTAGGATGGGTGCCTGGGCCCTAGGCTCCCCAGGATTCTGGAATTTGCCCTCAAGAACTGAACCCACCCTGTGTCTAGTGGGAGGGACAGATTCACACTTTGGGGACTCACGGGCCAGGATCCAAATCCCAGCTCTGCTCTTTTCTAGCTCTGTGGTCTTAAAGAGGTAACTCAACACTTCCAGGCCTCAGTGTGTCCATCTGTAAACTGAGGGTAGTGGAACACAATGAGAAGAGCTTCTCATGGTGCCGGGCTGCACAGGCTGTGCCAACAATACAGAAGCTGCCATTATCATTGCTGTTACCGTCCTTGGCTGGTACTGTAGCTGGACCCTTGTACATGACCAAAAACAAGGCATTCTTACCTGTCCCTGTTAGTGAAAACATTGTGGGCACAAAACCAGGGGCCTGGCCAGCCTGGCTGTGTCACTCCAATAAGCATTTGTTAAGTGCCTGCCTTGGCTGTGTAGCAAGAAGAGAGTTCCTGCTTTCGGGAGGTGTTTCTAAATTGTGATGAGAGAGAGACAGCATTGGGCAGAGGTGAGCAGGTGGAGGCCAGTCCGGGCATGGGGGGCAGGCTGAAGGAATGCAGCACTGGTGAGAGGCTGGCAGATGTTCCTGGCTGCTCACCCCTCCTGTCCTGCTAAGAATGAGCAGGACATAAAAGTGAGAAGGGAGATCTAGGCCAGGGGCCAGCGAATTTTTCCTCTAAAAGCCACAAAGTAAGTATTCTAGGCTTTGCTGGTCGCATGTAATCTCTGATGGAATTATTCAGCTTAGCCGTTGTCGTGCAAAAACAGCCATGGACAATGAGTAAATGAATGAGCATGGCTGTGTTGCAATAAAATGTTATTTACAAAAACAGGTGGTGGGCCAGATTTGGCCCGTGCATGGGCCGTAGTTTGCTGACCCCTGTTCTAGGCATGGGAATTGATGAGCCTGGCTCAGAGCATTGGAGAATTAGGAGTGTTGATGTACTGGCCGGGTCATGAAGGGCCCCCTCTAGGCATGGGAAAAGGTGAGCCTGGCTCAGAGCATTAGAGAATTAGGAGTACTGGTGTGCCAGCCAGGTCATGAAGGGCCCCCTCTAGGCATGGGAAGAGGTGAGCCCGGCTCAGAGCATTGGAGAATTAGGAGCATTGGTGTGCCAGTCAGGTCATGAAGGGCCGCCTTGTGTGCTGTCTTCTGCTGAGGACGCTGTGTGGAAGGTGGAGCGGGAAGGACAGGATCTGATTTCCGCTGGGGATCAGAGGGAGCCGAGACTAGAGGCCGTGACTGTTGTCTTGGTGGGAGATGGCGCTGCTTGAAGTGGGCAGTGGTGGGGATGGAGACATTCCACACTCACTGGGCATGGGGTCAGGTCACCTCAGGGTCACCGTGGCCAGGTCCCCACCCCTGTACCTCTCCATGTATGGAGTGTGTTAACCTGAGGGAGATAGGCCTTGAGACACAGTTGGGTGGCTTGAATGAATGGAAGTTCATTTCACAGTTATGGAGGCTAGAAGGCCAAATTCAGGGTGCTGGTTCTAGAGGAAGGCTGTCTGTCCACTTTAGGGGAAAATCCTTTGTGTCAGCTTCTCTAACGCTGGTGTCCTTGGCAATCTCTATGTGGCATCTGTCTGTCCCTCATTTGTGTTTGCTTGCCTTTGCTCCTAATCTGCTCCTTTTATATCTCAAACGTGATTAGGACCATCCTGCACAGACATGACCTCATTCAAATAGCAAGGCAAACCCTATTCCCAAATGGGATTGCAGCCACAGGTATAGGGATCAGGATTCCTACACATATTTTGGGAGGACACCACTCAGTTCATAACAGGGGCACCCTGTTCCTGCCCTGCTAGCAGGAGTGTTCTGGGCTGCTGTGGAGGCTGGGATGTGGGCTGTGGAGGCTGGGATGTGGGCTGTGGCTCTGAGCGATGACCTTGGGGGACCCCTCTCTTTCAGACGTAAACGAGTGCACCAGCAGCCCCTGTAGCCAGGAGTGCGCCAATGTCTATGGCTCCTACCAGTGTTATTGCCGACGGGGCTACCAGCTCAGTGACGTGGACGGGGTCACCTGTGAAGGTGAGGGTGCCCCCTGAGGGCCAAGGGAATGCTCACCCATGGGCCTTGCTCTCCACATGGTCTCTCCTCATCTCAGTGTCCATGGGAAAGCGTTTGCTGGGACTTCTTTGGACTGAGTCCCCTGGGTGGACCCTCTGTTTCCTGCCCTTGAAGGCAAGCAAGTGTTCTGTTTTTTCCCTCCAGCTAAGTTTCTTGGGATATGCTGAACCCATTGTTGAGTGGGGTTTGAAAAGAAGCAGCCCACTCCCTGAATTTTTCTCTCATAAACAAGTAGCACTGATGGTGCTTAGGTGTGCCTCAGTTTCCCTTCTAACTTGATGGTCTCTGGAGCTCGGATCCCAGGTGGTGACGTACGACCAAGGGCTGAACATCTCTTTGATGTTCCTCCCCAGACCTGGGGCTCTGTTTCCTTCTCTCTGACATGGGGACTTAACACAGACTCACTGGGTCGTTGGAGGATTAAATCAGATAATAAATAAAAAGCCATTGTAGGTGCTTAAATGGCAGCTATTATGATGATTTGTACTGTTTTTTAAAAAATAATTTACTTTTGTTGTTGAAAATGTATACAAAAGAACACACACATTCAACAGTTTCTGCATGTGCAGTTCAGTAATGCTGATGACATTCTTCAAGGTGTGCAGCCATTCTCACCCTCCTTTTCTGAGTTATTCCTCCACCATTAACATGAACTCACTGCCTGCTGAGGTTCTTATCTAACCCGAGTTGCTGTTGTCGTATTTGATGTGGATAGTACTTTAAAAGAGCATGTGCTCAAAGCAGACATTCTTTTGATTAGTACTATTTTATGCTATGTTTTAGAAGATTTGTGTGTGTGTGTGTGTATATGTGTGTGTGTGGTAAGATATATATAACACAGCATTCACCAATTCAACAGTTTTTACATGTACAATTCAGTGACACTGATTACATTAATCTTGTTATGTGACTGTCACCAAATTTCCCATCACCATTAACAGGTACTCACTGCTCCCTGAGTAATGACTCCCCTCTCCCTCTCCCTTCCACCTCTGCTGACCACTGAGCATTTGCCTACTGTAGATATTTCATATAAGTGGGGTCATATAATCCAATATATGTCCTTTTGTGATTGACTTAAGCAGGTGAGTCTTTTTATTAGCAGATTTACAACGGTTAGCGTTAGGGCGCCTGTACTGTGTGTCATTCTGAAGTCCTTCAGCTTACCCACCCTGCTCGGCTGCCCCATCCCCCCTCCCTGCGGTCCCCGCCACATGCACACTTCACACAATGAGCTTGAGTCTGACCCTAGTCTAGTCCTGCCCTCTCTGGGCTTCGGTTACCCTTCTGACTCAGTGGTGTCTGACGCCACCCCCCAGCTCCGGCACTTTCAGGCCTCCTGTGTCCAGCTTGCCC
The DNA here is from genome assembly GCA_030035585.1 of Dugong dugon. Classification (NCBI taxonomy): domain Eukaryota; kingdom Metazoa; phylum Chordata; class Mammalia; order Sirenia; family Dugongidae; genus Dugong; species Dugong dugon. Next base: position 6,433,456 of record CM057465.1, on the reverse strand, counting down.
TGTGCTGCCCACCCCACCACTGGCAGGGCCCATGGCCAGGTGCCTGGACACGGGATGATGAGGGCGGGCTTTGCCGTTGCAGACATCGACGAGTGTGCCCTGCCCACTGGGGGCCACATCTGCTCCTACCGCTGCATCAACATCCCCGGAAGCTTCCAGTGCAGCTGCCCCTCCTCCGGCTACAGGCTGGCCCCCAACGGCCGCAATTGCCAGGGTGAGCATGGTGGTACCCAGGGGTCACTCAGGCCGTGCTTGGGGGCTCTGCAGTGGGGGTGGGGGGTTAAGGCCAGGCCACCCCCAGCTGGGAGTATGCTCCCCTGACCCAGGGGCCACGCCGGTGAGGATGCAGTCGGGGGGCCCCACCAGCAGACCTGGAGGCCAGGACGGGGCTGACATCCTTTAGAAAGATGCCCGCCAAGGAGGAAGCAGGAGGCTTGACTAGAAATCGGTACCCGGACACCCCCTTCCACAGCCTCTTGCCTGCTCTCTCGGTCATTCCACAAACCCTGGCTGTGGGCCAGGCCCTGGGCCCGGCATTAAGGACAAAGCAGTGAGCCGGATAGATGGTGGAGGCTGCTGTCCTGAGGGGCTAACCACATAGTCAGGCAAGGGGATAGGTGTGGCCCACAGGTTTGTGAGAACATTGAGCTCAGACCCCGTGTTTATGGGCGGTAACAGCTGTGAGGGTCTGGCCAGGCCGGGGGTCAGCTCCCACATGAACTAATGAGGGAGGGCCAGGGGTGTCCATCCTGTGCTTGGTGCCCACTTCTAAAGGACACTCCGGGCTCACCGTGTGTCCTATAACTGTCTGCTTGATAACTAAGATATTATGAATGAACGGATGATTCTGGAATCCCGGAAACGGAATCTGTCACAGGGCTTGGAGTCATCCAGCCCCTTCTTCATGAGCCTCCCACAGGGTGTCAGTCCAGGACCTCCAAGACGCCCGCATTCTGCAGATGTGGGTCATGAAGAGGGTGGCTTCTGTCAAAGGCAGGCAAGGGGCTGGGTGTTTGCAGGGCCCGGACACATACTCATCTGGGCCTCTGGGTGGGAGTTGCTGTGTTTTCCTGTTTCTGAGGGAGCAAATGCCTTTCCTGCTTCTGGCCCAGCTTCCTTCCCACAGCCTCAGGTCTGCGTCTGCCCAGACACAGAAAAAAGACATTCCTGAGCTGTGGCCTTTGATACCAGGGGGCGTTACTTATGACCTTGGAGAATTAGGAGTCCGGCTGCTCTGGGTGTCTGTGAGAAGGGGGATGACTCTCCATCTCCAGGGTCCTCTCTTTAGCCTCTGTTTTCACACCTGTAATGTGGGGCTGCTAGCTTCTGCCCGGTCCCTCCCAGGTCAGGGTGACATGCCTCAGGGGCCGCGGGAGAGGGGCCGGGTAGTGCAGGCACACACCCTGGTGCCAGCCTGCCTAGGTTCTGAGCTTGGCTCTTCCACTTACAAAATATGTGGCCTCTGGCAAGTCTTCAGCCTGTCTGGACGCCTCCTAAATTGAGGGTGATGATAGCGCTGACCTCATGAACTGTGAGAATTCCCTCTAAGCACTGAGTGTTCGCTGCAGTCATTGTCAGACTCATCCGAGGGACTGTGAATAATAAGAGGATATTCCATAAATATAAATGCCCTTTAACAAAAGAGCTGGGCAGGGTGCTGCTCCAAGGAGTGGCCACTGGGGGGCAGGAGTGACAGGACTCCCCTGTCTGACCCTGGTTGGTGGAGGTCTTGATGCCTCCATCTGCCATCAGGAAGCTTCCATGGCCTCGGCCTTCACCTCGCTGCCTTTGGGTTTTTCACAGACATTGACGAGTGTGTAACCGGCATTCACAACTGCTCCATCAACGAGACCTGCTTCAACATCCAGGGTGGATTCCGCTGCTTGTCCTTTGACTGCCCGGAGAACTACCGCCGGTCTGCAGACACGTAAGTCCCTCGGCCCCGCACCTGTCTGTCTGTGCGGCCTCCCTGGTGACACCTCCCACTAGGGGCTTGAGAAATTTGAGGAATAGCTTACCCCTGGCCCTCAGACCCCTGAACACCAGCAGGATTGTCTCAGAAAGCCCAGGTGGTGCCTGAGACTGAGCCCAAGGTCAGCAGGCTCCACTCTGACCTGCTTGGTCTGGATCCAGCCCTGTCCCCGGTGCAGAAGCTGGGCCTCAGTTTCCTCAGCTGTAAGAAGCAGGGGTCAGAGTGCGCACTGTCTCTCTGGATGAGCAGGCAGCGATGGCTCCATGATAGCCGTGAGCCAGTGAGCCCTCCTGACTTGTTGGGGCATCGCTATTAGGGAACCCCACCTGGAAGCCAGATTCTGTTCTACCTGTGTGAACACAGCCCGGAAGTTTCCATGCCCTAAACTTGGGGCGGTGTGACTCTATGTCATTGTAAGCTAACCCTCCCCAGGCCACTGGGGTGTCTGTGGGGTGCCTAGGAGACTCTTCCTCAGGGGAACTCACGGGCACAGTTCTTGCTGCAGCTCCCGCCCCTAATTTAACTCAGCGAGTCTCAGATGGTCCCTTTAGTGCCGTTGCAGTTGTTCATGCAGGAAAAGCTATATGGTGCCTCCCATCTCAGGGGTGTGGCTTGTGACCCCACTCCCCCAGCACGAAAGGTTCCCCTGGAAGTGCTCCAAGTGAGCACACAGCTAGGTGACCACACCTCCAAGGTCTGCAGCGAGCACACAGCTAGGTGACCACACCTCCAAAGTCTCCAGCGAGCATACAGCTAGTGACCACACCTCTAAAGTCTCCAGCGAGCACAGAGCTAGGTGACCACACCTCCAAAGTGTCCAGCGAGCACGCACCTAGGTGACCACACCTCCAAGGTCTCCAGCAAGCATTCACCTAGGTGACCACACCTCCAGGGTCTTGAGCGAGCATGCAGCTCCATTCACCCAGCAGTGCGTCTCTGAGACCTCATGTGCCTCTTGACCTGGGGCCTGTTGGTGGGCTCTTGTTTCGGCTCCCTCCTGCTGAAGGTCAGTGTCCACCTTTGATGGGAAGCCCGGCTGACTCTGCCCTCTGGTATCCCTGCTCAGTCAAGGGGTGGCTGCCCTGGCTCGTGGCTCTGGTCTGGCCTCAAGCACCGAATGGCAGAGTGGGAGACGCTCAGATGTCCCCTTTTCCCCCTGTGGCCTTTGTTTCCTGTCCAGCTTTGGGGGTGCTCACCACTGGCCTGCCTGCTCCCCGGGTCCTGCTTGTTCCTCTGACGAGTGCTCTGTCTGCTTGAAAACCCAACCCCTCGCTTCCTTCCAGGCCTGGCTGAGGGAGAAGCCTCTTCAGAGCCAGATCTACAGCGGGTGGCGTTCCAAATAGCCCGCAGGTTACACAGCGCCCCATGGGCAGTGATGGGGCTGCTCTGAGCCAGGTTCCCGATCCCCAGTTTGAGGCCGTGTGGACGTTTGTCGTGGGAAGCTAGCTCTCTTGCTCCCAGGCCTTTGTTGGTGTCTGGATTTGACGTTTCTGGAAGATGGGCTTTGTCGTGACTTGACTTCTAACTCACGCACGGCCACCAGGCCCAAAGAGGAAGAGCCACGCTGGGCCTGCACACCCTCCCAAGCCCGGGGGTGGGCGGGTCCTCCGTGGGGGCTGCAATGTGGCTGAATCGGTGGAACCAGCTCTACCACCTTGTGTCAGCTGGTGCCTTCACTGTCCTCTCTGTGCTGGGAGAGCATTTACTCGTTTGGGAAACGTTTGCTGAGAGCCTACTGTGTGCAGGCACCTGGCTAGAGGATGGGCCCGCAAAGGCCCTGTTCCCTGCTCGGAGCCCTCTGGGAGCGTGTGCGAAACAGCAGTTAGCAGAGCGGTGGTCTGAACCTTCCTGGAAGTACTGAGATGAGGCAGGGCCCCACCTGGCCTGGGGGGAAGGGCAGGAGAAGAGAGGTGGGGGCTGTAGGGAGTTGGCACAGGTTGAATGAAGGTGGAAGGAACAGAGTTAGGCAGAGGGGGAGGGACGGAGGGCAGGATTGAACTGGGGTGTGGGTCTGGGTTCCACAGGGGACAGAAGAGTCCCAGCGATGAAGTGTGGGAGAGGGAGCAGAGGGTGGGATTGGAGCAGGGCTGTGGACGTGGGTTAACCGAGCACTGACATTGGGCATTTAGAGGGAAACCTGGGTGCTCTATTTCCACCCAGGGAGGCGGCCCCACATGCCAGGTGTTGACTTTGTCCCCACTTTGTGGATTCATCAGCCTGCCCCATTGGGACAGGTACAGCGGAGACTCCATCATTGTTGATAAGAACAGGCTGGAAGTTGGGCTCAGCCCCTGGTAAAGAGGAGGGGAGGGTGGCGTCCCGACCCTGTCCTTCCAGAGAAGATGGTAGTCCCGGTCATTATGAGCATGTCCCCTTTACATCTCTTTGTTAACACGAGCTCCTGTTCACCAGTGCCACCCAGCGGCCGGTGTGAGCAGAGGCTGGGGAAGGGGACGGGGAAGGAAGAGGTGCGAGGGCCCCCGTGTGGTGACAGTCGTTCTCCCAAGCAGTCCGGCTTCCTTGAGACACTGTGGCATTTTGGAAAGATCGAGGCTTTGGAGTCAGGCTCACTCAGGTTTGCATCTCAGCTCAGCCGATTCCAGAGCACGAAACTGTAGTTCCTGAGCTTCTTGAGGCCTCTGATTTCTCAGCTGTAAAATAGAGGGTGGTGATGTCACCTTCCCTGGGTTCCTGTAGGGTGACCATGATCGTGGGGCAGAGCCCCTCTCTACTTTTCACCCATAAAGCTCCCCCCGATTCAGCCCTGGGGGGATGTGGCGGGGGACCCCGAGGCATGCCAGCCCTGCCAGTTATTTTGGGGTGAAGGGAGGGTGGGTGTTTGGCTGTGCAGGTGTCCAGGCTGGTACCTGGCCCGAGAGGCCATGTAGGGGAGAACCGGGCGAGGGATGGAGGACGGGTGGATGGGCTTTCGGTCTTGGCTGTCTCATTCACTGGGGCTGTGGCCGTGGGTCCGGGTCCTGGGCCCTCAGAGTCCGTTTCTGTGTCTGTAACATGGCGCCAAAAACACCTGCTACGTGAGGTGGTAAGGATTAGAGGTGTCTGAGTCTCCTGTAAAACCCAAACCGGACCCATTACGGTGCAGTCGATTCTGACTCATGGCGACCCCTTGTGTCACACTGTAGACCTGCTCCAGAGGGGTCTCAGTGGCTGTCATCTTTATGGAAGCAGATCACCACCCCTTTCTTCCTAGTCCATCTTGTCCTGGAAGCTCTGCTGAAACCCATTTAGCATCACAGCACACGCAAGTCTCCACTGACAGATGGGTGGTGGCTGCGCTTGAGGTGCACTGGCCGGGAATCGAACCTGGATCTCCTGCATGGAAGGCGAGAATTCTACCACTGAGCCACCACTGGCCCCAAAAGAAGATAGAAACCCCTTTACCGTCGGGTCAGTCCCAACTCAATGGTGACCCCATGTGTTACAGAATAGGACTCCTCCATAGGGTTTTCTTGGCTGTCATCTTTATGGAAGCAGATTGCCAGGCCTTTCTTCTGTGGCACCATTGGGTGGGTTTGAACCGCCAACTTTTAGGTTAGTGGTCAAGTGCAAACCATTTGCACCACCCAGGGACCTTGACTCTAAGGTTGCACCTCTCTAGTAGGGGAGATGGAGAAGTGCTTGGGAAGGGCTGTGTGGGGACGGGGTGTCACTCCTGCACACGGAGGAATCTCTGGTGACGGTTCTCTCATTTGTTGACCCCTGTCAAGGAGGCAGAGACCAGCCTGGGGCCTAGCATTGGGACATAGGAAGTGGGGGTTAGGCCTGGAACCCTAAGTCGAGTAGCCGCCGGGGTTTTATCCTGGCTGCCCTGTCCCAGGCGGGGAGCTACTCCAGGACCGCAGACGCACCAGCAGCTGACAAGCCACTGACGAGGAGCCTGGTTTGCCAGCCCGAGGCGTACCGGCTGTCCCAGGGCCTGCAGTGAGACTGAAACCTCCTCCGTATCTCTTCAGTGGGGTCGAGCCCTGACTGCTGGGCTCTTGGAAGTTGGAGCGCAGCTGGGCGGCCTTGGTTGCCACTTCCTGGGGAAGGGGTCCCATGAGCAGCTCTTAGCGCGGGGCTGTAACATGGTTGCGCAGAGAGGGGCGAGCTGTTGATGTCCCCTCTGTTTTGGCTGGTGTCTGGGGCTGCTTTCCAGAATGACAAGGGCAGGAGAGTCGGAGCAATCCAGCAGAGATGGATAGAGGCGCTCAGGCAGCCGAGGGTGGCCAGGACAGCTGTGCCTCCCAGGAAAGGACTCGCCTGGAGCACCTGCTTCCTCTCGTCTGTGGTGGCTTTCTGTAACTGTGTTTTCATGGAACTCGGGGTGTTATGATCAAATGTGGGGCACATTGTTCTCCAATGCATAAGAGTCAGGGCTCATGGCGTGCTGAGGGGACACGTCCGTGGAACCCAGCGTGCGTGGTCCCCAGAGCCTGGGTGGGGCGGGGCACCCACGCCCTGTCAGTGACGGCAGCCCCTCCCCCACCCAGACAGCGGGCTAACAAAGGTGTTTGTACCACGCTCAGTCTGATGGGCAGCTTGCCGGGTGCAGGCATTTAAACTCTAAAATGTTAAAATTTCTGGAATGTTTCAGTAAATTTGAGGTGGAACCAGGATAGCGTGAAGGAGCCCTGGTGGCAAAATGGTTAAGCGCTCGCTGCTAACAGAAAGGTTGGTGGTTCGAACCCACCAGTCGCTCTGAGGGAGAAAAGACCTGGCGATCTGCTCCCTAAAAGATTCCAGCGCAGAACATTCTATGGAGCAGTTCTCCGTCAGTCATACAGGGTCACTGTGAGTCGGAATCGACCCGATGGCACCCAACAACTGCAGGACAGACTGACTGAGCTTATAGAGGAGGTGTTGGCCCTGTGCCAGGTATCGTAGAGAAAAAGCCAACAGCCCCGTCCGTGCCTCGGGGAGACAGTGGTCTAGAAGGAGCCAAGCTCAGGGACATCTAGTGTGAGGAAGGGCTTGGGGTGCTCCGATTAATGACTCTGGGGTCTGGTCCAAGAGGAAGGCGTGACCGCCGCTCTGGTGTGTGGCGGTCGCGGGAGCTGTACCAGAACATCAAGCACATGTCCCGTTCCTCACCTCCCCTGTGTGCTGGGTTAATGCTTCTGTCTTAGTCATCTAGTGCTGCTGTAACAGAATTACCACAAGTCATGGCTTCAACAAAGAAAAATTTATCCTCTCGCGTCTAGTAGGTTACAAGTCCAAATTCAGGGCGTCACCTCCAGGGGAAGGCTTTCTGTCTCTGTCGGCTCTAGAGGAAGGTCCATGTCATCAATCTTCCCTTGGTCTGGGAGCTTCTCTGCGCAGGAACCTCAGGTCCAAAGGACACACTCTGCTCCCAGCACGGCTTTCTTGGTGGTATGAGGTCCCCCTGTCTCTTTGCTCATTTCCCTTTCCTTTCATCTCTTGAGAGAGAAAACGTGATGCGGGCCACACCCCAGGGAAACTCCCTTTACATTGGATCAGGGATGTGACCTGGGTAAGGATGTTACAATCCCACCCTAATCCTCTTTAATGTAAAATTACAGTCACAAAATGGAGGACAACCTTACAATACTGGGAATCATGGCCTAGCCACATTGATAACACATTTCGGGGGGACATAATTCAAACCATGATAGCCTCCATCTGGCAAATCTAAATCCCCTGTCCTTGGACGGGGTACAGCCCTCCAACTAGAAGTGGAAAAGCCTCAACTACAGGAGGGAGACTAGCTCCACTCGCTGGCCAGGCCCCCAGGCCTTCCCTGCAGCAGGTGTGTGTGTGTGTGTGTGTGTGGTTTGTGTAGTGTGTGGTTTTTGTGTATGTATGTGGTTTGTGTGTGATTTGTATTGTGTATGTGTGTGGTTTGTGTAGTGTGTGATGTGTGTTTATGTGTGTGTGGTGCGTGTATGGTGTGTGGTCTGTGTGCGTGTGTTGTGTGTGTGTGGTTTGCATGTGTATGTGGTTTGTGTGTGCATATGTGTGTATGTGTGTGGTTTGTATGTGCATATGTGTGTGGTTTGATGTGTGTTTATGTGTGTGGAGTGTGTATGGTATGCGTGGTCTGTGTGTTTATGTGTGTAGTTTGTGTGTGATGTGTGTGTATGCATGTGGCTTGTGTGTGTATGTGTATGGTGTGTGTTTATGGGTGTGTGTATGGTGTATGTGGTATGTGTAGTGTGTGGGGTGTGTGTAGTGTTTGTGGTGTGATGTGTGTAGTGTGTGTGTGATGTGTGTGGTGTGTATATATATGTAGTGGTTTGTGTGTGTATGTGTATGGTGTGTGTTTATGTGTGCATGATGTGTGTGTGTTTGATATGTGTGTGTGTGTAGTATGTGACGTATGGTGTATGTGTAGTGTGTGTGGTGTATGCGTGGTGTGTATGTGTATGGTGTGCGTGTATATGAGGTGTGTGTGTATCGTGTATGTGTGGGGTGTGTGTAGTGTATGTGTATGTGGGGTGTGTGTGTGTGTGTGTGTGTGTGTAAAGGCTTTGCAGTTAGGACAGGCCATCTTTGAAACCAAACCTACCACCTGCTTCAGCTTGTGGAGTCATGACCAAGTCACGTGTCCTTGCCAAGCTTCATTCCGTGCCCTCCCCCACCATAGAGTGAGTTTAATGAGTGGAAGGAGAACCCCAGACTCACCCAGCGTGGTGCCGGCATCCTGGAGAAACACAGCTGATGGGAGCCAACCACCTTCCCCAGTTCTCCATGGCACCCTTTCCCCCTGGTCCCAGCTCCTCAGAGGCCCTCTCTCTGGTGGCAAGATTGCCCTCATTGCTTGGAGCACTCCCATTTGGCTGAGGGCTGGGTGGCTCTCCCGGTGGTCTGCCCTCAGGACCACCCGTGCCCACCTTCTTTCCTGCCTCTTCCCTCTGCCCCTGGGCCCCCTCCTATGCAGAACTGACCCTGTTCATCAGTGTTGCTGATCCTCATGTGCCTCTGGTATCATGGAGCTCACTCCCAGGGCCATCCTTTCTAAGAGCTCAGGATGGTAAATGGCTGAGTAACTGAAAGGATTCCTATAAGTCCTGATAAACAGCCTGGAAACAGGATGTAAAAGAGACCTTACTCACAGTAAATGTCGAAAGTAAACAAGTCCAAGTAACTCAACACAAGGCATGGGAACTTTCAAAGCTGAAAGGGACATGTGACGGAGGTCCAGAACAGAAGGTGCTTCTGACTGGTGACCCTGGTCAAGATGGCGGAACGTCGTGGGATGTGCTGTGCCCACTCCTGTGGGGCTTTACACCTTGCCTCTCCTTCCCAAGGCCATCTTCAGAATGTGATGGGCCTGGAGTTCAGGAGGCAGAAGACAGTACTTGTCCCCATCTTGTTACAGGAAGTTGGAATCTGTCCCCATCTCTGTCTCAGGAAATTAGAACCTGTCTCCATCCTATCACAGGAAGTTAGAACACATCTCATTCTGTCACAGGAAGTTAGACTCTATCCCCATTTTGTCACAGGAAGATAGTACCTGTCCCCATCTTGTCACAGGAAGTTAGAACCTGCTTCCATCCTGTCACAGGAAATTGGAATCTGTCCCCATCTTGTCACAGGAAGTGAGAGCCTGTCCCCATCCTGTCACAGGACAATAGTACCTATCCCCATCCTGTTACAAGAAGTTAGAATCTGTCACCGTCTCTGTCACAGGAAGTGAGAGCCTGTTCCCATCCTGTCACAGGACAATAGTACCTATCCCCATCCCATTACAGGAAGTTAGAATCTGTCCCCATCTATGTCACAGGAAGTTGAAATCTATTCCCATCCTGTCACAGGAAGTGAGAGCCTGTCCCCATCCTGTCACAGGACAATAGTACCTGTCCCCATCCTGTTATAGGAAGTTAGAATCTGTCCCCATCTCTGTCACAGGAAGTTGGAATCTGTCCCCATCTCGTCATAGGAAGTGAGAGCCTGTCCCCATCCTGTCACAGGACAATAGTACCTGTCCCCATCCCATTACAGGAAGTTAGAATCTGTCCCCATCTCTGTTACAGGAAGTTGGAATCTATTCCCATCCTGTCACACGAAGTGAGAGCCTCTCCCCATCCTGTCACAGGACAATAGTACCTGTCCCCATCCTCTTACAGGAAGTTAGAATCTGTCCCATCTCTGTCACAGGAAGTTGGAATCTGTCCCCCATCTCTGTCACAGGAAATTGGAATCTGTTCCCATCCTGTCACAGGAAGTTGGAGCCTGTCCCTATCCTGTCACAAGACAATAGTACCTGTCTCCATCCTGTTACAGGAAGTTAGAACCTATCCCCATCTCTGTCACAGGAAATTGGAATCTGTCCCCATCTTGTCACAGAAAGTCAGAGCCTGTCCCCATCCTGTCATAGGACAATAGTACCTGTCCCCATCTCTGTCACAGGAAGTTGAAATCTGCTCCCATCCTGTCACAGGAAGATAGAACCTGTCACTGTCTCCATTCCAGGCCCTGTGGCCACAGATGGGGTACTGGGTCTGGAGCACAAGGCTTAGTGACGGCGTGGGGAGCTGCGGGGGGAGATCTGACTGCCTGAGCACAAATCTCCCTCACTCATTCACTCTGTGCCCTCAGGAAGGCCACTTACCCTCTCTGAGCCTCAGTTTCCTCGGCTGGAAAACGGGGCTCGACACCATCCTCAGTGCAGTTGTTGTGGTCGTTCAACAGACGGCGTGATGACGGGTTGCCAAACACTCGATAAGTGGCGGCAGCCTCGGGGCTAGGGCAGAGACGATCCCTTCAAGGGTCATCTCCGCCACCCACCCAAGAGCTCAGTGTAGCCGTGACCACCGTCTGGGCAAGGGGCCAGGAGCCCGGACAACACTCAGAGGGCAGGGTATGCCTGGCAGGTGCGTCCCGGGGTGGGGCTCTGCCGGTGAGAAGGGAACGCCCCTCACTCGGCACAGCCCTTGACCCCCAGCCCCCCGCGCCCCTGAGGGTCTTGGAAGAGGGTAATGCCTGAGTCAGCCGCCCAGAGGTCCCACAGCGCCTCCCACAGGTGAGTGAGGGGTGCTCTTCCTGTTGGCAGAATTGGCTCGAGGGGCAGCGGGAGGCCCGTGCAGGCCCCCGAGCCCCCGCTTCCCCACGCTCTGTTCTCTGCTTGCTATGCGTGCCCTAACGCTCTTCTTGTCTCTCTGTCCACTTTTCTTGCAGCCGCTGTGAGCGCTTGCCTTGCCATGAGACTCAGGAGTGCCCCCAGCTGCCTCTGAGAATAACCTACTACCACCTCTCTTTCCCCACCAACATCCAAGTGCCCGCCGTGATTTTCCGCATGGGTCCCTCCAGCGCCGTCCCCGGGGACAGCGTGCGGCTGGCCATCACTGGCGGCAACGAGGAGGGCTTTTTCGGCACCCAGAAGGTGAACCACCACAGTGGCGTGGTGGCCCTCACCAAGCCGGTCCCCGAGCCCAGGGACCTGCTCCTGACCGTCAAGATGGACCTCTACCGCCACGGAACCGTCAGCTCCTTTGTGGCCAAGCTTTTCATCTTTGTGTCCCCCGAGCTCTGAGCGCTTGCTTCAGGCTGTGGTTCCCTTGTTGCTTTCCTCGCCCTCCGGTCTCGGGATTTGAATAAAGTGTAGCAGGTGATCCCACCCGGCGTGCTTCACGAGCGTTGGTCGTTCCGTGTGGTTGTGGGTCTCCGTGCGCTTATCACCCAGGGCTGAGCTGAACACGTGCCACCACCTGGCGCCCACAAGCGGTGACCAAGGAGTGGTTCCCCTAACGGGGTGTGCGCCTGGCAGTCCCCGTCGTGGGAACTCTGGACATAGGGTCAGGGAGCCCAGGCGAGGGGGGGACGAGGCTGGGCATATCATTCCAGATGATTCTCTGGGCCTTGCTTCGTTCTACTCTGTTGAACTCAAAGGACAGAGTTGATGACTGAGCTCAGCCCCCTACCCCACCGACAAATGTGGAAACTGAGGCCCAGAGAAAGGGAAGGGCTTGGCCAAGGTCACTGGCCTGTTTGCGGCAGAGCCAGACCTAGAAAGCAGCTCTTCTGGCTCCTGCGGGGTTTCCTTGCCATTTCGCTTGGAACACACCCATTGCCATCGAGTCGATTCCAACTCAGCCATCTTATAGGACAGAGCAGTACTGCCTCATAGGGTTTCCAAGGCTGTAATCTTTACAGAACTAAGTGTTTAACCAAGACAAAATAGCTCTGTCCTGGAATTCAAACCTCCCATTCTGTCTGTCTTGATAAGAAGCCCAAAGCTGTGGTGGAAAAAACAGTCACAGCCTCTTGTGGTCAGTTCCACTGAGGAGCTTGGCCTGGGCCTGGAGGAGGTCAAGGCCAGCGGACAAATGTGGTGTCAGGAACTGCTGAGTGTGCACTGGGTCCTTACATGCATTGCCCCCAAGCCTGCCACCAGCCCTGCACGGGAGGGCATTACCCCATGGGGACTCAGAGAGGGCGAGTGGTTTGACCACAATCACACAGCTGGTATTTGAACCCGTTTGCGGACAAAGCACTAGCTATTCCATTCTATCCCAAGCCCTCCAAAGTGGGCCTTCTCCTTCTCCTCCGCCATGATTCCAGCCAGGCCACCGTCATGGCTCACCGTTGGCTGGTCTGCCAGCGTCCGCTCGACATTCCCTACAGCTCATTCTCTGCTCAGCAGCTGGAGTGACCTTTTCAGCACACAAATCTCACCATGTCATTCCCCTGCTTAAAACCCTCCAGGGATTCTCTTCATTTGGATTGAATCCCCCCATGCCCCTCAAGTGCCTCACAAGACCCTGCATAATTGAGTGTTGTGTGCCCCTCCAGCCCGACCTCGAACTTCTCCTCTCACTCACTTCTCTTCAGTCACATTGATGAGCCCGTGACTGCTTCAGGCCGTTTGCACGTGCTTTGCACCCGTGGCCCGAAATGCCGGTTACCTCAGCTCAAGTGATTCTTCCTCAGACAAAGCCTTCTCTGACAATCTGGGTTATTCTTCCTGTTAGTCTCTCTCATAATACTTCCCTCCATGATGCGCATCACAATTCGCAAGGCCCTGTTTATCTGTGGTTAGCTTTTGCCTCCCCCACCATCCGGCAGGCCCCAAGAAGGTAGAGACCAAGTCTGTCTAGTTGGCTGCAGCATCTCCAGCTCCTGGCATGGGGCCGGGCACACAGTAGATCTCTGTCCACGTAAAGAAGGTGGGGACCAGGTCTGTCTCGTTTGCTGCAGCATCTCCGGCTCCTGGCATGGGCCAGGCACGCGCTAGGTCTCTGTCCATGGCTGGAGAGGGAAAGGAGGCCTTAACGCCAGCGCTGGTTTGTGTTTCTAGCATGTCTGTGGCTGTGGCCACTGACGCCTGTTCTAAGCAGAAATGGGTTGGGGGGCGGGTGCGAGGCAGGACACCATAGTGGAATCAAGGAATGGGTTCTGGATGGTTCTAAGGTCCTTCCTACAATGGCATGTAAGGGATGGCTGTGCCCTGCTGTCTGGTGGTGGAGGACAGGCAGTGAGTTCTGTGCCTTGTGCCTGTGAGAGGGACAGCAGTTAACTTACCACGGGGACACACACAGCTCCTAGCCAGTCACCCCCCAGCCTCCAGGCCTCTCCCCGATGACCTGTGGTCTGGATCAGCTTCCTGTCTCCCATCTTCCAGGGCATTCGCCAAGCTAAAGCCAGTGGGCCCCTCTGAAGGGCCAGTCTGGTCCTGTCCCCCCTGCTTTAGAGTCCTTCCATGGTTCTCTGTCACTAGCAGATGAAGTCCACCTCCCTTGGAACAGCGCTCAGGGCCCCACCTGAGCTAGCCTCTGCCAGCCTTTGCACCTACATCTCTTCTGACCCTGGCCTACAGCTCACCATCTTTGCTTCCTGCTCTAGCCACGAGGGTTGCTTGCCCTTCCCTGTGGCTTTAGCTCAGGATGGGCAAACCTGCAAACTCCTGTTCTCCTTGAAGGCTTTGAGCTCAAAGATCTTCTCAGTGAAGTCTTTCCTTAATCTGAGCTCCCCTTGGCCCAGGTCTGCTCCAGCAGATCATTTACCTCATGGGATTGTTGTTGTTGGGGGGCAGTGGTGGTTCAGTGGAGAATTCTCACCTTCCATGAGGGAGACCTGAGTTCCGTTCCCAGCCAATGCACCTCATGCACAGCTGCCACCCATCTGTCACTGGAGGCTTGTATGTTGCTGTGATGCTGAACAGGTTTCAGCGGAGATTTCAGACTAAGACAGACTAGGAAGAAAGGCCTGGTGATCTACTTCTGAAAATTAGCCAGAGAAAACTCTATGGGTCACAATGGTCTGACCCACAACTGATCACAGGATGGTACAAGACTGAGCAGCGTTCCGTTCCGTTGTGCTTGGGGTTGCCATGAGTTGGGGGCCCACCAGACAGCAGCTGACAACAACATTCTGGTTGCTACTTGTTTATCATCCCCACTGAGCTGGGGGCTTCTTAAGGCGGGATTGGGTCTGGTTAACCTCTGTATTCTTGGCACCTTCAGAATGTTTGGTCTGCAGAAGAAGCTCAGTAAACATTTGAATAAACATGGGTGGATGGGTAGGTAGATGGATGGAGGTATGGATGGATCAATGGCTGTTTGGATGGTGGATAGATGGCAGTTGGATGGATGAATTGATAATGGATGAGTGAATGGATTGATGGGTAGAAGTGGGTGGATGGATAGATGGTTGGTGGATGGATGAATGGATGGATGAGTGGATAGATGGATAGGTGGATGGGTGGGTGGGTGGGAGAATGGATGGGTGGGTGAGTGGATGGATGGGTTGGTGGGTGAATGGATGATGGATGGATGGATGGGTGGGTGGGTGATGGATGAGTGTGTGGATGGATAGATGGATAGATGGATGGATGGATGGATGAGTGGATAGATAGGTGGATGGATGGGTGGGTGGGTGGGGGAATGGATGGGTGGGTGATTGGATGGATGGGTTGGTGGGTAAATGGATGATGGATGGATGGGTGGATGGGTGATGGATGGATGGATGGACAGAGGAGTAGGTGAATGGATGGGTGGGTGGGTTAGTGGATGGCTGAATGAATGGATGGATAGATGGTAGTATTTTCAAGACGTAGTTCAAATATTGCCTCCTCTGTGAAGACAGCAGGGCACAGCATGGATTCCATTGTATTCAATCATTCATTTGTCATACTTCAGATTATTCATGCCAGAATGAGCACTTTTTCCTTCATGTTAAGAGGGGGAAAAAGCAAACAAACCACCCAGGGCCTTTAGAGCCCATCCAGTAACCTTTCGTGGCTTCCCATAACCTCCCTGGACAACATTATCACCAGGTGCCTACCCAGCTCTGTTTGGCCTTTCCTTGATTCGTGGAACTCCCCACCCCTGAGGTGGCCTGTTCATTTTAGGATGCCTCTGATATTTCTGTGTGTGTGTGTGTGTGTGTGTGTGTGTGTGTGTATGTGTGTGTGTATGCGCCTGTGTGTACACATGAAAGATGTATCTGAATGACCCTACTGTCTACGTCTGCCCTTCAGTTCTTTGTGGCTGTACAGCATGACTCCCATCATGCCCCTGAGAGACCATACAGTGCAGAAACAAATGAGCGAACTAGAACAGGGGCGCAGAGTCCTTGCCCTTTACTAACTCTGTGACTGTGGTAAGTCATTCACCTTTCAGAGCCTTATTTTCTCCATCTGTTAAAATTAGCGAGGCCTACCTCATAAGATTATTTTGGGGATTACATGAAATAACACCTGAGGCATTGTCCGGTAGGTATTCAGTAAATGTTGGTTTGCCCATTGATTGCAAGGTGCTCAAGTATTCATTTGGTTCTTGGTTTAAATGGGAATGAAGGTCCAGAGGGTTTGAGAGCTTGCTACACATATACGTTGAGTGTTTTATTTAGGCATCTCATTTCATCCTCAAAATGATCCTACAGGTGGTGGTGGTGGTTTGCCGTTGTCGAGTCTATTCCAACACCTGGCAGCCCCATAGGTACAGATTAGAACGGCTCCATAGGGCTGTCAAGGTTGTGTCCTTTCAAGGCCTGTCTCCTGCGGCATCTCTGGGTGTGTTCGAACCACCAACTTTTTGGCTAGTAATCAAGTGCTTAACCATTTGTGCCATCCAGGGGCACAGTTCAAAGGGTTTGGATGTACCCAAGGTCATTGGTATGTAGAGCTGCCATCTCTCTGACCCCTAGACCTTGATCTTCTGGCTGTATCGCTAGAATCAGTCAAGATCCCAAGGGGAAATGGTAATGATCATCACTATTATAATGATAATAATACTGATAGTAATAATAACAAATATGACGGTTAATACTTATGTAGTGTTTACTGTGGACTAGGAAATGTTCCAAGCACTGAACTCATTTAATCCTCACAACAACCCTGTGGAAAAAGTACTGTTATGATCCCAATTCCACAATGAGGACACGGAGGCACAGAGAGGTTAAGTAACTTTCCTGAAGTCCCGCAGCTGGTGTCTGGTGGGACTGGGATTCACACCCAGGCAGCCTGGCTGTGGGGTCTGTGCTCTGAACCCCTACCCTGTGCTGCTTCAAATACTGGAAAGAGAGGAGCATCCTGAGATCAGTTAGTGCTGGTCAGATTGTTACTCTAACTTCATCTCGGAGAGCGCTGAATATCAGTTCCCATTCTATAATTCCCAAATGCAGAGCAGGATTTTTATTAGCTAAAGAAGGAGGCAGTGTGGTGTAGAGGAAAGAGTTGTGGAGATTAAATGAGATAATGGAAGCAGCAGTCAAGAAATCAAATGATGTATTGCAGTGGGCGAATCTGTTGCAGAAGACCTCTTTAAAATCTTAAAAAGCAAAGTTGTTACTTTGATGACTAAGGCACGCTTGACTCAAGCCATGGTATTTTCAGTCACCTCATATGCATGCAAAAGGTAGACAATTGAAAAGGAAGACGGAAGAAGAATTGAAGCAATTGAATTATGGTATTGGAGAAGAATATTGAATATGCTGTGGACTGCCAGAAGAATGAAGAAATATGTCTTGGAAGAAGTATAGCCAGAATGCTCCTTAGAAGGGAGGATGGCAAGACTTTTTCTTGCTTACTTTAGACACATCATTAAGAGGGACCGATCAGTGGAGAAGGACATCATGTTTGGTAAAGCAGAGGCTCAGCAAAAAAGAGGAAGTCCTCAATGAGATGGATTGACACAGTGGCTGCAACAGTGGGCACAAACATACCTACTACTGTGAGGATGGTGCAGGACCAGGCAACGTTTCATTCTGTTATACATAGGGTCGCTAGGAGTTGGCGCCGACTCGATAGCACTTAACAATAGCAACAACAACAACAGGAAAAACGTCTGTCACAGGGAATCTGGGAAGATACCAGTATAGTTTTTGAAGCCTCTGGATCCTAGCCCAAAAACTCAGAACAATTAGATAAGAAAGTAAAAAATCCACAGAAAACATTTACATCTAAATGAGATGACAAGGTGTTCCCATGAAACCTCAAATATTATTCATGCTGACCTGCTTGGTATTGACGTCTGTGCAGGAGAAAGTAGGTAGGAAGCAATGTGGTGTGCAATGGGCCTGAGATCAGGAGAACGTCAAAATAGTCAATAGGAAGTCACTGGAAGTTCAGTGGGCCAATTTGACAACAGCAGCTGAAACTGGGAGGCATTTTGCTCACTAGGTGAGTTTGTATGGGATTTGACTTGATACTTATTGGTTGATCATTTTTATGTGAAATTGGTTTTCCTGAAATTTTAGAAAGAGGCATAGTTCATGGTAGATTTTCTGACTTCACAGAGCTCCCTCATCTCTTATTTTTGGCAGCTCGATTTCTGATAAATCAGCTGCCGTTGAGTCAATTCTGATTCATGGCAACCCCATGTATGTCAGAGTAGAACTGTGCTCCACAGGGTTTTCAATGGCTGACTTTTCAGAAGGAGCTCAGAAAAGATTAAGGAACAGAATTACATCCCTATGGGTAATGGAAGCACACCAGAAAGGCATGCTCACAGACTAGATCAAAACTGTAAACTTCTATGTCAAAAAAAAAAAAACAAAAAAAACTAAAAGCATCAAGAAAATTAATCAAAACATGGAGAAAAAAGTAAGTCAGAAATAGAAAAACCAAGAAGTGAGGTGCTAGAACTCAGGAAATAATTAACAATGAAAGAGAAGGCAATTCCAGAATTAAACACACTAAACTAGAATGAACACAGACATGAATAAACACTTAAGAGAAATAGATGTTGAAAAGAAAAATTCTTAAAAAATAACAAAAGAGATGGAAAGACTTGAAGGGAAAGTGACAGATACTGAAGATAGGCAAAAAGATCCAGCATGTGGATTATGAAAATCTCTGATGAAGAAACTCACAATGAGGGAAACTTTCCAGAAATTAAAAAAAAAAAAAATAGAATTCCACATACCTGGTAATATCAACCCAGACCAACCAACCCAAAACATGTTCTAGTAAGAAAAGAAAAGAGAAAACTGTGGGTCTCTAGGCAAAAACAGCAAGTGACTTATAAGGAGAAGCTGTATTGTCATCAGGATTTTTGACAGCAACACTTTATGCCAGAGTAATATACTTAACATACTCTTGAGAAGATGTGAGCCAAGATTTTTATACCCAGCAAAACTGACTTTCGTGGACAAACTAGTATCACCATGCAAAAATATCAACATGCAAGCATTAAACCTGTACAACTACAACTAAATGAGTGGTATAATGGTGAGTGTATAGTATGAGTCACTATATGCTGAGACCAGTGTAGCTATAGCACATCTGTTTAAGAACTGTGGATAGAATAGAGAGAACATATGCAAAATAATTTAATTATTTTCAGTAATTATGATAGTGGTGGTAATTTTAGTATTGCTATTGTGTGTAATGTAGGATAAACTAAATAATTATGGGACATCTGTCATTCCCTGTGTCCTTGGGAACTAGGATTCTTGATGTGGAAGAAAGGAGACCCCTTTGTAATATGTAAGAAACTAAACAAACAAAAAAAGTGTGTCCTCGTTTTGAATTGGAAATATCAGTATGAATTTATGATGTATTTTATTTTTAAAAATCTTCATCGAAGAGGCCTAGAAACAATGACCAACCCGGTAGCACTAAGCATCCCTAGTGCCTAGATTATGGCCTTGAAATACCATTTTCTCCTAGAAACAATCTAGTACCCTCTTTGATAAATGGCTGAATCCAGGTCAGGGACAATAAAAGTACAAAATGAGGCTGGAATATCTTGTCCTACCCCATAACAAGGAAACCATCAAATGACAGCAAAGGTTATGTCAAAAGGACTTAAGTGCCAACTTAATTTTCCCACTACCAAAGATGAGAAGTTTTGAGCTTCAGTGAAGGGTAATAATTGCAGTGGATTGGACCCCTCAAATACGTTTAAATCTGTGAGTTCATACTGATATTTAAAAGAAACTACTTGGTCACCTTTGGGGGAGGATAGGGAACCAGTGCATTATCCTGAAAACTGGTAAATAAAAGGAAAGAATCAAGCATTTTCTTGCTTCCCTTTATGAACTGTACCTCCTGGTAACCAAATAGCATATGAGGGGAAGCATCTGTTTCTAGAAGCATCCCGACTAATAAATGAAAAAGATATGATAGAATCAGACTATCACCATTTTGCAGTCTCAGATGAATCAATGGATCGAGGCCCTGAGCATCCCCAGCTTGTTGTTGTTACGTGCCATCGAGTCGGTTCCAACTCATAGTGACCCTGTGTGGGTACAACAGAATGACACACTGTCCAGTCCTGTGCTATCCTCACAATCGTTGCTATGCTTGAGCCTGTTGTTGCAGCCCACAAAGTCTAGACTGCAGGAAACTGCTTAGGCTTCTTTAACACATAAGTTGTTTGGAAAATGGAGAGATAAAGGGGAAACCTGTAGATGAAAAGAGACTTAAAAGACAGAACAAGAAATGCCAAATGGACAGTCTAATGGTTGAGTCTGGAGAGGCACACTTACGTGATAAAACTCGAATGAAACCCCAGGCAATGATGCTATGGGGGTCAGGATGGGGGTTACTTTAGGATGAAGGAGGGGGTAGAGATCGGTCTGCAGCACATGGAGGGGTCTCTGGGTGGCTGGCAAGGTTCTCTTTCTTGATCTGGGTGGTGATTATAAATTATATAAAGAGTTTGTCTTATACAGTGAAACCTGTGCGAGCTGGAACTCAGTGGGACTGCCTTGTTTATCTGGGTCTCGCAAGTTTTCTGCCTTTGACAGGGCGCAGTCTTAACCACTTTCCTATCGCTGTCTGTTAGTGGAAAATATTTGCGTTTTCCTTCTCTGACAGGTTTCCACCTTTACTGGTACCGACTTTCGCAGGTTTTCTTGTCATAACTCTTTGCGCTGTATCTTCGTCTTGTGTCATTTTCTGTCTGTGTTTAAGAAGTTTTAAAAATATGTCCAGCACAGTGCCTGGAGCATAGCCCATTGATAAACTTTAGCTTCTTTTCCTTCCTCCCCGTCACATGACATATAGGTATATAGATTTGACTTCTTTGTGCTGGACACTAAACTTGGCTCTTTATGTATGCCTCCTCCTCTATTACCTCTATGGCCCACCTGACCTGGGCTCAGTGAAGGCGGGATCACGTCTCTTCTGTTCACTTGGGTATCCCCGGCACCTGGCACCCAGCAGGCACTCAAACGTATGTGTGTGTACATGTGTGTTCTGTGTAAGTGTGTACACACACATATTTACTTACATTAAAAAAATAAAGCAAGATCCACGCATCATTACTGAAATGATTACCTGTAGCAGAAGGGAGGGAACAGGGCAGAGTAACGAGGAATGAATGAGTGAGTGCACTTCGCAGGTGTAGAAACGGAAGCTCAGTTTGCACAGTTGGCAGATGTCAAAGCTCTGCTTAGCCACAGCCAGGGCAGAGGAAACCAGAGAGTGTCCCCATCCAGTTTGCAGGAAGGGCCTCGAGGCCTTGCCGCAGAGTAGCCAGGGTGTTAGGCTGCCTCAGCGCTCCCCTGGAGCCATCCCTGGGACCAGTGCTCCCCGGCCTGGCCACCCGCAGCCTTCCCTGTGCCGTGGGCTCTGTAGGGGCTCAGGTTCTGGCTTCCCCACCCACTTCTCGTGCTGTGGTTCCCCTCAGGCTACGCCAGGAGAAGACAGACACCGTCCGCTGCGTGAAGTCCTGCCGCCCGAACGACGTCACCTGCGTGCTGGACCCGGTGCACACCATCTCTCACACCGTCATCTCGCTGCCTACTTTCCGCGAGTTCACCCGCCCTGAAGGTGAGTTGGCACAGAGGTCCCGGGAGACGGGTCGTCTAGGGAAGCTTGCCTGCGGGCAGCCCCTTCAAGGCCTCCCTCCACCTGAGCTGAGAGCTTGACCTGGAGGAGGCTTTCCTTGGTAAAGCGTGGTTGGGGTGTGAAAGGTAGCCCTCTTCCCTACCCTCAGATCTCCCCCATTCCCTGAATGCAAAGCTCCACACCTGGCCCATTCTCAGCTCTCGGTTAAGGGTCTCCCCTCGTGAGTGAAGCCCCTGGATGGTGCAAACGGTGAACACGCTCGGCTGCTAACCAGAAGGCTGGAGGTTCACCCAAAGCAATGTACAAATACAATGCAATCCTGATCCAAATACCAACAGCAATCTTTAAGGAGATGCAAAAACTAATCGTTAACTTTATATGGAAAGGAAAGGGCCCCCAGATAAGTAAAGCATTATAGAAGAACACAGTAGGAGGCCTCACACTCCCTGACCTCAGAACCCTCTATACAGTCACGGTAGTCACAACAGCCTGGTACTGGTACAATGACAGACACATTGACCAATGGAACAGAATTGAGAACCCAGATGTAAATCCATCCACCTACTGCTACCTGATCTTTGACAAAGGCCTGAAGTCCATTAAATGGGGGGAAAGACAGTCTTTCTAACCAATGGTGCTGGCAAAACTGGATGTCCATCTGTAAAAAAATGGAACAGGACCCATATCTCACACCATATACAAAAACTAATTCAAAATGGATTACAGACCTAAATATAAAACAAAAACTATAAAGATCATGGAGGAAAGAATAGAATCAACACTAAACCCGTTGCTGTCGAGTCGATACTGACTCACAGCGACCCTATAGGACAAGGCGGAACTGCCCCATAGGGTTTCCAAGAAGCGGCTGGTGGTTTTGAACTGCCGACCTTTTGGTTAACAGCTGAACTCTTAATCACTGCACCACCAGGGCTCCACAGTCCATACTAGAGGCCCTAATACCTGGCATAAATAGGATACAAACCCTAACTAACAATACACAAACATGAAAGATAAGCTAGATAACGGATCTTCTAAAAATTAAACACTTAGGCTCATCAAAAGACTAAAAAGAGACTCTACAGACGGGGAAAAATTTTTGGCTATGACATACCCAACGAAGATCTAACCTCTAATATCTATAGGAAATTCCAACACCTCTATGATGAAAAGACAAATAATCCAATTAAAAATGGGCAAAGGGTATGAGCAGACACTTCACCAAAGAAGACATTCAGGCAGCTAACAGACACATGAAGAAATGCTCGTGATCATTAGCCATTAGAAAAATGCAAATCAAAACTGCAATGAGATACCATTTCACCCCCAGCATTACTGGCATGAGTCAAAGGAACAGAAAATAACAAATGTTGGAGAGGTTTCAGGGAGATTTGAACTCTTATGCACTGCTGGTGGGAATGCAAAATGGTACAACCATTTTGGAAAACAATATGGTGCTTCCTTAAAAGGCTAAAAATAGAAATACCGTACAATCCAGCAGTCCCACTGATAGGACTATATCCTAGAGAAGTAAGAGCTGTCACACAAATAGACATATGCACACCCGTGTTCATTGCAGCATTCATAGCAAAAAGATGGAAACAACCTAAGTGCCCATCGACAAGTGAATGGATAAACAAACTATGGAACATACACACAATGGAATACCACACAATGATAAAGAACAACGAAGAATCTGCAAAACGTCTCACAACGTGGATGAATCTGGAGGGCATTATGCTGAGTGGAATAAGTCAATCACAAAAGGACCAATACTGTATGAGACCACTATTATAAAAACTCACGAAAAGGTTTACATACAGGAAGAAACAATCTTTGATGGTTATGAGGGAGGGGAGGGGTGGGGAGGCAAAAACACTAACTAGATTGTAGATTTTTGGTAACTTTGGTGAAGGGTAATACAGTCCACAATACCGGGGAAGTCAGCACACCTTGACCAGGGCAAAGTCATAGAAGCTTCACAGACACATCCAAATGCCCTGAGGAACCGAGCTGAGGGCTGAGGGCTGGAGACCATGGTCTCGGGGGACATCTAGCTGAATTGGCTTAACATAGTCTATAAAGAAAATGTTCTACATCCGTCAGTGGTGCGTAGCGTCTGGGGTCTTAAAAGCCTGGGAGCAGCCATCTAAGATACTTCTACTGGTCCCATTCCATCTGGAGCAAAGGAGAGAGAGGAAAACCAAAGACAGGTAAAGATTAGTCCAAAGGGCTAATGGACCACAACATCACAATCTCCAGCAGACTGAGCCCAGAACAACTAGATGGTGCCCAGCTACCATCACTGACTGCTCTGACAGGGATCACAGTAGAGGGTCCTGGACAGAGTGGGAGAAAAATATAGAACAAAATTCACATTCACACACACACATGCACACAAAGAACCAGGCTTGCTGGTCTGACAGAGACTGGAGAAACCCTGAGAATATGGCCCTCGGACATCTTTTTTTTTTTCTCCCCATACAAAAATTTATACATACATTGTTACGTGACTGTAATTGCTCTCCCCATACTGTGACAGCACAC
This sequence comes from Dugong dugon, assembly GCA_030035585.1. Lineage (NCBI taxonomy): Eukaryota > Metazoa > Chordata > Mammalia > Sirenia > Dugongidae > Dugong > Dugong dugon. Next base: position 6,409,736 of record CM057465.1, on the reverse strand, counting down.
TCCTCCTTTCCACCCCTGATTCCCCGTGTCCATTCAACCAGCTCCTAACCCTCTCTGCCTTCCCAGCTCACCTCTGGACAGAAGCTGCCCGTTTAGTCTCTTGTATGTACTTGAGCTAAGAGGCACACTCCTCACGAGTATCACTTTATGTCCCACAGTCCAGTCCAATCCCTGTCTGAAGAGTTGGCCTTGGAAATTGTTTTAATTCTGGGCTGATAGAGAATCCGGGCCACGCTTTCTGGGGTTCCTCCAGTCTCAGTCAGACCATTAAGTCTGATCTTCTTACTAGAATTTGAGTTCTGCAGCCCCACCTTTCTCCTGCTCCATCTGGGACTCTCCATTGTGTTCCATGTCAGGGCTGTCATTGGTGGTAGCCAGGCACCATCTAGTTCTTCTGGTCTCAGGCTGATGAAGTCTCTGGTTTATGTGGCCCTTTCTGTCTCTTGCGCTACTACTTTCTTTGTGTCTTTGGTGTTTTTCATTCTTCTTTACTCCAGGTGGTTGGGGCCAATTGATGCATCTTAGATGGCCCCTTGCAAGTTTTTAAGACCCCAGACGCCACTCACCAAAGTAGGATGCAGAACATTTTCTTAATAAGCTTTGTTATGCCCGTTGACCTAGATCTCCCTTGAAAGCATGGTCCCCAGACCCCTACCCCTGTTACTCTGTCCCTCAAAGTGTTTGATTATATTCAGGAAACTTCTTAGCTTTGGTTTAGTCCAGTTGTGCTGACTTCCCCTTTAGTGTGTGCTGTCCTTCCCTTCACCTAAGATAATTCTTATCTACTATCTAGTTAGTAAATAACCCTCACTGTCCCTCCCCACCCCCGTAACCATCAAAGAATGTTTTCTTCTGTGTTGAAACCTTTTCTTGAGTTCTTAGAATAGTGGTCTTATACAATATTTGTCCTTATGTGACTGACTAAATTCACTCAGCATAATGACCTCCAGCTTCCTCCATGGTGTAAGATGTTTCACGGCTTCATCGTTGTTCATTATCATTGTGTAGTATTCCATTCGGTGGATATACCATAATTTGTTTATCCATTCATCCGTTTATGGGCACCTAGGTTGTTTCCATCTTTTTGCTGTTGTGAACAGTGCTGCAGTGAACATGGGTGTGCATATATCTATTTGTGTGATAGCTCTTATTTCTCTAGGATATATTCCAAGGAGCGGGATAGCTGGATTGTATGGTACTTTTATTTCTAGCTTTTTAAGGAAGTGGTTGTACCATTTTACATTCCCACCAACAGTGTATAAGTGTTCCAGTCTCTCTACAACCTCTCCAGCGTTTGTTATTTTGTGTTTTTCGGATTAATGCTAGCCTTGTTGGGGTGAGATGGTATCTTATTGTAGTTTTGATCTTATTTCTCTAACGGCTAATGATCATGAGCGTTTCTTCACGTGTCTATTAGCTGCCTGAGTATCTTCTCTGGCAAAGTGCCTGTTCATATCCTTTGCCCAGTTTTTAATTGGGATAGCTGTCTTTTCATTGTTGAGGTTTTGCAGTATCTTGTAGATTTTAGAGATTAGATACTGATCGGATTTGTCATAGCCAATTTTTTTTCCCCAGTCTGTAGGTTGTCTTTTTACTCTTTTGGTGAAGTCTTCTGATGAGTGTAAGTGTTTGATTTTTAGGGGCTCCCATTTATCTGGTCTATCTTCTGGTGCTTGTGCATTGTTACTTATGGTTCATATTGTGTTTATGCCATGTATTAGGGCTCCTAGTGTTGTCCCTATTTTTTTCTTCCATGATGTTTATCGTTTTTGATTTTATATTTAAGACTTTGATCCATTTTGAGTTAGTTTTTGTGCATGGTGTGAGGTATGGGTCTTGTTTCAGTTTTTTGCAGATGGATATCCATCTCATTTCTTATACGGGTTATCTGCTTCCTCTCCTGTTTTTCTTTTGTCAGTTTGGCCAGTGCTTTATCAGTTTGTTGATCTTTTCAAAGAACCAGCTTTTGGTCTTGTTAACTTTTTCAATTATTTTTCTATTCTCTATTTCATTTAATTCTACTCTTATTCTTATTATTTCCTTTTTTCTGATGCCGAGGACTCCTTTTACTGCTCTCTTTCTACTTGTTCAAGTTGTAGGGTTAATGTTTTGATTATGGCCCTTTCTTCTTTTTGGATGTGTGCATTTATTGCTATAAACTGTCCTCTGAGCACTGCTTTTGCTGTGTCCCAAACGTTCTGGTAGGATGTGTTTTCATTCTCATTTGATTCTATGAATTTCTTTATTCCATCCTTAGTTTATTCTATAACCCCGTAGTTTTTGAGCAAGGTGTTGTTCAGTTTCCATGTGTTTGATTTTTTTTCCCTTGCTTTTTCTGTTGTTAATTTCTACTTTTATGGCTTTATGGTCAGAAAAGATGCTTTGTAATATTTCGATGCTTTGGATTTTGTGAAGGCTTGCTTTATGGCCTAATATGTGGTCTATTCTGGAGAATGTTCCATGTGCGTTGGAAAAGAAAGTATACTTGGCTGCTGTTGGGTGGAGTGTTTGGTATATGTCTGTGAGATCAGGTTGGTTGATTGTAGCATTTAGCTCTTCCGTGTCTTTACTGAGCTCTTTCTAGATGTTCTGTTCCTCACTGAAAGTCGTGTGTTGAAGTCTCCTACTACTATTGTGGAGCTATCTCTCTTTTCAGTGCTGTTAGAGTTTGTTTTATGTATTCTGGAGCCCTGTCATTGGGTGCGTAAATATTTATTATAGTTATGTCCTCCTGGGTATTGACCCTTTAATCATTATATAGTGTTCTTCCTTATCCTTTGTGCTGGATTTTACTTTAAAGTCTATTTTGTCAGAGATTAGTATTGCCACTCCTGCTCTTTTTTGAGTGTTGTTTGCTTAATATATTTTTTTCATCCTTTGAGTTTTAGTTTGTTTGTGTCTTTAAGTCTAAGGTGTGTCTCTTGTAGGCAGCATATAGACGGATCATATTTTTTTGTCCAATCTGCCACTTTCTGTCTCTTTATTGGTGCATTTAGTCCATTTACATTCAGTGTAATTATTGATAGGTATGAGTTTAGTGCTGTCATTTTGATGTCTTCTTTTTGTGTGTTGTTCACAGTTTCTTTGTTCCACTTAAATTTCTGTGCCGAGTCATTTTTCTTTATGTATTTTCTTTTCATTGTTGTTGATTTTGTGTTTGCTGAGTCTTTATACTTTTCTAGTTTTTTATTTTGACTTGTAAGATTGTTAGTTTCCTTTGTGGTTACCTTAATATTTACACCTGTTTTTTCTAAGTTTATAGCAGTCTTTTATTTCTTTATATCGCCTTGACTTCCTCTCCATATGAAAAATCTATGTCTACATTTGTTAAGTCCCTCTTTTTTGTTTTAATGTTGTGATCTTTTCCATATTGACATCTGTTTCCCTATTTTCAGTGTTTTAGCTTTGATTTATTTTTGTGACTTCCCTATCTGGGTTGATATCTGGTTGCTCTGTCATGTGTTCTAGTCTTGGGTTGTTATCTGATGTTACTGATTTTTCTAACCGGGGGACTCCCTTTACTATTTCTTGTAATTTTGGTTTGGGTTTTGCAAATTCCCTAGACTTCTGTTTATCTGGAAATACCCTAATTTCGCCATCATATTTGAGAGACAGTTTTGCTGGATATATAATTCTTGGCTGGCACTATTTTTCCTTCAAACCTTTATATATGCCACCCCATTGCCTTCTTGCCTGCGTAGTTTCTGCTGAGTAGTCCGTGCTTATTCTTATTGACTCTCCTTTGTAGATGACTTTTCTTTTATCCCTAGCTGCTCTTAAAATTCTCTCTTTATCTTTGGTTTTGGCAAGTTTGATTATAATATGTCTTGGTGACTTCTTTTGGGATCTACCTTATGTGGGGTTTGATGAGCATCTGGATAGATATCTTGTCATCTTTCACGATATCAGGGAAGTTTTCTGCCCACAAAGCTTCAACAATTTTCTCTGTATTTTCTGTTATACCCCCCTGTTCTGGTACTCCAGTCACTTCTAGGTTATTCCTCTTGATAGAGTCCCACATAATTCTTAGGTTTTCTTCATTTTTTTTTAATCCTTTTATCTGATTTTTCCTCAAATAGGTTGGTGTCAAGTGCTTTATCTTCAGTCTCACTAATTCTGACTTCCATTGCTTCAATTTTGCTCCTGTGACTTTCTATTGAGTTGTCTAATTCTGAAATTTTATTGTTAATTTTCTGGATTTCTGATTGCTGTCTCTGTGGATTCTTGCAGCCTGTTAAATTTGTCATTATACTCTTCTCTAATCTTTTTAATTTCCTCTATTGCATGTTCTGCATTTTGCTTAATTTCCTTCCTAATTTCTTGAAGAGTTCTGTACATTAATCTTTTGTATTCTGCCTCCAGTAATTCCAAGAAATTTTTCTCCTCTGGAAAATTTCTAGATTATTTTGGGTGCTTACTGAAACCATCATGGATTGCCTCTTTATGCGATTTGATATTGACTCTTGTCTCCAAGCCATCAATAAGTTATTATATATATTTATTTTATGTTTACTTACTGTGTCCACCGTCTTGTTTTGTTTTGATATGGCCAAATAGGCTGCTCGTATGAGCTAGTTTGATTATTGGCACCTTTGATGCTCTAATGTCCTGTCACCAGGTGGTTAGATCTGTTACTAGGTATGTGAGCTCAGGAGTCCGTCCACTCCTCCTGTATGGATTCAGCTCAGGTCCCCAGGTAGATAACCACCAAGTGTGTTGTGTAGGCTCTCACTTACAGTCCTAGACAGGCATGGTGATTGGTGTAGGCACAGGCACCTGGCTGCAGCAGGGGGACACACTTTGAGCAAGGCAGGGGGCTGAGGGCTGCCCCCGAGTGTCCAGGAGGAAGGCATGTCCCTGTTCCCTAGAGTGCATAGGTGGGTGGGTTTTGTAGCCTGACTATGAGCACCTAATGCTGTTGGCTGTAAGGACTAGGGGACACCTCTTATTCATGGGCCCCTATCGCAGGTGGCTAGGTGGCGTGGGTGGAGCCACCAGTCCTCAGGCCCCTGATATGGGTAGGTGAAAACCCTGCTTAATGGGCAGAGCAGTGTCAAATGTCAAGAACCTGCTACTTCACAGCTGAAACAGTTGAAGTTAGGGTTCTGGTATGTACCCTGTTGTACTGTGGTAATGAGGTCCTATGCTGTTGAGATGGGCCCACACAAGTCTATGCAGGGGGAAAGGCACTCAAAGTCCATGGATTCCTTATGCCTATGCCTAGGCAAAGGAGCTGTGCCTACCCTGGGTTCTTGGCTTAGGGGAGTCAGCAGTTTATTTTTTCCCCTGTTTGTTAATCTGTTCACTCTCCAAGGCAGGGAGAATGGCTCTGGGCATGTGACGGATCCTACCTCCGGCCCAGGGTACTCGGCAGTTGCTAAAGCCGATCTGAGACCCAGTGCAGAGCAGGGAGTGGGGAGGTAAATGGCATAGAGGCTTTTCCCTAAGGGGGGTGTTTTTTATCTGCGCGGTAGGCCATACCCAATTACTTATCTTTCGCCGGATTGAGGGATGCTTCTCTCTGGTTCTGAGTGGCTGTGTAGACTCTCTGGTGCTGGAACTCTCCCAGTGAGGAAAACGTGCCTCCTGAGCACGGCTGCTTGCCTGCCTTACCACTGCCTCACCCCCGAGCTACTCAGGTCTGAAGGGCTCAGGCTCTCTCCAGGTAAGGTCTGGCAACTCCTCGCTGCTTCCAAACCTTCTCTCCCTCCTCCTGCCACTCAGTCTGGTTCCTCCACTCTGCCTTTGATGTTCAGGACTCCAGATTGCCATATATAATTGAATCGCTTGTTTTTTTCGGGTCTCTGTTGTAAGAGGGTCCACTGGAAGCGTCTGACTACTCCGCCATCTTGGCCCCACCTCCCCCCACAACACCCTTTTAACTGAGTACTGAAATCACTCCTGAGGTTCACTTTCAGCCAAAGATTAGACAGGTCTATAGGGTCAACTACAATAGATGCAGGGAACATGCTTTGTAGTTCAACACCAGCCCGAAAGCAAAGATGAGAAGGCAGCAGGGACAGGGAAACTGGACGAATAGAAACAGGGAACCTGGAGTTGAGAAGTGGAAAGTGTTGACACATCGCAGGGTTGGCAACCAATGTCACAAAACAATTTGTGTATTAATTGTTTAACAAGAAACTAATTTGCCCTGTAAACTTTCACCTAAAGCACAATTAAAAAAAAGAATAACATTAAAAAAGAAAAGAGCTGTTCGAGTTCACCCAGAGGTGCCTCAGAAGAAAAACCTGGTGATCGACATCTGAAAAGTCAGCCACTGGAAACCCTATAGAGCACAGTTCTGCTCTGACACACACAAGGTAGCCAGGAGTCAGAACTGACTCAACAGAAATTGGTTTTCTTCTTATGGGTAATAGTCATTCTGCAAATAGCTAATTAAGCGTTGATCCTGTGCCAAGCATGGGAGTCAGGGAGGGCCTCTGGGAGGAATTGACTTCACGCTGGGGCCAAGTAGTGAATGAGTGAAAGTGGGAGCAGGGGAGAGGAGGGGCCAAGCAGAACAGAACACATCTCGAAAGGTCTGGAGGTAAGTGGGGGTTTCTGGGCCCAGGATGCTGACAGGTGGCTCCAGCCCTGCTCCTTGCAGGTAACAAACTTTGAGGAACTAAACAGACTTTTTCTGACCGAATGGTAGGGCTTGGCAAGAGATGGGCTGGAAGGATAAGCAAGGGCCTTAACTTGGAGGCCTTAGGTGGTACAAGTGGTTAAGGTGCTCCACTGCTAACTGAAAGGTTGGAGGTACCAGTCCACCCAGAGGCACCTTGGAAGAAACGCTTGGCAATCTACTTCCAAAAATTCAGCCACTGAAAACCCTGTGGAGCACAGTTCTGCTCTGACACACATGGGGTCACCATGAGTCAGAATCAACTCTACGGCAACTGTTGACTTAAAGTTGGAACTCCAACCGCAAGGTTTGAGGAGCCATTGAAGGGGTACGGCTGATGAGATTATTTAGAAATATCACCCAGGTCGCCAAGGGGTAGAGGGACTGGGACAGGGACCCCCAGAGTGACTGGTCAGAGTTCCCCTGCCCCGTCCTGCCTGCAAGGATCTCCTGGCAGGTATGGGGTAGACCTGCCACCACAGGGGCCCTGCCAGTTGCCCCACAGAGGCCCGTGAATGGCACTGCTCCGGACACCTCACTCTCAGGTGTACCACCCATGTGCCAGGCTGGGCGTGGTCACCAGCACCCCTGCTTTATGCTTTCATCTAGCAGACGCTGGTGGAGCCTCCTGCACATCAGGCTTTGGCCTGGTCTCTGGGGACCATCTCGGGGAACACGCAGCTGAGCCACTGTGACGACAAGGTCGCCCAGGACAATGCAGGAGCTCATGCCAGAACATAAAATGGGGAGATGGGTTTGGAGAGGGGCAGGAGAGGCTCCCCGAGGTTGTGGTTGCCTGCAGGAGTGGGGGGCCCCCAGCTTTCAGCTCCCCTAGCTGCCGACCCCTCCTCTTGGAAGAATCTCCGCAGGGTGGCACAGGCAGGATCAGAAGACATTCCTAACTGGTGCTTGCCTCGTGGAAAATGACGGGATTCCACCAAACCACGTACGCCTCTGCCCTGACCCCCAGCGGCCAGTTCTCTGGCCTCGGGCTGGTGCTGATCTGCGAGGAGGCGAGCGTGGCTGGAGACACCTGGCAGCATATTTTCAGACCTTGCTGTTATTGTTAGGTACCATCAAGTCGATTCTGACTCATAGCGACCCCCTGCGTTACAGAGTAGAACAGCCTGATAGGCTTTTCTATGCTGTAATCTTTACAGGAGCAGATGGCCAGGTCTGTTCTCTCACAGAGCCACTAGGTGGGTTTGAACCACCAACCTTTTGGTTAGCATCCAAGTGCTTAACCGTTGCGCCACCAGGGCTCCTTGAAAGGACCTTAGCGAGCACCAAACTGGCTGGCTGGCTCCTCTATGTTAAACCAATGGCCATCAGTTAAAACCAAACAGTGGTTTAGCAGAACTAGTAAAAACTATCGGCCTTGAGCATTATGCTTTTTTAAGATATAGCTATGTGGGTTCAAATTGACAACAGCAACTCGAAAGATTAGATAGGAACCTTCGGGGCATAAACCTTAGGTTTCTGTTAATGGAGGAGGAACAACTCAGAAAAGGAGGGTGAGAATGGTTGCACAACTCAAAGAATGTCATCAGCGTCACTGAATTGTACATGTAGAAACGGTTGAATTGGTGTATGTTTTGCTGTATATTCTCAACCACAACAAATTAAATAATAATAAAAAAAAAAGACCAATGGCCATCGATTCAACTTCAACTCAAAGTGCCTCCCTGTGTTTCAGAGTAGAACTGTGCTCCACAGCGTTTTCAGTGGCTGATTATCCAGCAGTCAATTGCCAGGCCTTTCTTCTGAGGTGCCTCTGGTGGACACCAACCTTTCAGTGAGCAGCCAAGAGTGTAAACCATTTGCACCTCCCACGGACTCCCTCCTCCGACTTACAGATGAGGAAACTGGGGCCCCAAGGGAGGGGTCTCCCAAGGCTACCCCAAGCCAGGGCTGTTTGCCGCATTTCACTGTAGATGGTCTGGGAGACAGATATGGCCAGCCAGGTGTTCAGCCCACCGCGTCGCTGTGGGACAGGAGAGGAGCCTGCTTCTCTGGCCTTTCTGACCTCTCCCCCATGGCTCCTCACCCACTTACCTTTCCCCTTTTCCTAACTTCATGAATATTTGTGCCTGATTACTTCGAAACCAGTTAGGAGCTAGAAGGCCGGCTTCTGGGTGATGGCATGGCCAAGAATGAGCTCCCTAACCTCCGGAAGATCCTGACTCTCTGCAGACCTCAGTTTCCCATTGGTAGAGTGAGAGTGGGGTGGGCTGGGCTGAGTGACCCCTCAGGGCCCCTCCGTCTTCTCCATGCAGGTATCTGTGACTTCGAGGGCACCTGGCCCATGCTGTGCTGCCCAGGGGTGTGTTTCAGGGCGCCCGGCCCATGCTGTTCTGCCCAGAGGCATGCTTCAGGGTGCCTGGCCCATGCTGTGCTGCCCAGGGGCGTGTTTCAGGGTGCCCCGCACGTGCTGTGCTGCCCAGGGGCACGTTTCGGGGTGCCCGGCTCATGCTGTGCTGCCCAGGGGTATGTTTCAGGGCGCCTGGCCCATGCTATGCTGCCCAGGGGCGTGTTTCAGGGCAGCCGGCCCGTGCTGTGCTGCCCAGGGGCGTGTTTCAGGGTGCTCGGCACGTGCTGTGCTGCCCAGGGGCACGTTCCGGGGTGCCCAGCTCCTCGTGCTGTGCTGCCCAGGGGCACGTTCTGGGGTGCCCGGCTCATGCTGTGCTTCTCATTACAGAGATCATCTTCCTCCGGGCCATCACACCGGCATATCCCACCAACCACGCCGACATCATCTTTGACATCACAGAAGGGAACCTTCGGGACTCCTTTGACATCATCAAGCGCTACATGGACGGCATGACCGTGGGTGAGTGGCCGGAGACACTCAGATTTACCCAGAAGCCCCCTTTCCTCCACATACCAAAGTCACAGCCAAGGTCGCCTGTCTGAGTCCCCTTCCCAAACCCAACCCCACCCAAACTTGAGGGCCCAGCAGCCCAGAGGTGCGGCACCTGTTCATGATGCAGCCCTGGCTGTGCCACTGACTCTCCAGTGACCCCTCTGGGCCTCAGTCTCCCCATCTATAAAACGGGTGGATTAAATACATCTCTGCCTCTCACAATCATGAGTTTCAAATGATATCACGCGTGAAAAGCGCTCCTGCCAGGGCCTGGTCTAGAGCTGGCCGTCAGTCAGTGGGGGCTAACGTGGGTTTTGGTCTCATGGGGCAATGAAAAGAGTCCAAGGACCTGAGCTCCAGCCTGGCCTCGGAACTAGCCTGACTTGTCAGCCCCTGCCCACCACGGTTCCACGTCACTCAGGCACACAGCCCTTCTGAATGCGAGCCGGCTGCTGTTCGTCCCTGGCGATGAGGTGCCCTGGGCACACAAAGGAGGGCTGAAGTAGAGGATGGTCAAGGGATGCTTCCTGGGGAGGGGTCGCTGAGCAGAGGAGGGGGAGGTGAACCAGGCAGAGGGGACAGCCAGCCCGGGGGCCCAGAGGGCGGAGAGGCCGGTGAGTTTGGGAACCGACGGTAGTTCAGTCTGGCTGGAGGGAAGGTGGCGGTGACGGGGGGGCGGGGGGGATGAGACTGGGAAAGTCCTGTTACTGCCTTCGTTGCCATCCGTCCTACCTCCTCTGAACTGTCACATTTTAAAGAAGTTTTACAAATTCATGGGTAATGAAACAGTCCCATCTGCCGTTCGGGGCTTAGATTTAGACTCTGAACATTTTAAAGCAGCTAAGTGGCCGTGGGCCAGTCCCTGTCCTCACCTGGGCCTCAGTTTCTCCTTTGTGAGTCGGGGGAGTGGGTCCCTGTCTCTCAGGCCCTGGCGTCCACAGATGGCGCCCTGGCGGAGCGTTTGGGGATATGGCCTCTAGGTGGTGCTGTGGGATTTTAGGTCCCTGGTGGCTGCTGCCCCAAGCTTCACCGACTTTGTTAAACCGGCAGCTGGAGAAAGGGAATCATTATTCCCATGTTCCCAAAGAGCCATTTATAGCGACTTTACAAGCTCTTAAATGGGTTTGCATGTTGTAAACATGACTGAGTCATTGGGGGTCCCCACCCCCAGCCTACTCCTCCGCTGATTAGTTAATTACTGTTAATGGGCATGCATTAGCCATAACGCAGTTTCCAAGCTTGTCAACAGTCATCACGCTTGCTGCTGGCCCTCCAGTCCCTGCCCTGCTCCGGGCCTCAGTTTTCCCAACTGTAAAATGGGAGGTTTTGATGACACGAACCTTAAGGGACCCTCAGGCTTCTGTGGAGAGGGTTTGCCGCCTCACAGGGCGGGGGTGTGGGGAGAGGGAAGGCTCGCACACAGAAGCCCCCTCCTGCCCCCCTGCGCTGGATGCTGGGGCGGCAGGTGTGGCCAGCCGAGGCTGCTGCCTGGGGGATTTCACAGCACTCAGAACCACCCAAGTCTGCAGTCATATTACAATGTTTGCATTCACTCATTCGTTCTCTTGGTTACCACACTCCTGCCGAGCCCCGTCTGTGCCAGGCTCTGGGTTGGCATTGTGGGCCCTGAGGTGAACACTGCACAGCCCCTTGCTCCTGGGGCTTTGCATTGTAGGGGGAGAGGGAGACAGCCTAATAAACAGACAATGAAATACTATGCATGCATCAAAAGCTGGCAGCAAGCCTTCATGGCCTATGAGGGCTGTCTTGAGGGACGAGTTCCCAACTAAACCCTTCCTGGGGTGACCCAGCTGGGGGCCAGGTGCGGCTGGGCACAGAACCACGGCCCCCAGCACGTCTCTTTGGCTATGTCTGTACTCCAAACAGAAGCAAGCTGGGCGTTCATCTTTCTCCACTTCCCAACCACTAGGGCAGAAAATCCTGGTGCGTCAGAGCTGGGAGGCACCTAAGACCATCTCTTCCAGTCCCTTCTTTGGTAGAGGGGGAAACTGAGGCCCAGAGAGGTGGGGGAGCTGGCCAACCTGCTCACAGTGACTCAGGACAGAGTGGGGGACAGACTGGAACCCCTGGGTGTGAGAAGGGACCACAGGAAGCAGAAGGCTCACGGGAATGGAGTGGGGGTGTGGCTGCAGGGGGCACCCCAGAATGGAGTGGAGGTGTGGCTGCAGGAGGCTTCCCAGGAATGGAGTGGGGGTGTGGCTTCAGGGGGCTCCCCGGGAGCGGAGTAGGGGTGCAGCTGCAAAGCCTGAGCTTCTGGCGGGAGACAGCAGTGGCAGAGGGCCTCCCCTCGTGTGCTTGGTCATGCGTGCATGGTCTTTGGAATTCCAGCTGGTGCTGTGTGGAGCAGGGCCCAGCTGGCCGGGACTCCCTCCTGGCTGCCCTGCAGCCTCTGGTGCTGGGCCATGCTACCAGGTGGGCCCTGGGCCTCTTCCACTCCTTAGTTGCCTTGGAGGATCCCAGTCTGGGCTCCTGGAGATGAGCTGGCACCAGCCATGATTCCCCAGGTGGGGCTGAGACAAACAGGGTGCAGGACCCAGGCCAGGTTTCTGGTCGCTCTGGTTCCTTGCCGTTGTTGGGTGCCATCCAGTCGATTTTCGACTCATAGTGACCTCGTGTGACAGAGTAGAACTGTCCCAAAGGGTTTTCTAGGCTGTAATCTTTACAGGAGCTGATAGTGGAGCCACCGGGTGGGTTTGAACCACTGACCTTTTTAGCAACTGAGTGCTTCATCAGTACCCCATCAGGGCTCCTTGCTCTTATTTTGCACCCCCTAATTTCTCTGCTCGAAGGCTCTTCCCTGGGCTTCCTTACCCCCGCCCTCTTCCCTCTCCTCTTCCGTCCCACATCACCCTGTGCATCCTGGGAGCTCCCTGGCTCCTGGGGGGTCCTCCTGGCGCAGGCTGGCCCCGGACCGGGCATGGCACTGCAGCTTCGGACCTGTCCGCCCACAGTGGATTGTTCTGGACTGGACTGGAGCCCAGGCAGGAAGGCGCCCTGGGAACATCACCAGCTCGTTAGGGAGCCCTCTCACTCCTGTTCTTGGTCCTCCCACATACCGTGGGGGTGGGACCAGGTTGTCTCCAGTGTGCAGCCGAGGAGCTGAGTTCAGTGGCAGCCTGAGGCTGTCCAGCTGCTAGCCAGGGCCCGGGATTCTTCCACGTCTGTTCTTTGCGGTGCTGTGTTCATGTCGAACAACGTTTTAGACAGAAGCCCTTTCTGTCAGCTAAGAGTGAGAAAGCATTATTCTGGGCCACTAAAGCCTCTGTCCGCTGTGGCCAGCAGGGTCTGGGGGGCTCCTGGGCCCTGTGGAGGACCCCCGGCAGCATGTGGGAAGAGACACCTCCTCACAGGTGCCTGCTGTACGCCAAGCCCTGGGTGGACACTGGGTGTCCAGGTCAGGAAGGCTTCCTGGAAGAGGTGAGGCCTAAGCTGCCTCAAAGCATGAGAAGCAGCAACCAACACTTAACCAGTTGCCGTTGAGTTGATTCAGACTCACGGTGACTCCACATGTGTCAGAGTAGAGCCGTGATCCTTAGAGTCTTTGATGCTGATTTTTTGACAGTTTCAGCTCCAGGCCTTTCTTCTGAGGCCCCTCTGAGTAGACTCAAACCTCCAACCTTTTGATTAGCCCCTGACTGTGTTAACCGTTTGCACCACCCAGGGACTCTGACTAACACTGAGTGTTATGTATTAGGAGCTGTCGTTTGTCACTGCCACACCCTGTAACTTGGTGGCATTATCTCCATTTAACAGATGAAGGGGGTCCCTAGGTGGGGCAAATGGTTTGTGCTCGACTGTTAACTTACAGGTTGTGGTTTGAACCTACCCAGCGGCTCCAGGGAAGATAGGCCTGGCCATGTGCTTCTGTAAAGATCAACCAAAAACATCAAACTCGTTACCATCGCTTCCCGACTCATAGCAGCCCTGCAGGACAGAGTAGAACTGCCCCATAGGGTTTCCAAAGCTGGAATCTTTACGGAAGCAGACTGCCACATCTTTGTCCCCCAGAGTGGCTGGTGGGTTCGAAACACCGACCTTTCCATTAGCAGCTGAGCGCTTACCCACGGCGCCAGCAGTGCTTCTCCGTAAAGATCACAGCCAAGAAAACCCTACGGAGCAGTTCTGCTCTGCACACACGGGGTCACCATGAGTTGAAATAAACTCTAGGACACCTAAAGACAACAACAACAGATGAAAAAGCAAGGACCCGAGGGGACCAGAGACTTGCCAGGGGTCACTCGATGCTGGGGGCAGAGCAGGATCCAAGCCCGCCCTGGCTCCATTGCCCCCAAACCCCACCATCCCTCAGCCCTGGAGTTCACACACGGCTTGTGCTGATGGGCAAAGCTCCTACGAGTTTGGTGTCCCAGGAAAAACAATCAATGCATGAGCCGCCGGGCTCCGTCCCACCAAAATGACAGAAGAAGAAGAAAATGCCCCAAGTCAGCGAAGAATCCGAAACGGCCAGGCCTGCCCCTAATGTATCCTTTAAAAAATCAGCGCTTAACTGGGATCAAGGCGGCTCTGAAGCCCGGCCGAGCCTGTTGTCTTTGCAAAGCCTTTTACAGGCTGCTGTTGCATTCCTCCGTAATCAGCTGTCAAAGTAAAATGAAGAGTGCATTTTCCACTGGTGCAAAAATGCACGATTAATGCCTGAGGTATTCTCAGCGACTACAAAGCCTTCCTTTTCCAGATTCATCTGAGCTCTGCCGTCTACGGGCTGTGATCAGGGGCACATGGGAAGGGGTTTTTAGGATAATCACTCTTTTGCAATGGCTCTGAGGGAGTGTGGACTCTGTGGCAGCGTGGGCCATGTATCAGCAGCCTGTAGATCAGACCGAAAGGCCACCAGGGGCCACCCTGTGCTTTATAGGCGGTCGGGCTGCAGTGGACCTCTGAACCTTTGTCTCCCCTCCACCTCCCAGCTCATCACTGCTTTTTTTTTTTTAAATAGACTATTTTTTAGAGTAATTTAAGGTTTACGGAAAAACTGTACAGAAAGGACAGAGAGTTGGCGTATACCCCCTCTCTCCCTGTTCGGTTATTAATATCTTGCACTCCTGCGGTACATTTGATGCCGTGGATGAACCAATAGTGATACATTGTTATTAACTATACCTCCATTAGTATCTAAAGCCTGCAGTTTCCGAGACAGAAGGAGAATCGATGCATTTGAACTGAGGTGAAGAACGAGCAAATCAGTCTTACAAGAAATACAACCAGAATGCTCCTTAGGAGTGAAAATGGCAGACCTCAGCTCACTTGCTTTGGTTATCAGGAAAGACGACTAGCTAGAAAGGGACATCGGGGTTGGGAAAGTAGAGGGTCAGCACAAATGAGGGACACCCTCAGTGAGGTGGATTGGCACAGTGGTCACAACAATGGACTCAGACCGATCAACAATCCCAAAGACAGCGCAGAACCGTCTCCTTCTGTTACATATGAGGTCACCATGAGTTGGAGGCGACTTGATGGCGACCAACCACAACGGTATAGTTTACGAAGGGCTCATTCTGTGTTGTGCAGTCTGGTGAGTTTTGATAAATGCACAAAGTCATGTGTCCCCCAGTACACTGCCATGGAGAATAGTATCAGTGCCCTACAAATGCCCCGGGCTGCACCTGTTCACCCCCACTTCCTCTGAGCCCCTGGCACCACTCAGCTCTTCACTGCCTTTGTAGTGTGCTTTCCCAGAATGCCGTGTAGCTGGATCATACAGTCTGTGGCTTTTTCAGACTGACCTCTTTCACTGAGCAGTATGCCTTTAACAATCGTCCGTGTCTTTTTGGAGCCCCGGTTGCACAGTGGTTAAGAGCTCAGCTACTCACTGAAATGCTGGCTGAAACGCTGGCAGTTCAAATCCACCAGCTGCTCCTTGGAAACCCTGTGGGGCAGTTTGACTCTGTCCTATAGGGTCGCTATGAATCAGAATTGACTCGACGGCAGCGGGTTTGGTTTTTTTGGTCCTTGTCTTTTTCACTCTCTAATTCTCTTCGTTGTTATGTCATTAGGTGGCTGTTGAGTTGGTCTTCGACTCATAGCAAAGCGTAGAAGTGCCCATAGGGTTTCCCAGGCTATAATCATTACGGGAGCAGATTGCCAGGTCTCTCCTGGGGAGCTGCTAGGTGGGTTTGAACCACCAACCTTTTGGTTAGCAGCTGAGCGCTTAGCCGTTACACCACCAGGGCGCTATTTCTCTAGGGAGAGAAAACAGCCTGTCTATACTGAGGGTCAGCGTTGCCAACTTGCTATTGAAACCTCACCAAAGCAGAGAGGAACTTGGGGCAGCCCTAGCTAGGTTACATATTAAGCCCGCTGCCTAATTTTGCGTTGGTCAGCCTGGTCTGTGGGGCAGCGTGGTGACCTTCAAGGCTGACTTAATAACTTCTGCAAGTCAAGCCTTCCCACCACACACACATGACAGGGGGTCGAGGACGCTTGGGGGTGCCGTAATGTCAGCCAAGTGGAGTGCAAGCTCCTGGGGGCTGGGACTTGGGGTCCGCACCACCCTCTGATGTACAGTACCAAAAAAAAAAAAAAAACCCAAACCTGTTGCTGTCAAGTCTATTCCAACTCATAGCAACCCTATGGGACAGACTAGAACTGCCCCATAGGGTTTCCAAGGAACAGCTGGTAGATTCAAACCACCAACCTTTTGGTTGGCAGCCGTAGCTCTTAACCACTACGCCATCAGGGTTTCCTTGTACAGTAATGATGAATAGTCACTGAAGGCCATGCCAAAAAGAAGTGAACATTACCACTTGCACAGGCTCAGTAGGAAAGCAGCCGTCCAGAGCAACTGAAATGTCCCTAGCAAGAAAGGACCATCGCAGTATTATGGAACTGGGATTTTAAGCCTTTTTAAGGCTGTGTATCTTGGGCTTCCCATTTCCAAGAAAATCAGCGCCATCGAGCCCCAGGCGAGTGATTGCGATCCGTGAAGTTCACCTACCTTTGTGATTTCCCTTATATTTATATAATTTCCCTTACAATGAAAGTGAAAGCAGCCCTCTAACTCCTGGTTAGTCGGGAGAGATCCCCACCGTAAACTGAAATGAGATGGGTTTGCTAGCTGTTCTTCCCTGATGGAGCAGGGGTTTGGGTTTTTAGCCTTTACATAACTAACAGGGAGTCTGTTTGTATCAAAGCAACAACTTCAAGCATAACAGGGACAACTCAGTATTAGGGGATCCAAGGTGCTGGCTTTGGGGTGCAGAAGAATTTCCCCATTGTCTTTTTGCTTAAACTGTAAGGCAAGAGTCCCTGTCTTATGGCTTGAGAAATCCTGGAAATAAATCTTTATTTGCTCGTGGTTGTTGTTGCGAGCTGCTGTCCACTTGGCTCTGACCCATGACAACCCCACGTACAGCAGGACATCCTCATGGTGGTTGGCATGCTTGAGTTTGCTGTTGCCTTCCACCCTCGGGGGCTCGTTGTCCAGTGCTATGTTGGACAATGTTCTGTTGTGACCCAGAGGGTCTTCATGGGCTGATTTTCGGAAGTAGATTACCAGGCCTTTCCTCCTAGTCTCTTAGTCTGGAAGTTCTGCTGAAACCTGGTATTTGAAAGACCAGTGACATAGCTTCCAGCATCACAGCAATGTGCAAGCCACCACCGTATGACACACTGACAGTCCGATGGTGGACATTGGCTTGATGCAAGTAATGTTTTAGCCTCAGCTGCTTCGTCAGCTGCCCCTGGTCTCAGCAAACACCCCTCTCCCACCACCTTTCCGCTCTGATGGTGTTGTGGAGAAGGAGCTAATGTCGGCCGTGCTTGTCTCCCTCTCAGCCGTGCTCGGGGAGGGCGGCAGCCTCGGGGCTGAGAGGCGTTGGCAGTTGTCCCAGGGAGGGCAGGCCTGAGGACCCCGGGACTGGTCAGTTAATGGGTTCATTCCTTCAACAACATCTATTGAGCACCTATTATGTGCTAGGCAAAGAGGACACAGTCCCTGCTTTCAGGGAGGCTGACAGCCCCCAGGGAGTGGCGGGAGAGTGGGGTGAGAGGTGTGGTGAGTGCAGTGCCAGGCCGTCTTCCTGGGGCAGTCTTGGCAGGCTGAAGGGAGGAGGTGGCACTTGCTGCCCTTCCAGGTGAAGGACGGAAGGACGGAAGGACGTTCCAGGTCCCTGTTCCCTGGATTCTTCACCTGCAAGTGGCAGCACGTTCTTGCTCACACAGGCGGCTGCTCTGGGGGCTGCTGCCCGGGACCCCCAGCCCCGCCTCCTCCATGGCTGCCGAGGGCGTGGGGGCCCAGACCTCCAAGAACCCCATCGGCCTGAGTGGCTGGCCGGGTGGCGGCCACAGGGGAGGGCTGCTCCACCTGGGCCGGCTGCGCCACCTCAGGCAGACGATGGGGATGGGCTGCAATTTAGGAAGATTGTTGATGCGCCGGGACAGGACGCTCTCTGCTGGAAACGTGTTTGAATTATAACCTGCAAACCTGGCAAGAAATTCGGACCTCACTCCGCTCTGCGAGCTTGTTTCCGGAGAAGCCCTCCAGTCCCAGATGTAGTAAGTGTGTGAATGTGTGTATGTGTGTGACTGATACGGGGGTGTGTGCAGGGTATAGGTATGTGTGACTGAGTACATGTGGGGTGAGTGCAGGCGTATACAGGTGTGTGTGATAAGGGGGTGAGCGTGTGCAGAGGTGTATGTAGGTGTGTGTGGCTGTGAATGTACATGGCGTAAGTGTGTGCAGGTATGTGTGGGGTGGGTGTATATGGAGGTGAGTGTACAGGCGTATGTATGTGGCTGAGCGTATATATTTGGGGTGAATGTGTACAGGAGTGCATGCAGGCGTGTGTGGCTGAGTGTGGCTCAGTGTACATGGGGTGAATGTGTGTAGGTATGTGTGTGGCGGTGAGTGTGTGTGGAGTGAGTGCATATGGGGTGAGCATGTGTAGGTGTGTATGTAGGTGTGTGGCTGTAAACATGCGTGGGGTCAGTGTATATGGGCTGAGTGTGTACAAGAGTGTGTACAGGTGTATGTGGCTGAGCGCGTGGCTGTAAATGTGTGTGTGAACGTACAACACCCTCCCATCCCCAGCTTGTTGTTAGGTGCTGTCGGGTTGGTTCCGACTCACAGCGACCCCGTGTACAACAGAACGAAACACTGCCCGGTCCTGCAAGATCCTCACAGTCGTTGTTAGGCTCGAGCCCGTTGTTGCAGCCACTGTGTCAGTCCATCTCGTTGAGGGTCTTCCTCTTTTTCACTGACCCTCCACTTTACCAAGCATGACGTCCTTCTCCAGGGACTGATCCCTCCTGATAACATGTCCAAGGTACGTGAGACGTAGTCTCCCCATCCTCGCTTCTAAGAAGCATTCTGGCTGTACTTCTTCCAGGACAGATTTGTTTGTTCTTCTGGCCGTCCGTGGGATAGTCAGTGTTCTTCACCAACACCATAATTCAAAGGCGTCTGTTCTTTTTTCATGTTCCTTGTTCATCGTCCAGCTTTCGCATGCATATGAGGCAATTGAAAATACCGTGGCTTGGGTCAGGCACAGCTTAGTCCTCAAGGTGACATCTTTGATTTGTATCACTTTAAAGAGGTCTTTTGCAGCAGATTTGCCCAGTGCAATGCATCCTTTGATTTCTTGACTGCTGCTTCCATGGGCATTGATTGTGGATCCAAGTAAAATGAAATCCTTAAGAACTTCAGTCTTTTCTCCGTTTATCATGATGTTGCTTACTGGTCCAGTTGTGAGGATTTTTGTTTTCTGTATGTTGAGGTGTAATCCATACTGAAGGCTGTGGTCTTTGATCTTCATCAGTAAGTGCTTCAAGTCCTCTTCACTTTCAGCAAGCAAGGTTGTGTCATCTGCGTAACGCAGGTTGTTAATGAGTCTTCCTCCAATGCTGATGCCCCGTTCTTCTTCATATAGTCCAGCTTCTTGGGTTATTTGCTCAGCATACAGATTGAATAGGTCTGGTGAAAGGAGGCAACACTGACGCACACCTTTCCTGACTTTAAACCAGGCAATATCCCCTTGTTCTTTTTGAACGACTGCCTCTTGGTCTATGTACAGGTACCTCATGAGCACAGTTAAGTGTTCTGGAATTCCCGTTCTTCACAATGCTATCTATAATTTGTTATGATCCACACAGTCGAATGCCCTTGCATAGTCAATAAAACCCAGGTAAACATCTTTCTGGTATTCTCTGCTTTCAGCCAGGATCCTTCTGACATCAGCAGTGATGTCCCTGGTTCCACATCCTCCTCTGAATCCGGCTTCAATTTCTGGCAGTTCCCTGTCGATATACTGCTGCAGCTGCTTTTGAATGATCTTCAGCAAAATTTTACTTGCATGTGATACTAATGATATTGTTCAATAATCCCCCACTTAGAAATAATTTAAAACGCTTTCACATTGAAATAGCATTTTAAACTTCATTTATGAGTGTATACGAATTATTACCTGATTTCCAATTTACCATTTTAAAAATATCAGTGGCCAGGGTGGCCCTTTTTAGGGCAAAGCATGGTTGAGTCTCTGTGGCGTGGGCGGAGCACTGGAGTGGGACATTCTCGACTTGATTTTGGTTCTCCACTTCTAGCTGTGTGACTTTAGGCAGGCCCCTTAACCTCTCTGAGCCTGGGCCTTTTTCTCAGTAAAATTGCCGTCATCACACTTGCCTTGCAGGGCTGTAGGGGCTGGAGGTAACATGGGCATTTTAACGAGGCATGAGAGTGACCTCGCTCCGTAGGTTGTTAGGTTAAATGAGCCGCTGTCAGGAAGCAGCTAGGAGCTGGAAGGCTGGTGAGAGGTCAGAGCCCCCCAGGGGACAGCAAGCCTGGGCGAGCCCACGGGACGGTGCCAGGGTCTGTTCATCCCGGTGGCTCTGACTGCCCGGAAACTGTCTGATGGACCCGTCTCGCAGCCTGGGCTGGGGAGTCTGGCTCAACCTGAACACCCGACTTCTGTTATCTAGAATTACCATATTCATTCAGCAAGAACGTTCGGGGCCCCTACTCCATGCCAGGCCCGTGCTGGGTGCTGGCAGACAGATTCATACCCAAGACACAGATCCTGCTTTCAAGAAGCTGCCTACCAGCTTCCCTAGCCTCCTGCCTTCTGTGTTCCCATGGCTGAAAGTGCTTGTTTTTCAGGCGCTGGGCTTCAGCTTCGTCCCTGTTAATGTGTCAGAGGGAGAGAGAAGTGGTAGGCAGCAGGGCTGCCACGAACAGTTGAGTGTGTTGTGCACTGCACGATCCTGCCATTCATAGCCCAGTCCATGTGCAGTGCACAACCTGTTCAGTTGGACACAGTGGCCCCTGTACCAGAGCTTGTGAGCAGAGATGCTGGCCTAGCTGTGCCTCTCCCCCTGGCTGGGCCAGGCCTTAATCCAGGCTGGAGAACTTTCTCGCCCAGGCATCTGGCTCTGAGTCACCATCAGCAGCCCCAGCCAGTGGGGCCCAGACTGTCTGTTGAGAATCATTACATCTTAAGGGGTTAAACGTGTGCTACTTACCCGGTGCTGCAGCCTGATTGAGAAAGTTTGGCCAGGGATCAGTGCACATTACGAACTAGATTCAGAAATTCCACCTAAAGACAACAGCGTGGCTGTCCGTGCCCGGCGATGAGTGATTGGCCCTGTCCCGGCTTTCACGGCAAATGCCCGGGATTAGGTGCCTTCTCTTCTCTGGGAGGCGCAGCCCGTCACCCCGGGGGCCACGCCCTGGCCAGCAGCCAAGCTGTTTCCCAGGGTGACGGCCCAGCCCCCTCGGGCCTGGGCTGCGGCCTGACCTCACCCTGGGGCCGGCAGTGTTTCTACAGCAGCCTGAGGACAGGCACAGGGCAGGAGGGTCCCTCAGAGGGGACAGGACAGGGTGGAGGAGGAGACACTCCCCACGTTCCTTGTGCCTGGACCCCGGGAGCAGAAAGGGTCAAGGGCATCAGGCCCAGCGCTGTGCCAGCCACTTTGAACAATGGCTATCTTTCCTTCAAAAGGCCTGGAAGGTGGGTGTCGACCTCAGGTTCACAGATGCAGACACTGTCAGAGGCCACCCCTAGTCCAGAGCTGTGGGCCTCAGAGCCTCTGCCCACTCCTGCCCCACCCACTGCCCCTTGCGAGAGAGGACCTGGGTCTCCCTGGCAGCCCCCGAGCTTGGGCTGGGCTCCTCAGAGGGCCCTGTAGGCTTCAGTGAGCCACTGGGAAAAAAAAAAGAAAGTTGCCGTCTAGTTGACTCTGGTTCATGGCAACCTCAGGTGTGTCAGAGCAGAATTGTGCTCCATAGGGTTTGCAGTGGCTGATTTTTTTTTTGGAAGCAGGTCTCCAGGCCTTTCTTCTGAGGTGCCTCTGTGTGGATTCGAACCACCAACCTTTTGGTTAGTAGCTGAGTGCTTAACCATTTGTACCACTCAGCAGGCCATAGCCCTCCACTTTCTAGCCCGCTGAGTGAGATGCACAGGGGCCACGGGGCCCAGGCCGCGGCCCCAGAAACCTCCTGCCCCGGCAGCCCGGATGGTCGGTGTTGGACCTGCAGTGGCATGAACAACGTTTGTTCAGGGCCCAAGGCTGCACTCCTCACCCCAGCTCAGCTTTCTAGACCAAACCTCAAGCCGCAGCCCAAGATTTGACCAGCAGAGGCCAGTGGGATGTGGCCTGCTCCAGGAGTCCGCTCCCAGTGCCCCCACCTAGGTGGGTGAAGGAGCAGGGGTTGGAAGAACAGCACCTGAGGTGCCGACCTGAGCTGAGACCCGGCCCTGCCGATCATGAGCAGGGCCTGCAGCATTTAGCCTCGGGTCTGCTGCAGCCTCTATGCAAATGAGATGATGTGGCTAAAAGAGCTGGGTATATTAGAAAGCTCTGCATTTATGTGAGGTGGTTACTGTGGATGTGACTGTCACAGCTATCCCCAGGAGGAAGGCACAGCTGAGAGTCCAGGAACCACCACTGGATTCAGCAATGTGATGCTGTTGGTGACCTTGGCAAGGGCGCCTTCCATGGAGCGGGTCTGGGGATGCACACTGGAGTGGGTGGGCTAGGCAGAGCTGGAGAACCCTTTCCAGTACTTGCTGTGATATGGAGCAGAGAAATGCTCGTCCTGGTGGGAGGGGTGTAGTGAAGAGGGAACTGCCCGCCCAGAGCAGCCTTGTGAGTTTTTTGCGTGACTTTCTTTTCCACCAAACTGTGAATCCTAGAGGGAGGAGGCTGCAGGGGCTCATTTGTGCAATGCCCCTTCACCCCGCATCTTTCTTTTGCTTACACACACACATGCACACACCACCCCAAACACGTACAGAGCAGACAGACCCTGTCTTAGCTTCCTAGAGCTTCCCTAATGAAGTACCCCCAACTGGGTGGGGTTGAACAACAGGAATGTATTGTTGCGCAGTTCTAAAGGCCGGAAGTCCAAACTCAGAGTGTCGGTAGGGCCGTGCTCTCTCTAAAGGCTCTAGGGAAATATCCTTGTCTCTGCCAGCTTCTGGTGGCCCCATGCATCCCTGGGCTTGTAGACACATCACTCCAATCTCTGCCTCCGTCTTCACGTGGACATCTTCCTTCTGTCTCTGCATCTGTGCCTTTCCTCATTTATAAGGACATCAGTCAGGTGGGGTCAGGACCTGCCCTACTCCAGGATGACCTCACGTTAACCTACCTGATAACATCTTCTGTGACCCTATTTAGAAACAAGGTCACATGTACAGGTACACATATCTTTTTGGGGACACAATTCAATCCATAACAAACCCACTAGAAGGTCACCCAACCCCAGCACGCAGCTCGGTAATGGATTGCAGGGTCTCGCACACACCTGCTGGCTCCCAGAGCCACCAAGAAGTTAAACCGAACCCCGAGCAGCCTTTCAGCTTCTCCGGGGGTTCTCCTGGGCTCCTCCACATCCCACCAGAATGATTTGTGACTCTCTTACTGCTGCTATTACATGCCTGTTGAAAAGGCTTTGGTATCACCAGGCACTGTAATCAATCACTCTCTTTTAAAAATGAAGTGTTTTAGCCAAATGGCATTGGAAGCATCGTGTTGTGCAAAATGAGAAAAGGGTCCTGATGATGCTGTTACTCTTCCAGCAGCCTCACCTGACAGCCATCAGTACGGTGAAAGCAGAGATACCCACTCTTCACAGAGCCAGCCTGCAGAGCATTTCCTTCAGCCTCTGTGTGCTCGGCCTTCAGTGGGCAGTGAGGATCCAAACAGACTCTGCTTGGACCATCTCAATCCATGGCCAGGGCTGAGAACCCCAACTTGTTGCCATTGTTGTTAGTTGCCATCAAGCCAGTTCTGACTCACAGCAACCCCATGTGTACAGACTAGAACTGCACCATAGGGTTTTCAAGGCTGTGACCTTTCAGAAGCAGATCACCAGGCCTGTCTTTCAATGTGCCTCTCGGTGGGTTCGAACTGCCAGCCTTTCAGTTAGTAGTCCAGCACTTAACCATTTGGCAACCCAGCGTCTCAAGTAACCAGCCCCAATTATACAAAAAAAACCCAAAATGAAACCAGTTGCCGTTGAGTTGATTCCGACCTGTGGTGAACCCATGTGTTACAGAGTAGAACTGCTCTGTAGAGTTTTCTTGGCTGCAATCTTTATGGAAGAATTGATGCCTTTGAATTATGATGTTGGTGAAGAATATTGAATATCCCATGAACTGCCAGAAGAACGAACAAATCTGTCTTGGAAGAAGTACAGCCAGAAGGCTCCTTAGAAGCAAGGTGGTGAGATTTCGTCTCACATACTTTGGACATGTTATCAGGAGGGACAGTCCCTGCAGAAGGACATCGTGCTTGGTAAAGCAGAAGGTCAGCGAAAAAGAGGAAGACCCTCAACAAGATGGATTGACACAGTGGCTGCAACAATGGGCTCAAGCATAGGAACGATTGTGAGGATGGTGCAGGACTGGGCGGTGTTTCGTTCTTTTGCACACAGGGTTGCTATAAGTCGGGACCAACTCAACAGCACCTAACGACAACAACAACAATCTTTATGGAAGCAGATCACCAGGCCTTTCTTCTGTGGTGCTACTGGTGAATTCAAACCGCCACCCTTTAGGTTAATAGTCAAGCACAAACTATTTGTCTCAGATGAACAGCAAAGCTTAATGTGGCACTTCTTGTGTGCCAGGCACTCTTCCAAGAACATTATAGATACATATTATGCCCCTCGATCCCCATAGCAACCCTGTAGGGAGACACTGTGATTGTCTCCATTTTATAGGTGAGGAAACTGAGGCACAGAGAAGGTCCTTGGCTCAGGTGCCATGACTGGAAAGTGCACACAGCGTGATAGGACTTGATGTGGGGTTCCTGCTGCCGTGAGCGTCCTGTGTGACCCTGGGCGGGGCCTGAGTTCTAGTCTTGGAGGCCATGCCCCATCCTAACTCTACACGTGTTCTGCCCACGTGCCCCGCAGCAGCAGACACAGTGAATATCGCAGGTGTGTAAAAGTGTTCCGTTGGTGGCCCATCAGGCAATTCTCTTTCTGGGGACTCTGAGATTCTCGCAGGTGCTGGAGGAGCCCCATGTCAGGTGACACCCTAAACAAAGGGACATTGGAGACGTGGCTTCAGTTGCAGGAGGCACCAGTGTGCAGGGGTTCTGAGCTGTCGCCCCGTCCAGCGGGAAGCCCCTTTCCATCCTGGACGGGCTCATGGATAGCCCCTCTCGGCAAGGAAGGGAGAAGAGAACGGTGACTCTGCACACATCTGGGCGCGTCCCCTCCTTGCTGAAATCCAGCAGCGACTCTGCCCGTCACGCAGGGCACGGTCTTGCTCCTCATCACGGTCCGGCCCCTGTCCACCTCTTCAGCTCTTCCCATGCCCCTCCTGCCCCTATTCTTGCCCACTTGGGGAACCTTTGCTCATGCCCCTGCCCCAGCCTCATCCTTGCCTTGTCCTGCAAGATCAGCTGGAGGCTCACTGCTTGCCAACCTGCCATGAGCACCTGGCACCTGGTTTGGGTGGTAGTTCTCTTGAGCTCCACCCCTGCCCCTCTGCTCATCTTCACCAGCCTCTTCTGCCCTCTGTCGCCGTGTCTGTCTCCCCCACTGGCCGAGAGCTCCATGAGGACCACACCAGGGTTGGTCAATATTTGTGACCCCAGCACCTAGCGCCCCGCACGGTTTTTGCAAAGAGCAAAAACTCCAAGAACGCCCTGCTCCAAGGTGACAAGCATGAGTTATGGTGCCCATTCTGCACTCGATGGCTGTGTCGTGGGCTGGCCTCCTAATCCTTCTGTACAAAAGAGACAGAGTCCCTGGGTGGTGCAAACAGTAAATGATGCTCTCGGCTGCTGACCGAAAGGTTGGTGGTTCGAGTCCACTCAGAGACACCTCAGAAGAAAGGCCTGGTGATCTACTTCCAAAAAATCAGCCATTGAAAACCCCATGGAGCACAGTTCTACTCTGACACACGTGAGGTCGCCATGAGTCAGAGCTGACAGGACGCCAACTGGTTTTTCTTACAAAGGAGACCCAAACCTCGAGTCAATTGCGACTCACTGCAACACTATAGGATAGAGTAGAACTGTCCGGTAGGGTTTCCAAGGGGTGTCTGGTGGATTAGAACTGCCGACCTTTTGGTTAGCAGCCAAGCTCTTAACCACTGCGCCACCAGGCTTCCAGTACAAAGGAAACAGTGTGACTTTAATTCCAGGAAACAGAGGCAGGACCAGTCGCTCTGCTGTCCCAGGTCTGAGATCTTTGATTCCAAGTCAAGTGAGTTGGCCAGATGTGTGCCCATCTTGCCCTTCTGTGGCCTTTGTTCATCTCAAGGACAGTGGAGGAGTGGACGGATCGCGAGGGGTTCAGCGTGGTCAGAGCACAGAGTGCCGAGGACCCAGGCAGGCAGGGCATCGGGTGGGGGGCCTCGTCCAGGTGCACCTTACCTGCTGTGAGCCAGGAGTGGGATGGGGGGGCGAGAACAGATCTAAACACAGCCACAACAGAACCCCCGATGGACCTGACATTCTAGAAGGGCTGGCTGTGGCTGCCGTGGGCAGCGTGGGGGTAAGGAGGAAGCTGCTGTAAGGGTTCAGGTGGAAATGATGAAGTGAGGAGGGTGGGGTGGGGGTGGAGAAGAGAGAAGCTTCTAGGGACACTTAACGGGTTGATGTGAAAGACAGAAGAAGCACCTGTGGAGTGTGACTCCATGTTGCAGGTTCGGGGGGGCTGGGTGGACTCCGGGGATGAGGAGGTTTAGGGGAGGAGGCTGGGGGGGCAAAGTTTGGCACGCTCAGGTTTGAGCGGCCCATCTGGGGGTGTCTGGGGTGAATCTATGTGGGCTGATGCGTGCGTGGGTTTGGGACCCAGAAAGACACCAGCAGATAGGTGGGGAGCTGAGGTTTCAGAAAAGGATGGAAGTGCTCTGGAACTCCCCAGGCCTTCTCTTCCTGTGGTGAGGCCACATGGCTTGGTGGGAAGGGTAGTGGCCTGGGATCTGGATTCAAGACCCAGTTTTGCAGTTACCGGCTGCCTGGTCTCCAGCAGCTCACTCAGCTACACCCAGACTTGCTTCCTCGCCCATCCAGCTGCTGTTGCGTCGACTCACGGTGACCTCATGTGTGTCAGAGCAGAACGGTGCTCCATGGGGTTTTCAATGGCTGATTTTTCTGAAGCGGATCGCCAGGCCTTTCTTCTGAGGTGCCTCTGGGCAGACTGGACACTCCAACCTTTCAGTTAGCAGCTGAGTGCTTTAACCATTTGCACCACCCAGGGACTCCTTCCTCCTCCAGAGACCGTGAATAACAAGGCCCCCAGCTGCCTGGGGTTGACACAGGGGGAAAGAGAGAGCTGAGGTACATGAACTCCGTAACGATGATGTGCTGTAGAAATGTTGGTCACCACGTCACTGATGAAGGTTGCAGAGGGTGGGTAGCCCAATGCTGACATTTCTTTTCATATTCCTCCAGAAGGAAAGATGGGCTCTGGAGTGTTCTTTTTTAATGCAGCTACTTGCAGCTGCCCCATCCAAACGGTCTGGTTTTGCTCACGGGAGATGTGTGAAGTGAGCACATTTGTAATAATCAAGAAATATGGATGACAAGTTTTGCTGAGACATGTTGAGTGACACTTGGTATTTTAACGATGCAGCCCAGACACTGTCCTCCTTCCTTTCAAGCTTTTACCTGGTTGTTTCTCAGGGCAAGTAGAAAAGATGGAGCTTCAGGAGCTCAATTCCTTCCACTGCCGATTCTTAGCATGAGTACTCTGAAATTCCTCATTCCTTTCTGCCATTTTGCCCTATATTTTTGACTCAAGTAAGGGCAGTAGAGGAGTCCCTGGGTGGCGCAAATGGTTAAACACTCGACTACCAACTGAAAGGTTGGTGGTTCAAACTCTCCCCAAGGCGCCTCCCAAGAAAGCGCTGGTGATCTGCTTCAGAAAGTCACGGCCTTAACTGCAGTATGGAGCACAGTTCTACTCTGACACACATGGGGCCACCATGAGTCGGAGTCGACTCAGTGGCAATGGGTTTGATTTGGTTTTGGAAGGGCAGTAAAGTTCTGGAAGTTTCCTCTATATCTCATTGCACTGTGAGTTTATTCTCTTGTTGGGAGGGAGGAGATGGAATGGAATGGAATGAGCTGGGCTATGGGGCCAACCCCATGAACTGGAATCTATGCCCCGTGTTAGCTGTTCGGTCTCTGACACATTACTCTCAGGGCCTCATATTGCTGTTGTTGGTTGCGGCTGAGTCGGCTCCGACTCATGGTGACCCCATGCTCAATGGGGCAAAACGCTGCCCGGTCCTGCACCATCTTCACGGTCCTTGGCGTGCTCGAGCCCAGTGTTGCAGCCACTGTGCATTTTGAGTGTCTTCCAGCTAAGGGGGTTCATCTTCCAGCACTATATCTGGTGATATTCTTTTGTGATCCATAGGTTTTCACTGGCTAATTTTTGGAAAGAGATTGCCAGGCGTGTCTTAGTCTGGAAGCTCTGCTGAAACCTGTCCACCATGGGTGACCTACTGGTGTTTGGAATACCGGTGGCATAGCTTCCAGCATCGTAGCAACATGCAAACTGCCACAGTATGACAAACTGGCAGATGGGTGGTGGGAGCCTCATTTGCTTCCCCAGTAAAATGAAGGTGGGAGTCGCTCCTCTGTGGGTTAGCGGTGGGGCTGAACGAAGCAATGGCATGTGGGATCCCTTGCTCTCCATCCCCGTCCCTGGCTGTGGAGCTCCTTTCCCGGCCCATCCATGCTTTAGTCTTTTGTAGCTTTGCAAGTACTGATGCCTTTTTCAGTGCTCTTGATCTCTCTTTGCTTTTGGTCTGTGCCCTTAATCCTGGCCTGCAGGGACCTGTTATTTCTATCAAGGTGAACGGCCTGAGATCTGGGTGATTGCTTCTTTCTGGTTGTCCACCATGTTTGTGATAAGTAAGACCATGTGTCTCCTCTGAGCTCCCAGTTTCTCTGTCCCAGGGGCTTGTCCACACAGGTTCATGTTTCGCCTTCCCCGCCCCGTTCCCCACTCCACGGGTGGCCCCCAAGGCCGGGCAGTGAAGCCTGGCGCTTGTCTCTCCGCCCAGTCGGTCACACACCTGAAAACTCAGTAACCTTTGCCCACACACATTCTTTCCCAATAATTGCATTTTGGGGTGATAATTTCCAACTTTGTAAACTGTACTTGGAGTCCCTGGGTGGTGCAAACGCGCTTGCTGCTAACCGAAAGGTTAGAGGTTCAAGTCTACCCAGAGTTGCCGCAGAAGAAAGGCCTAGAAATCTGCTGAAAAATCAGCCATCGAAAACCCTATGGACAAAGTTCTACTCTGATGCACATGGGATCGCCATGAGCTGGGGCAGAGTTAATGGCAACTGGTTTTTTACTGGTAAATTATATATACAGTGGGTTGTCAGTTGGTTTAAAAAAACATGCATAGAAAAAGAGTGGACCCCATGTACAAATGGGATGAAATGTTGCCCAGTCCTATATCATCTTCACAATCTACTTCCAAAACATCAAGCCACCGAAAGCCCTCTGGAGCACAGCTCTACTCTGACACACACGGGGTAGCCATGAATTGGAGTCAACTTGATGGCAGCTGGTAAACTGTAAACTGTACTTAATGCTTTCATCTTTAGGTTGTTCATTCATTCCACAACCATCTGCTGAGTCCCTCCAGTGTGCCAGGCACAGAGTAAGACCAAGGACCTACTTTGTTCCAAGACCGAGTGGTACAGAGCAACCAGTGAAGACAAGAGCCCTTGGCCTTGGGACTTACATTGTAGTGGCAGGCGGTCACCAAGAAAGCAAGTGACTCCACACCTGACTGCAGGTGGTGACAGCTCCTGGTTCCTTTTATGATGGTGACATGTGGCTTTCATTTTAAAAGCCTTACCTCTGTCTTTTCTAACTCGAATCTCTGCCTTTCAGAAATACTCCATTCCCACTGGTATGAGCCATGGCAGAGTCTCTTGATTCATCATCTTGTGTGTTGAAAGACTCTTCGACAACCCTGTTCACTCTGTTACACTTTGTCAGTTAGAATCACAGGATTTTTGAGCTGGAGGTTGTTATGGATTGAACTGTGTCCCCCCAAAACGTGTGTCGGTTTGGCTAGGCCATGAGTACCAGTATTGTGTGGTTGTCCACCATTTTGTGATCTGATGTGATTATCCTCTGTGTTGTAAATCCTAACCTCTGTGATGTTGATGAGGTAGGATTAGAGGCAGTTATGTTAATGAGGCAGGACTCAATCGACCTGATTAGGTTGTATCTTGAATCCATCTCTTTTGAGACGTAGAAGAGAGAAGTGAGCAGAAAGGAGAGGAACCTCCTACCACAAAGAAACAAGTGCCGGGAATGAGTGCGTCCCTTTGGACCTGGGGCCCCTGCGCTGAGAAGCTCCTGGACCAGGGGAAGTTTGATGACAAGGACCTTCCCCCGGAACTGACAGAGAGAGAAAGCCTTCCCCTGGAGCTGGTGCCCTGAATTTGTACTTCTAGCCTCCTGGACTGTGAGAGAATAAACTTCTCTTTGTTAAAGCCATCCACTTGCGGTATTTCTGTTACAGCGGCACTAGATGACTAAGATAGAGGCTGAGCTTCAAAGAGGGGCAGTGACTTGCCCAAGGTCACACAGCTGATCAGTGGCAGGATCAAAACAGGAAGCTGAGGCTCCAATTCCAGGCCTCTCAATCAGTCAGTACCTCACATCAGAGCCATAAGAGTCAGGGCAGACTCATGGCCGACTTCCACTGTTGGAAATCATGGATGGACGGTCAAATGCAGCCTGCAAGAGCAGAAGCTGGTGATGGCCTCGGAGGCCAGGAATGTGGACCATGGCCTGGGAGAGGTGACTAAGGTCTCCCGCTGGCCCTGTGCACCCTGTGTGCCGGCTCCTGGATCCCCCATACATCAGCTGCAACTTACAAAGCAGAGACGAGACTTGAAGGGGAAGTGCCCGAAGGGGGCTACATTTTTCAAAGGGGAAAAAAAAAAGGCTTAATTATATCTTTAAGAGGCACAGACACGCCAAGGAATACCAGCAGCATCTGAGACCCGGAGCAGAAATGCCAAGGACGAGGATTTGGAAGATTAATACAGTTGAACTCAGCGCCATGGCTTTTTTTTTTTTTTTTTAACCTGTGGGTTCTGGAAAGGTGGGGAAGTAAACACCCCAGCAGGTAGGATGGACAAGCCAGGAGAGATGGAAATGCACCTCTCTCTCCCTCCATCTTGCGTTCTGCCGCCGGAGTGGTCATTCCACAAAAAACGGCTCTTGCTCAGAGCCTTCAGTGGCCCATCTCCTGCAGGACGGAGTTTTGTCATCCTTCCTAGACTGTGGGTGCCTCGAGGACCGTTTTCCCTTCTTTCCTCTCTCCTTCGTTCCCTTTTCCTCGTCTTCCCTCTCATCCATCTCTCTCCTTCCTTCTTCTGCCTTCATCCTACTCAGTAAACATGTCCGTGTCCCTCCTGTGTGCTGGCCCCTGGCCCCGGGTTGAGGACAAGCAGGACAGAGATGAGCACAGTGCAGACCCTGCCCCTCAGCGGGGAGACCTGTTTGATTTTGAACATTCCCTGTGATGGGCAGATGCAGTGTTACAGTGCAAGGGCCAGGGTACCAGGTAACAGAAAGGAGGGCCCGGGAAGGCTCACAAAAGAAGAGATGAGGCGTGAAGCTGCCTCCCAGTGCCTGACACGCAAGACATGTCAAGTAACTGTATGTAGGATCAAGTGGATGGATGGGACTGGGCCAGAGAGGCTTTCTAGTAGTTGTGATGCCACAGATGGGCAGCAAGTGTTATTCCTCCCTCACTTGCGTTAATCCAGCAGGGAGGTTGTTGGTGGCTCTGAAAGAACATAAGTCCAGAATCGGTGATGGGGAGGAACACAGAAGACTGCTGACCCAGTTTCCTGGTTGTGTGAGGCTGATGAGGTGTGGGATCCCCTGGAGCAGCCCTTTGACTCCCTCTGCAGCCTCATCTCCTGCCCATCTCTCCCAAGGATCAGCATTGCTACCAGAACTGGCCTAAAGCTTAATACCTTTGGCCTTTGCACATGTCCTTCTTGCTTCCTTGATTCCTACTTGTTCTTCAAAACCCAACTTAAATGTCAGTTCCTCTGTGGAACCTTCCCTATGCAGAGTAGCCTCTACTGGATGGATGGATGGATGGGGAAGCTATGAATGATGTTGGGTGAGTGGCTGGCTGGAGGCTGGCTGGATAGATGGATGGATGGATGGATGCATGGATGGATGGATGCATGGATGCATGGATGCATGGATGCATGGGTGGATGCATGGATGCATGGATGGATGGATGCATGGATGGATGGATGGATGGATGGGTGGATGGGAGGGTGGATGGATGGATGGATGGATGCATGGATGGATGGATGGATGGGTGGATGGGAGGGTGGATGGATGGATGGATGGATGCATGGATGCATGGGTGGATGCATGGATGCATGGATGGATGGATGCATGGATGGATGGATGGATGGGTGGATGGGAGGGTGGATGGATGGATGGATGGATGCATGGATGGATGGATGGATGGGTGGATGGGAGGGTGGATGGATGGATGGATGGATGGATGCATGGATGGATGGAGGGATAGCTGGATGAATGAATGGGTGAGTGGATGGATGGATGGGTAGGTGGATGGATGGGTAGGTGGATGGAAGGATGGATAGAAAAGCTGTGAAGAAAGAGTGTTATTGGAGAAATACTGGGTTCAGTCAAGGTGAAGGTAAAGATGTGGAACTCCTGCTTGAACCAGCCTGGGAAAGGAGGAAACAAGTTCACCGAAACCAGAACTCCAGGGGAAGCATGGCTGGGCTGAAGCAGCAATGGTCAGGTCCACAGAATGGGTGTGGCCTGGGGAAGGGAGTCCTGGTTTGAGTTGGGTTGCGGGTAGAGTTGACGATTCAGCCTGGTGTTCATGTCAGAGGGGAGGGCTAGAGAAGCTGATTCTGGAGGGTTGGGAAGGGGCACACGTTCCTTGAGCACCTGCTATGTGCACTCCTACATCTTCTTGTTCTGTCCTCACGTGATCCTTACTTTCTACCCGTTCAGGGCTTTCCCTTCTATGTGTTTTAAGATCCATCCAATAAGAATATTGAACACTTGTTTTATTCTTCAGTCATGTAGGAATCCAGCCCTACTTTAACTGAAAATCAGATCACCCTTAAATATTGGGGTGCTTTTTGATATGCAGCCGTCATTTCTACCACCACCCATCTGTCAGTTTGTCATGCTGTAGTGGCTTGCTTGTTGCTGTGATGTTGGAAGCCATGCCATTGGTATTTCAAATACCAGCAGGGTTATGATGGACAGGTTTCACCGGAGCTTCCAGACTAAGATAGACTAGGAAGAAAGGCCTGGTAATCTACTTCCAAAAAATAGCCAATGAAAACCCTGTGGGTCACAATAGAACATAGAAGACGATCCCCCTAGTTTGGAAGGCTCTAAAAATACAAGTGGCCGCAACGTGAACTCAAGCATACCAATGATCACGTAGAGAGCGCAGGACAAAGCAACATTTTGTTCTCTGGTACGTGGGGTCGCCATCAGTCGGGGCCGACTCGATGGCAAATAACAAGTCATTTCTAAGGGAAAGAAAATGATGACCTCAGGTTTGTTTCGTTTCTAATTTTGAAGGTTGCTTTTGTCATTCCTGTTTCATAGAAGAGGAAACCGAGGCTCAGAAAGGTTAAGTCACTCATCTGGGGTCATGCTACTGGCCCAGGTCGGTTACTGCAAAGCCGCGGGTCTCAGGATACCGATGATCAGCTCGCCCCGAGCAGAGCCCCGCTGGAAACCCCCTGGCAGTGTCTGCCCAGCACTGAGCTCACTGAGTCAGCATTTTATCTTTCTGAGCCCCTAGACGGAGCTCCCTGAGGACAGACCATCATCTTCTCTACATACACTTATTTAGCCCAGTGCCTGGCCCAGAAACTTCTGTGGGTCTCCACTGTTGATGCTATTAAAGGTCCCACATGCAGTCAAAATGTTTATATGTGTCCACTATGTGTGTGTGTATATATATATATACACACACACATATGTATTTGTTGTTAGGAGTCTTCAAATCAGTTCCGACTCATAACCACCCTACGTACAGTACAACTAAACACTGCGTGGTCCTGCGCCATCCTCACAATCATTGCTATGTTTGAGCCCACTGTTGCAGCCACTGTGTCAATCCATCTCGTTGAGGGTCTTCCTCTCTTTCACTGACCCACTACTTTACCAAGCATGATGTCTTTCTTCAGGGACTGATCCCTTGTGATAACAAGTCCAACGTATGTGAGACGTAGTCTCGCCATCCTTGCTTCTACGGAGCATTCTGGCTGTACTTCTTCCAAGACAGATTTGTTCATTCTTCTGGCGGTCCATGGGATATTCAATATTCTTTGCCAACATCATAATTCAAAGGCGTCAATTCTTCTTTGGTCTTCTTTGTTCATTGTCCAGCTTTCACATGCATATGAGGCGATTGAAAGTTCAGGTGCCCCTTAGTCCTCAAAGTGACATCTTTACCTTTTAACACTTTAAAGAGGTCTTTTGCAGCAGATTTGCCCAATGCAATACGTCGTTTGATTTCTTGACTGCTGCTTCCATGGGTGTTGATTGTGGATCCAAGTAAAACGAAATCCTTGACAACCTCAATCATGTCTGCATTTATCATGATGTTGCTTATCGGTCCAGTTGTGAGGATTTTTGTTTTCTTTATGTGGAGGTTGAAGTGTGATCCCCATTGAAGGCTGTAGTCTTGGTCTTTATCTGTAATATTTATATATATACTTATATTTGTAAGCATGCATTTATATATACGCACACATATATACACAAACATATATACATACTTATTTATATATATACACACATTTATATATATACATATACATGTATATGTATATTGTTCTTGCTGAGTGCTATCAAGTCGATTATAACTCATAGCAATTCCCATGTGACAGAGTAGAACTGCCCCATAAGATTTCCTAGGCTGTAATCTTTATGGGAGCAGATCGCCAGGTCTTTCTCCCATACAGCCCCTGGGTGGGTTTGAACTGCCAACCTTTTGGTTAGCAGCCAAACACTTAACCATTGTGCCACCAGGACTATAAAAAAACTCATCGCCGTTGAGTCGATTCCAACTCATAGCGACCCTACAGGACAGAGTGGAACTGCCACATGAGGTTTTCAAGGCTGTAAATCTTTTTTTTATTTATTTAATTAATTTATTTTTTTATTGTACTTCAGGTGAAGGCTTACAGAACAAATAGTTTCTCATGAAACAGTAGTACACATGTTGTTTTATGACATTGGTTAACAACCCCACAAGATATCAACCCTCTAACTTCTCAACCTTTTTTTTTTTTTTTTTTTGGTGAAAATACACATAGCCAAAGACACACCGTTTCAAAAATTTCTATATACACAGTTCAGTGACATTGACTACACTCTTCGAATTATGCTGTTATTCTCACTTAAGATGATGGCTTACAGAACAAAATAGTTTCTCATTTAACAGTTACTACAAATGCTGCCCTATGACAATGGTTAATAATCTCACAACACATCAACAATATCCTTAGTCAACCTTGGGTTCCCTATCACCAGCTTCCTTGTCCCCTTCTGCCTTCTGGCCCTTGTCACTGGACTACTGGAGCTCATTAGTCCTATTTGGTTTTACGGGGCTGTCCACTCCCAGGCTGAACAGTG
Organism: Dugong dugon; assembly: GCA_030035585.1. Lineage (NCBI taxonomy): Eukaryota > Metazoa > Chordata > Mammalia > Sirenia > Dugongidae > Dugong > Dugong dugon. The sequence goes on along the minus strand of CM057465.1, from coordinate 6,374,096 downwards.
AACCTCGGAGGTAACTTCGCCACTGAGCTAAAAGGGTGTCTGGGGGCCACACTCTCGGGGCTTCTCCAGTCTCCTTTAGGCCAGTAAATCTGGTCTTTTTTTTTTGTGAGTTAGAATTATGCTCTACATCTCAAGGCTGTAAATCTTTACAGGAGCAGACGGCCACGTCTTTTGAACCGCTACCCTTTCGATTAACAGCCAAGTGCTTAACCACTGTGCCACCATGGCTCCTATATATGTATATATTATATAGGTGTGTATGTATATGTGTGTATCCAAAAACCTGTTTCTGTCAAGTCAATTCCGACTCATAGCGACCCTACAGAACAGAGTAGAGCAGCCCCATAGTTTCTAAGGAGCACCTGGTGGGTTCTAACTGCCGACCTTTTGGTTAATAGCTACAGCTCTTAACCACTGGGCCACCAGGGCTCCTACAGATGTATAGATGTATATGTATGTGTATGTATATGTGTGTATACATACGTATATATACATATGTATATATAGTGGATCCTTATTTTTCATAGATTCCGTATTTGTGGACTTGCTGACTCACTGATATTTATTTGTAACCCCAAAACCAATAGTCAGAGAGCATTTTTGATCGTTCACAGACATGCGCAGAGCAGGGAAGATTTTGAGTCAGCTGACGCACACATTCCCAGCTGAGGCTGAACAAGGCGACACTCTGTCCTGCTTACTGCAGCTCTCTACTGCAGCTACGTGTCCCTTTCACCGTCTGTTTAGGGCCATGTTTTTCACGTTTGTGTTTTTTGTTGGTGACTTTGCTGTTTAAAATGGCTTCTAACAGTAGTGCTGAAGTGCCGTCTGGTGTCCCTCGGCGCAAGAAGGCTGGGACGTGCCCGAGGGAGAAAAGGCGTGTGCTAAATTGGCTGCAATCAGGCTAAGTTACAGTGCTGTTGGCCGAGCTCAGTGTGAATGAATCAACAGTACCGTACGTCCAGACAAAGGCTGAGGAAACGTGCATTCTGTACACAAGGCTGCTCCAGAAAGCGCTAAAGCAACATCTGTAGCGCGCGGTGAAGCCGGAAAAGATGGAAAGGCGACTAAAGTTGTGGACTCATAAGATAACTGTTTGTTTTTTTTTAAAAAAGAGCATAGTGGGCAGCATTGTTGTAAGGCTGAAAGCCAAAGAAATTTATGGTCACGTGACTCAGAGCCAGGACAATGTTAAACCCTTCTCGGCTAGAGTTTTATTATAAGGAAATATGTTGTTGTTGTTGTTGGGTGCCATTGAGTTGATTCTGACTCATAGTGACCCCATGTGACACAGTAGAACTGCCCCATGTGGTTTCCAAGGCTGTAATCTTTATGGGAGCAGATCGCCAGGTCTTTCTCCCATGGAGCTGCTGGGTGGATGGGAACCGCCAACCTTTTGGTGAGCAGCTGAGTGCTTAACGGTTGTGCCACCAACCAAGAAACCAAACCTGTTGCCTTTGAGTTGATTCTGACTCATAGCAGCTCTATGTTGAGCCACCAGGGCTTCTTATAAAGAAATGCACTTGATAATTAATGATTGTAAGAACTATATATTAAGTAAGATGTCTTTAAACAAAAATACACATAAAACAAGGTTATATATTCATCAGTTGACAAAGACGTCGTGACCAGAGGCTGATGGGACCCTATCCCTGTATTTCTCATAGAGGCAATAGCTCTGTATTTATTAATTCAGTGTTCGTGACAGCTTTATAGAACATGTCTACCGTGAACGGTGAGACCCGAGTGTGTGTGTGTGTTTATATATGCAGGTGTGTGTGCACATTTGTGTATGTCGATGTATTTAAAAAAAACCAGTTGCCCTCGACTCCAACTCCTGACAACCCCATCTGTGCCAGAGTAGAACTGCTCTCTATAGGGTTTTCAATGGCAATGACCTTTCGGAAGTAGATCACCAGGACTTTCTTCCAAGGCAGCTCTGGGTGGATTAGAACGGCCAGTCTTTTGATTAGTAGCCAAGCGCTTAACTGTCTGCATCACCCAGGGTCTCTGTGTGTGTCTGTGTATGTGTGTATGTATCTATGTGTATGTGTATGTACCTATGCATATATATGTAAACTTTATATGTGTTGTATGTATACATGCATATGTATGTAAACTTTATGTATATCATATGTATGTGTGCATGTGTAGGTATGTATGTACATTGTTGTTAGGTGCCGTCGAGTCGTTTCCGACTCATAGTGACCCCGTGTACAACAGAACGAAACACTGCCCGGTCCTGCGCCGTCCTCACGATCGTTGTTATGCTTGAGCCCATTGTTGCAGCCACTGTGTCAGTCCGTCTCATGGAGGGTTTTCCTCTTTTTTGCTGACCCTCTACTTTACCAAGCATGATGTCCTTCTCCAGGGACTGGTCCCTCCTCATAACATGTCCAAAGTACGTGAGACGAAGTCTCCCCATCTTTCCCTCTAAGGAGCACTCTGGCTGTACCTCTTCCAAGACAGACTTGTTCGTTCTTCTGGCCGTCCGTGGGATATTGAATATTCTTCGCCAACACCGTAATTCAAAGGTGTCAATTTTTCTTCTGTCTTCCTTATTCACTGTCCAGCTTTTGCATGCATATGAGGCAATGAAAAATATCATGGCTTGGGTTAGGTGTACCTTAGTCCTCAAAGTGACATCTTTGCTTTTTAACACTTTAAAGAGATCTTTTGCTCCAGATTTGCCCAATGAAATGCATCTTTTGATTTCTTGACTGCTGCTTCCAAGGATTGTGGATCCAAGTAAAATGAAATCCTTGACAACCTCAGTCTTTTCTCCGTTTAGCATCTTCCGGCACTGTATCAGACAATGTTCTGCTGCTGTTCATAGGGTTTTCACTGGCCAATTTTTTCAGAAGTAGACCACCAGGTCCTTCTCCTTGGTCTGTCTCATTCTGGAAGCTCCGCTGAAACCTGTCCACCATGGGTGACCCTGCTGGTATTTGAGATACCTGTGGCGTAGCTTCCAGCTTCACAGCAACACGTAAGCCACCACAGTACAACAAACTGACAGGTGCTTGGTGGTATATATGTATAGTATATGTATATGTGCATATGTATGTAACTTATGTGTATATGTAGACATGTGTATGTGATTATATGTATAGTGTATGCGCATGTATGTGTATATGTGTACAGTATGTGTGCATGTATGTGTATATGTGTACAGTATGTGTGCATGTATGTGTATATATGGACAGTATGTGTGCATGTATGTGTATATATGGACAGTATGTGTGCATGTATGTGTATATATGGACAGTATGTGTGCATGTATGTGTATATATGGACAGTATGTGTGCATGCATATGTATATATGTATAGTATATGTGCATGAGCCCTGGTGGCACAGTGGTTAAGAGCTCAGCTGCTAACCAAAAGGTTGACAGTTTGAATCCACCAGCTCCTCCTTGGAAACCCTATGGGGCAATTCTACTCTGTCCTATGGGGTCGCTATGAGTTGGAATCGACTCGGTGGCAATGGGTTTATATGTATGTGTGCATGCGTATGTAAATTATATGTACGGATATGTATATGTGCATGTGTATATGCGTATGTACCTGATTGCAGTCGTGGAGACACTCACCCCACCTCCCTCCGTAGCTCCTCCCTCCTAAAATCACAGATAGGTTCCCCCAGCCTCTCGCCTCTTCTTTCCTCCACGGCCCCAGCCCCCTGAGCACTGGTGAGCAGTGATCACCTCTCGGCCCCTAAGGTGGGTGAAGTCCAGGTAGCCCAGGCCACCGTGGCTGCTGGACACCACAGTCAGCCTCAGGCCTGCGGGGGGCACGGGGGAGTGCATCTGGATTCAGCACCCATGAGCCCACACTGCCCCTGGCACACACTGTGTCCACAGAGGGCAGCGGGGATGGCCCGGTCAGGGGGCACCGCTGGCACACCAAGGGTGGTGATAAGCCCATGACTTTGCCGGGAGCTGAAGACAGGATGGGCGCTCACACAGGACAAAGCCGCGGTGTTGTCGCCGCGTGGCGGGCAGAGAAAGGGTGCTGACAGCCTACAGGAGCGGTGCTTATCTCCCCATCAGTGCTGACGCCCTGTTTGCTTAGAGCAGCCCTGAGACCTGCCTGGAATTCCAGCGGCTGCTGCCCGCATCTCACTGCTGACACAGAGCTCGGAGAGCCAAAGGCGGAGGGGGCGTCACACCACACGCTGCTTCCTGAGCGTGAACTTGATGTTCCTGACCAGGAGCTAGCTGTGCGTGCCGGGAGGGCCTCGGAGACTCCACCCGTCCCCTACATGTGCTGGGGAGATGCGCTGCCCTGCGCCATGCTGCCTGTAGCAACTAGTCTGGAATCAGCTGTTTGACAGCACCCACTTGGTGGCTGTTTCACAAGCTGGGCTGTGAACTGCAGGCTCCATGCTGCTTTTTAAGGGACACCCGTGCCCCCGCCTCAGAGGTGAATGCACATCTCTTCCCAACTCCACCTCCGTGGCGTCACGTTGGTAGCTTGAAATCCACCACTGAAATAGGCACCTGGTACACGCAGAGAGCCGGTTGTTAAGAGTTACCAGCGCACCACTGCCTCCATGTGACTTGGGGCAAGTGCTGATATCGGGGTGGAGGAGGACCTGAGAGGTCTTTCAGTCATAAATTCCAACAGCCCTGGGCCAGCGCCTGCTTTGCCCCAGGCACTGGAGACAAACCTCCAGGCTTTAATCCTGCTGCTTCCTCTGCTGCGAGTGAGCGGCACCTCCTCCAAGAAGCCCGCCCTGACAGCCCCCCTGCTGGACAAGACTCCCATCAGAGCACAGCACTTATCTCTTTTTAACGCTAGACCCTGCACTGGCGTTGACAGCAGGATGCTGTTAGTTATCTCTGTGTGACAGAGAACAGTCCCAGGTGCCTGCTGAGGAATGCGTGGACACATGAATGCATGTGGAGGTGAAGAGGTGGCACCCTCTCGGCTGGTGGGGAGCTCGGCCCTGCACACCCCAAGCTCACCAGGGCTGGATGTCACAGCATGTGCTCACTGGGGAAGCTGAGGCCCAGGAAGGTGATGCTAGGTCTCTCCTCTGTCCCTTGGGGATGGTGATGCTCATCCTAGCTCCATCCTGACTCCTCCCAGGGTGCAGGAGGGTTCCCTGGGAGGCTTTGGGTGCCCTGTAGGGGCAGGGCAGTGCCAGCAGGGCCTGGCCCGGAAGCATGGAGATGGCCAGGCACGGTGTTGGGGGAGCTATGGAATCCAGACTCTTAGCCCAACCCCGCTCCCCTGCGGATCTGTAAAAGCCTGGAGTAGCTGTTTCTTCCACCCTGGCCAAGCAGAGCTTTTTCTGTTACCCAAGGTAAGGGAAATGTTTAAACTTTCTGGGCTAGTGTTTTAGTAAAAGGAAATACTGAATATAAGTATTTGTAAGAAAATCTATCAGCAAGCGAGAGAGATAATCAATAGCTGCCATTGAGTCACCCCCAGTGTGTGGTGACCTTAGGTACAACAGAGCGAAGTGTCTTCCAGTCCTGTGTCACCCTCACAATCGCCAGTATGTTGAAGCCCATCACTGCTGCTAATGTGCCAATCCACCTCACCAAGGGTCCCTCGCCCTCGCTGGCCCTCCACTTCACCAAACATGATGTTCTCCTCCATCGACTGACCCCTCCTGATGACGTGTCCAAAGCAAGCGAGTCAGACAGTGTTCTGTTGTGATCCATAGGGTTTTCATCGGCTAATTTTCACAAGTAGGTCACCAGGCCTTTCTTCCTAATCTGTCTTAGTCTGCAAGCTCCACTGAAACCAGCTCACCGTGGGTGACCCTGCTGGTGTTTGAAATACCAGTGGCATAGCCTCCAGCATCACAGCAACACCAAGCCACTGCAGTACCCCACACTGACAGACAGGTCGTGAGTATATTAAATGAGGTGTCTGTAAGTAGAAATACGTGTAAAACAAGGTTCTGTACTGATCCGTTGACCAGAGTGTTGTGACCAGAGGCTCCCAGGAACCTAACCCTGCATTTCCCCAGGAGCAATGGGTCCGTGTTGGCTAACAGTGTTCACGGCCACTGTATAGGACACAGCTACCATGCATAACAAGAATCATCTGTGGAGGGGTGTGTGTGTGTGTGTGTGTGTATATATATTATGTGCATGTGTGCATGCGCACATCTATGTGTATACTGTGTATACGTATCTGACTGCAGCTTGTGGGGCTGAGCACCCCATCTCCCTCTGTAGCTCCTCCCTCCTAAAATCATGGATAGGTTCCCCCAGCCTCTCGCCTCTTCTTTCCTCCACGGCCCCAGCCCCCTGAGCACCGGTGAGCAGTGATCACCTCTCGTCCCCTAAGATGGGTGAAGTCCAGGTAGCCCAGGCCACTGTGGCTGGTGGACACCATGGCTGGCCTCAGGCCTGGGGGGAGGCAAATCTGGCATGGCGGGGGCTGCTCTGAACCCTGGTAGAGGGAGGGCACTGGTCACAGTCTTAGCCTGGCCGCTGGTCCTGGCAGAATTCCTACCACCCCCACAGCTTCACCTGAATATTCCTGCATCCCCATAACGGATACCTGTCTACCTCCACCTTCTGTCCCCCTCCACCCCCTGCCCCTCTCCACTCCCTACCCCACCTCTGCCCCTGCCCCTCTCTGCCCTGCCCCCTCCACCCCTGTCCCCCTCCTGATTGCCCTGACCCTCTGCCGCCTCTCGGGCCCAGACCTGCCCACGTTATCACAAACACTGACCAGCGAGCTCAGGTGTCACCCTCCGCAGACATGGGGAGAAGAGCTGCATGGAGACTGGTGGCCCCAGGGCGTGTCGTAGGGGAATCGGAACTGCTCCACTCAGAGAAGGCCGTTCAGCCCCCATGTAATCCTCAGATATCATGGGGGTGAGGTCAGGCCGGCTCCCGTCCCTCCCCAGGGTCAGAACTGGGCACAGTGAGTCATTGGGTAGGAGGGAGGGGACAGGTGTTTGCTGGGCATCTATTCCATGCCGCACACCTGCTCCAATCCTGAACCCACAGTACCCTGCCGTTGTGTTCAAACAACTGCCTCTTGATCTGTGCACAGGTTCCTCACGAGCACAGTTAAGTGTTCTGGAACTCCCATTCTTTGCAATGTTATCCATAATTTGTTATGATCCACACAGTCGAATGCCTTTGTGTAGTCTGTAAACGCAGGTAAGTATCTTTCTGGTATTCTCCGCCGATGGCAAGTAACAACAACTCTAGGTCAGGCCCTTCATGTCTGGTGCCGTCCCGTTGGTTCCGACTCATAGCGACCGTGTGTACGACAGGATGAAACGCTGCCAGGTCCTGCGCCATCCTCACAATCATTATGCTTGAGCCCATTGTTGCAGCCACTGTGTCAATCCATGTCGTTGAAGGTCTTCCTCTCTTTCACTGACCCTCCACTTTCCCAAGCATGATATCCCTCTCCAGGGGCTGATCCCTCCTGACAACATGTCCAAAGTATGTGAGACAAAGTCTCGCCATTCTTGCTTCTAAGCACTTTAAATCCTTGCAACAGTGTGGCCAGGGAGATGGTGATGGAGGAGGAAGCCTGGGCTCGGAGAGGGCAGCAGCTGGTGCTGCCCCAGAGTGGTCTGACCCCAAAGCCCACCCTCACAGCACAGTGGGCCCCAATGGAAAGGCCGTTTCCAGAAGTAGCGAGCTCACTGCTGCCAGTCCTGGGGGGTGTAAACAGCTGGTGTGACCGCTTGGAAGGGATATCATGCAGGAGACTTGTGCCTCTGGCTCTGGGTGGGACTTGGTGAGGTCTAAGGCCCCGAAGGCCTAGCCCTGAAATTCCTCAAGCAAGCTCGTTACCCAGATCTCACCATTGCTACGGTCCCTCTAACTGCCAGGCCCCTTCTGCTCTCTCCCCCAGGTGTCGTGCGCCAGGTGCGGCCCATCGTGGGCCCGTTTCACGCCGTCCTGAAGCTGGAGATGAACTACGTGGTCGGAGGTGTGGTGTCCCACCGAAATGTCGTCAACGTCCACATCTTCGTCTCTGAGTTCTGGTTCTGAGGGCTGGTCCGCATCGCAGCCAAAGCTGTGCCTCCAGGCCAAGTCATTGCTGCAGACGATGCCCTGTGCCTCTTTACACCACCCAGACATTTCTTCACTTTATGTATTTGTAGTGTTAGGACAACATGTATTAAGCTGGGCCAGATGAGTAAGTCCATCCGATGTACTTTGGTGTCTAATTATTCAACTATTTGATTAAAACCCTGCTTAATGCGAAGGTTAGATATTGCTCCCTTTCTCTTCCTGTGGGCTTGGGCATTGCTAAGGACCAAAGGCATTTTTTTCAGGAGGCAGCAGGTCCAAATGCCATGGAAAGACCAGTTCTGGCCCTGATTGTATGAAATTTGACATTTTGGTACTTTTATGCCAATCAGACATGGCATGCCCAATTCTAAGGGCACAGCTGCTGTAAATAGCAGATACAATAAATTACCCCCAAAAGCAAAATGCCTCGGGAGCACTTAGAAGGTAAATTGCAGTTCTGTGTTTAACAAAACAAAACAAAACAAACCCTTGGTAAAGACACAGTCCTGTGGGCTCTAGGTTTGTGTGTGGCCCAGGTACGTTCACGAAAGGGATGATGGGTTTTCTCTGCACCGTGTGGTTCTCCTCTTCTCACTACAGACGGGAAAATAAACAACTTTGTGATCCTCCCGATGGCCTGTGCATGTGACTCTTTCCAGAAGGGTGCTCCCCTCTTGCTCAGGGGTCTCCACCAGCAGAGGGTCTGGGGCTCTCCCCACCTAAGCTTTCCAGAGTCCCTCCTGCCCCTAGTTCTGGGGCAAGGTCCCAGCATGAGTGTTTGGAAAATCTTCCCGCATCCCATCTGATCCCATGCCCGCCCCGTACCCCACCCAGCCCTCCAAGGCACATCTAGAGGCTCCCACGTCTGTGTGACCTGCTTCCGATACTGTCCCACATGGGCGTCCGATCACCTCCCAAGTCCCTGGGGAAAGGAGAGGACCGATGTGCGCTGAGTCCCGCTCCATGCCGTGCCGGGGTCTTGGCACCGGGGTCTCATTTGCTCCTGGGGCAGTCCAGCGAGGTCCGCATGGCCACGCCCACTTTGTTGTTGTTAGGCGCCATCGAGTCGGTCCAACTCATAGCGACCCCGTGTACAACAGAATGAAACACTGCCCTGTCCTGCACCATCCTCACAATCCTTGCTATGTTTGAGCCTGTTGTTGCAGCCGCTGTGTCAGTCCGTCTCGCTGAGAGTCTTCCTCTTTTTCACTACTCCTCTACCTTACCAAGCATGATGTCCTTCTCCAGGATTGGTCCCTCCTGGTAACATGTCCAAAGCATGTGAGACGTACTCTCTCCATCCTCACCTCTAAGGAGCATTCTGGCTGTACTTTTTCCAGGACGTTTGTTCATTTTTCTGGCAGTCCATATGCCCACTTTAGAGATGAGCAAAGTGGGCTCAGGGAGAGAAATTCAATTGCCCAAAGTCCACTGCTTTTTAGAGACAAAGAAGGGATTCAGATTCAGTTTACCTGCTTCCAAACCCCATTCCTCTAAACCCTTGTGTCAGAGCAGACGTGGACAGACTGGATTGACTGGATGCTCTATGCCACCCTGTGAATCAGTGGTGAGGCCAGGAGCACCCAGAAGCCCAAGGCTCACTTGGATCAGCAGAGATTCTGCCTCCAGGCCCCCTGGTTTCCACCAGGGCTTCTAACCAGTTTGTTCCAGTTTGAACTCCTGCTGAGAATTTGCATTTCCACCCCCAGATATACTGAATCAGAACCTACATTTTAACAAGATCCCCAAGTGATTCGTATGTATAATAAATTCTGAAAACCACTGCTCTTCTCAGTATTGGTCCCTAACCAGCAGCATTAGCATCGCCTGGGAACTTGCTGGAAATGCACATTCTCAGCAGGGGTTTGAACTGGAAGGAATTGGTTCCAAGACCTCCTTTCCACGCACTTCTTCTCTGACCCTTCTGTGGACTCTGTGTTTATCCGTCTTCTCAGACATGGTCCACTGGCAACTAAGAGCTTCTCTCTGCCCACTGTGCCCCAACAGCATTGGCCAGGAGCTCATCTCCCTGCCAGGGACTTCCCTGTCACTGGGATTTCAATGTGGCTGGTATTCTGGTAGGAGTCTCTGGATGGTGCAAATGGTTAAGCACTCTGCTGCTAACTAAAAGGTTGGTGGTTTGAATCCACCCAGAGGTGCCTCACAAGAAAGACCTGGTGATCTACTTCTGAAAAATCAGCCATTGAAAACCCTAACGAGCGCAGTTCTGACACACAGGGGTTCGTCATGAGCCGGAACTGACTCTACGGCAACTAGCTTGGTTTGGTTTGGTGTTCTGGTAATTCAAGCCAGCACTGCTGAAACTCTGCTGAGTATGGTCTCCAGCCACCTTTGGGAACTCGCCAGCATTTCCATCCTTGCTGGTTTGGGGCACTGGTCTGCAAAGCCAGGACTGGGCCAGCTAAGGGCCTCAGCAACTGGAGATGGGGGAAGGGGAGGAACTGGTGTGGGACAGACAGTCCAGGGGACAGTCCAGGGATGCGGGGAGCGTAGGGAGGTGCCTAGGCACTGGGGTCCTGGCTGGGAAGCAAGCATAGGCTGGAGTCCCAGGAGTGGGAGTCCCACCTAGTGCCCAGGGGGCAAATCCGCAGGAGCCAGGCAGCTCTCTGTCTGGGCCCTTGGAGGAGGGAGGGTTCTGGGAACCTCCTCCTTCCCGGGGCTTGGGTGGGATGCAGGGGTCGGGGGGTGGGGGGAGATAGAAGCTCCAAGTGCTTCTGGGAGAGGCTCTGTCCCCTGCTTTGAATATGAGTTAGAGTTGGAGCTACCGTCGGTTGGTAGAACCAAGTCTGCTGTCGTTGATTGGCACTTGAAAGAGCATGTGACCCAAGGTGGGCCAATCCGAGCCCTTCCTGAGGGAGTGCAGTCTCCAGGGCAGGAGCCAACAGCAGGGAGGCAATGGATGTGTGGATGTGTGGATGGATGGATGGATGGTTGGATGGATGGATGGACGGACGAATGGAGTTGCCAGGCTGGAGAAACAGACGAGGGCGAAGGAGCAGGGTGCTGACCCTACCTGATTCAAAGAGTTACAGAGGCCAATTCAAGCCTCGCCTTGGCAGGTGCTAGCAGGGTGAGTCACTGCCATCTTCCGAGCTCACTTTCTGCCTCTGCAAAATGGAAACAGTGTATCTGCCCAGTTGCTCTGCCCCTGGATGGCAGTGAGGAGTGTGGGAGAGGATGCATGAGAAAGAGCTCTACAAATTGTAATTGAGATGTTTCAACAAACAGATGCGGTGCTGGAAGCGCTCACTCATCTATGCCAAGAAATTGGGAAGGCAGCTACCTGGCCAACCGACTGGAAGAGCTCCACATTTGTGCCCATTCCCAAGAAAGGTGATCCAACCAAATGTGGAAATTATTGAACAATATTGTTAACATCACACACAAGTAAAATTTTGCTGAACATCATTCAAAAGGAGCTGCTGCAGTATATCGACAGAGAACTGCCAGAAATTCAAGCCAGATTCAGAAGAGGATATGGAACCAGGGATATCATTGCTGATGTCAGATGGATCCTGGCCTTAAGCAGAGAATACCAGAAAGATGTTTACCTGTGTTTTTATCGACGTTGCAAATGCATTTTGACTGTGTGGATCATAACAGATTCTGGATAACATTGCAAAGAGTGGAAATTCCAGAACAGTTAGTTATGCTCATGAGGAACCTGTATGTAGATCAAGAGGCAGTCGTTTGAACAGAACAAGGGAATACCGCGTGGTTTAAAATCAGGAAAGATGTGCATCAGGGTCATACCCTTTCACTATACTTATTCAGTCTGTGTACTGAGCAAATAATCCGAGAAGCTGGACTACATGAAGAAGAACTCGCATTATGATTTGAGGAAGACTCATTAACAACCTGTGATATGCAGATGATACAACCTTGCTTCCTGAAAGTGAATAGGACTTGAAGCACTTACTGATGAAGATCAAAGACCACAGCCTTCAGTATGGATTTCACCTCTACATAAAGAAAACAAAATCCTCACAACTGGACCAATGAGCAACATCATGATAAATGGAGAAAAGATTGAAGTTGTCAAGGATTTCATTTTACTTGGATCCACAATCAACACCCATGGAAGCAGCAGTCAAGAAATCAAAAGATGCATTGCACTGGGCAAATCTGCTGCAAAAGACCTCTTTAAAGTGTTGAAAAGCAAAGATGTCACCTTGAAGACTAAGGTGCGCCTGACCCAAGCCATGGTATTTTCAGTCGCCTCATGTGTGTGAAAGCTGGACAATGAATAAGGAAGACCGAAGAATTGATGCCTTTGAATTATGGTGTTGGTGAAGAATATACCATGGACTGCCAGAAGAATGAACAGATTTGTCTTGGAAGATGTACAGCCAGAATGCTTATTAGAAGCAAGGATGGAGAGACTACGTCTCATATACTTTGGACTTGGTATCAGGAGGGACCAGTCCCTGGAGAAGGACATCGTGCTTGGTAAAGTAGAGGGTCAGTGACGAAGAGGAAGACCCTCAACGAGATGGACTGACCCAGTGGCTACAACAATGGGCTCAAGCATAACAACGATTGTGACAGTGGTGTAGGACCGGGCAGTGGTTCCTTCTGTTGCACACAGTGTTGCTATGAGTCGGAACCAACTGAACGGAGCATAACAGCAGCAACGTGAAAGTAACAATGGTAATAATCGTTGCCACTGTTCATGGAGCCACATGAATCACTCTGGAGACATCATTTCAATCCTGTATTTCCTTTTCTTGATTGTCCAGGAAGACTTGTAGACAGTGTGGGAATTACACATGAGCCCAACTTTTCATATTTCATGTGGCGCCATGGGCTGGGCACCTGATGGACAGATAAATATCCCATTATTCTTACAAAGTAATTACTGTTGGGACCAAGCCTCGGCCACACTGGAGGACTAGCTAATGGGAGCTGGCAGTGCCTCTGGGCCATGGCAACCACGGTGGCTTCTTAATTGTGGCCTGAGACAAACTAATTGGGGGGATACACTATAAAGAAAGCAGTTTATAAGCAGCATGAGAAGGCAAACACGCACAGGTCAGATCGTTTATGCTGATCTGGTAGCAGAAGAAACTTGGAGGGAGGAAAGTTCCAGAATGGTGGGTCTTGTGCTGTAATAGTTGACCAGAAAGCTGTGTCTGCTCTGAGTGAATTTAAAAAAAAAAAAAAAAAAACCAATGCCATTGAGTTGATTCTGACTCATAGCAACCCTATAGGACAAAGCAGAATGGCCCCTTAGGGTTTCCAAGGAGTAGCTGGTGGATTTGTACTGATGACCTTTTGGTTAACAGCCCAGCTCTTAACCACTGTGCCACCAGGGCTCTGCTCTGAGTGAAGCAAACCTATTCACTGTACAGAGGAGGGTGATCGGAGCCCCAGGCCCCCTGAGTCCTGGTAGTACCAGCATATTATTGAGCTGCCCCTGGAGACTTGATCAGTGGCGCATGGGTGGGAGGGGGCAGGTGCCAGGGCCACCCTGCCTACTAGGACCCAAGCAGGTGAATGACTTTCCTAAGTTCCATCTAGATTCTCAAGTGTGTTTAGGTGAAAAAACACTCAGAAATCAAGTTGCTTTCCCACCGCCCCCGTCTTAGGCTGGGTTCTCTAGAGAAGCAAAACCAGTAAAGTGTATAAATATATATCTATAGAGAGAGATTATATCAAGGAAACAGCTCACATGATTGTAGAGGCTAGAACGTCCCAAGTCCATGGATCAGGGTAGAGGCCTCTCCCAAGTCACACAGCTGCAGAAGCTGGCAAGCCCAAGATCAGAAGGTTGGAGAGCAAGGCTCCCACTCCCTGGCTGTGCAGATCAATGAATCCCAGGTTCGGCAGATAAGCTGACAGCTCAAGTCCCAAGAATGGGAGATGAGATGACAGGAAGCAGCCGGAGGATCCAGAGAGAGCAAAAAGCCAGAATGTCTGCTTATATACAAATGCGGGCCACACCCCCAAGGAGACTCCCTTTCATCTGATTGGCTACTCAGATGAAACACCGAGAATCATGGCCCAGCCAAGTTGACACACCATCTTAACCATCACACCCCCCTTTCCTAACATTTTCTTACGAACATTTCCCAATATACAGCAAGTTGAGACAATTTTATAGTGAACACCCACGTGCCCACCACCTAGATTCTACAACTCACGTTTTACAAGGTCAAGTTGCGTTTTGAAAGGATGATATTAAATAGAAGATAAATAACTGTGGGCTTTGCAGGCTCAAGTTCAGATCTAACCACTTTCTAGCTTTGTGGGCTGAGGCACATTACTTAATACATCAGCCTCAGTTTCCTCTACAACAAAATGATGATAAACACCGTATACGTCATAGGAGTGATTGAGAGTGTGAAGTGAGGTGATTTCACAGAACATTCAGCATGAGGACTGCTATATAAGTGCTCAATAAACGGTACTATTGTTACAAATACTGTTGAAGATGTTCCTTGTTCAATTGTGTTTGTTGTTAGCTGCCCTGGAGTCGGCCCCTGACTCGTGGTGACCCCATTCACAACAGAACAAAATGCTGTCCAGTCCTGCGCCATCCTCATGATAAGTTGTGGATCAGACCGGTGGACCCGTAGGGTTTTCATTGGCTGATTTTCAGAAGTAGATCACCAACCCTTTCTTCCTAGTCCATGTTAGCCTGGAGGCTCCCCTGAAATCTGTTTCGTATCATAGCAACACGCAAGCCTCCACTGACAGGTGGGTAGTGGCTGCACATGAGGTGCCTTGGCTGAGAATCAAACCCAGGTCTCCGGCATGAAAGGTAAGGATTTTACCACAGAACCACCAATGTCCTCATTTATTCAATTAGATGGCACATTTTATTAAAGTCTATTGTGGACAAGCAGCAGAAGCAGTGAAATTTCAAGAAGAGATTATAAAAGAATCATCTTAAGTGATTTTGTGTGGTGTGGCTTCAGCAGCAGGGTCGGGGACACCAGCTTGGAGAGGGCACATCTGCTTGGGCTTTCGGAGTTCTTGCCTGGGGTCACTTCCTGGACCACAGCTAGGCCAACACCCCAGGCCAATTTAGACCCAAATCTAGGCCTGTTTGCATAATGTGTCTCCTCCCCTGGCTGTCCTCCGCCCACCTGGATGGCATCTGGGGGGCAGCAACAATTCCTCATGTCCCTTCACTTTTCCCAACATCACTCAGGCCAAGAGGTCAGCTTTAAGAGGCTGTCCGTCTTCATGCAGGGAGTGGAACGGCACAGGAGTGACGGCTGCATGGCTTCTGATGTCTCGAGGGAGAAGCACAGCCATTGCAGAATGTTAATAACGTGGCCCGTGGAAAGTACCTAAAAAAAAAAAAACCAATTGCCATCGAGTCGATCCTGACTCATAACAACCCTAAAGGACAGAGTAGAACTGCCCCATAGGGTTTCCAAGGAGAGGCTGGTGGATTCGAACTGCTGACCTTTTGGTTAGCAGCCGAGCTGTTAACCACTGTGCCATTTTGGTTAGCAGCGGAGCTGTTAACCACTGTGCCACTAGGAAGACAGGTGTTAGGATTTGGGATGTGTCTCTTATGTTACCCAATGTCTTTCTCAACTCAGCCAAAAACCCTTTGCTGACTGGTCAGTTCTGGCTCACAGTGACAGTATGGGACAGAGTAGAACTGCCCTATAGGGTTTCTAAGGCTGTAATATTTACAGAAGCAGACTGCCACATATTTCTCCCGCGGAGCGGCTGGTGGGTTCAAACTCTCAACCTTTTGGTTAGCAGCTGAGCGCTTAACCACTGCACCATCAGGGCTCCACGTGGAAAGTACAGTGACAGTTTGACAGTTATATTACTCCTAAGGATCCCGTTATCTTTGTTGAACACATACTATGTGCCAGGAACGCTAATCACCCAACACACACCTACTCCTTCCATGGCTCCTCCGCCAGGCCCAGTGCAGCGTGGTGTTCTCAGTCACCTCCTGTACACATGAAAGCTGGACGATGAATAAGGAAGACTGAAGAAGAATTGACACCTTTGAATCGTGGTGCTGGTGAAGAATATTGAATATCCCATGGCCCGCCAGAAGAACGAACAAATCTGTCTTGGAAGAAGTACGACCAAAATGCTCCTTATAAGCAAGGATGGTGAGACTTCGTGTCATGTACTTTGGACATGTTATCAGGAGGGATCAGTCCCTGGAGAAGGACATCATGCTTGGTGAAGTAGAGGGTCGGTGACAAAGTGGAAGACCCCCAACGAGGTGGCTCAACACAGTGGCTGCAACAATGGGCTCAAGCATAACAGGGATTGTGACGATGGCGCAGGACCGGGCAGGGTTTCGTTCTGCTGTACACAGGGTCGCTGTGAGTCGGAAACGACTTAACGGTGCCTAACAACAACAACAATGCCTAGGATATCGATGTTTGTGTGTTCCACTTCATTTTTGACGACTTCCAATTCTCCTAGATTTGTTCTTCGTACATTCCATGTTCTGATTATAAATGGATGTTACAGCTGTTTCTTCTCATTTTGAGTCATGCCACATCAGCAAATGAAGGTCCCGAAAGCTTGACTCCATCCATGTCATTAAGGCCGACTCTACTTTGAGGAGGCAGCTCTTCCCCAGTCGTCTTATGAGTGCCTTCCAAGTTGGGGGGCTCATCTTCCGGCACTATATCAGACAGTGTTCCGCTGCTATTCATAATGTTTTCACTGGCTAATTCTTTTCAGAAGTAGACTACTGGGTCCTTCTTCCTAGTCTGTCTTAGTCTGGAAGCTCAGCTGAAACCCATCCGCCACGGGTGACCCTGCGGATATCTGAATACCAATGCATAGCTTCCAGCGTGACAATAACACGCAACCCCCACAGTACGACAAACTGACAGACACGTGTGGGAGGGGCAAAATAGAAGACAGTGATCTCCTTCTCAGGAGGAACTCTCATTTACCAAAGAATTCACCTCGGGATTGTTTTACCAAAAATGGGCTTTCTCCACTTCATCTGTCCGGCCTCAGAGCGTCTCGCAGCATCCGGGCTTCTCCTGGACTCCCACCACCTGGGGTGCTGATCTCTCTGACACATTTTCCAGTGTCCACCTTGAGTTGCCCCAGGCCTTCCTGACCTGCATTATACCATGGTCACTTGGTTCCATGCCGGGCTCTGGAGCTAGAGGCCGGCAAGATGGGCAGGGGAATGGCGTGAGCCAGGGCCCCCGTGCACCATGTCCCAAGTGTGGTCAAAATCCAAGGGAGGGAGACGGAGTAGAGGTGGCGCGGCTGGGCCTTGGCTCCTGGCCTTGGAGGACGACGGTACTGCACTGTATGGCTTCCTGAGCACCAGAGGCCCTTCGCTTCTGTATGGAGACTGAAATGCCGTTGAAAGTTACAAGGTTCTATCTGTCTATCCATCCAGCCATCATCTCTCCGTCATCTAGCGATTTACCTATCATGTGTCTGTCATCCAGCCGTTTGTCTGCCTGTCCATCTAATCTAGCTACCTATGTATCTGTGCATCTCTATGTACCTATCTACCTACCTACCTACCACCTACCTACCTATTATCTATCATCAATCTTTCTGTGATTGATCTATCCATCTATCACCTATTGATCTATTAATCTATCTGTCATCTATCTATAATCCATATATCTGTATCATTTATCTACCTATTTATCTATCGTATATCAATCATTCAATCCATATATCATTGATCTATCTGTCATCTACCTATCATTTAGCTATCATCTATATCTAATTCTTGTTTAATAACATATCTCTTGGTTTATATATTTCTTAGAGAGTATAGACAGCTAATTAATAGTGCTCTTTTATCTCTTTTTCCCTCCCCAAAACAAGGTATACTTGAGTGTGGATTGTGTGACTTACACGCCCCTTGGTCTTTGAGAGAATACGTCCATCCCTGGGAATCACTGCCAGAGGGCAGTTACCGGGCAGGAGAGAATAGCCCATATTGGGACAACTGGTTCAGTAGAGCAAATAGCACAGCAGACAAAGCCTAGCCGCATTCCACTTGGAGAATTCAGCTGTGATTCAGGGCGTCCGCTGCAAGTTTGAGGTGTCACAATTCAGTTAGGAGACGTTCTGGGCACTAGAAGGCTTCGGCACGTGCTGATACTTGATCCCTTTTTAGCACAGCTGGTTCGTTACTATTTGTGGCAGCTTCTGCACGAATCCGTGTCATTTAACTAAGCAACAGTATTATAGTCACGCACGAAATTATGCACCAAAAGGGGGTTAGTCATAGAAGGCAAGCTGAAGTGATTTCTTGGAGACACTCAAGCCTCCTGGACTTAGCTCCTCTGCAGATAAGTGTGGCTCTGGCTTATCCCCGGCTGATTTTTCTGCAGGCATTGAGAGTCCAGTGTCACAACCCGATGAGCTGTCTTCTGGAAGGTGTACTTGGTGCCACACGAAATAAACACATCTTGCTTGCTGGTTGCAACAAGTGGCTGTGCTTTCCTAAATCCTGACCTCCCGGGCCTGCGCCGGACTGCCAAGTTGCTCCTTCAGATGGAGTAACACACACTGGATTCCAGCTCTCAGGCCTCGTTTGTAAGACCCTGCATAACCTGGCCCCACTCCTTCCATCTAGTGCTCTTACTCATTCGTTCATTCATTCATTCATTTGACAAGCAGTTTCTGAATGCCTGTGGTACGGCCTGTTCTGGCAGGTGCTTCAGGACAGGGGTGCATACGATTGCCTCATCCTAGCTTTGAGATGCTCACAGGTGGTGTCCTCGTTCACAGGTGACTGACATTCACTGCAGTATCCCCAGCACACGTCTGTCCTGTAAAAGGCAACTCGGGGCACAGGTGCCACTTTGTTGGGGTAATGCTGACGTCATGTTGAATAAGGGCATTAAGACGGACATGAACCCAGGTGGTGGCAACAGAACTCAGCCTTCTAACACTCTGCCCTGTGAACTTTCTGGAGGGCACATCTGATTACATCACTGGACCATACATGCCCTCTCCCGCCTACACTCCCCTGCTCATGACTTGTCAAAGGTGAGTGCTGTCCACATCAGAAAAGACCCCTAGGAATGGGGCGTGTCATGGATTGAATTGTGTCCCCCAAAAATATGTGTCAACTCGGTTAGGTCATGATTCCCTGTATTGTACAATTGTGCACCATTTTGTCATCTGATGTGATTTCCTTATGTGTCGTAAATCCTATTGATATGATGTTAATAAGATGATTAGCAACAGTTATGTTGAGGAGATTTACAAGATAAGATAGTGTCTTAAGCCAATCTCTTTTGAGATATAAAAGAGAGAATCAAGCAGAGAGATATGGGGACCTCATACTACCAAGAAAGAAGCATCGGGAGCAGAGCGCGTCCTTTGGACCCGGGGTCCCTGCGCTGAGAAGCTCCTAGTCCAGGGGAAGATTGATGACAAGGACCTTCCTCCAGAGCCGACAGAGGGAGAGGGCCTTCCCCTGGAGCCAACGCCCTGAATTTGGACTTGTAGCCTACTAGACTATGAGAGAATCAACTTCGCTTTTTTTAAAACCATCCACTTGTGGTATTTCTGTTATAGCGGCACTGCATGACTAAGATAGGGCGCTAGCCGGCACCACGCCAATTCTACGTGCAGGTCTCAGGCTGGCTCAGGTACCTGATGGGGGAGCTGGCCACCCCCTGGACAGGCTGCGAGCTTTCCAGAGCCCCCGCCGTGTGGTGGGGGCCGGCTGAACTAGGAGACAAACCCCGAGGTTTTCACTCCTCTGCCTCCGGGATGTGCGTCCTTGGCCGTCTCCTCACTTCTCCAAGCCTCAGTTTCCCATTTTTGAGTTTATTTGGAAGCCTCTCCACCCTGACCGGCTTCCTCCCTGCTTCATCTCACCCCCTCCCACTGACAAATCAGTCTCACCTGCGTCTCCTCCCCTCTCAATCCAAGCCTCCCCAGCTGCCAGATTTTCTTTCCAAAACCAGATCTGACGGAGTGCCTCCTGGCCTCGGATCCTTCAGGGGCTCCCATGCAAACCCACAGCATGGCTGAAGGACCCTCTACCCTCGGCCCCTGTTATGGGTTGAATTGTGTCCCCCAGAAAGATGCACTGAAGTCCTAAGCCCTGTACCGTGAATGTGGAAATAGGTTCTTTGAAGATGGTGTCAGTTAGGTTAGCATGGGGCCAGGCTGGAGTAGGCTGAGTCCTAGCCCAATCTGAATGGCGTCCTTATAAGAGAGGAGGAGAGATGCCGAGAAACACAGAGGCGGACTGGGGCCACGTGAGGAGGGAGTTATGCTACAGCTGCAAGCTCAGGAACACCTGGAGCTGCCAGAAGCGGGGAGAGACCAGGAAGATCCTCCCCTAGAACCTTTGGAGAGAGCATGGCCCTTCTGACACCCTGAATTCAGACTTCTAGCCTCCAAAACCATGAGACAGTAAGTATCTGTTTTTATAAATCACCCAGTTTGGGGTTCTTTGTCATGGCAGCCCCAGGAAACCAATATAGGCTCCAACCAGCCTCCTAGCCTTCCTTCCCGCCACCACCCCCCCCACCACTCTACACATGACCCAGACATCTAGAACTGCTCCGCCTCCCTCAGTAGCCTCATACTTGGAGACCTCGGAGCCTTTGCACACACAGATGCCTCTACCTGGAGTTCCCTTTCCCTTTTGCTGCCTGGTGAACTTCTACTGATCCTTCAAAACCTCACATAAAATGCCCACTGCTCTGAGATACTTCCTGTAAGTTTCCCAAGTATAGTTAGTTTTTCCCTTCTCGAGGCCTTACCATTTGGAATCATTTGTTCACTGTACTGTATTCTAAATATCATTCACCCGCCTGTCCCGTCAGACATAGAGCACCTTAAGGGCAGACACTCGTCCTTGTCATCTCTGAGTTCCCTCAGCACAAAACAGGCCTCAGAAAATGTTTCTTGGATGGAAAGCATAACACCGCTGCAAACAGGCAGGAATGCACTCGGCATCTGTAGATCCCTACACAGCTATCGAACGATTCGATGCCCCACAATATCTGCGTAGCCGCCGGTGGGGGTGTGGCAGTGGGGGCTAAGAAGGGCAAAGAGTTTCTAGGAAGGCTTCACAGTCTCTCAAAAACTCAGATAGTCGAGAGTCTCAAGGACTTTCTCGTGGAAGTTCTTTCTGAAATCTAACCTAAATCCACCCTTCCTCAACCTTCGCTTCTCTCCCATACTGTGAATTTGTTGTTGCTGTTGTTAATTGTCATCAAGTCAGCTCTGACTCATGACAACCCCGTGTACAACAGAAGGAAACATTTCCTGGCCCTGTGCCATCTTCACGATCGTTGGTGCGCTCCAGTCCATTGTTGTGACCACTGTGTATTCTGAGTGCCTTCCAGGCTAGGGGGCTCACCTTCCAGCACTGTATATTCTGTTTGGTCCGTAGGGTTTTCATTGGCTGATTTTCTGAAGTAGATGGCCAGGCCTTTCTTCCTAGTCTGCCTTAGTCTGAAAGCACCACTGAAACCTGTCCATCATGGGTGACCCTGCTAGTATTTGAAATACCAGTGGCATAGCTTCCAGCACCACAGCAACACACAAACCACCAAAGTGCAACAAACCGACAGACGGGTGGTGAACTGTGACATTAGCCTCTCCAGAAAAGAGGCCATTTAAAAGGCTGAAGACCCCACCATGCAAGACCCAGCCTCAAATCTTCCCCAAACCACCCCTGAAGCACTGGTTCTCTTCTGGGATCCTTTGTGTGTGTGACCTATTTTATTCTCTGAAGTAAAGGAAGTCTGTGTTCAGGGGCTGGCAGAGACCAGGGGCCAGGCCGCCTTCTTCCACCGGCCCACCCGCCCCCGTGACCTCAGACCCGAAGCCAAGGACCATCATGTCCCTGGAGAAGCAGCCACCCTAAATTACATGCTGGCGGGTTGCGTTCATATGGCCACCCTTTCAGGGAGAAGCAGGAATAATGATAAAAAACGTTTGTGTGACAGGCACCTCCGAAACGACAGTTTAGATTTTGAAAATGGTAACTATATGCCTAAGCAGGGCCAACCCCAGAGGACTAGCTGCCGCTCTAAGTGCAGCCAGCCGCACAGGATTTAGACATTAGGGAGGAGGTTTTCCACGTTGCCAAGTGGGAACACTGTCATCCCGCGGGCGACCTGACAATCTGATCATTTCTCTTCTCAAGCTAACCTAGATAATTGCATGATTAATTGAGTGCAGGTCATTCACCCGGGAGGGTGGTTATAGACACGGGATGCCCAGTGCCCATCTCCGCCTAAGTGGTGCCAGGCCTGCCTCCGTGCCCAGGTCCCTGGTGGGATAGCACCCGCCTGGCTAGTGAGTGCTGGGCCTTCTGTGCTCACCTCTGATTAGAGCAGCTGCTGGTGCCTTGGCTGGTGGTACTTGCTGCCGCATGTTTGCCGTGTTGGGCTGTGGGTTGGGGCCGAGGCTCACACAGGGTGGTTGGAGTGAAGATGTCTCCCTGTCTTGAGGCCGGAAAGGGCCGGGGTATCCCTGCTGCCATTGTCCCCCGGGGTTTGGCCATCCCCCTTTCAGCTTCTGAGGCTCTTCTGGAAGCAGTGTCCTCCTCCCCTCCCCTACCCCCCATCCCTCCTCTCCATGGTCCACATAGCCATGCATTAGCTCAGGGGTCAGATGCACCCACGACCCCCACCTGGTTCCCTGAGCCCGGGGCACAGTCACCATGCTGGGACCACTGCTCCCAGGCCGGGGTCTCTCTGCCTTCACGGAGCTGGGGCACTGCTCCAAGGTCAGTCATTCAAAGCAGGCACCCACTGGACAAAGGGCTTGTGTGCTGGGGGCAGGGGAAAGGGTACCACCCAGAATTGATTCTTTGACTTCACAGCCGCCAAGACATGGGGTGACTTGGAACGCCCGCTCCACACAGGGAGGAGAGCTGGCTTCTCTGGGGGAAGGTGCATACTGGTTTTCAAACACAGAAGACAATTTTCTTCTTGGCAGGAGAAACAAAACAACAACCAAACACAGAGATGCATGCACATTGCCACCTTTCTTGGCTTCTGGGGCCTCAACTCTACGATGAGGGGGTCACATGCAAGGCAGAGATTTCCAAGGGTCCCTCCCTACTCTGCAGGTCCTGGGTCTGAGCGGGTGCACTCATAGGTCCTGGGAGATGGGGTGGAGGGTGTTGCCTAGGGTAGTTGTCTAGGGGCCCTTGAATGCTCCCTGACGCCTCCACCCTCAGACCTCCACCTCCCTCCACCCTCAGACCTCCACCTCCCTCCACCCTCAGACCTCCACCTCCCTCCACCCTCAGACCTCCATCTCCCTTCCCTCTCATATTTTCACTCTGCAGAAAATTTGGAGATGAAGTACGTGATCTGTTTATGGAGAGCTTGTGGGCATTTGCAGATAAGCCTGGGGTAACCATCATGTGTGGTACAGAAGCTGCAGGGAAGCCTGGAGCCCCTTCCATCCCCCTGTGACCCAATCCCAGCACCCCCATGAGTACCTGGACTCTGCCAGGAAGCTCTGGCTTTGGGCAAGAGTATTAAGAAAAGATACACGGTGGGGGTGGGGGGGGGGATTCTTGTAGAACTAAGGGGGAGTGGCAGGGGTCACGGGGTCATGGAAGAGAGCTGAGTAAGAAGGGATCACCTGGAGGGAGGGAGCCAGATGCTACTGAAATGTCGCAGAGAGATGGCCATCTAAGGCTCTGCTGACAGCCCTCCGAAGGGTAGTGGCCAAGTTCCAACACCCTAAATGGGAAACCTAAAGCAGTTACAACCGTAACGTCAACCAACAACCTTGAACCTGAACGAGTCCCATGTCTGGACCACCTGGTCCCAGCTCCCCGACATTTAAGGGTGACTTATCAAGACTATGTGTTGCGCAGCCACCGACTCTAGATTGTTCTTAAGAAAAGAAAGCCTGTTCTGTGTTTTCCTGTAGACCAAGTCAAACAGATCCCAGAAGAAACCTTCAGAGCCGCAAGAAAACGCTCTCCCGAGCATCCTTTCCTCTACTACGCAGGCAGCAGGCGCTTAATTCATGCTCTTGAGAGCAGGCAGCAGCTTACAAAGCCTGCCTGCCCCAGAGTGAAGTTTGGCTTTGCACAAAGGAACAGTTCTGGACTAAATTGTGTCCCCCCCCCCCACAAGATATGTGTCAGGATCCCAAGCCCTGTGCCTGTGGTTGGGATTCTGTTTGGAAATAAGGTTTTCTTTGCTATGTTAATTAGATCATGCCCGAGTAGACAGGTGCTCATCTAATCACTTACGAGCTATAAAAAGATCAAATTAGACACAGAGCCACACCCAGGGGAAGACAGCCACCCCATGAGTATGATCTACAGGACAAAGAACCAGGGAATGCCCGGGGCTGCGGAGCAGGAAGGAATCAGCAAGGCCGAGACCTTGATTTGGATTTCCAGAATGGTGAGAACATAAATTCCTAATCTTGAAAGCCACCCACGTGTGGTGTTTGTGTTACAGCAGCATGGGGTGACTAGGACAGCAACTATGGCCACGCTGTGTCCCTAGATGAGCCGTCTGAAATGGCTTCTCCCCAGTCTTTGCTAGTAACCTGTTGCCGTTGAGTCAATTCCAACTCATAGCAAATAAAACTCTTCCAGAAGTGTCACTCTGGAAACCTGAACGCGTCGATCCCCAGATTGCAGCAGAGAAAGTCGCTGGTGTCCCTGGAAGCCATGCTAATTGCACTGAGGTCAAAGAGGACCCCACCCTGGCCGCGTCCACAGGGACCTGTTGGTGAATGAGGAGAACTCCATTGCAGCCTAATGAATCCAGTGGGATTTTAGGAGGACTGGGACATTTTCCACATTCCAGACTTCTTTGGTTCCTTTTCTTTTTGTGCCACAAAAATTTGGCAGTGAGCACTAAGCTAGGGTAATGTGAGAAAGTTGATTAATCGGTCTGTGGCTTTCCTGCTAACTGCTGTGTTTACTGTACGGCCAGGAGGCCGAGGCCAGCCCCGCAGGACGTGGAGAGTGCCTGGTGATCTTTGTGGCTGGAGGGTGAGTGCCCTGTGCACTCAGTGCCCGCATGTTTAGGGAGCTGCACGCAGGGTGTGTCAGAGCAGGCAGGCACGTGTTGCTGAGATTAAAGCTATTTAGTGCTCAGCAGTCTGTCTGTTAGTCTGTCACACTGTGGTGGCTTTTGTTTTGCTGTGATGGTAGTATTTCACATACTAGCAGGGTCACCCATGGTGGACGGGTTTGAGCGGAGCTTCCAGGCTAAGGCAAAGATTAGGAAGAAAGGCCTGGCAATCTACTTCAGAAATTTAGCCAATGGAACTGCTATGAATCCCAACAGAATATTGTTCAACAGAGCGCAGGAAGATGAGCCCCCTAGGCTGGAAGGCACTCAGAATATACAGTGGTCATGACAATGGACTTGAGCACACCAATGAACATGAAGATGATGTGGGACCGGACAGCCCTTTTCTCTGTTGTACCTGGGGTTGCCATGAGTCAGAGCTGATTCAATAACAACTAACAACAAAGGTGTTCAGCAGAGTCTGTTTCTAACAGGGATTGACAAGACATCTCCAATTGGACAAGGATGATCTTGTTCAGAGAAATATCAGCAGCACAATAATGCTTTGCATCCAGATCTCCTACCAACACTGTGAGGTCAACAGTATTTGTCTTGGTCATCTAGTGCTGCTATAGCAGAAACACCACCAGTGGATGGCTTTAACAAACAGAAGTTTATTCTCTCACAGTTTAGGAGGCTAGAAGTCCAAATTTAGGGCACCAGCTCCAGGGGATGGCTCTCTCTCTGTCGGCTCTGGAGGAAGGTCCTCGTCATCAGTCTTTCCCTGGTCTAGGAGCTTCTCAGTGCAGGGACCCCGGGTCCAAAGGACACGCTCTGCTCCTGGCTCTTCTTGCTTGGTGGTAGGAGGTCCCTCTGTTTCTCTGCTCACTTCTCTCTTTTATATCTCAGAAGAGATTGATTCAAGATACAACCTAATCCTGTAGATTAAGTCCTGCCTCATTAACATAACAGCCTCTAATCCTGCCTCATTAACATCATAGAATTTACAACACACCGGAAAATCACATCAGATGACAACATGGTGGACAATCACACAATACTGGGAATCATGGCCTAGCCAAGTTGGCACACATTTTTGGGAGACACAATTCAATCTATAACAGTATTACCATTTTGCAGAGGCCAAGTGTGAGCCTCAGAAAACAGGGAACTCACCCCGAGTAGGACACGGTAGAGCTGTTCTTTCTCTGCAGCCCTCAGACACTCTCCCCTGCAAACAGAGAGCAGAGACTGGCTTCCATCTAAGTTCTTGATAAACTTTGACGTGGTGGGCACAACCTCTCTTCCTTTCAAAGAACTTTCGATTCAGTTTGATGAGTATCTATCGGACACGCATGATGTGCAAGCCCTGCGTTCAGGTATGCCTGAAATTAACGAAACACAACAACGTGGAGGCCGAGGGCAGCAGGCCCAGGCCAGGTCCACCACTCTCACTAAGGCTGCGTAGCCCTGGCGGTAAGTCACTGGGAAACCTCCTCCCTGGCAGCATCAAACCCCACATCTTACACATTTCTCCAATGCACTCAAAATCCTCCTAAAAGCTTTCTTCATCTGTATCAGTTTTCTAGTCTGAAAAACGGACCTAGTAATTACTACCTTGCAGGGCTTTTGTGAGAGTGGAGTAAAGTGTGGCCTGTAAGCTGTGGGACACAGCGCCTGGACAGAAAGAAACCAAAGAAACCAAGCCCGTTGCTGTGCGGTTGATTCCAACTCATAGCAACCCTATAGGACAGAGTAGAACTGCCCCACAGGGTTTCCAAGGAATGCCTGGTGGATCTGAACTGCCGACCTTTTGGTTAGCAGCCAAATGCTTTACCATGGTGCCACCAGAGCTCGTGGGCTGGAATAGGTGCTCAGAAAATATTCCTTCCGGTTCTTCTCTTTCTTCCTTTATTCCTGTCTCAGTTCCTCTCCTGGGAACCTGCTTTTGTGGGCTCTCAGGAGATGTCACTTCACTCTCCATCCCTTTTTTTCAACAAATATTTATTCCACCGCTACTACAACCCAGGTGTGGAGCCCAGCCTGGATTACAGGGATGAGCCAGACACAGGGGCACGATAATGCTGAAGATGGGCCAGGGGCCTTTCAGTTTCCCTGAGTGTCTATCAAGAACTTCCTGGACTAAGTTTTTCTGCCTTCACTTTTATTTTCTTAGCTTGCTTTTTTTGCACCAAGCTGTTTAAGACAAAACTCATTTCTATTTCACAAATATTTGGAGAAATAAATTCTACAAGAAAGAGCCCATGAAGTTGGTTGTACCTGAACCTTACTAACCTTGCTCATAAAAACATCATGTGCTTTTAGAATCCTCAAAATCACAGCATCTCTCTTTACTTCGACCGCTAGGAAGCTCAGAACTAAATTTAACGCCCAACTGAATAATAGGCTTTCTGACTCAAAATTTAATTTTACCTTGTGCCTTCTTTCTGATCTCTGTCTTCTTACTATACTTTATACTGTTTGGGGGATACCATCTCATATCCTTTTTAAGGTGAGGCATGAATTATAAATAATTTTGTGAAAGATGAAGTGAGTATCATAATAGAGTTCATCTGAAAATGAACACCGTGAACCTTTTGTTTTATAGAAAAATGTCCTAGGACAATTTCTGCAAATTGTTTTTCACTAGAAAAGGGATAATCATGTGATAGCTTCCACCCTTCAATTTATTCACCCTCCTACCAAAGTTAATTGTGTTCTAAAATTCTCCTGGGAGGTACCCGTAGCACAAATGCTGACTCGCTATCAGCCACAGCATAACACAGTCCTGCTAGAATTTGATGAGCGAGCAAACTCATCCCCAGAGCCAATAGACATTTGTTAAACAACAGGACCCAGGCTTGGGCTCCAGCAACTCCACCCCACGCCCCGCCAGCGGCCAGCCCACAGGCCTCATTCCGAAAGGGACGCCGTATTCCGAAAGGGACCCCGTATTCCGAAAGGGACGCCACATGCCATAGGGGCAGTCTTTCGGTTGCAACAGTAACTGTCATCATTTGCTTTATCTGTGGCCTCCGGGTATTCACACCGCTTCCCCATTATTAGTCACGCTATATCATCATCCACAATTTTGCTTGTCAGAAGGCTGGGGGAAGGATGTGCCTATATAATACAGGGGCATTGAGGAAAGGAAGAAAAAGCCATCTCTCCCTGGGGAGGGAGGAAGGCAGGAGGGGTGGTGCTACGTGACCGTGTTGCCTGGTGCGTAACCACGGCTGGTGACGGATGAGTGGTCAAGAGGGCTCCATCTGGCTGGCACTTTATTGGCACTTGCTGCCGTCTTCCCAGGCTTGGGGGTTCTCAGAGCCAGGCACACACAGTTTTTGTAAAGATGTATAGAGGCCAGGTCACCCTGTCCGCCTGGTGTCCTCGAGACCCACAGATGCCCTCAGAGGCCTGGCGGCGCTTGTGCCTGACTCAGTGGGTCCTGTGGGCCACCTGTCTGCTGGAGGTGACTGTGCTACCCTGAGGCCCAGAAGCGGCACCGTTTCCACTAACGGCATGGTGCACACTTCTGGCCAAAGTGCCATGGTGATGAGCTCAGACTGTGGAGCCAGGTGGCTGGGACTTGAGTCCTGGCTGTGCTGCTGACCAGCTGTGTGATGTGGGGGACAGGTGGCTAAAGCTCTCTGGGACTGGCATGGGGACATGGAGGCTGCTTGTGGGAGCTTCTGGCACCCAGCAAGGGCTCAGCCATGCTTAGTCTCCCCCCACCCTCCTTCCCACCTGCCTAGGGGGAAATACAGTCCCGTCTTAAAATACAGTGCCATGCATTCCACATCTTGCTTCACTCTCACTAAAGCCCTGCAAGGTAGTAATTATTAGGCCCATTTTTCAGATAAGAAAACTGAGACGGATGAATAAAACTCCTGGGAGGGTCTTGAGTGTGTTGGAGAAAAGTGTAAGATGTGGGGTTTGATGCTTCCAAGGACGAGACGGGGGACGGCTGGTTACTGCATGCTCAGTTCTCCCCCGTAGTTCCCTCCGCTAACAAAGAGGGCAGCTCCAAGAGACGATGACCCGGCCCCTTCTCAGAACCTCTCTGGCTGGTCTCCTACAGTCCCAAGGGCTCCACTGGGAGGTTATGGCTGGCTCATCTGCGCTGACCTGAAGGCTGCAGCCCAAAGAGTGGGCAGAAATGATAAAAATGCCAGAAAATTAGTCCGAAGGACTAATGGACCACAACTACCATGGCCTCCACCAGACTAAGTCCAGTACAGCTAGATGGTGCCCGGCTACCACCACTGACTGCTCTGACAGGGATCACAACAGAGGGTCCCAAACAGAGCTGGAGAAAAATGTAGAACAAAATTCTGACTCACAAAAAAAGACCAGACTTACTGGCCTGACAGAGACTGGAGAAACCCTGAGAGTATGGCCCCCGGACACCCTTTTAGCTCAGTAATGAAGTCACTCCTGTGATTCACTGTTCAGCCAAAGATTAGACAGGTCGATAAAACAAAACGAGCCTAATCGGGCGCAGCAGTCCAGGGACAAGGACTAGAAGGCAGGAGGGGATGGGAAAGCTGGTAATAGGGAACCCAAAGTCGAGAAGGGAGAGTATTGACATGCCGTGGAATTGTTAACCAGTGCCATGAAACAATATGTGTACTAACTGTTTAATGAGAAACTATTTGTTCTGTAAACCTTCATCTAAAGTACAATAAAAAGAAAAAGAAAGAAAGCCAGAAAAGAAGGCTGGCACGCCAGCAGAAACCTGTACACAAACGTTCACTGAAGCACTGTTCACAGCAGCCAAAAGGTGGACACAGCCGAAATGCCCATCGACAGATGAGCGACAAACAGAAGGCGGTGCACACCCGCAAGGGAATACGTACTCAGCCGTAAACAGACATGAAGTCCTGATGCATGCCGCAACATGGATGAGCCTCGAAAACACCATGCCGAGGGAAATAAGTCCATTGCAAAAGGATAAATATATTTATTGAGCAACAATGGGCTCAAACACAGCAACAATCGTGAGGACGGTGCAGGACTGTCGTCCTGCTGTACATGGGGTCGCTATGAGTCGGAATCAACCTGACAGTACCGAACGACAACAAAAGGATAAATATGGCCTGATTCCACTCTTCTGAAATAAGCAAATATCTGGAAACCAAAGCCTGTTAGTGGTTACCAGGGATGGGAGGGAGGGGGGCTTTGGCTTAGGGGGCAGTGAGTGTAGGTTAATAGTGGTGGAATGATCTGGAAACGGACAGTGAGAACGGTTGTACAACATGAAGGTTGCAGTTAATGTCACTAGATTGGACATGTAGAAATTGTTGAGATGGCGTATGTTTTGTTATGTATATTAATAATTTAATAATAAACATTATTATAAATAATATTTATAATAATAAATATTATTACTTATACCACAATGATTTTTTTAAAGAAAGAATGTCCACAAAGTAACGAAATAAATAGAGAAAGTGATCATCGTGCAAAAGAACTGGAGGCAGATCGGTGACAAGCACGTTAGTTATATGTGCAATGCTTAGCACAGTGTCCGGCATACAGTTAACCACCACCCAAAAAAAGCAAAACCAGTTGCCTTGAGTCGATTCTAACTCATAGTGACCCCATGTGACAGAGCAGAACTGCCCCATATGGTTTCCTAGGCTGACATCTTTACAGGAGAAGATTGCCAGGTCTTTCCTCCCATCCAGCAGCTGGTGGGTTCAAACTGCTGAACTTCTGGTTAGCAGCAAAGCACTTAACCACTGCACCACCAGGGCTCCTTAACATTCAATTAGCACCCAGTAACTGCCGCTTCCCTTTCTTAGCCTCTTCTTTTTTATGGAATATGAATGTCCCACCTCCTGTGTGTAAAACTGTCCAGCACAAGGCAAGGCCAGTCAGGGCTGATAGACTGAGCTAGTACAGAAACAATGAGCCCTTTTTAGATTTAGACAGTTTATCACTTACATAGACCCCAAGAGGAGAAGTCATCACTGGGGCCAGCTCCCCAAGGCCCTCACGCTGGGAGACACCAAAACAGAAGGGGCCAGAAGACAGCAATAGAAATTAGAAGACACCTAGTTGCTGGGGAGTCCGCTGCGAGGGGGTGTTGTAGCCTGCGGCCGCACCCCAAGGGCAAGGCAGAGAGCCTTGTACCTAACCAGAACCCAGGAGGTGAGAAACTGTCTCATGAGCGCCTCCTTGGCAGGTAGGGAACCTGTTGCCGTCCAGTCGATTCCCACTCATAGCAACCCTACAGAACAGAGTAGAACTGCCCCATAGGGTTTCCAAGGAGCACTGGTGGATTCGGTTAGCAACTGAGATCTTAACCACTGTGCCACCAGGGCTCCTGGCAGGTAGGGAAATAAGTGAGAAATGGTCTGGTAGCCCCTCTCAAGCCTCTGGCACGCTCATGTTCCAGAAGGATCATCTAGCACCTAGATTCGGAGGGGCTGTGGTTCAAGCCTTGCCCATGTGTCTTGTGTTGGGTACATTCAGGGGCCAGTACCGAGCTACTCCCTGACAAGAATATAAGTAATTTTGCTGATGAAGTGCTGATAAAGTTAAGATTTTTAAAGTTTTTTCAACTACAATAATTTCTTAAAAAGGTGATTTGGGTCTTTGTTTTCGGTTTTTAGCTGAGTTTTAGCATATATATTTGTTGTTGTTATTAGTTGCCATTGAGTTGATTCCAACTCTTGGCAACCCCACGTGTTACAGAGTAGAACTGCTCGATAGGGTTTTCTTGGCTATAATCTTAACAGAAGCAGATAGCCATGGCTTTTCTTCCACAGTACCACTGCGTGGGTTTGAACTGCCAACCTCTGGGTTAGGAGTCAAGTGCACGTTCTTTGCGCCACCTAGGGACCTTCTTTGAGTGGTATCTCATTTTATTTTTAACTTGCATTTTCCTGATGGCTAATGATGCCGGGTTCCTTTTATTGTACTTATTGGTGTTTTAGATATCCTCTTTTGTGAAGTACCTGTTCAAGTATTTTGCACATTTTTAATCAAGTTGCTTGTCTGATTGATCTGTTGTTGTTATTGTTAGGTGCCATCCAGTCGGTTCCAACTCATAGCAACCCCATGTACAACAGAACGAAACACTGCCCGGCCTTGCACCATCCTCACAATCCTTACGCTTGAGACCATTCTTGCAGCCACTGTGTCAATCCATCTCGTTGAGGGTCTTCTCTCTTTTGTTGACCCTCTACCAAGTGTGATGTCCTTCTCCAGGAGCTGGTCCCTCCTGATAACATGTCCAAAGTACATGAGACAAAGTCTCGCCATCCTTGCCTCTAAGGAGCATTCTGGCTGTACTTCTTCCAAGACAGATTTGTTCCCTCTTTTGGCAGTCTGTGGTATATTCAATCTTCTACCACAATTCAAAGGTGTCAATTCCTCTTCGGTCTTTCTTATTGATTGTCTAGCTTTCGCCTGCATTTGAGGGGATTGAAAATACCATGGCTTGGGTCAGGTGCACCTTAGTCCTTAAAGTGACATCTCTACTTTTTAACACTTTAAAGAGGTTTTTGCAGCAGATTTGTCCAATGCAATACTTTGTTTGATTTCTTGACTGCTTCTTCCATGGGCATTAATTGTGGATCCAAGTAAAACGAAATCCTTGTCAACTTCAAACTGTTCTCCATTTATCACGACGTTGCTTATTGGCCCAGTTACGAGGCTTTTTGTTTTCTTTATGTTGAGGTGTGATCCATACTGCAGGCTGTAGCCCTTGACCTTCATCAGTAAGTGCTTCAAGTCCTCTTCACTTTCAGCAAGGAAGGTTGTGTCATCTGCATAACTCAAGGAGTCTTCCTCCGATCCTAATGCTGAGTTCTTCATATAGTCCGATTTCTCAGATTATTTGCTCAGCATACAGATTGAATAAGTATGGTGAAATGATATAACCCTGATGCACAACTTTTCTCACTTTAAACCACACAGTATCCCCTTGTTCTGTTTGAATGATTGCCTCTTGATCTAGGTACAGGTTCCTCATGAGCACAATTAAGTGTTCTAGAATTCCCATTCTTCACAATGTTATCCATAATTTGTTATGACCCACACAGTCGAATGCCTTTGCATAGTCAATGAAACACAAGTAAACATCTTTCTGCTAGTCTCTGCTTTCAGCCAGGATCCATCTGACATCAGCAATGATATCCCTGATTCCATGTCTTCTGAATCCGGCTTGAATTTCTGGCAGTTCCCTGTGAATGTACTATTGCACCTGCTTTTGAATGCTCTTCAGCAAAATTTTACTTGCATGTGATATTAATGATATTGTTTGATAATTTCCACATTCTGTTGGATCACCTTTCTTTGGAATGGGCACAAATATGGATCTCTTCCAGTCGGTTGGTCAGGTAGCTGTCTTCCAAATTTCTTGGCATCGACGAGTGAGCACCTCCAGTGCTGCATCCCTTTTTTGAAATATCTCAATTGGTATTCCATCAATTCCTGGAGTCTTGTTCTTTGCCAATGCCTTCAGTGCAGCTTGGACTTCTTCCTTCAGTACCATTGGTTCCTGATCATGTGCTGCTTCCTGAAATGGTTGAACATAGACCAATTCTTTTTGGTACAGTGATTGTATTCCTTCCATCTTCTTTTGAGGCTTCCTGTGTTGTTCAGTATTTTCTCCATAGAATCCTTCACTATTGCAACTGGAGGCTTGAATTTTTTCTTCAGTTCTTTCAGCTTGAGAAATGCAGATTGCATTCTTCCCTTTTGGTTTTCTATCTCTATGTCTTTGCACATGTCATTATAATACTTTACTTTGTCTTCTTGAGCCGCCCTTTGAAATCTTCCGTTCAGCTCTTTGACTTCATCATTTCTTCCTTCTGCTTTAGCCACTTAACTTTCAAGAGCAAGTTTCAGAGTCTCTTTTAGGATCCATTCTAGTCTTTTCTTTTCTGTCTTTTAATGACCTCTAGCTTTCTTCATGTATGCTGGTCTCCAGTCGTTAGTATTCAATGCGTCAAATCTATTCTTAAGATAGTCTCTACGTTCAGGTGGGACATACTCAAGGTCATACTTTGGCTCTCATGGAGTTGTTCTAATTTTTTTCAGCTTCAACTTGAACTTGCGTTTCAGTAGTCGATGGTCTATTCCGCAATCGGCCCTGGCCTTGTTCTGACTGATGATACTGAGCTTTTCTATCGTCTCTTTCCACAGATGTAGTCGATTTGATTCCTGTGTATTCCATCTGGCAAGGTCCAGGTGTATGGTTGCCATTTATGTTGTTGGAAAAAGGTATTTTCAACGAAGAAGTGTTGGTCTTGCAAAATTCTACCATGCGATCTCTGGTGTTGTTTCTATCCCCAAGGTCATATTTTCCATCTATCAAACCTGCTTCTTTTTTTTTTTTTTCCAACTTTCACATTCCAATCACCGGTAATTATCAGTGCATCTTGATTGCATGTTTGATCAATTTCAGACTGCAGAAGTTGCTAAAAATCTATAATTTCTTCATCTTTGGCCTTAGCGGTCTTCCTTGTAGGCGTATGGATATTATCCCATCACTGACAGCGTTATACTTCAGGATAGATCTTGAAATGTTCTTTTTGACAATGAAAGCAATGCCATTCCTCTTCAGTTTGTCATTCCTGGAATAGTACACCACGTGATTGTCTGATTCAAAATGACCATTACAAGTCCATTGCAGCTCACTAATTCCTAGGATATCAATGTCTATGCATTCTGTTTCATTTTGGATGATTTCCAATTTTCCTAGATTCACACTTCGTACAATCCACATTCCTATTTTTAATGGATGCTTGCAGCTGTTTCTTCTCATTTTGAGTCATGAATAAGAACGATTGCAAGGATGGCACAGGACCAGGCAGTGTTTTGTTCTGTTGTACGTAGGGTTGCTATGAGTCAGAACCGACTTGACAGCATTTAACAACAAGAACAAGCCATAGTCTTTGTGACTCACACACAATGATTGAATGGGACTATGCAAATAAGGTATATGGAACCTGTGATGGTTGGGGTTATGTGTCAACCTGGCTAGGCCATGATTCCCAGTATTATATAGTTGTCCTCCATTTTATGTGTTGTGGATCCTGACCTCTACATATTGATGAGGCAGGACTGGTGTAGGGTGTGTCTTGAGTCACAGCCTTGCAGGCGGGTGTGACTCAAGCCCCACTCTTACTCAAGTTACCCACTTCCCTGGAGTGTGGCCTGCATCTAAGATATATGTGTGTGTCCTGGCAAGGCTGTCTCTCTGCATCTGGGTCCCATGTCTTGTTCGTGATCAATAGATCTCCAGTTCTTGGGACATGAGCCACAGGCCTGCTGTCTGACTGCAGATTCTGGCATTCACTGGCTTCCATCATCTGACCTGATTCGCCAGCTTCTGCAGCCTTGTGATCCAGCAGCCTATGGTCTGAACTGCTGGTTTGGGTTCATTAACCCCTACAGCCACATGGGTCAGGAGAAGCTCACACCTGACCCAGGGATTTGGGACTTGCCAGCCTCCACAACCGAGTGAGCCATTTCCTTTATACAGTTTGTGAGATCTGTGAGACATTGCGGTGAATTAGGGAACCAAAGACGTGAGGGAGTACTGAGGGGAGAGGGAGCAGTTGATGTGAGAGATGATGGAGTGGGACAGCAGTTTGGAAAGGTTGGACTTTTGGGACATCTTTAACCTCTGCCTCATAGCAAACAGCTTTGTGCTGATCCTTATAAAAGAAATTATTTGTTTAGGTATCCAATTGCTTCAGCATCCTGTTGACAAGACCATCCTTTTCCTACTGACTTGCTGGCTTGCTTTATTGTAAATTAAGTGGTTAGATACATATTAATCTGTTTCTGAATCACCTATTCTATTCCATCGGCCTATTTGTTTATACTTATAACAATATCACACTGTTTAATTATCATTACTTAATTATGGTTGCTTTATAGTAAAGCTTGATATCTAGTTGTGTGTCTTCCAACTTTGTTCATCTTCAAAATTGTCCTGGTTATTCTGGGTTCTTTGCAAGTCCATATAAATCAGTTTGTCAAATTCTATTACAAAAACGCTGTTGGGATTTTGATTAAGATTTCATTGAAGCTTAACAATACTGAGCTTCTTAATCCATGAATATGGTCTCTCTCTCCATTTATTGAGGTCTTCTTTAACTTCTCTCAGGAATGTTTTGTAGTTTTCAGTGAAGAGGTCTTGAACATCTTTCAATATTCCTAGGTATTTAAATATGTTTATGCTATTGTAGTTTTTTAAAATTTCATTTTGTAATTATTGCTAGAATATAGAAATAAACTTAATTTTTATACTGATATTTTATCCAGTAACTTTGCTAAATTAATTTATTAATTCTAATAGTTTATAGGTTCTTCTGATTTTCTATATGCACAATTATGTCATCTGAAGATAAAGACGGTTTTACTTTCTTCTTTTCCAGTCATTAAACCTTTTTCTTTTTCTTGCCTTATTGCATTGGTTGGGACCTCCAGTATCATGTTGAACAGAAGTGATAATAGTGAACAACAGGGGGAAAGTGATCAATAGTTTTGTTAACATCAGCGGTAAGCTATTTATATATACCTTTTCTCATGGATTGAATTGTGCCCCCTCAAATATCTGTCAACATGATAGGCCATAATTCCCAGTATCGTAATGATTGTCTACCATTTTGTCATCTGATGTGATTTCCCTGTGTTGTAAATTCTATCACTATGATGTAACGAGATGGATTAGTGGAAGTTATATTGATGAGATCTACAAGATTAGATAGTGTCTTAAGCCAATCTCTTTTGAGCTATAAAAGAGAGAAGCAAGCAGAGAGACAGGGGAACCTCCCACCACCAAGAAAGCAGTGCCAGGAGCAGAGCGCATCTTTTGGACCCAGGGTTCCTGCATGGAGAAACTCCTAGTCCAGGGGAAGGTTGATGACAAGGACCTTCCTCCAGAGCTGACAGACAGAGAAAGCCTTCCCCTGAAGCTGATGCCCTGAATTTGGGGTTGTAGTCTGCTAGACTCTGAGAGAATAAATTCCTCTTTGTTAAAAGCATCCACTTGTGGTATTTCTGCTACAGCAGCCCTAGATGACTAAGACACCTTTTACCAGATTAAGGAAATTTCTTTTTATTATTAATTGGTAAAGAGTTTTTATCATGAATAGGTACTGAATTTTATCAATGTTTTTCTACATCAGTGGGCATGATCATATTATTTTTCTCCTTTATTCTGTTACTAGGGTAAATTGCACTGATTCGTTTTCAAAAGTTAAACCAACTTTGCATTTCTGGAGTAAACCCCACTTGGTCATGAGTTATTATCCTTTTAATATATTTATGGATTTGATTTGCTAATGTTTTGTTTAAATATTTTCATCAATATTTGTCTCAGTTGTCTAGTGCTGCTGTAACAGAAATCCCACAAGTTGATGGCTTTAACAAAGAGAAATATATTCCCTCACAGGAATAGGCTAGAAGTCCAAATTCAGGGCATTGGCTCCAGGGGAAAGCTTTCTCTGTGGGCTCTGAAGGAAGGTCCTTGTCATCAATCTTCTCCTGGACTAGGAGTTTCTCCACACAGGAATCTGGGTCCAAAGGACGTGCTCTGCTCTTGGCACTGCTTTCTTGGTGGTATGAGGTCCCCTGTCTCTCTGCTCACTTCTTTCTTTTATGTTCCAAAAGAAACCAGCTCAAGACACAGTCCAATCCTGTAGATTGGGTCCTGCCTGATCAACACAACTGCCTATCCCCCTCTTTAACATCATAGAGGCAGGATTTGCAACACATAGGAAAATCACATCAGATGACAAAATGGTGGACAATCACACAATATCAGGAATCATGGCCCAGCCAAATTGATACACACATTTTTGGGGGGCACAATTCAATCCATGACAATATTTATGAGACATATAAGCCTGTAATTTTCTTTTATTTTAATGTCTTTGTCAAGTTTTAACGTCAGGGTTTTGCTGGCCTCATAAAATGAGTAGGAAGGTGTTCTCTCTTTCTCTGTTCTCTATAAGAATTTGTGTAAGAAGGGTATTATTTCTTCCTTTAAATATTTAGAAAATTCTAATGGACCACAACTACCACAGCCTCCACCAGACTGAATCCAGCACAACTAGTTGGCGCCCAGCTACCACCACTGCCTGCTCTGATAGAGAACACAATAGAGGGTCCTGGACAGAGCTGGAGAGAAATGTAGAACAAAATTCTAATTCACAAAAGAATAACAGACTTACTGGTCTGACAGAGACTGGAGAAACTCCAAGAATATCGCACCCGGACACCCTTTTAACTCAGTACTGAAGTCACTCCTGAAGTTCACCCTTTAGCCAAAGATTAGACAGGCCCATAAAACAAACAATAATACATGTAGCTCAATCACACATATGAGACTATATGGGCACACCAGTCCAGGGGCAAGGACGAGAAGGCAGGAGAGTACAGGAAAACTGGACGAATGGAAATGGGGAACACAAGGTGAGAAGGGGACAGTGTTGACATGTCACAGGTTTGGCAACCAATGTCACAAAACAATATATGTATTAATTGTTTAACGAGAAATTAATTTGCTCTGCAAATCTTCATCTAAATCACAATAAAAAAAAAAAAGGAAAAAAAATATTTAGAAAATTACCAGTGAAGAATCTGGGTCTGGAGTTTTCTTTGTGAGAAAGACTTTAATTACAGATTTAATTATTTTTTAACACTATAGGGTTATTTGATTCTCTGTTTCTTCTTGTATTAGTTTTGCCAAGTTGCGGTTTTTAAAGACTATATGCATTTCATCCACGTTTTCACCTTTACTGGCACAAAGTTCTTCACAATATCCACTTATTACATTTAAAATGCCATTAGTATCTGTAGTGATGGCCCCTTCTTATTTTTGATTTTGGAGTGAAAAAAATGTGGACTTTTTTCCCAATTTTTTGTTTCTTGATCAGACTTAATAATGGGTGTTATGGACTGAATTGTGTCCCTCAAAAATGTACGTCAACTTGACTAGGCCATGATTTCCAATATTGTGTGATTGTCCTCCATTTTGTGATCTTATGTAATTATCCTATGTTTTGTAAATCCTAACCTCTACGATGTTAATGAGGCAGGATTAGAGGATTAGAGGCAGTTATGTTAATGAGGCAGGACACAATCTGCAAGACTGGTTGTATCCTGAGTCAATCTCGTTTGCTCTATAAAAGAGAAGTGAGCAGAGTTGAGGGAAACCTCCTACCACCAAGAAAGAAGAGCTGGGAGTGGAGTGCATCCTTTGGACCTGGTGTCCCTGCACTGAGAAGCTCCTAGACCAGGGGAAGATTGATGACAAAGACCTTCCCCCAGAGCAGACACAGAGAGAAAGCCTTCTCTGGGAGCTGGAGTCCTGAATTTGGAATTATACCCTCCTATAACTTTGAGATAATAAATTTCTGTTTGTTAAAAAAGCCATCCACTTGTGGTATTTCTGTTATAACAGCACTAGATAACTAAGACAATGGGATTATCAACTTTATTACTCTTTTCAAAGACTAACTTGGCTTTGTTAATTTTCTCTAGTGTACGTCTGCTCTCTAGTTCATTGATTTCTGCTCTTACCTTGATTACATCCTTCCTTCCATTTTCTTTAGGTTTAATTTGCTGATTTCTTTCCCTAGCTTCATGAGATAGAAAATTAGATCATTGATTTTTGACTTCTTATTTTCTAATATGTGCATTTAAAGCTAAAGAATTCTATCTAAGCACTTCTTTAGCTGCTTTCCACAAGTTTCAATATATTTATTTTCATTATCATTTAGTTCAAAATATTTTCTAACTTCCATTGTGATTTCTTCTTTGCCCCATGGGTTATTCAGAAGTGTGTTGCTTAATTTCCAAACACTTGGGGATTCTCCAATTATCTTCCTGTTATTAATTTCTTGTTTAATTGCACTGTGGTCAGAGAACAGCTCTTTGTGATTTCAGCCCTTTGAAATTTGTTGAGACTTGTTCTAGGGCCTAGCATATGGTCTATTTTGTACATATTTCACAACTCCATTTATCTCTCTCCTGTCCTTTGTGTCATTGAGATCATGCATTTTAGTATTTATTTACTTATTATTACTTTAAATAGCTAATATTCTTTTATATTTACCCTTGTCTGTGTTCTTTGCTTCTTCCCGCAGTTTGGTGCTTCCATCCAGGTGTCGTTTTCCTTCGACCTGAAGAGCTTCCTCTGAAATTTCTTTCTCTTCTTCTTCCTTTTTTTTTTTTAATTGCTTTATTGTGGTCAATATACGTACACCAAAACACTGCCATTTCAACATTTTTCACACGTACCACGTTGACATTGAACACTTCATCATGTTGTACAACTGTCACCACGCTCCATTCCCAAATTATCCCGCCACCATTAGTAGAAGCCCAGTGCCCCCTAAGCGAAGACTTCCTCTTCCCACCTCCCTCTGAGATTTCTTATAGTGTGGATCTGCTGGTGACAAATTTGCTTAGTCTTTTTTTGAAGACATCTTTATTTAGCCTTCATTTTTGAAAAATAGTCTCCTCTCACCCCGCCCCTGCAATTTAAAGATGTTATTCTATCAACTGCTGGATTCCAAACGTGACATCTTTGCGAATTTGCACGTCACCTTAGGGGCCGTGCCATTGCAATTTGAAGATATGTGCTGCCAGCAAGAGCACCTCATGTAGTTTTAAAACATCGGTGCTTGTCCTTTAAAAAAAAACAACCACCACCACCTTGGCTTCCAGCTTCTCTATAGGTCACCTCCTCTAAATAAGGAGGAGATTGGGACTGACCACAGACCCTCCGGGTGTTTTCTTGGTGTGACTTTCAGTGGGGCCCTAATAAATAATACTCTCTTCCCTCACCCGGGTTCTGAACAAGCCAAGAAGCAAAGCAAGGAGTGAACTCTGGAGGATGACGTACCCTTTTATTTACACATAAGGGTCCCAACTCAAGGGTGGGGATGGATATTTGGAACACGGACAACAGCTACCATTTAATGAGGGCCAACCATGTACCCAATGCCATACTAGGCATGTTCCACACACTATATCATTCAACTTGGAGCCCCATCCTCTGAGGCAAGTGGTATTAATTCCACTTGACAGACAAGGAGACCAAAGTTCTAAGAATTATCCAATGTTCTTTAAAAAACACACAAACAAAATACAGTTGCTGTAGAGTCAATTCTGACTCATGGAGAGCCCGTGTGTATCAGAGTAGAGCTGTGCTCCACAGGGCTTTCAATGGCTATGACCTTTTGGAAGTAGATCACCAGGCCTTTCTTCTGAGGCACCTCTGGGTGGACTCGAACAGCCAACCTTTCATTTGAAGCTGACTATGGTAACCGTTTGCACCACAAGGGACTCCAAGCAAAGTTCTTATCACGCCTGTAAGCAGCCAAGGCAGGATTCAAACCCAGGCTGGTCTCAACTGAACAGGATTTTCTGCCTCACCAAAAAGAAGTGGGATAGGTTCACAGTTTCCAGTGTAGTGCTTGCCACGTGGTAGGTGTCATGGATTCAATTGTGTCCCCCCAAAAAAAGGTCAACTTGGCTAGGCCATGATTCCTAGTATTGTGTAGTTGTCTTCCATTTTGTGATTTGATGTAGCTATCCTACATGTTGTAAATCCTAGTCTTTGCCTGTGGTTAATGCGGCAAGATTGTTGTATTCTTGTTAGGTTCCGTTGAGTCAGTTCTGACATATAGCAACCCCACACACAACAGAACAAAACACGGCCCTGTCCTCTCTGTCAGTTTGTCATACTGTGGGGGACTGCGTGTTGCTGTGATGCTGGAAGCTATGTCACCAGTATTTAAATACCAGCACGGTTTCCCATGGCAGACAGGTTTCAGCTGAGCTTCTAGACTAAGACTAGGAAGAAGGACCCGGCAGCCTATTTCTGAAAAGAATTAGCCAGTGAAAACCTTGTGAATAGGAGCAGAACACTGTCTGATACAGTGCTGGAAGATGAGCCCCTGAGGTTGGAAGGCACTCAAAAGAAGCAAGATTAGGTTATGTTAAAGAGGATTAGGGTGGGATGCAACACCCTTACTCTGGTCACAGTTCTGATCTGATGTAAGGGGAGTTTCCCCGGGGTGTGGCCTGCATCACCTTTTATCTTACAAGAGATAAAAGGAAAGAGAATACAGCAGAGAGTTAGGGACCTCCTATCACCAGAGCTGGGAGTAGAGCATGTCCTTTGGACCTGGGGTTCCTGAGCTGAGGCACTCCTAGACCAGGTGAAGATTGATGACAAGGACCTTCCCCCAGAACCAACAGAAAGAGAAAGCCTTCTCCTGGAACTGGCACCCTGAGTTTAGACTTCTCGCCTCCTAAACTGTGGAGAATAGATTTCTGTTTGTTAACACCATTCACTGTGGTATTTCTGTTATATCAGCACTAGATAACTAAGACAGTAGGGTTGTTAAACGAAGTGGAATATGTTACATATTTGTGTATATGAAATAATAACTTCAAGCCATCCTCCCCTTGCTCATGATACTGTGGCTACGTAGGCCTCCTCTCAGCTCCTCAAACATTCCAAACTCTTTCCCACCTTGGAGTCCTTCCATGTGCTGTCCCTTCTGTTCATCTACTTTTGCCCTCACTCTTCACGTGGCGAACTCCTACCCCTACAGGTCTTAGTTTAAACATTACTTTTAAAGATGTCAATTCTGACTCCTTCCCAAATTTAAATCAGGTCTCCTCCGTGGGTGGTGCAAATGGTTAACGCACTTGGCTGCTAACCCAGAGGTGGGAGGTTCGATTCTACCCAGAGGCACCTCAAAAGAAAGGCCTGGTGATCTACTTCTGAAAAATCAGCCATTGAAAATCCTATGGAGCACAGTTCTACCCTGACACACATGGGGTTGCCATGAGTCAGAGTTGATTTGATGGCAACTGGTTTTTTTACAACTTTTCATCATATCCTTTTTTTTTTCTTTCTAGAACTTTCCACAGTGTGTAATAATAATAATACAATGATTCTTGTTATTGTTACATAATGTTTGTTACTTCGTTAGACCATAAGCTCCTGGAAGACAGAGGCCCATCTATTTCGCTCCTGACAAACTCTTCGTCCCCAGCCCAGCACCTGGCACTATTACCATCCGTTCACGGTGATCGATTCTCCTCCTCCGCCCTGACCTCTTTTTCTAACTTTCCTCTTTCTCCTTCCAGAGGGGGCCTAAGTCAGTTGCTCTTCTCTCCTGCAGTCTGATTCCAGTGGAGACAAGCCGGGAAATTTTCTGGAAAGCTGCACAGGTGAGTCGAGATGGGTACTTGGCATGACTGTACTAGCTGG
Source organism: Dugong dugon (assembly GCA_030035585.1). Taxonomy (NCBI): domain Eukaryota; kingdom Metazoa; phylum Chordata; class Mammalia; order Sirenia; family Dugongidae; genus Dugong; species Dugong dugon. The sequence goes on along the minus strand of CM057465.1, from coordinate 6,330,843 downwards.
ATCACAGCAGGGCGATTGGGAGCTCGGTGTGACAACAACGTACCGGAGTCGTTGTTGGCAAAAGCCGGGCTCCTGGGTGGAGGATGCACCTGTGAAATGCCCACAAGACACATCCACCTCTCTTTAACGTTAGACACAGGAGGGCGGAGGCGGTCACGAGGTAAAGAAGTCCGGATGTTACTGAAACCGAAGAACAAAAACAAACCCGTTGCCGTGGACTTGATTCCAACTCATAGCGACCCTACGGGACAGAGCAGAACTGCCCCACAGGGTTTCCAAGCCTGGAATCTTTACAGGAACAGACCTGACACAGCTTTCTCCCGCGGAGCAGCTGGTGGGTTCACACGGCCGACCTTTTAGTTAGCTGTTGAGCGCTTAACCACTGCGCCACCAGGGCTCCATCCTCTGAAGGTTACTAGAGTTGAGGAATTTAGGTGCCAAATATGGAATTTTTTTTTTCATTTTCAAGAAGCTTCATAGAAAATGCTTTTCGGGCTAGAATTCTTTTGCCCCGTTTGTCTTCTGTTTTGTGTGAAGTCCTGGCTTCACAATGGGTTCTGGCTCCTTCAGAACAGGATTATGTTATCGTTTTCTTTTCTATCCCACAAAACAACCCAGCCCAAAGCCGGGCCCCGTCGGTGTACAGCAGACCAAGGCTCTGTCATATCCCGCAAGCTTCTTCCTACCAATGGTAACGTGAGGAGGGGGACCTTCCTGACGCAAGCATCGCCGGGGTCCACGGACGTTACCTCTCGTCCTTAATTACACGGGACAAACGAGGACACTGAGGCCCAGGCCTTGCCACCCTCACACGTCTGGGAAAGGAGAGGACCGGGACCTCAGTCCAGGCCTCTCCACTTAGGGCGGAGGTAAGAGTAGGAAGAAAAACAGCAAAACAGAAAGAGCCAACAACCCTAATGGTGTGGAAAACAAGGACTTGCTATACGGAAAGGTAAAATTTAAAAATTCTGGACCCTTCTTTGCAGAGCCTCAGGCTTGCTGCCAGAGCTGAGGTCAAGCGGGCGTTGGCGCGGTGTTTTTCCACCGCCGCGGGCTCGCGACGCCGCTCCCTTATCTCCGAGTGCATCGGCCGCGCGCATTGCCTCTGCTCACGCGGGTCTGCCTCACCCTCCACTTTTTTTTCTTGGATTGGAGAAAACAAAACAAACCCCAAAACCTCCAAAGCAACGGGATATAACAAATCAGTGAAAACACTGCTATAAGCCCTATTTGCTTCTGTGAAATATTTCCAGAAACCCGGCGGTTCATGCTTCCAATGCCCGGTAAACTGCTGCGGTGTGGGGTTTCTCTGGCCAGAGCTAGCCTTACGGGGACTTGGGAACGACTGGAGAAAGAGTCGAAGGTCAACTAACTTCAGCAAAACAGGTTGTGACAATCATGTTGTGGCTGCTTTGAGTTAAGTAATCATACTTTATGGGGAGAGTAACACGTTGACCAAACTAAATGAATCACATGGCTTGCAGTGAGGTTGATCACTCCACTGCTGTTCTGTAGTGACCATGTCCCCGACTCTGCTCCCAGCACACGCTGATGGGGACTGTTTAGCATCCTTAAAAGAGGCCTTTTACTTATTTATTTTTTTGGTAAATATACATAAACCCGTTGCCATGGAGTCAATTCTGACTCCTAGTGACCCTATAGGACAGAGTAGAACTGCCCCATAGGGTTTCCAAGAGCAGCTGGTGGATTCAAACTGCTGACCTTACAGTTAGCAGCCGAGCTCTTAACCACTGCACCAGCAGGGCTCCGTATATATTTTGTTATATAAAGCACAACACTTGCCAATTCAACAATTTTCACGTGCACAATTCAGTGACATTGAGTACGTTCATTGCGCGGTGCAGCCATCACTGTGATGTTTCCCAAATGATTCCACCGCCGTTCGCAGAAACTCAGTGGGCCCCTAAGCTAAGACTCCCCTATCCCCCTCACCTTCTACCCCTGGTAATGATTAATAAGCTTTGGTCTGTATTGTTAGCTGCTGTGGAATTGGCCCCAACTGATGGAGACCCCATAGGACCACTCCGTAGGGTTTTCTTGGCTGTAATCTTTATAGAAGCAGATCGCCAGGCCTTTCTTCTGCAGTGCCGCTGGATGGGTTCCAACCACCAACCTTTAGGTTGTTGTTGTTAGTTGCTATAGTTGATTTCGACTCATGGTGGCCCCATGTGGGCAGAGTAGAACTGCTCTATAGGGTTTTCAAGGCTGTGAGCTGTTGGAAGCAGATCACCAGGCCTGTCTTCCAAGGCGCCTCTGGATGGGTTCATACCACCAAACTTTCAGCTAGTAGTCAAGCGTTTAACCGTTTGCGTCTCTCAGGGCCCTTTGGTCTCTGTATATTTACCTCTTTCATATAAGCGGGACGATACAACATTTGTCCTTTTATGTCTGACGTCTTTCGCCCAGCATAATGTCTCCAAGGTCCATCTATGTTGTAGCTTGTATCCTGCATGGTGGAGTGATCTTCCACCGTACGGCTACACCACACTTTGTCCATTTATCTGTCGGTGGACATTTAGGTCGTTTCCACCTTTTGGCAATTGTGCGTAGCGCTGCAATGAGAGTCCTGTTTTTTTGTTGTTTGTGACGCTAGAGAGCTGTTAGAGGCACAGCTAATAAAATTTACACTATTCCTTTAGGAAGACAGAACATAGGTCATCTGAAAACGGCCATAGTGGAAAACACACAGACTTTGGGGTGAGGCCAACCTGAGTTTAGATGGCCACTTACTTAAGAGTTGCGTGGCTTTGGGCAAGCCACTTCAGCTCTGGGTCCACCGCCTGGCGGATGAAGAGGAGATAATAATACCCGCCCCGCACGGTGGTTATGCGAATTAGAGATGCCAGGTGACACTACCTGGTCTGGTCAGTACCCAGCCAGGTGACAGTACCCGGTTAAGGTGCTTCCTACAGGCGAGCTGGCTCTCTTTCTGTGCAACCACAAGCCGTTGTTATACAATAATGTATTATATGCTCTTCTGCATTCTGACTGTGGAGGTGGGTCTGAGCCATAATTTTAGGAGTGAAAGGAACTGACATTTACTGAAAATCTGAGATTCCGCACAAGCAGTGAGAAAATGACAGCTTAGGGAGGGTGAGTGTCTTGACCAAGGTCACAAAGTGGGTAAGAAGCTGAGCTGCAATGAAACACAGACCACCACCACCACCAAAAACCAGCTGCCATCGAGTCAGCTCCAACTCAGGGCAACCCCTCGCATGTCAGAGTGAAACTGCTCCGTAGAGTTTTCAATGGCTAAGTTTTTGGCAGCAGATGGCCAGGCCTTTCTTCCGAGGCACCTCTGGGTAGACTTGAAACTCTGGACTTTCAGTTAGCAGCTGAGTGTGTTAACTGTTTCTTTTTCTTCCTTTTTTGTTTTATATTTGCCCCCGAAGTGTTATGAGTCCCACTTTTTGAAGTGTGGCCTTACAAGGTCACAGTCATTTGAGGCAGACTCCATTTATGTTCTGAGTGGCTATTGTAAGGGCTCTTCTTCTGCTCCCCCCCAACTCCCTCTCTGTCACGGACGTTGGGCTCAGATGCTGACAATTCTGAGAAGTCTGCACAGCTGCTGTCTGGCAACCACATCTGACTAGTCTAGCCAGGTAAGAGTTAGCTCGAGGTCATAAACTTGACCTCAAATTACTCTCTCATGAATGATCTTCTTCCCTGTCCACGCTCGGTTAATTCCATAATATATTCACACTTCCTCTGAAGGGTCTGCAGAGAAAATTAAGCCATTTGGCTACTTAATAACTACACGGAAATGCGTGTAACACATGGCTAAAGGTGGCCAGAGGGTTACTGATGGTCTTGTTAACCATCTTCTAGGGCAGCAGTAGTTCAGGGGTAGAATTCTCTCCTTCCACGCGGGAGACCTGAGTATGATTCCCAGCCAATGCACCTCATACACAGCTACCACCCATCTGTCAACGGAGGCTTGTGTGTTGCTATGGCGTCAAACAGGTTTCAGCAGAGCTTCCAGACTAAGACTAGGAAGAAAGGCCTGGCAATCTACTTTCAAAAGTCAGCCAATTAAAAACCCTATGGATTATAACGGTCCGATCCCATTGAGCATGGGGTTGCTATGAGCTGGGGGCAGAATCAACTGCAGTTAACAACAACAAACCGTCTCCTATCCCTGTCCTCCGTTGCCAATTCTCCTGTCAAGCCGTGAAATGGATGATGAGGGTGTGGACGTGGTGGAGGGGCACTCTCTCATCCATTGAGCCAGTCAGCACAGTGTGGCACGAACCAAGGATTGGAATTAATCCACGGTTCAATTAGATGCCCCTGAGCTTCCAATTTTTAAAAAATACATATTTTTAAATGAGGGAGAAGAGAAATGGAGTTGAAGAAGGCATTTGCAGTCCCCGGGGCCAAGGATGCTGCGGGGAAGTGAGCAGACCTGAGACATAGCAGGAGGTAGAACCAACAGGGCTTGGTGATTCAACAACCACCTCCAACACGTATGCATTGAGTCCCTGGTGTGTACCAGGGACCCACCAGAGAATAAGAACAGGTAACTGCTGTAACTATTACTGAGATTCCACCTTTCACCCCCTTTAGCACCCCTGGGGGCACAAAACGGCTGGGCGCTCAACTACTAGCCAAAAGGTTGGTGGTTCTAATCCACCCAGAGGTGACTTGGAAGACAGGCCTGGTGATCTGCTTCTGAAATCTCACAGCCTTGAAAACCCTGTGGAGCAGTTCTACTCTGCACACATGCGGTCGACATGAGTCGGAATCAACTCCACAACAACTAGAAGTCCCTGGGTGGTGCAAATGGTTAACATGCCCAGCTGCTAACTGGAAGGTGGGAGGTTCGAGTCCACCCAGAGAGGCCTCGAAAGAAAGTCCTGGTGATCTGCTTCTGAAAGATCAGCCACTGAAAACCCTATGGCGCACAGTTCTGCTCTGACACACATGGGGTTGCCAGTGAGTCGGAATCGACTTCCAGTAACTAACAACAACTACATCCCAAGCGCCCCAGAGGTGGCTCAACAGAGGGGGCAGCATGACAATAACGGGGTTCACTGCGTTAGAGGTGGCGGCAAACTCCATGTCAGCCAGGAGACGAGCGAGTCTGGGGGCGTGTAAAGATCACAAGATGGAGAAGCGACACAACAAGCCAGAGGAAGCTGTAGGCTGTTTGCCTTCTCAAGGGCCGAGCACAGCTGGAGCCGCACCAGGAAGCTCCAGGTCTCCCACAGCCTCTCAAGAGGGCAGGCCTCTGCCGGTTGCCTGGCAACATGGCGCCGTTAGGCTCCTGGGTATTATAATGAGAAAACACATGCAAATGAGGCAAACTGCAATTAGGAGGAACCACACGTGGTCTGTCCTTGAGGAAGGGCTGGGGTGGAGTGTGGGAGCCCTCAGTGCAGCAGACAAAGGAAGAACTTGGGAAAGAAAGGGTTTGGCATTGTGTAAAAGGGACCCGGAGCCTGCAGACCTGGGGTGTCTCCCCTTGACGCTGGTGGTGGTTGGATGACTAGTGACCTTCGTGGCTGTGAGTCCCGTGTCCACCCCTGGCCTAGGTAATGCCATTGCTAGTAGACCAGAAAAAGCAGAGCTGTGACTCAGCCACTACTAGAATTATTCATGGCTTTGAACCGGTTCATTCTTGTTCGAACCCTTGCTGACAATTTGCATTTCTAACAAGTTCCCCAAAACCAAAAAACCAAACCCATTGCCATCAAGCCGATTCCAACTCATAGTGACCCTATACGACAGAGTAGAACTGCCCCGTAGGGTTTCCAAAGCTATAAATCTTTACGGAAGCAGACTGCCATGTCTTTCTCCTGCAGAGTGGCTGCTGGTTCCAAACTGCAGATCTTTCGGTTAGCAGCTGAGTAGCTTAACCACGGTGCCAACAAGTCTCCAACAAGTTCCCAGACAATGCTAATGCTGCTGGTTAGGGACCTATTCTGAGAACCACTAGTACAGCAGTGGTGTTGAATATTTATTATACGTAAGAATCACCTGGGGATCTTGTTGAAATGTAGATTCTGATTCAGTATATCTAAGGTGGAAATGCAAATTCTCAGCAGGGGTTCAAACCTGAACGAACCAGTTCAAAACCCTGGAATTATCTCCTTTTTATTGTTGTTAAGGAGTCCTGGTGGCACAGTGCTTAAGTGCTTGGCTGCTAACCGAAAGATTAGGGGCTCGAACTCACCAGTCAGTCCATGGGAGAAAGATGGGGTGATCTGCTTCTGTAAAGACTTACAGCCTTGGAAACTCTATGGGGCAATTCTACTCTGTCCTATAGGGTCACAATGAGTCAGAATCAACTTGGGTTTTTTTGTTTTGTTTTAATGTTTACGGAAGCAGATTGCTAGGTCTTTCTCCCTCAGAGCCACTGGGTGGGTTTGAACTGCCAACATTTTGCTTAACCGTTTCTCCACCAGGGCTCTTTATCTCCTTATAGATGAGAAACAGGGAGAAAGGCCTAGCACTCTATTTCTAAAGTATCAGCCAATGAAAACCCTATGGATCACAATACGGGCTCACCATGAGTCGGGGACCGACTGGACAGCATAGCAACAACAGATGAGAAAGCTGAGGCTTAGAAAGATTAGTGACTTACCCAAGGCCACACAGCTCTGTGGTGAAGGAAGGTTTGAATACAATCTGTCTGAGGTAAGCTCAAAAGTCAGTTTTTAGAACAGTCAGCCACCCCCACCACTCACCAAGAACCAACCCCAGGTAGTTTGCATCTGCCCTCATACAAAAAAAAAAAACAAAAAAAAAACGTCCAGAATGGAATCAATGAGAATGTTGACATACTGTGAAAAATGTAACCAATATCACAGAATAATTTGGGTAGTAATTGTTAAATGAGAACCTAATTTGCTGTGTAAACTTTCACTGAAAACACAATAGAATATTACTTTTTAAAAAATCCTTAAGAAAAACCTCCTATCTTATGAGATTTAGTGAGCCACTGCCCACCTGGTTGCTCCAAAGTGAAACCCCCACCCCCGAGATGCCTCGGAAGAAAGGCCTGGAGATCTGCTTCTGAAAAATCATTAGCCCTGCCCACCGAGCATGAGCTCCAAATCCGCCTGTTATTACCTCCTTATAAAATATGTGAGAAGCAGCCAAGGAAAAGCAAGCATTTGAGTAAAGCCTCCAATATTCGGGACCAAAGTAAACAAACAGAAAAAAACAACCCCTGAGGTAACAGAATTAAGAGAATGGGAGACAGCTTCAAAAACAACCACAATAACCTCTAGTTAGGATCCTTAGAGAGACTGGAGATGACACTGCATTTGTCAAACAAGAACAGGGTACTCTGAAAAAGGAATGTCCAAAGACCAGGAGTGAGATGCGGTCTACAGTGATTAGCAGAACAAGAAAGAAAAGAATATTAGTAAAAAGAAGGAGACAGAAGAGGCAGAAGAGGAGGAGATGGTGTGGGGAGAAGAACCAGGATTCTCTAGGCTTTGCCTGGAGCTTCGTGGTCACTGAGTGGCCAGCCCCAGCCATGACCCTCCACCATCAGACCAGACCAAGGTCCAAGGAAACTGCTCACGAGCCACATCCCACCCCCACCAGAAGAGTGCGCTATCTCGTCTTTTCCTTGAGGGTCAAGGGCACGTTGTCTAATTTTCCTTCAGGTAACCTCACCTTAAAAGTGATTCCTTATACCCCCAAATAGGCACTGGAAAAAGAGAGACATTGCGTTCAGTTTCCCTTCCACGGTAGGGGCGGGGTGGCCCAGTGTGTATTTTCCTACCTGATACAGAGCCTGAGATTATGACCTAACTTTAAACCACCCAAGCGAAAATGCACTTCTATTGTCTCATCTCAAGAAGTTACCTTAGTGCGTAGTTCAGGGCTGACCTTGGAAAATAGAAGTCATGGAAACTAGGAGGTGGTGAAAGATGAGGTCCAGAAATACCTCAGAGAGCAGCAGGGGCCAGCTTAGCACTGATGTGCAGAGCTGCAAGCTCTGATTCCCACTAACTCAGGCTATGCTGGAGAAAGGCTGGCAGTAGGATCAGCCTGGCCAGGCACATGGGCACCAAGTCTGTGGGGATGAGGATGGGGAGGCAGGGAAGTGAGAGTCAAACTCCTACAACTACAGATCACCCCACAAGGTGGAGCGCCTCCGGGGTCACTGACCAATGATGCAAATTGCATCACACTATACTGGTGGATTGGAGCATCTTTTTGTGAGCTCATGAGCCTGAGTTAGGAAAGATTGCCTTAGATTCCCAAAGGGCGGCTGTGTCTCAAAGTGTTGCCAAATGTCACATGTCCTTGGCCAAAGGCATCCCTGGTGAGAAACGAACATTTGAAGCAGTAGTCATATTGACTGTATTTGCATTTGTACTTAATGCCCTTACATAATAAATTGTTGTAAGAGCTGAAAATGGAAAATAATTGTGTATGATTTGAAGTCACAGAGACTTGAGTTTAATTCCCAATGGCCACGTGCCGACTGTGGGAGCTGGAACAAATCCCTGGGCCTTGCTGAGCTCTGGGTTCCTCTTCTGCAATTTGTTTGTTTTATTTGGTAGCTGCTATCCAGTTGACCCCTGACTCATGGCAACCCCAAGCACAATGGGATCGAACCATTGTGATCCACAGGGTTTCCACTGGCTGATTTTTGGAATTAGATCACCAGGCCTCTCTTCCTAGTTGGTCTTAGTCTGGAAGCTCTGTTGAAACCTATTCAGCATTGTCTTAGTCATCTAGTGCTGCTATAACAGAAATACAACAGGTGGATGGCTTTAACAAAGAGAAGTTTATTCTCGCACAGTCCAGTAGGCTACAAGTCCAAATTCAGGGCATTAGCTCCAGGAGAAGGCTTTCTCTCTCTGTCAGCTCTGGAGGAAGGTCGTTGTCATCAACCTTCCCCTGGACTAGGAGCTTCTCCATGCAGGAACCCCAGGTCCAAAGGACACACTCTGCTCCCGGCACTGCTTTCTTGGTGGCGTGAGGTTCCCATGTGTCTCTGCTCATTTCTTTTATATCGCAAAAGAGATTGGCTTAAGACACTATCCAGTTTTGTATACCTCATCAGTATAACTGCCACTAATCCATCTTATTAGATCATAGTGATTGAGTTTACAACACACAAGGAAATCACATCAGATTACAGAATGGTACACAATTATACAATACTGGGGAATCATGACCCAGCCAAGTTGACAGATATTTTTGGAGGACACAAGTCAGTCCACGACAAGCATCGTGTTAGGTGTCATTGAGTCGGTTCTGACTCATAGCGACCTCACGTACAACAGAACAAAACACTGCTGGGTCCTGCACCATCCCCACAATCATTGCTATGTTTGAGCCCATTTTTGCAGCCACTGTGTCAATCCATCTCATTGAGGGTCATCCTGTTTCTCATTGACCCTCTACCTTGCCAAGCATGATGTCCTTCTCCAGGAACTGATCCCTCCAAATAACATGTCCAAAGTACATGAAATAAAGTCTCATCATCCTCGTTTCCAAGGAGCTGTCTGGCTGTACTGCTTCCAAGACAGATTTGTTCATTCTTCTGGCAGTCCATGGTACACTCAGTATTCTTCACCAACACCATAATTCGAAGGCACCAATGCTTCTTCGGTCTTCCCTATTCATTGTCATGTTCAACATCATAGCAATACTCAAACCTCCACTGACAGATGGGTGGTGGCCACCAGGGCTCCTCCTTGGGCTCTAGTGCCTCCTAAAACTTTTTTCTTTTTTTGGAAGAAAAAAAAATGCATGTTCTCAGATGGGGCTTTCCCCTTTAATCAAGATACTATAGTATTTGTTTGCATTGGGCCGTTCCTTTTTTAAAAGTACAGTTGAAGCTTTCATAACTGGGTCTTTAAGAAAAAAGAAAAGGCCGGGAGGAAAAGCAGAGGTAAATGGCTTTGAAACTCGTTCTGGGTGTGGGGCTGTGCATTCACCCTGCGCTTTCAAGGTGACCCTGTGGTTCGGTGTGAAGTGGGTACTTAGCACAGTGCAGACAGCAACGGTAAATTGTCAACAGCCTTTGCTGGTTGGAGAAGCATAGAGATCTTCCCCCATGTGTTTGTCAGAATGAGCTATCTAGAAACTTCTTAAATCCCCTAAATGCATGGATTTAACCCAAACAGATGAACAGCAGCAAAGTGAGAACTATTCAATTTACTGCGTGATTTTAAACAAGGGCTTTTGACTCATCTCTATAAGCCCTTTGGAATATGATCAATTAGTCATTGCAATCTTTCAGAAAAGATGCAGAGGTGTGAGGTGGAAGAATCACAAAGTAAGTTTAGAAGCAAAGCAGTAGTTGGCTCTAGGAGCTGCTAATGTCTTTCTTATTTGCTTAGTAGGTGCAGGTCAGATGGGGAGAGAGTTAGGAAGTGTTTTGTTAGGAGAAAACAGCTGGCGATATTCCAGTTTCTCCCTGTCTCTGTTGTTGTTGGTTGCTGTCAAGATGGCGACCTCATGCATGACAGAATGAAACGCTGTGCCATCTTCATGATCATTGGTATGTGTGAGTCCATTGTTTTGGCTGTTGTCTCAGTCCATGTCATTGAGGGTTTCCCTTGTTTTCACTGACCCTCCACTTCACCAAACATGGCGTCCCTTTCTAGCGATTGGTCTTTCCTGATGACATGTCCAAAGTAAGTGAGCCGAGGTCTCACCATCCTTGCTTCTAAGGAGCGTTCTGGTTGTATTTCTTCTGAGACTAATTTGTTCGTTCTTTTGGCAGGCCATGGTATATTCAATATTCTTCGCCAACACAACACAATTATTGTTGCTGGCCCGTTTCTGGTCAACTATTACTCTCTGCTCGTTCACCAGGCACCTAGCTGCAGGTAGGCTGCCCTGACCTGGGGACAATTTATAAAAAGGGTTGCTCAAATTTTTACTGGGAAATGAGATGGCCGGGGGCACAACTGGTTGGTTTCAGGTTCCCCTGCAAACACTTAACTCAAGCTAGTTTCATAAGAAGTGCCGCTGCCTCAAAACCTGGCTCAAACTTTAAACAAGCCAGGGCCAGTTTGGTAAAACAACGGAAAATTTGGGTGGTTTCTCATGATTTGAGTCCCAGACCAACTCAGTTCCACTCACAGGATTCTAACTTTCCCAGCCTAATACTTCAGATTCCCACCAGTTACCGAAAAACCTCACACCTGGTAACCAAAGGCATGCGTGCTTCTCAGTTGAGCTTTCTTTTCTCCCACTGTGTAACTCCAGTCATATTAAACCTCTGGATTCAGGTTCCACATTCCTATTCCAAATATTTATGACCAGCTGACTGATATATATCTCAGAAATGAACTTGTCATTGGCGTTTATGGCTGTCAGGAGAGGAGACCACGGGGGTTAACAGGCAACACACTAGTGAACCGTTTGCTTCTAGTGGACTTTCTGATGTGCGAAAGGAAGTGATAGTTTCGGAATCTGAAAATTGCCATAGAACAATGTCTTCTCCCTCTCCCTGTACCCTCAGCAAGGCCTGGCTTAACCACTGTCCAGGTAATGCCTCTCCAAACCCCTTTAGGCAGAATGAACCCCTCCCTCCTGTATGCTGCCATCTCGTGTACAACTCTAGTCCACTAACCATGGGCTTCCCAAGGCCCAGGGCTGTGTTCCAGACATCCTCATCTGGCTGACTGAGTAAGCAAATGGCTCCTTTTTCTAGCCGCCCTTACCACTAAGCCCAACTTTGACCATGATTCAGTGACCAGTTGCCGTAAAGTTGACTCTGACTCATGGCAACTCCACGTGTGTCAGAGTAGAACTGTGCTCCATGGGATTTTCAGTGGCTAATTTTTTGGAAGTAGATCAACAGGTTTTTCTTCCGAGGCACCGCTGGGTGGACTTGAACCTCCAACTTCACAGTGAGCAGACGAGTGCTTAACCATTTGTACCACTCAGGGACTCCTGGATGTGATCAATGTTTCTCGCGTCCAAGATAAGGCAGCTACCACAGAAAAGAGGACAGTAATAAAAATTAAAAGATGTTAGTTGATGGGGGCAGGGGGCTGTTCTTACCTTCTAGCTTCCTGCTTGTTGGAAAACATCCACTTTCCCTTTGAGTTGTTCTTCAGCAGATGGTTTTTCTGTCCCGTCTCTTCTATTTCCTTTATATCCTGTCCCTAAATGGGAAAATTACAAAATTCTCTTGCAAGAGCATTTTCAGCAGCAGTGACCGATCGAAGAAAATCTTGTCGAGTTGGGCAAGAGTCTTAATCTATATTCATTCTATTCTTAGCCATCTGTATTTGTCTCTTTGACCAAATTCTTTTCTAAGTATTTGCACCAAGGAAATTGGACTTGCTGCCATTTGAGCTGTTGTGGATAAGCGAGCTTTCACTCAGTAAATCCAGAACCTTCCATCCTCACCCACCAGCGCTTCCTGAGCACTTACTAAGTCTACAACACCGTCCTGTACATGAGCAATGAGCTTTCCTGAGCAATGAGATTACTGCAGTTTTCAAAGTCAACCAAGAAAATAAATCAACATTTTTGTTTGGAGTTGATGGCACACACACACACATAAATAAATGATACACATTGCTGAAAGCAATGGTATTTGGTTAAGACTAAAGGCATTGTTGGGAAGGAAGGTGATGGAATTAGATGTTGATATAGTAGGTGTTTCAAATGTCAGATTTCATTGGTAATGGGAAGGAAAGGAAAGAAGAAAAATGGCTCCTTTAGAATATATCAATTCATCATTTTCCCTTTTGCAAACATTGGGCAAAGCAAGAGAAGCCGTATACTCCTGTTGAGAGGGGCCCCTTTATTCCCAGATAGATGAAGTTTGGTCTGATGTCAGGGTTACTAAGGAAACAATGTATGCTTATGAATAGCAAAGCAAATAGACATATAAAACGCAAGTAAATCATTAATTCATTAATATGATTATTGATGAGATCTGGAGAGACTTACATATTCCTTCTTTATTCTCAGTCCTCAAACGTTTTCTTTCATTGCAAAGCAAACACTTGGACAGCCACTTTATGGATCATTATCCCCTTCTTGCCTCACACTCTAGCAACCAAGAAGGGCGCCCTCTCGGATTTTAATGGATCAAAGCAAATGGCAAACCAGGCAAGAGAAGTGTACTTGGTGCATTCTGAGGGTTTTTTCTTTATTGGCGGCTGTGTTTTCTGCAGAGAATGGAAAAGGCATTAGGGATACTTTGACTTAAACTCAAAGTAGCATTTGGTTTGGCAAACAGGTTTGAGTAGAGGCAAAGCCACATGATTTGACCCATGAATTTCGTTAGTGGCCTGATTTCCTGGGAAAGGGGTAGGGTTGGGAGGGGGTGGTGAGAACTGCGATGGCAGCGGTGGTGTTGGGGTGCATTGATGCAAACGCGGGAGGGAGCCGGCCAGGTGCCCAGCCAAGGCTGGAGGGCGGTACCCTGGGAGGTACTGCTGCAACACCAAGGAGGGCCTGCTTCCTATTATTTCCGGCTGGGCCCTGTAAATGCATTTTCTCCTCTGCCCCCATCAGCCCTGGGGGTGACCCACGGAGGTTACTGGTAGTGACCTGTCCTCAGCTGATTATCCCCCTCATCGAACCAGACCACCTTCTCAGAACCCCTCCCTCGTACCCTGGTCCTGCCCTCTGCACTGCAAACTCCTGTTCTGAAATGTGTCCGAGACCCTTCCCTCCTGGGGGGGCCAGGCCTAGGGTGGCAGAGACCGTGGCTAAGGGCACAAGATCTGCCTGCAGGAGGCTCCTGAGCGGCAGCCTTCTAGCTGTGTGATCTGAGCCCGTCGCTCCATCTCTCTGTGCTCTGGCCTCCTCACCAGAAGCGAGGGAAGGCCGTAGCACCTACCTGGAAGAGCTGGTGAGCACCAAGGCAAGAGTGGACTTCTGGGCTTTGCTAATGTTACAACAGCCAGGGGAGCAGAGGCCAACACAACTGAAGCCTGGGGAGCAACTCGCCCACCCCCAGACCTGCCCCAGGTACTGGGTGCCTCCAGAGTCCCCACGGAATTTTAAATAGAGAGGGGGCCAAGGCCTTCGCTTTAAGCCAAGGAGGACAGATTGATTGTCTCCGGTCACCCAGCAGCTTTGGAGAGCTGTCTCACCTGCAGCTCTGGTCCCCCTGGCTGGCCCAGCTTACATAGGGTTGCTCCTCGCGGACACCCAAGTGAGGAAAGCCTACTGGGATGGCAGGCGGGCAGGAAGGTAATCAGCGTTCATTGAGTAAGCTGGTCCTCGCAGAGGAGGTGGCGGCGTGAAGGGAGACAGGAAAAGCACGCAACACGTGGATGTGTGAGCGAGAGGTGCCTGGACAACCAGATGGAGCAGAGAGGCAGAGCAGTTAGTTACGACAGGGGTGAGGGGCAGAAATCAGGGAAAGCCGCATGGGGTAGACGGCTTTTGAAGTAGGTCTTAAAGAGCTGAAAGGAGTTTGACAGAGGCGGGTGGCCCAAACAGGTAAGCACTTGGCTGCTAACAGAAAGGTTGAAGGTTCAAACCCACCCAGCAGCTCCTCAGGAGGAAGATGTGGCAGTCTGCTTCCGTAAAGATTACAGCCTACGAAACCCTATGGGGCAGTTCTCCTCTGTCCTATAGAGTCGCTATGAGTCAGAATCAGCACACAACAACAAGGCAATCAGAAGGAGCAAACATAGCACGGGAAGTACAGGAATGGACCAGCTATCCTGGAACAGCAAGCAATTCAGTGGGTCAGCGTGGTCAGCTCCCGGGAAAGAAAGTGCCTCTATTGCCCCTTCTTCCCCACCCCCCCACCATTGATATTCTACGCCTCCAAAGGGCCCCCGGGGTAGCGGAAATTATTTGCATTTAACTACTAACCTGAAGGATGGTGGTTTGAACCCACCCAGTGGTACCAAGGAAGAAAGGCCTGGCGATCTGCTTCTGTAAAGATGACAACCACGAGCACCCTGTGGAGTAGTTCTATTCTGTCACACACGGGGTCGCCATGAGTCGGAATCGACTCGACGACTGTGGGTTTGGTTCTTGTTTTTGCTAGATCTGGCAGGAAAGGGGGAAATCAAGCCTATGAACTCCCTTAAATGAGCTCCGTTACCTGATCCCACGGGCTCTGAGGGCGAGCCCCGCTGTACCCTCCTTACACCCCGGAGGTTTCTGTCTCCTCAGGGTGGGCGGGGCAGCAGTGCCTCAGCCCTCAGGGTCACGTTAGCGACGTGGATTCTCGGACGCTGGTGCCCCTAGTCAGGAAGCCGTGCTTGGGCCCGGAAGAGGCCTGTCCTCCAAGCTGCCTCAGTGGAGGGCAGGTGCTGGGGTGGGGAGGCAGAGGGCAGTGGGGAGGGTCTCCTCATCCAGGAGAAGGGGGTGATGGCGGCCCTGGCTGCAAAATGGCACCTGGATTTCCCTCTGAGACACCCCTTTGAAAGAAGGGGGCTTGTAGCCTGGAGGGTCCTGGAACAGGGGCCTCGGGCAGTCCGTGAGGTCAGCTGGGAGCTTTGTCCTTGTGGCAGCGTACTCAGCTTTGAGGGCCACCAGGCATTTGTGGGGGCACAAGCTGGGAGGGAATCCCAGAGTACAGGTCTACACTGTCCCTGTGCTAAGGCAGGAGGGCGGGAGAGGCAGTGGAGAGAGTGTCACCACACCCCTCCCCTGCCCACGGCACAGCGAAGCTCGGAGCAATTTCACCCAGAGAAGAGGCAGAGAGGGGCCACTCCCTTGTTTCATAGATAGGGTGGCTGAGTTTCAGAGAGGTTCACTGACCTACCTGAAGAAGCACAGCCAGGAGAAGCAGAGGTGGGACCAGAACCAAGGTCTTCTAAGGCCCCATACTCTCCACCCAAGCTCACACTTGGCTGATGGGCAGAGCTCTGCTGTCTCTCTCTGCCAAGAGGCAAAAAGTTAGGATAGTCACAAGTCCATCAACGCACTCCAAGAAGGGCCCCTGTACCCGGCCCTGGGGAGGCTCTGGAATCCCGGACCCAACAAGCGGGAGCCGGGACACGGGCTTGAGCGTCTGCAAAATGGGGCCCATGGTGCTGCCAGCCGAACAGGGTTTCCATGGGCTCTAAACAGGCTGACGTTTGCAGAGCCCTCAGCAATAAGTGGTGGAACACCAGAGCCAAAGGTGGAAACCCCTCAGTGCCCGTCGATGGGTGAATGGATAAACAGAATGTGGTACCTACACAAAATGGAATACCACTCAGCCATAAAGAGAAATGAAGTTCGGCTGCACGCCATGACATGGATGAACCTCGACAACGTTGTGCTGAGTGAAGGAAGTCAGACACAGGGCAAATAGCGTATGATCACACTTATATGAAAATATCCAGAATAAGCAAGTGCATAGAGACCAATGTAAATGAGGGGTTACAGGGGTTGTGGGGGGTGGGGAGTTATTGCTTAATGGGTACAGAGTTTCCGTTTGGAAACAGATGTTGGTGACGGTTGCACAGCGTGGTGAATTTAATTAATACCCTGAATTGTACGCTTAAAAATGGTTAGGTCCCTGGGTGGCGCCAAGGTTAAGCGCTTGACTACTAGCCGAAAGGTTTACGGTTCAAACCCACCAGGGGGTACTTTGGAAGACAGGCCTGGCGATCTGCTTCTGAAAGGTCGTGGCCTTAAAAACCCTATGGAGCAGTTCTGCTCTGCACACATGGGGCCACCATGAGTCAGAATAGACTCGACTACAGCTAACAGCAACAACCCCGCTAACCTACAAGTTGGCGGTTCGAACCCACCCAGCAGAAGAAAGGCCTGGCAATCTGCTTCCATTAAGATTACCGCCAAGAAAACCCTATGGAGTAGTTACACTCTATACCACATGGGATATATTGTCGAAATCAACTTCACAGCAATGAGTTTTCCATTTGCTGTCTACGAGGCCCTTCTGTCCACATTTCTCAGAACTTTACATATATCAAAATCATCAAATGATAGATTTCAAAATCAAAAGCCACGCTAAAAAAAAAAAAAAAAAAGTTCACTGTCGAGTCAATTCTGACTCATAGCGACCCTATAGGACAGAGTAGAACTGCCCCATAGGGTTTCCAAGGAGCAGCTGGTGGATTCAAACTGCCAACATTTTGGTTAGCAGCCAAGCTCTTAACCACTGCGCCACCAGGGCTCCCTATCCATACCCAAATATGGATAGAAACGGGTTGTCTTGACCTTCTCCTTGCAGTGACGTGCTTTTTACCTTGGTATATGTTTTCTACATTAGATATCCCACTGTCCCCTTGGTAAAAGCAGCAAATTTCCATCTGTGTCAGACTTTTCCGTAGGGAGAGCTGCCCTGGGTGGAAGCCTACATTTCCCTGCTGTCACGTGCGTGCTGGCAGGGGACCTGAGAAGGGTCCCTCGCGGGTGAGTGGGTGAGCGCTTTCGGGCAGGGCGGTAGACTGAGGCAGCAGCCCGAAGCTTTCCACACCGAGGTCCCCACATTCCAACCTAGATTACCGCTGTTCTCGGCGTTGTTGATAACTCCCCGAACAGATTCTTTCTGCGGGGAATTCACCCTCACACAACATGAATGGGCTCGTTTCATATCAGAAGACTGGATTTTAACTGACAAATTGGACAGGTTCCCTAAGGCAAGGGTTACTAAGCTTTGTCATTCTAGCTAGAAATGTGATTTATAATATATTCCTACTTGCTAGACACTCCTTTCCCCAGGAATGAAGACTCGGCTCCGAAACAGGAGGTTGACTTAATAGCTTGACCCGCATTTAAAAATACGTGCCTCCGAAGTCTGCACTAGCGTACAAACAGATGTCCATAACTCAGGGTTTAGCACGGCCAAGTGAACTTAATTTCATTACGCTTTAATGATATTTTAAGCCATCAAACACTTAATATTCAGGGCAGGGCAAGAGTAACCCACAGCTGACTTTCAAGTTTTAGGACCCAAAGGGACACAACCTAAGGATCTGAGGAAAGTTTATTTCCCAGCTCCCCTTCTTCCTGTGTATAAAATAAAAACACAATTTGTTGGTCCGTAAATACTCTGAGATTTATGAACGCAGAAACCTCAGTTACGCCTGCCTGCAGCCAGGCTTCCTCGGGGATCCTTTGTGAAACCCCCACACACAAAAGCAGGTTAAGCCTTATCACTTCTGAAAAGTCCGAGTCGAGGTTGGAAACTCATTTTGCCTGAGATAACCAGCAGAGCTCCAAGCTAAGTGGGTAGAAACTGATTTGATCTCTGTATCTGATTGCTTAGCAGAAGCCAAGCAGCCAATTTTTAAACAATGTCTCCATATCATGAAACTTCCTAAAAATCTTCAAGGGGGTAACCTGAGCTGGTGAAAAATGATCCCGAATGTTAATAGGACAAAGCTTCCCTTCCAAGATATAATTAGGGGAGCTCTGAGCACGTCTTTCATATTTTACTTGAAAAGCGTCATTTTTCTTTGTTTTGCCTGCTCTGGAGGGCTTCAGCGGGGCTTCGCCGCACCTTCGTTAAGAGGGATGATTGCTTTTAAAAAACATGTTTATATCATAGTAATCATTTCAAATTGAATTCATCTGATACGAATGTTCATTTCACTCGGTATTTGCTGTGAAAATAATACTAGTTTTTCTCGGTAATAGACGTCTTTTATTTAATTGTTTGGAGGCCTTGGGTGGCACAAACAAGGAAGCGCTGGGCTACTAACCTAAAGGCTGGCAGTTTGAACCCACCCAGAGGCGCCTCGGAAGTAAGACCTGGCAATCTGCTTCCAACAAGTCGCCACCATGAAAAGCCTATAGAGTACAGTTCTGCTCTGACGCACATAGGTTCACCAGGAGTCAGAATCAACTCGATGTCAACCGGTTGGGTTTTCTTTCTTTCTTTATTTGGTTGATGCACGTTTGCGCTTATACATTTTTGATTCACAAACGTTTATTGAGGACACACTGATCATATGAGCAAAGGGTTGCTAAAAAACAAAACAAAACAAAACAAAAAAAACAAACCTGCTGCCTTCGAGTTGATTCCGACTTATAGTGACCCTATAGGATGGAGTAGAACTGCCCCATAGGGTTTCCAAGGAGCGGCTGGTGGATTGAACTGCTGACCTTTTTGTTAAATAGCCCAACTCTTAACCATTGAGCCCCCAGGGCTCGCTAGGAGGGCTGATACGATCTTTAGGCTCTTCTGAGAGAAGTCTGGCATCTAGAACCAAAGGGGGAAGCAAACCCCATCCAATCTGGTCCTACACTGTGATAGAAGCATTGATGGACGACGAGTGTCCACAGAAGGGACCAGGACAGTGAGAAGTCTTGAAACTCTCAAGCACTTTGGACATTTTGGGCTGGATAATTCTTGCTGAAGGAGCCCTGAGGGCGTAGTGGTTAAGGCGATGGACTGCTAACCGAAAGGTTGGCGGTTCAAAACCACCAGCAGCTCTGTGGGAGAAAGATGGTGGCAGTCTACTTCCGTAGAGATTTACAGCCTTGGGAACCCTGTGGGGTTGCTATGAGTCGGATCGACTCTCCGACAGTGGGTTTGGGTTTTTTGATTTAATTCTTGTTGTGTGTGTGGTGGCGTGTGTGGAAGAGGAGGCTGTTCTGTGTGAGGTAGGGCGTGCGTCCCTGGCCTTTACCCACTAGATGTCAGTAACAGCCCTTCCTCCTCCCGGTGTGACACCCAGAATGTCTCCAGACATGGCCGAAGGTCCCTCCTGGGAGAACAAAATCACCCTCAGTTGAGAACCACTGCTCTAAAGAACAAAAGAAATTGAGCACATTTAGCCCGAAGATGACAATATTTACAGGGAACATGAAAGCTGTTTGCAGGCATTGCATAAAAAGAAGAAAAGGAGAAGAAGAAAGTTATTCTGAATTGCTTCAGAAGGCAGAACAAGGGCTAATGGGGCAAAATTATAGAGAAGTCGATTTGGACAAAGGAGCAGGGAGAACTTTCCAGAAGGACCACCGAGCAGGGAGCTCCCAGCCGCAGCCCCCGCCCCCCCCCCCCCCCGCCTTATATTTAGACAGGACTGGAATACTGACTCAAGATCCAGGGCTCCTTCCTCTGACTCACCTTTTCTGAGCTCTTCCCAACCAGGAAAGCACTGTGCTGCTGGTTTGACGTCTATTATCTGATTTAATCTACTGTTAAGGGCAGTATGTTGTTGTTCAACCTAACCAAACTCATTGCTGTAAGTCAATTCTGACTCATAGCAACCCTATAGGACAGAGTAGAACTGCCCCAAAGAGTTTCCAAGGAACGCCTGGTGGATTCAAACCGCCAACCTTTTGGTTAGCAGCCAAGCCCTTAGCTGCTGTCAAGGTGGCCCCCAACCCATAGTGATACTGCATGGTCCTGCACCATCCCCATGATCAGCTGTGGATTGGACCGTTATGATCCATAGCATTTTCAATGGATGATTTTCAGAAGTCAATCACCAGGCCTTTCTTCCTAGTCTGTCATAGTATGGAAGCTCCATTGAAACCCGTTCAGCCTCATAGCAACACGTAAGCCTCCATGACAGATGGGTGGTGGCTGCGTGTGCAGTACACTGGCCAGGAATCCAGCCCAGGTATTGAAGGAGAGAATTCTACCACTAAATCACCACTGCCCTCAAAGGACAATATAGAGGGCTTTAAAGATGGGGTCTCATCCGCTGAGTAGCTTGGAACAGTGCCTTTCCTCTGAGCTTACTCCAATTCTGCAGCAGGGCGGGCAGAGCAGTGGAGATAGGGACTGTTGGGTAATGCCAGCAGAGGATGAGAATCACAGAACGTTGAGCAGAAAGAAGAGCTCTCTCCCCGCTATTGACAAGAGTCCAGGCCCCTGCAAGCTGAGGTTTCTGGACTCAGGTCCCCCAGCTGGTGTCTGAGTCAGGACTGGATCCAGAATCCTTACCCCGTGTTCTTTCCAGCCTCCTCCGAGAGGGGGGTGAGGCCAGCTCCAGGAACGTAGCACTGACTCCAGGTTCCCCTGGTATTTGGAGTCCCCATTGCTCTAAGCCGGCCATTCAGAACAAACACCTGATCATGCCAGAAGCCAGGCTGTTGCAGGAAGCACTTCCCCACATGTCCACTAGGTGTCACTCTATGGTCTCCAATGACTGCTCGTGTTGCAGACCCTGTGCAGCTTTCTGCAAACTTACATTTTTGTCCTGTCTGCCTCCAGCAAAAAAAAAAAAAAAAAAAAAAATTCAAAATTCTTCATGACACATAGTTTTGCTTTTTTTCTAAGTGGTCTTTTTTCTCTCCCTGCCCCTGCCTCCTCAATGAACCTTCTCCCTCTTCTGTAAACACTGTCTTTGGCAACATGTCTCGATGGTGGCTACAATACACCAGCATGGCTCTTGGGGGATAAAGCAGGTACAAGCAGACCACGGAAAGGACCCACTGTGAGTGGCCCGGGGGGAGCAGGAGAGGCCAGCCGTGGCTCCGGTCAGTCGCCGGGGCGCCCCGGCCCCAGCAGTGAGGCTCTGCAGCCCCTGACTTCCCAGGCACGTTGCCTGTCGATTCAATCCTCCCATCTGCCTTGAGACACTTGTGTCTTGGGTCTGTCTCACCGTCTAGATTGTGAGCCCTGGGAGTCTCCCACCTTTTTATTCCCTATACACGTGGCAAGGCATACAGCAGGGTGCAGAAGGTGTGGGGGTGACTTCACTGAAGGAAAAAGAAAGAAAAAGAAATCTTTTAAAGCATAGTTAACAGAAACAAGGAAACACATTCGGCATGAATAATGGCCCCAATCATAAAAGCGAAGAAAGCAAGGAGTGTGACCGCGGAGAGGAGAAAGATCGGCTCTGGGCGGATTCGTGCTGGGGCGGGGGGGTGGGGTGCTGGCTCTGAGAGGCTTGGGGCGCAGTATTGACTTGCATTGTACCAGAGGCCTTGGCAGGGTGCAGGGTGGGGATGGAAACATTCCAGGTGCAGGGAAAGGCGTGTGCTATCGCTCGGAGGCAGAAACGAGAGATGCCTGTACGGGTGCAAAGGGAGCCCTTTGGCTGCAGAGGGCCAGCAGGAATTCCTGTGCCCTCCTAAGTTAGGAGAGCTGTTCTAACCCCCTGCCTAGTCCTGGTCTCACTTCCCGTCCCAGATCCCGTACAAACTTCTCTCCCAGAAGCCTAAGTGGAAAATGACTTTTTTTTCTAGGAGGTAGTGTATGTGGCGGTGGGACTTGTATGTGGGGTCAAAATGAAAAAAAAAGAAAAAGAAGTTAGGAGGCACACGAGAAAGGGGTTGACTCTGGATGAGCGGTCACCCTTATGGGGTCCAGCGGGGATGTCAAACTGCTTGACCATCCTGGGGGAGCAGATGACAGAGATGGCCACCACTTGGGGAAAAACACGTAGACACCTATGTGGTGAATTCGTACCAAGTCTGATAGTAATGGATAATTGAACAGTTAATTAGAACCTATTTAAACCTCTGTTTAAAAAGATTTCTTTCTTTTCCGACTCATGGTGACCTCACCCACAGCAGAACGAAATGTTGCTGGGTCCTGCGTTATCCTCACAATGGCTGGCAAGTTAGGGTCTGTCATTGTAGTCACTGGGTCTATCCATCTCACCGAGGGTCGCCCTCATCCTCGCAGGCCCTCCATTTCACCAAACATAATGTCATCCTCCAGCCATTGATCCCTCCTGATGATGTGTCCACAGCAAGCGAGTCGGACAATGTTCTGTTGTGATCCATAAGGTTTTCACTGGCTAATTTTCAGAAGTAGATCACCAGTCTTTTATTCCTAGTCTGTCCTAGTCTGGAAGCTCCACTGAAATCTGTCCACGATAGGTAATCCTGATGGTATTTGAAATACTGGTGGCCTAGCTTCCAGCGTCATAGTAACACATAAGCCAGCCCAGTACAAGAAACTGACAGATGGGTGGTGAATAACAATAATAAAAAACCCAAAGTCGTTGCTATCGAGTGGATTCTGACTCATAGTGACCCTATAGAACAGAGTAGAACTGCCCCATAGGGTTTCCAAGGAGTGCCTGCTAGATTCCAGTTGCTGACCTTTTGGTTGGCAGCCGAGCTCTTAACCACTGTGCCACCATAATAGCGAACATTTCTTGAGCGCTCACCACGTATCAGATGCTGATCTAAGAGCATCCCGCACCGTCTCATCTAATGCTCACAGTAACCCAATGAGATGGTCCTATGCCATTATCCATCCTCACCTTTCGGATGTAGAAACTGAGTCACCTCACCCAGCTAGAGGCAGGGCTTCAGACACAGGCAGCTTGACTCCAGAGCCCCATTCTTAAACACAAGTCTCTATCATCAAGCCTCCACCAGGAAGGTTCTGCAAGATATCTGGACCCAGACTGAAGGAGTTAATGCTGGCAATAGGTGTGTATTAAGAAACCTAGGGCAATAGTTTGTTAACTTACTTTTGACTAAATTTCATAGTTTGCACAGTATCTTCATCTACATAATCAAATTTGATTCTTCCAACAGCCCTGTGTAGTGGGCTAAGCAGATATTAGTAACCCCATTTTACAGATGAGAAAACTGAGACTTGAAGCCTACTTGGATGAATAGCCCAGTGCCTATTGCAACATGCAGTGCAAGGCAGGTAAGGCTCCAGCTGGAGTCATCTTACGGAAGGGAACTAACTGACACCAGGTTCCGGCTATGTGGCGGGCACTAACGCTGTCTTCAGCTAGAACAGCATTTACAAGATCTTCATTGGGTGGTGTTTTCCGCCATGCATGGGAGCTGCCAGAAGTGACCTGTCTGCGGTCCCACCACCACGAAGGCCGAGCCAGGCCTGGACCCCACATCTGTCTGATGGCCACGTTGTGCTGTTTCGACCCACATCCCGGCTTCTTCTCAACTCTTTTCCTGGCTGCCCCTCCTGACCCCCAGCATTAATTCAGCCCATTCCTCAGCCTCACTTTTTCGGTCTGTGATGCCAATTCTTTGGTAGACTCTTAGCTCTGGAGCCCTGGTGGCGCAGTGGTTAAGAGCTTGGCTGCTAACCAAAAGGCCGGCAGTTTGAATCCACCAGCCGCTCCTTGGAAAGGCTGTGGGGCAGTTCTCCTCTGTCCTACGAGATCCCGACAGCACTGGTTTGATTTTTGGTCTGGGTTAGCTCTAAAAACCGACGGAAAGGGGCTGAGCCTAGAAACGCCGTTGGACAAACTCATTCATGAGAATCCGCAGCAGGCTCGATGGTGGGAACAAACACAGCAAAAAAACGACAGGAAACGAGTGACCTTAAAATTGGGGGATTGGGAAGACAATGATAGGGTGGTTAGGACAGGGATGGCCTTGGGATCAAGAAAAATAAGTTCTGTTTGAGAAATGTTGAGTCGTAAGCGGTGGCGAAAGAGACAAAAAACGTAAAAGGGGAACCAAGGGCAAGAGGTGAGCGCCAGGGAGGCAAGTCGGGAAGTCATCTGGAGGAGGGCAGGCCCTTCAAAGTCACGTACAAGAGGCCCCCAGAGAGGAGGGGAAAGATGGGAGCAAAGGAGACTAGGGGGGGCAGCTGGCAGATCTGTGCCCCTCCCACACCTCTTCCGGGGTCCAGTGACCTTCACCTCCACTCGGCTCCGGCTGCCCACACCCTGGACCTTGTCATCACGCTGATGGCTCCAGCCTCCTCCAGGGTCCCACTCTGACCACAGCTTCCTCTACGCCAGCTCTCTCACGCCTCCGGGCTGCAGCTCCTCCTCTCTGACCTCATTCTGAGCTCCAAGCCCTGGACTTGTCCCTGTGGATCAGCCCTTCCTGGCTTCTCATCTTGAGACCTCCAGACCACACAGGACAGCATTTCAGCCATTCTTGTGCCAGGGCCCTCAAGTGTTCTGCCCCTTTGTCCTTCCGCCCGACTCATCCGGCAGAAGCCCAGCCCGGGGTTTACACAACCACCTGTCTTCTCCACCCCTCCGCCCAGCTTCTGCGTGCTGATGGACGAAATCCCACACCACATGTGTGGTGACCTTGCAAAGCCCTGGTACCCAGAGCCAGCTGCTCCTCCACTCGGCAACGCCTCCTCCTCTCTCAGCTTCCATCCTAAACCTCCAACATCTTCCCCTGGCAGATGGCTCTGCCTTCTACTTCACTGAAGGATCTCAGGGTAGACGCCACCAGCCCTGTGCTCCCCAACCTATGAATCTGTACCATTTTGCGGAGGGACTGGTGGCTCAGTGGTAAAAATCTTGCCTTCCATGCAGGAAACCCAGGTTTGAGTCTAGCCAGTGTACCTCATGGGCAGCCACCACCCATCTGTCAGTGGAGGCTTGCATGTTGCCATGATAATGAACAGGTTTCAGGGGAGTTTCCAGACTAAGATGGACCAGTAAGAAAGGCCTGGTGATCTACTTCTGAAAATCAGCCAGTGAAAACCCTGTGGATCACAGCAGTCTGATCAGCAACCAATCACGAGGACGGCTCGGGGCCGGGCAAAGTCGCGTTTTGTTATGCGTGGGCCACCGTGAGTTGGGGGTGACATAATGGCAGTTAACAATAGCAACCGCCTAGAAATGCATTTTTCTCCGCGCGCACGCGTGCTCGTGCTTTGTTGCTGTTGTTAGGTGCCGTCAAGCCGGTTCCGACCCACAGCGACGTGCCTTATTACTGTGTTATCTCCTGTCTCTTCACAACCACCCTCCTGCATTCTCATTTCACAGATCAGGGACCTGAGCTCAGTGAGATGGAGAAGGTGCCCGAGGTTCCAGAGCCCGTGAGTGGTCAGATGAGGTGGTTTGACCTCAGGCGTGTGCTCTGAACCCACAGTGTCTACCGAGTACCCATCTGGGGCCAGACGCTGTGCTAGATAGTAAGGAGATACTGGTCTAGGAGATAGATGAGGTTGCTGCTCTCAGGAAATTTACGTTTTAGAAGGACAGACAGACAATAATACAAGTAAATGGATGACTACAGTGTAAAAGCCAGCAACGGGAAGACACGGAGGGCCAGGACAGGAGACTGATTAGCTAGGCGGTCAGTGTGCAGAGGCGTAGTGAGGGTAACGAGAGCCCAGGGGCAAACTCTAAGCTCCCCACCCACCACCAGATTTCAGGATGAATGGATGTTGATAGGGGCAATGTGTTAGCAGAAACGCCTGCCCCCTGTTGTCTGGCTGCTTCAGTCAGGCGCCTTTCATATTTGTGGCTCCTTGGAATGTCACTCCGCCCCTCGTCTGGCACCCCCTTGGACTTGTGCCTGGGGGCAAGTGCCCCCCTGTAAGCCCCCTTCACCACTACACCTCTGTCAGCAAGGGCCTCTCTGAGAATGTGGCAGTTACACTGAGACCCAGGAAGGAATGTGTTATGGACTGAGTTGTGTCCCCCCAGTAGAATTGTGGAAGTCCCAACCCCAGCACCTGTAAATACAACCCAGTTTGGAAATGTGGTGTTTCGTTTGTTATGTTAATGACGCCATACCAGAGTAGTTGTTGTTAGCTGCCCCCAAGTCAGCCCCAAGTGATGGCAACCTCTGCCTGGTCCTGTGCCATCCCCATAATTGACTGTGGATTGGACCATGGTGATCCATAGGATTTTCACTGGCTGATTTTTGAAAGTAGATTGCCTGGCCTTTCTTCCTAGTCCTTCTTAGTCTGGAAGCTCCGCTGAAACCTGTTCAGCATCATAGCAACACCCACTTGAGGTACATTGGCCTCGGATGGAACCTGGGTCTCCTGCATGGAAGGTGAGAATTCTTCCACTGAACCACCACCTAATCACATTGGAGTTATCAGAAGAGCAGCACAGATGTAGAGACACACACAGGGGGAAGACAGACGCCATGTGAAGACCAGCCTACAAGCAAAGGAACGCCAAGGATTGCCAGCAGGCACCAGAAACTAGGAGAGAGGTCACGGCACAGCTGAGAACTCTATTTGGTCTTTCAGCCTCCAGAACTGTGAGACAATCAATTTCTATCCCTTACAGCCACCCACGTGTGGTAGTTTTCATTATGGCGGCGCTGGGAAGCTAAGACAGGAAGGCATGCTAATGGCCTCTCATCCTAACTTGCCACCCACCTGTCCCAGAAGAGACACCTCTACCTATTCAAGGATGGTGCACTCGTCCATGCTCTGGGGGTCATCATTGGCAAAACAGTCTCACCTCCATTGGATGGGGGTCTTGTTGGATTCCTCCATGGTAGGTAGAAAGATGACACCATGGTGGAGGCAGCTTAGTCTGATTCCATTCAACGAATAGTTGTGGAGCATCTTGTCTCAGGTTGGGTTTCCTAGGGAGCAGATTCTGATTGAGATTTGGGTGCAGGAAATTTATTGGAAAGTGTTCTTGGGATCAACATCAGTGGGGAGTGTAAAAAGCAGAGAGAGAAGTTGGGATGTGATGCAGTCACAGCTAAGGCCCCAGCCAAGCCCAAGAGGATATCTGGAGCAGGGGTTGCCCTACAGACTTGCAAGTTGGGGGAAGGGAAATGGCCTTTATACCCTCACTTCAACAGTCATTGGACATGAGCTGCTTCCGGGAAGGAGATCTGACCTTGGACAACATGGCTATCTTTAGCTGAAGGCAGTTGCTGGGAGTACAAGTCAACTTGAAGCCGCCAGCTGTCAACACCCCCGAGCAGCTGCATAAGTGAGTGCTTCCGTCCTGAAGGAGTGGGGAGCTGGTGGGTGCACCGTAGTAACCACTACCGTCCACCCATGGCACTGCTTGGAACTGCTTGCTATTAATTAGTCCTGGTAACGGATTCTTGAAGATGATGCTTAGCCTCTTCCTGGAGGAAACTTCTAAGAGGAAGGTTGGTGGAATGAACCTTAACCCCGGCCCCCATATCCACATCTGGTCTCCAGGCAGCAGTTCACGCTCATCACCTCCCTCCTCTATGATCCATTCTAGATACCCTACCCCCCCAGCTAGCGCCTCTGCTGTTCTAGGTGGCTGTCTTACTTATCTAGTGCCGTTGTAACAGAAATACCACAAATGGGTGGCTTTAACAAACAGAAATTTATCTTCTCACAGTTTAGGAGGCTAGAAGTCTAAATTCAGGGTATCAGTTCTAAGGGAAGTCTCTCTCTGTCGGCTCTGGGGAGAGGTCCTTGTCTCTTCTCAGCTTCTGTTTCTTGGCTCCTTGGTCTTCATAAAGTATGGATCTATCTTCCCTCATCTCTGTGTGTTCCTCTGCCTAGTCTGCTCTGTTGTATCTCAAAGGTGATTGGCTGAAAACATACCCTACACTAATACTGCCTCTTAACATAAAAATAATAATAATAATAAAACATTCCCAAATGGGATTATAATTACAGGTCTGTTGTTGTTGTTAGGTGCCGTCCAGTCATTTCTGACTCATAGTGACCCCATGTACAACAGAACGAAACACTGTCCAGTCCTGCGCCATCCTCACAATCTTTGCTATGTTTGAGCCCATTGTTGCAGCCACTGTGTCAATCCATCTTGTGTAGGGTCTTCTTTTTCTCTGACTGTCTAGTTTAAAAAGCATGATATCCTTCTCCAGGGACTGGTGCCTCCTGATAACATGTGCGAAGTACTTGAGACGAAATCTTGCCACCCTTGCTTCTGGCTGGGCTTCTTCCGAGACAGATTAGTTCGTTCTTCTGGCAGTGCATGGTATATTCAATACTCTTCAGTCAACACCATATTCAAAGGCACCAATTCTTCTTTAGTCTTTCTTATTAATTGTCCAGCTTTTGCACGCATATGAGGCAATTGAAAAAACCATGGCTTGGGTCAGGCTCACCTTAGTCCTCGAAGTGACATATTTGCCTTTTAACACGTTAAAGAGGTCTTTTGCAGCAGATTTTCCCAGTGCAATACATCATTTGATTTTTTGACTGCTGCTTCCATGGGGATGGATTGTGGATCCAGGTAAAGTGAAAACCTTGAAAATTTCAATCTTTTCTCCGTTTATCATGATGTTGCTTATTGGTCCAACCAAAAAACAAACCCTTTGCCAATGAGTCGATTCTGACTCATAGCGACCCAATAGGACAGAGTAGAACTGCCCCATAGGGTTTCCAAGGGGCGGCGGGTGGATTTAAACTGCCAACCTCTTGGTTAGCAGCCTGAGCTCTTAACCACTGAGCCACTGTTGTGAGGATTTTTGTTTTCTTTATGTTGAGGTGTAACCCATACTGAAGGCTGTGGTCTTTGATCTTTATCAGTAAGTGCTTCAAGTCCTCTTCACTTTTTCAGCAAGCCAGGTTGTGGCATCTGCATATCACAGGCTGTTAATAAGTCTCCCTCCAATCCTGATGACACAGTCTGCTTTGCATAGTCCAGCTTCTAGGATTATTTGCTCAGCAAAGAGATTGAATAAGTATGATGAAAGACTACAATCCTGACACACACCTTTCCTGATTTGCATAGTCCAGCTTCTAGGATTATTTGCTCAGCAAAGAGATTGAATAAGTATGATGAAAGACTACAATCCTGACACACACCTTTCCTGATTTTAAACCACATGGCATCCCCTTGCTCTGTTCCAACAACTGCCTCTTGGTCTATGTACAGGTTCCCCATGAGCACAAGTAAGTGTTCTGGAATTCCCATTCTTTGCAATGTTATCCATAATTTGTTATGGTCCACACAGTCGAAGAAGTACAGGCGGATTGCTCATTAGATGCAAGGATGGGGAGACTCCGTCTCACGTACTTTGGACATGTTATCAGGAGGGGCCAGTCCCTGGAGAAGGATATCGTGCTTGGTACAGTAGAGGGTCAGCTAAAAAGAGGAAGACCCTCAGTGAGATGGACTGACACAGTGACTGCAACAATGGGCTCAAACACAGCAACGATTGTGAGGACGGCGCAGGACCGGGCAGTGTTTTGTTCTGTTGTACATGGGGTCCCTGTGAGTCGGAATTGACTTGAAGGCACCTAACGAAAACAACACACAGTCAAATGTCTTTGCATAGTTAATAAAACCCAGGTAAACATCTTTCTGGTAGTCTCTGCTTTCAGCCAAGATCTATCTGACATCAGCAATGCTAGCTCTTGTTCCACATCCTCTTCTGACTCTGGCTTGAATTTCTGGCAGTTCCTTGTCGATGTACTGCTGCAACCGTTTTTGAATAATCTTCAGCAACATTTTACCTGTGTGTGACATTAATGGTATTGTTTGATTTGGTTAGATCACTTTTCTTGGGAATAGGCACAAATATGGATCTCTTCCAGTCGGTTGGCTAGGTAGCTGTCTTCCAAATTTCTTGGCATAGACAAGTGAGTGCTTCCAGGGTGGCTTCTGTTTTAGGTATTCCTTCAATTCCTGGAGCCTTGGAGACCTGATGAAGCAGTGGTTAAGACCCTGGCTACTAAACAGAAGATCATCAGTTCGAATACCTTGGAAACCCTATGGGACAGATCTACTCTGTCCTCTAGGGTCGCTATGAGTTGGAATCGATTCTATGGCAGCAGGTTTGATTTTTTGGTTTTATTTCTCACCAATGCCTTCAGTGCAGCTTGGACGTCTTCCTTCAATTCCATCGGTTCTTGATCATACGCTACCTCCTGAAATGGTTGAATGTTGACTAATTCTTCTTGGTACAGTGACTGTGTATTCTGTCCATCTTCTTTTATACTTCCAGGGTCTCTCAATCTTTTGCCCATAGAATCCTTCAGAATTGCAACTCAAGGCTTGAATGCTCTCTTCAGTTCTTTCAGCTTGAGAAATGCTGAGTATGTTCTTCCTTTTCGGTTTTCTAACTCCAGGTTTTTGCACATTTCATTATAATACTTTATTTTCTCAAGCCACCCTTTGAAATCTTCTGTTCAGCTCTTTGACTTCATCATTTCTTCCATTCACTTTAGCTACTTTACCTTCAAGAGAAAGTTTCAGAGTCTCTTCTGACATCCATTTCGGTCTTTTCTTTCTTTCCTGTCTTTTTAATGACCTTTTGCTTTCTTCATGTATGATGTCCTTGATGTCATCCCACAACTCCTCTGGTCTTTGGTAATTAGTGTTCAGTGCATCAAATCTGTTACTGAGATGGTCTCTAAATTCAGGTAGGATACACTCAAGGTCATACTTTTGCTCTCACGGACTTGTTTTAATTTTCTTCAGCTTCACCATGAACTGGCATACATGCAATTGATGATCTGTTCCTCAGTCAGCCCCTGGCCTTGTTCTCACTGATGATATTGAGCTTTTCCATCATCTCTTTCCACAGATGTAGTCGATTTGATTCCTGTGTATTCCATCTGGCAAGGCTGACATGTATAGTTGCTGTTTGTGTTGTTGGAAAAAGGTATTTGTGGTGAATAAATCGTTGATCTTGCAAAATGCTATCACGCCATCTCCAGCATCGCTCCTATCACCAGGGCCATATTTTCCAACTACCAGTCCTTCTTCTTTGTTTACAACTTTTGTATTTCATTAACCAGTAATTGTGAATGCACCCTGATTGCATGTTTTATCAATTTCAGACTGCAGAAGTTGGTAAAAATCTTCAAATTCCTCATCTTTGGCATTAGTGATTGGTGCATATATTTGAATAGTAGTCACATTAACCGGTCTATCTTGTAGGCATATAGGTATTATCCTATCACTGACGGCATTGTAGTTCAGGATAGATCTTGAAATGTTCATTTTGATGATGAATGTGATGTCTCTCCTTTTCAATTTGTCATTCCTGGCATAGTAGACCATATGATTTTCCTATTTAAAATGCCCAATATCAGTCAATTTCAGCTCACTAATGCCTAGGATATTGATCTTTATGCATTCCATTTCATGGAACTCAGGTATAGGAGTTACAATTTACAGCACATATATTTGGGGGATAATTCAATCCATAACATTCCACCCTTCGGCCCCCCAAAATTCATGTCCTTCCCACATGCAAAACACATCCACCCCATTACTTCATCCCAGGAGTCTTAAATCAACTCCAAGTCCAAAATGTCACCTTCTGAATCATCTAAATCAAATATGGATTAGATTTTAAGTGTATTCCATCCTAGGACAAAATTCCTCTTCATCTGTGAACCTGTGAAATCTAGAATACACTTATCTGCTTCCAAAGTACAATGATGGAACAGGCACAAGATACACTTTTCCATTACAAAGGGGAAATATTGGAGGAAAGAA
Source organism: Dugong dugon (assembly GCA_030035585.1). NCBI lineage: Eukaryota > Metazoa > Chordata > Mammalia > Sirenia > Dugongidae > Dugong > Dugong dugon. The sequence continues at coordinate 6,298,927 of CM057465.1, read as the reverse complement.
GGAATAATGGGCATCAAGCAAGTCCAAAACCCCGGAGAACAATTTACATTAGCTTTCAAGGCTTGAAAATAATACTCTGTTCTCCAGGACCGTCTGGGCAATGGCCGCGTCCTCCAGACTCCAGGTGTTGGCCATACTCTCTGGATTCTAGGTGGAGACCCCGAGGCCCTAGGCTTCAGCCCCGCCTTCCAGGCCTATTAGGTTGGCAACTCTGCTCTCTTAGCTTTAGAGGGCCCCATTCTCCTAGCCCATCCGAGTGGCGACCTCAACCCCTCAGCCCCGGGAAGCCCCATTCTTCTGCCCCTTGGGCATCACAGCCCTACCTCCTTAGCTTCGGGCAGTGGCCACATCCTCTTGGCCCTTTGGCACAGCACCCCCACACTCCAGAACCAAGCTGGTGAAGATCTGTCTCTTTGAAACCCGGGAGGCTATGGCTCCACCCTTTGAGATCTAGGAGACTGTGGCTCTATCCTTTGAAACTGAGACAGCCCTGCTTCCTGTGCACTTTTGAACAGTTCTGCTGATCTCCAAACTTCTCCAGGGATGGTCCTTTCCTTTTCTTGGAGGACAACAGATGTAGCTCCTTTGGCCCGTTTCCTGCCTGTAGAATTCCAAGAGGCAGACAGTGTTCTTTTGTTCTTTCTCTGTCCCCTTCAATCTAAGCTGATGGGTCTTCTGCTGTGGTAGTTGGTTAGATCCAGCAGTCAGCTTAACCTCCTTAACAAAAATTTAAGTTAGCAAGTTCTTGGTGAGAGTTTTAGGGCACGTGTCCTTAGTTTGTACAACAGAATTTTCCAAATCTAAGTTCTGGTTTCATTTTGCACAGTTCATTTTTAACGTCATCTCTTTCCTCTTGCATTTTACTATAAGTGGCAAGAAGAAATCATTAGGCCACTTTAAGGTCTTGTTTAGACTCCCTTGGGGACTGAATTGCTGGGCAGAGGGCTGTGGGGACCATGATCTTGGGGAACATCTAGCTCAATTGGCATAACACAGTTTATAAAGACAATGTTCTACATTGTACCTTGGTGAGTAGCATCTAGGGTCTTAAAACCCTGTGAGCAGCCATCTAAGATACTCCACTGGTCTCACCCCGTTGGGAGCAAGGGAGAATGAAGAGAACAAGATACAAGGAAAAGATTAGTCCAAAGGACTAAAGAACCACAGCTACCAAGGCCTCCACTGGACTGAGTCCAGTACAGCTAGATGGTGCCTGGCTACCACCACTGACTGCTCTGACGGATCACAACAGAGGGTTCTGGACAGAGCTGGAGAAGGATGTAGAACAAAATTCTAACTCACAAAAAAAAAAAGACCAGATTTACTGGCCTGAAAGAGACTGGAGAAACCCCGAGAGTATGGCCCCCGGACACCCTTTTAGCTCAGTGGTGAAGTCACTGCTGAGGTTCACCGTTTAGCTGGGGATTGGACAGCCCCATAAAACAAAAAGGGACTAATGAGGCACAGCAGTCCAGAGACAAGGACTAGAAGGCAGAAGGGGACAGGAAAGCTGGTGATAGGGAACCCAAGGTTGAGTAAGGACAGTGTTGACATGTAGTGGGGTTGTTAACTATTGTCGTAGGGCAACATGTGTACTAACTGTTTAATGAGAAACTATTTTGTTCTGTAAACCTTCATCTAAAGTGAGAATAGCAGCACAACTGGAAGAACGTAATCGATGTCACTGAATTGTGCATGTAGAAATTTCTGAAACGGTGTATCTTTGGCTGTGTATATTTTCACCAAAGAAAAAAAGATAGAGAAGGGAGAGTGCTGGCATGTTGTGGGGTTGTTAACCACTGTCATAAAACAATATGTGTACTGACTATTTAATGAGAAACTATTTGTTCTGTAAACCTTCACCTAAAGTGCAATTAAAAAAAAAAAATCTTGTTTAGAAATTTTGTCAGCCAAATATCCAGGCTCATCATTTACAAGTTCTACCTTCCACCAAACCCTTGAACATAATTCAGATAACTTGTTTGTAACTACATAAAAAGCATCATCTTTCCTCCAATGTCCAATCACAAGTTCATCATTTCCTTTTAAAGTCTCACCAGAAGCACATTTAATATCCACATTTCTAGCAACATTCTGTTTATGACAGAAGCTCTCATCACAGCTCTCAATTCTTTCTGAGGCCTCATCAGAATCATCTTTGACTGCCCTAATTCTAACAACAGCGTCTTCAAGGCAAGGTAATAGGTTTTTTCTATTGGGCAGCTTAAAACTCTCCCAGCCTTCACTCAATTCCAAAACCACTTTGCATTTTAGGTATTTGTTAGAGCAGCACGCCACTCTCTTGGTACTACATTCTGCCTTAGTTACCTAGTGCTGTTATAATAGAAATACCACAAATGGGTGGCTTTAATGAACAGAAATTTATTTTTTCACAGTTACTTGGCTGAAGTCCGAAATCAAGGTGCTGACTCTAGAGGAAGGCTCTCTCTCTGTGTATAGGCTCTGGGGGAGGGTCCTTGTCTCTTCAATTTCTATTCGTTGGCTCCTTAGTCTTCATGTGGCATGGCATCTATCTCCCCCCATCTCTGCTTGCTCCTCAGCCTAATCTGATCTTTTTATATCTCAAAAGTGGTTGGCTTAAAACACACCCTACACCAACATGGCCTCTTAACAAAAAAAGAAACAGCTATTCCCAAGTGGCATTATAACCACAACTGTGAGGGTTAGACCCCACACATCTGTCAACTTGTCATACTGTGGTGGCTTGTGTGTTGCTGTGATGCTGGAAAACACACCACCAGTATTTCAGATACCAGCACGGTCACCCATGGTGCAGGTTTCAGTGGACTAAGACGGACTAGGAGGAAGGACTTGACAGTCTACTTGTGAAAAAAATGGCCATTGAAAACCTATGAATAGCAGTGGAACATTGTTTTTTATAGTGCCAAAAGATGAGCCCTCAGGTTGGAAGACATTCAAAATACTACTGGGAAAGAGCTGTCTCCTCAAAGTAGAGTTGACATTAATAACATGAATGGAGTCAAGCATTCGGGACCTTCATTGACTGATGTGGCATGACTATAAATGAGAAGAAACAGCTGCAAACATCCATTAATAATCAGAACATGGAAGGTAGAAAGTATGAATCTAGGAAAATTGGAAGTTGTCAAAAATGAAGTGGACCACATAAAGATCTATATCCTAGGCATTAGTGAGCTGAAATGGACAGGTATTGGCCATTTTGAATCAGATAATCATGTGGTCTACTATGCTGGGAATGACAGCTTGAAGAGGAATGGCATCACAATCATCATCAAGAACAGTTCAAGATCTATCCTGAAGTACAATGCTGTCAGTGGTAGGATAATATCCATACACCTACAAGGAAGGACAGTTAACACAGCTATTATTCATATTTACCAACCAATCACTAACGCCAAAGATGAGGAAATTGAAAATTTTCACTAACTTCTTTGGTCTGAAGTTGACCAAACATGGAATCAAGATGCATCGATAATAACTGGTGATTGGAATGTGAAAGTTGGAAACAAAGAAGGATCTGTAGTTGGAAAATATGACTTTGGTGATAGAAACGACGCCAGAGATCGCATGATAGAATTTTGCAAGACCAATGACTTCTTCATTGCAAATATCATTTTTTGGCAACATAAACATCGACTAGGCACATGGACCTTGCTGAATGGAATACACAGGAATCAAATCAACTACATCTGTGGAAAGAAATGATGGAAAACCTCAATATCATCAGTGAGAACAAGGCCAGGGGCCAACTGAGGAACAGATCATCAATTGCATGTATGCCAGTTCAAGGTGAATGTGAAGAAAATTAGAACAAGTCCACCAGAAACAAAATACAAACTTGAGTATATCTCACCTGAATTTAGAGACTGTCTCAAGAATGGATTTGACACATTGAACACTAATGACCAAAGGCCAGACAAGTCGTGGGATGAAATCAAGGACATCATACATGGAGAAAGCAAAAGGTTGTTAAAAAGACAAGAAAGAAACAAAAGACGAAAATGGATGTCAGAAGAGACTCTGAAACTTGTTCTTGAACGTAGAGTAGCTAAAGTGAAAGGAAGAAATGAAATAAAAGAGCTGAACAGAAGATTTCAAAAGGGTGGCTCCAGAAGACAAAATAAAGTATTATAATGAAATGTGCAAGGACATGGAGACAGAAAACCAAAAGCAAAGAACATGCTCAGCATTTCTAAAGCTGAAAGAACTGAAGAAGAAATTCAAGACTCGAGTTACAATATTGAAGGATTTTACGCAGAAAATGTTAAATGAGGCGAGAAGCATCCAAAGAAGATGGAAGACTACACAGAGTCACTGTATCAAAAAGAATTGGTCGACGTTCAACCATTTCAGGAGGTAGCATGTGATCAAGAACTGATGGTACTGAAGGAAGAAGCCCAAGCTGCACTGAAGGGAATGGCTAAAAACAAGGCTCCGGGATTGACGGAATATACCAATGGAGATGATTCAACAAACAGATGCAGTGCTACAGGTGTTCCTTGGTTATGTCCAGAAAATTGGAAGACAGCTTCCTGGCCAACTGACTAGAATAGAACCATATTTGTGCCAATTCCAAAAAAAGGTGATCCAACAGAAAGCAGACATTATTGAACAATATCATTATATTACACACAAGTATAATTTTGCTGAAGATCATTCAAAAGCAGTTGCAGGAGTGTATCAGTAGGGAACTGCCAGAAATACAGGCCGGATTCAGGAGAGATCATGGAAGGAGGGGTATTATTTCTGATGTCAGATGAATCTTGGCCAAAAGCAGAGAATACCAGAAAGATGTTTATCTGTGTGTTATTGATTACACAAAGGCATTTGATTGTGTGGATCATAACCAATTACAGATAACATTGCAAAGAATAGGAATTCCAGAACACTTTATTGTGCTCATGCAGAACTAGTACATAGACCAAGAGGCAGTTATTCAAGCAGAACAAGGGGATACCACGCTGTTAAAGTCAGGAAAGTTGTGCATCAGGGTTGTATCCTTTCACCATACTTACTCAATCTGTATGCTGAGCAAATAATCTGAGAAACTGGACTATATGAAGAAGAGTGTGGCATCAGGATTGGAGGAAGACTCATTTACGACCTGCATTATGCAGATGACACAACCTTGCTTGCTGAAAGAGGACTTGAAACGCCGATGAAAATTGAAAACTACAGTCTTCCGTGTGGATTGCACCTCAACATGTTGTTGTTAGGTGCTGTCGACTCAGTTCCGACTCATAGCAACTCTTTGTAAAACAGAAGAAAACACTACCTGGTCCTGTGCCATCCTCACAATCGTTGTTATGCTTAAGCCCATTGTTGCAGCCACTGTGTCAGTCCATCTCGTTGAGGGGCTTCTTCTTTTTTGATGACCCTCTGCCAAGCATGATGTCCTTCTCCAGGGCCTGATCCCTCCTGATAACATGTCCAAAGTATGTGAGACTTAGTTTCACCATCCTTGCTTCTAAAGAGCATTCTGGCCGTACTTTCTTCCGAGACAGATTTGTTCATTCTTTTGGCAGTTCACAGTATATTCAATATTCTTCAACAACACCATAATTAAAAGGTATCAATTCTTCTTCAGTCTTCCTTATTCATTGTCCAGCTTTCACATGCGTATGAGGCAATTGAAAACACCATGGCATGGGTCAGGGGCACCTTAGTTTTCAAGGTGACATCTTTGCATTTTAACACTTTAAAGAGGTCTTTTGCCACAGATTTGCCCAACACAATGCATTGTTTGATTTCTTGACTGCTGCCTCCATGGGTGTTGATTGTGGGTCCAAGTAAAATGAAATCCTTGACAACTTCAGTCTTTTCTCCGCTTATCATAATGTTGCTTATTGGTCCAGTTGTGAGGATTTTTGTTTCCGTTATGTTGAGGTGTAATCCATACTGAAGGCTGTGGTCTTTGATCTTCATTAGTAAGTACTTCAAGTCCTCCTCACTTTCAGCAAGAAAGGTTGCGCCATCTGCATAATGCAAGTTGTTAATGAGTCTTCCTCCAATCCTGATGTTCTGTTCTTCTTCGTACAGTCTAGCTTCTCAGGTTATTTGCCCAGCATACAGATTGAATAAGTATGTTGAAAGCATACAATCCTGACACACACGTTTCCTGACTTTAAACCACACAGTATCCCCTTGTTCTGTTCGAATGACTGCCTCTTGGTTCCCCATGAGCACAATTAAGTGTTCTGGAATTCCCATTCTTCATAACATTATCTATAATTTCTTATGATCCACACAGTCGAATGCCTTTGCATAGTCAATAAAACACAAGTAAACATCTTTCTTGTATTCTTTGCTTTCAGCCAGGATTCATCTGACTTCAGACTTCAGCAATGATATCTCTGGTTCCACGTCCTCTTCTGAATTTGGCTTGAATTTCTGGCAGTTCCCTGTTAATGCGTTGCTGCAACCACTTTTGAATGATCTCCGGCAAAATTTTACTTGCATATGGTATTAATGATATTGTTGAATAATGTCTGCTTTCTGTTGGATCACCTTTCTTTGGAATAGGCATAAATATGGATCTCTTCCAGTTGGCTGGCTAGGTAGCTCTCTTACAAATTTCTTGGCATAGACTAGTGAGCATTTCCAGCTCTGCATCAGTTTGTTGAAACATCTCAATTGGTATTCCGTCAATTCCTGGAGCCTTGTTTCTCGTCAATGCCTTCAGTGAAGCTTGGATCTCTTCCTTCAGTACCATCGGTTCCTGATCATATGCTACTTCCTGAAATGGTTGAACATCGACCAGTTCTTTTTGGTATAGTGACTCTGTATTCCTCCCATCTTCTCTGTATGCTTCCTGCCTAGTTTAATATTTTCCTGGTAGAATCCTTCAATATTGTAACTCGAGGCTTGAATGTTTTGTTCAGTTCTTCCAGCTTGAGAAATGCTGAGCGTATTCTTTCCTTTTGGTTTTCTGTCTCCATGTCTTTGCCCATTTCATTATAATACTTTGTCTTCTGGAGCCACCCTTTTGAAATCGTCTGTTCGGTTTTTTTACTTCATTTCTTCCTTTCACTTTAGCTACCTTATGTTCAAGAACAAGTTTCAGAGTCTCTTCTGACATCCATTTTGGTCTTTTCTTTCTTTCTGTCTTTTTAATGACCTCTTGCTTTCTTCAGGCATGATGTCCTTGCACATCTTGTCTGGTTTTTGGTCATTAGTGTTCAATGTGTCAAATCTATTCTTGAGATGGTCTCTAAACTCAGGTGAGATATAGTCAAGGTCGTACTTTGGCTCTCGTGGAGTTGTTCTAATTTTCTTCAGCTTCAACTTGAAATTGCATATGAGTAATTGATGGTCTGTTTCATAGTCGTCCCCTGGCATTGTTCTCACTGATGATATTGAGCTTTTCCATCATCTCTTTCCACAAATGCAGTCAATTTTGATTTGATTCCTGTGTATTCCATCCAATGAGGTCCACGTGTATAATCGTCATTTATGTTGTGGAAAAAAGGTATTTGCAATGAAGAAGTCATTGATCTTGCAAAATTTATCATGCAATCTATGGCATCTTTTCTATCACCAAGGCCATATTTTCCAACTACAGATCCTTCTTTGTTTCCGATTTTCACATTCCAATTGCTGGTTATTATCAGTGCATCTTGACTGCATGTTTGATCAATTTCAGATTGCAGAAGTTGGTAAAAATCTTCAGTTTCTTCATCTTTCACCTTAGTGCTTGGCGTGCAAATTTGAATAGTAGTCTCGTTAACTTGTTTTCTTTTTAGGCATATAGATGTTATCCTATCTCTGACAGCATTGTAAACTTTTGGATAGTAATGCTAGCTCAAATCCTGTGGATATGAAAAGCAAACTCATAAGTGGAATATGCATTTATTCCAGTAAAGATGGATGGCTGCCTCTAACAGGGTGGTAGGGGTTCAATGGAGTCAACTTGCCATCAAGTGCTTGCTTGGTCTTTGTCATGGATTGAATTGTGTTCCCCAGAAATATCTGTCAGCTTGGCTAGGTCATGATTCCCCGTATTGTATGATTGTCTACCATTTTGTCATCTGATATGATTTCCCTATGTGTTGTATATTCTATCACTAAGATGTAATAAGATGAGATGGATTAGTGGCAGTTATATGGATGAGATCTACAAGATTAGATAGTGTCTTAAGCCAGTCTCTTTTGAGACATAAAAGAGAAGCAAACAGAGAGACATAGGAACCTCATACAACCAAGAAAGCAGTGCTGGGAGCAGAGCGCGTCCTTTGGACCTGAGGTTCCTGCTCTGAGATGCTCCCAGACCAGAGGAAGACTGAGGACAAGGACCTTCCTCCAGAGCCAACAGAGAAAGGGAGCCTTCCCCTGGAGCCAGCGCCCTGAATTCAGACTTCTAGCCTACTGAACAGTGAGAGAATAAATTTCTCTTTGTTAAAGCCATCCACTTGTGTTATTTCTGTTATAGCAGTGCTAGATGACTATGACAGTCTCCTTGTGGAATGGTGCCGTATTGGGGCCTCAGCATTGGTCTCAGTTGCTGACAGGTTGACATTTGACGGTGGCATTGGGAAGACCGGTTGTAATGAATGGTCACTCATGCTGTTGAGCCCGTGCATAGCCTCAGTCCCTGCCACCATGACTAATTATTCCCTGAGAACATTGTGCCAGTTCCAGGGTGGCTGATGACAAACAGTAGTGGCTAAAGTCATTCTGTCTTCTTAAGTGTTTATTGCCTCTTCCGTATTGGATACTCCCTGGTAGGTATTGACATGTGATACAGAGATCTCTATTCTTGGTGCCTATTCCCTTAGGTTCATCCATTTGCTTCTTCCTTAGCTCTTCTTGTTCCCAATCTTCTGATATTTCTTCTTTCAGGCCTCTGACCAAGCAGCCAAGCCATTTGCCACTGCCCATGAATCTGTATTATTCTAACCTTGGACCCCTTCTCTTTCCACGTGACCAGGCACACCACTCTAAGCTCTGCCCCTTAAGATTTTACCTCATTGCTGTCTTTCAAAGCCATCCCTGAATGGGCTGCAGTATAGCCATAGTCCACTTTCGGCTTGTACCCACATGTCAATCGTGGTAGGCAGAATAATTCTTCCCTCAGAGATGTCCATGTTCTAATACTCAGAATATTTTACATTACATGGCAAGGGAGAAGTAAGGTTGCAGATGGAATTAAGGTTGCTAATCATATGACCTTAACATGGGCAGATTATCCTAGATTATCCAGGTGTGTCCATGGGTAATCACAAGGGTCCTTATAAGTAAAAAAGAGAGACAGGAGAGTCAGTGCCAGAGTCACAGAAGGAGATCTGATGAAGAAAGCAAAGAACCAGAGAGATGGTGGTATGAGAAGACCTTAACTCACTGTTGCTCGCTTTGAAGATGGAGAAAGGGGCCACAAGCCAAGGTAAGTGGATGGTCTCTAAAGCTGGAAAGGCAGGGAAACAGATTCTCCCCTCGAGCCTCCATGAGGAACACAGCCCTCCTGATACCTCATTTATAGCCAGGTGAGACCCATTTTAGACTTCTGACCTCCAGAAGTGTAAGAGAATACACCTGTACTGTTATGAGCCACTAAATTTGTGGTAATTTGTTATAGTAGCCATCAGAAACAAATGCACCAAGCAATCCCATCTGTGAACCAAGTTTGCTTTTTTTCCTTCTCTATCTGATCATAAGGGACCCCAGCCCATGTGGCCATAGATGAGAGCTTAGGGAAGGACATGTTTCCGTGCATCAGTGTTGGATGACTTGAGAGTTTGGGGTGCTTGCTCATGCAGCTTACTTTTGCCTCTGGCCCTGCTAGCAGTCAATCCCGGATGTACCACTTCCATCTTATAATGAATTGCTGTTGTACCCTTGGAGGGTCTAATAGAATCCAGCCCCTGGTGGGCAGTATTGGCCACATGGTCACTTGATGCCATGATCAGGGGCTCCATATCTGCCTGGGCCCATTAGCATGCCAGGAGCTTTTTTATCCTCTAACAATTTGATGAATTTTGGTCAATTTATTTGTTTGTGCAACTATCACACTTTCATAACACTTTCATTACCCCCCAAATTTCCCTTCTGTTCACTTTCAGTCTATCCCTGTTCCCACCCCCACCCCAGGCAAATACAGATCTGCTTACTGTCTGTATAGTTTTTGCCTTTTCTAGAAATTTTATATAAACGGAATCATACATTACGTAGTCTTTTTTCTCTGACTTCTTTCACTTATAATAATGGTTACGAGGTTCTTCCGTGTTGTTGAATGTGTCTGACTGGTCAGATCTCAAACATCTCTCAGCCCTGTGTGAGCTCTTGGGATTTTTAAGCTTACAGTTCCCTGATAGTTGTTCTTTGTCTTGCTTCGTGGAATCTCATCTGTGCATGCACAGTTTAATATTTAGCCAGAGACTCAAGAAGATGCCTATCTGATTTCTGGAGTTCTTTCTCTGCAGAGCTTCCATCTCTGCAAATTCCAGCCACCTCAGTTTGCAAACTGATCTTAGTCTCTTCAGCTCAATGAGAGGGTCTTGCTCTCCTGAACCTCTGCTTCTTGTGCTGTGATTTGCAAAGTGTGTCCAGGCAGAAAGCCAGGGTGAGCAGCAGTATCTTCATATATTTCTGTTCTCTCAGGGCTCACAGTCCTATGTTGCCTATCATTCAGGATCTGAAAAAAATTTTTTTTTAAATATATTTCATTGAGTCTTCTAGTTGCTTATAGCAGGATGGAAGTCTGCTGCCAGTTATCCACCATGGCCAGTCATGCCTTTTATTGTTATTGAATTTTTTCACTGAGCTATTATTTACATACAGGAAAATTCACCTTTTCAAAGTGTATACTTCGATGACGGTTAGTAATTGTATACAACCGGTAACCACCATCACGGTCAAGATATAGAACAGTTCCCTCACCCTAAGTTTCCTCGTGTCCCCTCACACTCAACCTTCTCCCCTCACCCCTGCCCCAGTGCAACCACTGATCTGCTTTCCTGTACTATGCGGTTGTTATTTTGTGCCGTCGAGTCCATCTGATTCATAATGACCCTACAGAACAGAGTAGGACTGCCCCATGGGGTTTCCTACACTGTGATCTTTACGGGGGCGGATAGTCGGTCTTTTCTTCCATGGAGTGGCTTGTGGGTTTGAACCTCTGACTTTTCAGTTAGCAGCTGAGCACTTTAACCATTGTGCCATTAGGCCTCCTTCTCTAGCTCTATTGTTTTGCCTTTTCTAGAATTTCATATAAACAGGATTATACAGTACATACTCTTTTGTGTTTGACGTCTTTCATTTAGTATTTTTTGATATTCTTTCACATCGTTACATGTGGTAACATTTTGTTATTTTTTATTGCTGAGTAGCATTCCATTGTATGGATATACCACAATTTGTTTATCCCTTCACCAGTTGATGGACATTTGGGTTTCGTCCAATTTTTGGGTATGAAGAATCATGCTACCAGGAACCTTCGTATACATGTCTTTGTGTGGACATAAGTGAAAATGCTGAGACATATTGTAAGTGTACGTTCAACTTTTTAAGGCACTGCCATACTGTTTTGCAAACTGGCCACACACATTTGCATTCCCACCAGCAAGGTACGAGTTCTGGTTGCTCCTCAACACTTGTTATTGTTTTCTTAACCTTAGCCTTTCCAGTGGGTGTATAGTGGCATCTCATTGATTTCCCCTTTGAATTATGTTGGCACTTTTATCAAAAACTAACTGATCATATAAGTGCGGATTTATTTCTGTACTCTCTGTTCTGTTCCATTGATCTATATGTCTATCCGTTTATCCTTATGCCAATTCCACGGTGTCTTGATGACTGTAGCTTGATAGTAAGTCTTGAAATCAAGATGTGTCTGACTCCAGAGCCTATGCTCTTAACCAGAGGTTGGCAGATCTTTTCTACAAAGGACCAAATAGTAAACAACCTGGGCTTTGTAGGCCATATAGTCTCTGCCACAACTATTCAGCTCCGCTGTGGTAGCACCAAAGCAGCCATAGATGCTACATAAATGAATAAGCATGATAAGTTTCCAACAAAATTTTATTTACAAAAATAGGTGGTGGGTACAAATTGGCTTGCAGACCAGAGTCTGCAGATTCCTGCTCTTAACAATTACATGATTCTGTTATTTTTTTCCTCCTTTTTCTCAATACCCAAAGTTTTCAGTTCAACAAATGCAGAATTGCTTTTAGCACAATACCCTGAACTTTGTGCTGTATGGGATAAGGAAAACAAAGTCCTTGCCTTGAGGGGCCTCAGATGGGGGGAGGACAGGTACATAAACACATGTACATAGTACAGTACCATGGAGATTCAGTGCCAAAAGCGGTATAGACTGAGGAGAGCTTTTCCTGACTGACACATGAGGTTTTGTGGAATAGGTGGTATATGACGTAAGCCTTCTAGGGAGAGAATTACAGGCAGAGATGGTAAGGATGGTTTCAGACGGAGGGGCCAGCACAAACAAGACTTTTTCCATACCTCTGTCACTCATCTTTCGTTCTCTTTACCAGTTTTCAATTATTCCTCTGTCTTTTCTTTGCCAAAACCATGTCCTTTGGTCTAAACAGGTTTTTGCCTTGTACTACTTTCTCCTCTGCTTTCTCTCTTTCTTCTTCTTCCTTCCATCCTTTCTTTCTTAATTACTGAATCATTGTTGATCCAGTTTTTCTGCAATGGGCTAAAGACACAAATTTATATCGCAAATTTCATCTGAAGTTTAATCAACATGGTGGCATGTTCATCTGGTTTATCTAAGGCAAACAGTTATATAACACAAAAAAATCCAGTTAGCTCAAGTGAAATATTAACTTGGTTCTGTCAGTTCAGTCAAGGTTGAAATCCTCTAGTTGATTCCAGGCAGTCAATAACACCTACCGTTGGCCTCGTTTAATTTCCTCATTTCTTCTACTTGCCCTTGTACTTTTTGTCTGTCTTATTAATGTCTCTCTCTCTGTTTTTAAATCTTCTTCCTTAATGTTTTTCTCCCTCACTTTCCATCCATCTTTCCTCTACTTTTTGGATTTTGCACCTTCTTTTAGAGGCATGGTGTTTCCTTTCTCCTCTCTGAAAATTAATTTTTAAAAAATATTCTTTGTTAATTTATTCAGCTCATATTTATTGAGCACTTACCACATAATAGGACCTTTTCTAGGTGCTAGAGATACAAAAGCAAACAAAATAGACAAAAATCTCTGACCTTGTGGAGCTTACAATCTAACAGGGGAAACACATAATAAAATAGTTAAGCAGACTATATATTATAGAGAATGAGAAGTACTATGGAGAACAACAATAACAACAACAACAAAAAAAAAAAAAACAGGAGTCCTTGGGTGGTACAAACGGTTAATGCACTCAGTTTCTGACAGAAAGGTAGGAAGTTCAAGGCCACCCAGAGGCACTTTGGAAGAAAGACCTGGTGATCTACTTCCAAAAAATCAGCCCTTGAAAACCCTATGGAGCACAGTTCTACTCTGACACCCATGGGGTTTCCATGAGTTGGAATCGACTCGACAGCAACTGGTACTGGTATTACAGTTTTAAAGAGATTGATCAGAGAACATCATTAAAAGACCACTTGAGCAGATATTTGAAGGATGTAAGGAAGAAAGCCATGATGGTATGGTGGGGAAGGGGGGAGTACTGAAGGTGTTCCATGCCAAAGGAACAGCATGTGCAAAGTCCTGAGGCAGGAGAGTACTTTGCCTAGTAATGTACAAGCAGGAGTTAGTATGGGTGAAGCACAATGGAGGAGTAAGAGACTAGTAGGAGATATGATCAGAGAGTTCATGTATGACAATAGATTTTACTATCGCTGCTCCTCAAGGAAAAATTGGGAGATATCCTGCTAGCCTAAAGATTGTTAAATATTTTGAATAGTCTTGGGCACTGCTAGGTAATCCAATGCCTGAGACATAGTAGGCACTCAAAAAATCTTTTTGGAATGAATGAATATAGTCAATCAAATGTTGAGACTGAATGACACCAAGTAACTTGCTCGTGCAAGATGCATTTTTCCTGCATACTCTGGCTGCTGGTGTTTATTGTGTCTTCAAATTCTATTTAGCAGAGTGTCAGAAGTGCCATATTATAAACACACTCCTCCTCTTCAAATCTGAATGTAGAGGGTGTTTATTTACATATTGGAAGTGTTCCCACCACAGTTTATCCAGTCTTCTATCATAACAATTATCAACTGGACCTCACTTGTTTGCCTCCCTCCCTCTCCCCGCCCCATTTCTCTTAATACTCTGTGAGACCCTTCGGGTTGGGACATCTCTTATTGATCTATCTTCAACATCTAGCACAAGGCTTGGCAACATTGCTCATTGAAAGTATATATGGAATGATAAAGCCGGGTGGAATGAAAATGAGTTACCAATCCTAGCCAGAGAAGTCTTGTTTCCACGCTCTTAGAAAAAAACAATTCTGACCCTGTTCTGTGCGGTCCAGTCGATTCTGACTCATAGGGACCCTACAGGACCGAGTAGACCTGCACTATTGGGTTGCCTAGGCTGTAGTCTTTACGGGAGCAGATCGCCACGTCTTTTCTCAGGGCGCTGCTGGTGGGTTGACCCACCGACCTTTCAGCGGAGTGCTTAACCACTGCACCACCTGGGCTCCTTTATAGTGATCCTACTACTGTAGAATTTCACTCCTCGACTTCTACTTGTATTTTAAGTCCTGGATGCGCTGGAGTAATGTATTGTCACCCTAAGCAGACTGCCAGGTACTCAGTAAATGATCGGTAAGTGTTGTGAACGGAGCTTTCAGTGTCTGAAACGTGCAAGCCGGTGACAAGCTGCTCCAGTTTTCCTGGGTCAGGGTGGCGGCACTCATCCCCCCACTTCAACCGCAGGGTCCAGGCCTTCAGCTTTCCTCTCAGGGGAGCCTCTGCCCTGCACCTCCGTCCCTCTGGGTCACCCTCGGCCCCTAGCACCCCCCCCAACACAAACACCCTGTTGCGGCACCCCCTCCCAGCGGGGGACCCTCCGTAAGGCATCGCCTTCCCTCAGGTTGAACCTCAACCCCACATCACCCTCCCCTCAAACCCAACTTCCGCCCGCCGCCCCCTCCCATCACACACAACTTCCGCGCGGCGCCCCCTCCCCTCAGACCGAACTTCCGTCCGCCGCCCCCTCCTCTCAGGCGGGACTTCCGGCAGGCGCCCCCTCCCTTCGTCGCGTCGTCCGCAGCTCCCGCCGGAGGCGAGCCTGTGCGCGTGCCCTCGCGCTCTCCCGCCCCAGCCGCGGCTTAGCCTCGGGGCGTGCAGCTGCAGCGGCCTGGCAGGCCGGGCTCCTCCTCCTCGTCTCCAGCCTCGGCGAGAGCTGCGAGCGACAAGATGGCGGCGCCCAGGCTGCCTCCGGCCCGGCTGTCCGGCGTCATGGTGCCCGCGCCCATCCAGGACTTGGAGGCTCTCCGCGCCCTGACCGCGCTCTTCAAGGAGCAGCGCAATCGGTAATGGCCGGGGCGGGCCGGAGCGGGCGGCGGGAGGGCGGCGCGGGCTGGGAGCCCGTTGGGCGGCGGGGGCGGGGCGGGCGGCGGAGGGGCCTGCGGGCCGCCGACCCCGCAGCCGGCGCCGGACCTCGGCGGCATCGGCCGCCCCCTTCTCTCCGTACCGGCGGGGAAGTCGAGGCCTCTGAGGGTCGGGCCTCGAGTGGCACCCAGGCCGCTTGATTCCTAGCACCACGTCGTCCTGCGTTGGCCCCCACGATGTTGCAGGAGGAGGACGCAGTTCCACCCCCAGGGCAGGTGGGAAGCGGGGCGGGGGAAGGGAGAGACCGTTATCGAACCGGTTATGCCCATTTTATGGAGTCAGGACGTTTGCGGTGCTCCTGTGTGTGCAAGGCCCTAGGCCCTGTATCATAAAGCATCTGCCCTACCCGGGAGCGACATTGCGGACGAGGTTGCTGGAATGCCAGTCACCAAGCAGTGGAGATGGCCTTGGAACTCCATTCTGCGTCACTACAGAGCCCAGGCTTTGCCATCCCCAATGGAGGCAGTGTTTTGGGGAGCTTGGAAAAACACTGCGCTGGAGAGGCCGGTCAATCTTGATTTCTCACTGAGAGGCAAGATGGGAGGTAAAAGAGAAGGTGCCTGGAGTCTGACAGACACAGTCTCGGTTCCTGGCCGTATCCCCTCACAAGCTGTGTGTTACTGGACAGTTTCTCCAAACCTTCAATTTCTTGCCTCCAAATGAGGATATAATACAAAACTTCGTTGTTGGTTTGTACAGAGGAATAAATGAAATAAAACATGTGAAAATATAAAGTGTGTGAGGCCCTCTGTCATTGCTTGTTTGATTTATTCTGTTCTTCTTGGGCCCCAATTTCCTTATCGGTTTAACGGGAACAATGTTGAATAGTGTCGCCCTTGTGGGATTTTTATGATAGGAATAATAGCGAATAATACCTCACTCGTGGGATAGTTACAATGGCGGTAATGTTGAACAGTACCTCCCTTGTAGGGTTGTTGTAAGGATTAAATGAGATTATGCATATTAAATCCTTAGTATGAGACAACACATAGTAGGTACTAAGTTAATGTTTGCCAAAGCATTATCATTTAACCTATTTATTGATGATCCATCATGTGCCAGGTATTGTGCTAGATGATGGAGTTGAAAATAAAAGTCTTCACTCTCCCCTGTACTGGGGAGCCAGGAGATACTTGTAACATAATCCTTGGGCTATGTACCAAGAGCAGAGGGCACGTAGAAGAAAGGAACACGTAGACTTGGGTTGGTGCAAATAATTGATAGAGATTCTCCAGTTTAAGCTACACTGAGTACTTCTGTGTCTCAAATCACACTAGGAAGTGTGGAGCTTCTAAAAGGGTGCTAAAAGCCCCTTGGACTTTTTGGGAAACGTATTAATTGATATGCTACTACTGGGAGATGTTAATTGATTCAATGTTAGGTATATCTCTTCCATGGTGGACCCTCCTTTTAGTCAGTAATCCAATTATCAGCTATTTAGCAAACACTTATTATGAAATGGAAACCCTGGTGGCGCGGTGGTTAAGTGCTGCGGCTGCTAACCAAAAGGTCGGCAGTTTGAATCCACTAGGTGCTCCTTGGAAACACTATGGGGCAGTTCTACTCTGTCCTGTAGGGTTGCTGTGAATTGGAATTGACTTGGCCGTTTTTTTTTTTTTATGAAATAGGTTCTTTGCTGGGGCTGAGGGCACAAAGATGAATATGTCATTCCTTTGAGCATCCTAGAGAAATTGTTGTGTAAACAAATCGTAATGGAGGTCTGTACAAGAAAAGGTGGTAGCACAGAGGGAATATTTGGATCTGTTGGATAGATCGATGGGCCAGGAGGGGCTTTAGATTACTTTGGTTGCTTAGGGTACAGGCGAGGGGGCTAACTAGGGGGCTAACTAGAGAGAACAGTATATGAATTTCGCAGAACTACTGAGACGATTAAATGCAATAACATAGATAAGGTATCTGGTACAGAGTAGACATTTAATATCAGTTCCCTTTTTATAACCTGTATGGTAAAATAGAAGACCCTTCTTGACTTGGTCTGTTGTGAGGTGTTTATCAAGTGATTGACATAATAAGATGGGCATATTAAATTTCTTTTGCTACTAGTGTGTTGGATAAATTAGAGACAGTGAGGCTGGAGGCAGAGTGGCCTTTAAGAAGCTGTTGCAGAAACCGAAGTGAAAGAAAAGTGCCTGAATTAGGACATTGTGGAGACAGATGGGATAGATTAAATGGACAGGACTTGGGCCAATTGGATTGTTGGGGGAAAGTAAGGAAATGAGGATGCTTTCCAGATTTGTCTTGAGTTCCTCTGACGTGTGTCCTTGCTTCCAGGCAGGGTTTGGAGAGCTGAAATGGTGAACTGATGATCAGATCTTGGGATTGGGAGGCAGACAGTTGTGTGGTGATGCAGAGAACTCTTGAGGAGGGTTTTTAAGGACAGGCTTCTGGTCCTGGTTCTGCCACTGCTTCTCTGTGTGTCTTTGGACAAATCACTAGCTACTTCTAAGGGAGGCCTCAGGAGGTTTGGACCAGATTCCAGTGCTCTGAGAGGGCTCCTCCAGTCCTGACACACTGGGTTTCAGTGTTTTCTTTGTGGGGTCTCCTCTTTGAGAATGTCTCGTAGAGGGCCTAGTCCAGCATGTTGTCTGGTGTGGACAGGAATGCAGATGGACCTAGAGGCAGGATGGGCCAAGGTGCCAGGAGTTGAATGGGACACAAAGAGAAGGAAGATGAGGCCTCAGAGTAGCAAATAGAACACAGCAGACAAAGCAAAAACAGACTGAGGAAAGTAAGAAACTAATTGGTGGAACAAAAGATAAGAATAATCTTTGATGAAATAATGTGCGCTGTGAGCCTTCCCAAATGTTTGATGCTACAAAACAAGTGTCTGGCTGTGGCAGCTGGAGTAATGGAAGTGTCATGTAGTAAAAAGAGCAGTGATTTTGGAACTACGTATATAGACCTGGATATGAACCCTGGCTTACTCTCCCTGGACTTATTGCTTCTCTTATTGAAAATGGGGATGATAATACCCACTTTGCAAAATCATTGTTAAAATCTGTGATATTTCATGTATAGCAGAGAATTTTGTACATAATAGATGCCATTTAATTGGCTCTTGCTATTTAAAGATAACAGAACTATAAGTGACTAAGAACCCAATTGTGTTTAATCTGCTTTATAGAAAGCAGTTGAAGGTATTTCAGGAGGATGATAATTTATTCTAATTTTTAGGGTTTCCAGGGAAAGGGATCCTAGGATCTCATTACAATTTTTAGCAACCCCAAGTGAGAGGAAATTCTTATATCCCGTTGCAGTGGTTTTAAATAAATGCGTTCACAGATTTTCTTTGATACCCTCCTTCAAGAAGTGGAGCTTAATTTCTATCCCTTTGAGTCTGGGCTGAGTTTAGTGACTTCTAAAAAGTAGAATATGGTTGAAGTGACAGTGTGTGACTTCTGAGACTAGGTCATAAAAGACATTGCAGCTTCCTTTTTGTTCTCTCTCTTGGATCACTGGCTTTGAGGAAGCCAGCTGCCATATCATGAGGACACTCAAGCAGCCAAATGGAGAGAGATCCATGTGGTGCGGAACTGAGGCCTCCTGCCAACAGCCATGTGATGAACCATCAGTCCCAGTGAAGACTTCATATGACTACAGCCTCAGCCATGTGTGCAGTATCGTGAGAGATCCTAAGCTACAGCCACCCCAAAAAGCCCATCTCAGATTGTGGACCCTCAGAAGATAATAAACATTTGTTATTGTTTTAAATTGCTAAGTTCTAGGGTAATTTATTACATAGCAATAGATCACTGATACACCAGTTTAAATTCTTCATACTCAGGATTAAACTCATTTTCTGTAGCCTACTTCTTGAAGAATATCTTAGTCACTAAAATTCTTTAAAAAATTGCTGATGGACAAAGATCAGACAGGGCTATAAAACAAATACACGTGAGAAATGTGCATCTTGGTTCAGTCGGATATAAGACACCAAATGCGTAGCTCCTGTCAAAAAGCAGGATGAGAAGGCAGGAAGGGACAGGAAGCGGTCGAATGGACACAGGGAACTTGGGGTGGAAAGGGGGAGTTTGCTGTCACATTGTGGGGATTGCAGCTAATGACACAAAAACAACGTGTATCAATTTTTGTATGAGAAATTAACTTGAGCTGTAAACTTTCACCTGAAGCACAATTAAAAAAAAAAAGAAGAAAAAAATTGCTGATGGTCATAAAACATCAGTATGAAGATATTCCTCAACTGTTTCTTCTCTGTGGAAGATAATTCCTTTTCTTCTCACTTATTTTAAATTTGTTGTTATATCTTTTGTTTAATGTGGAGATCTGGGTTTTTGACATTTAACAAGTGATATTTCTTGCTGTGCTGTGAGTCTTTTCATGTCATGTTAAATCCTTTCTGGAATAAAGTAACATATAAATACATTAAAAATTAAATTTTTGGCGTTTTTCTAGAAGATTTATTTGTCCATCTTGTAGTTACCTTTATAAGGCATCTCTAAAGACTCTCCAGACCCCCAGTTAAAACGCGGAGCCAAAGTAAGAATTGGTTGTTACACTGTATAGCTGCATTGTTCATTAAGTATTGTTGAACAGCACAGATATAGAATATTTCTGTCATCGCACAAGGGTCTGTTGGACAGCACTGCTCTGTAATTTATTAATTTCTGTAGGGAAAATTATGTTCTAGCTCTTGAGAGTTTGTGAACTAATGTTATATTTGGGTACTACTTTCCATAAATTCTTTTCATACTTATACAGATACCTCATTGCTTCTCCATTGTGTAAGCTTCTTGAATAAAGTGAGCATATCATTTTCACATATACTTCTCTAACATCTAGCATAGAGCCTGACAATAGTAGGTGCTTAACAAATTTGTATGGAATTGCTGCTGTTTATATAGCATGGGACTCATTGTGCATTCTTGATCTTTTTTCTTCTATATCCATGTAGACAATGAATTTTTTAGCTTCTGTCAGTATAGCTTATTTTTTGTCTTTAATCTGTTTAGTCAAATTGTTTTTCTGTTTACCTTCTTCAAGTTTTATACATCCTATTTAATAGTGTAGCCTATTTTCCTCCATATTCTGAGCCCCTTTACCTTGTAAGCTGTTTTCCTTTTTTTTTAAAGCACTTATCACATTCTAAAATATTATATAATTTAATTATTTATAGTAGTTTCTTCTTGTTTGTCTTCCTCTAGAATGGAAGGTCTTTGAGAGCAGAGACATTTGGCTTCTTTGTAATTAACAGGTTTGGATAGTGCTACTTTAATTTGTGGCTTGATGTCTTTCATTAGTTAGGGAAATTGTCAGTTGGTATTTCTTCAAATATCACATCTGCCCCATTTTATCCTTTCTTTCTGGGACTCCAATTACACATATATTTGGCTTTTTTCTGTATTTTCCATACAACTCATAGGGCCTTTTCTATGTTTCTATTGTTTTTTCTTTCCACGTTTTTGTTTGGAAATTATCTACTGTCCTGCCTTCTAGTTCTCTAATCTTTGCTGTTTTTCTAATTTCCTCCCATTTATTGTGTTCTTAGTCTTATTTATTGCATTTTTCAGTTTTAGAATTTTTACTTGATTCTTTTTAAAAATTTTTTTATTGTATTTTAGATGAAGGTTTACAGAACAAACTAGTTTCTCATTAAATAGTACTCATATTGTTTTATGACATTGGTTAACAACCCTACGACATGTCAACACTGTCCCTTTTCGACCTTGGGTTCTGTATTACCAGCTTTCCTGTCTCTTTCTGCCCTCTAGTCCTTGCCCCTAGGCCGTTGTGCCCCTTTAGTCGTATTTTGTTTTATGGGCCTATCTAATTTTTGGTTGAAGGGTGAACCTCAGGAGTGACTTCATTACCGAGCTAAAAGGGTGTCTGGAGGCCATACTCTCAGGGTTTCTCCAGTCTCTTGTCAGGCTAGTAAGTCTAGTCTCTTTTTGTGAGTTAGAATTTTGTTCTAAATTTTTCTCCAGCTCTGTCTATGATCCTCTATCGTGATCCTTTTCAGAGCATTTACTTGATTCTCTTTTAATAGATGCCAGTATTCTGTTGAAATTCATCCTGTCATCTATGTTTTTGAGCATACTAATTACAGTTATTTTAATATAATGTGCCTGATAACTTCAATATCTGGATCACCTGTGGATCTCTTTCTATTGTCTGTTTTTGTCTTCTTGTGTTTGGATATTTGGTCCTTTTTTTCTTACTGAATGCTGAATATTGTGTATGAAAAAATTGAGGGCATTTCCAGGTATCTTCCTTTTGCAGAATATTTGCAAGCTCACAACCAAAATCAACCCCAAAACTTTATTTAATACCAAAACAATTCAATGTGAAAAGGAGAACTCTTTCAACAAATGGTGTGGAACAACTTGATACCTAATTGGAATAAAGTGAACCTGACTCATACGTCATACCATTCACAAAAATATGTCCAGATGACAACTGGACAGATGGACACGGAGAACCCACGGTGAAAAGGGAAAGGGGGAGCATGCTGACACACTGCAAGGATTGCAACCAGTGTCACAAAACAATTTGTGTATAAATTTTTGAATGAAAAACTAATTGCCCTGTAAACGTTCACCTAAAGCACACATACACAAAATTTCAAAATGGACTATAGACCTAAATGTAAAAGCTAAAACTCTAAAGTGTTCAAAAGAAAACATGGGAAAATATCTTTGTGGCCTTGGGTGTAGGCAAACATTTCTTATCCAAGACACAGACAACGTGAGCCTTGCAAGAAAAAATTGATACATTAGACCTTATCAAAATTAGAAATGTCTGTTCATCAAAAGACTCTATTAAGGAAAATGACCTCTCTTACCTCTTCACTTTCCACATCTGGGCTGCCTCCTGACCCCTGCCAGCTTTTGTGCAGATTGAGAGAAGGTATTTGCAATACGTATATTTGACAAAGGATCCGTTTCAGAATATATAGAGTACTCATACAACTCAATAATAAAAAGACAACCCAATTAAAAAAGTGGGCAAAATACTTCTGTGCTTTGCAAAAGAAGATGTATAAATGGCCAGTAAACATAAGTGCCGAACATTATTAGTCATTTGGGAAATGCAGATTAAAACCACAATGAGATACCACTGCATACCCATTAGAATGGTTAAAATTAAAATGACTGACAGCACCAAATTTTGGCAAGGCTGTGGAATTACTGGAACTGTCATGCCATATTGGTAGTAATGTAAATGGTATACCACTACTTTGGGAAAGATTTTATAAGGTTAAACATAACACCTACCTGTCACCCTAGGTATTTATCCAAGATAAACAAAACCAGGTATCTGCAAAAGACAGGTACAAAAATGATCGTAGCAGCTTTATTCATAATAGCCAGATCCTGGAAAAAACTCATATGTCTCAGTGGAAGAACAGATAAAACTACTCAGCAGTTAAAATGAACGAACCACTGTTAAACACAGTGACATGGATGAATCTCAAAAAACATACTGAATGAAAGAAGCTGGACATAAATAGTACATTCTGATACAACTATTGATCTCTTCCTGTCTGGAGCAAAGGAGAGTGAAGGAAACCAAAGACTCAAGGGAGAAATTAGTCCACAGGAATAATCACCCACATGAACCAAAGCCTCTTCTAGCCTGAGACCAGAAGAACTAGATAGTGCCCAGCTACCACTACCGACTGTTCTGACCAGGGACACAGTAGAAGGTCCTGGTTAGAATGGGAGAAAAATGTAGGACAAAACTCAAGTTCATAAAAAAGACCAGGCTTACTGGTCTATGCCAAGGAATTTGGAAGACAGCTACCTGGCCAACTGACTGGAAGAGATCCATATTTGTGTCCATTCGAAAGAAAGGTGATCCAACAGAATGCAGAAATTATTGAACAGTATCATTAATATCACTCACAAGTAAAATTTTGCGGAAGATCATTCAACAACGGTTGTAGCAGTACATCGACAGGGAACTGCCAGAAATTCAGGCTGGGTTCAGAAGAGGACGTTGAAAAAGGGCTGTCATTGCTGATGTCAGATGGATCTTGGCTGAAAGCAGAGAATAGCAGAAAGATGTTTACCTGTGTTTTATTGACTATGCAAAGACATTCAACTGTGTAGATCATAATAAATTATGGATAGCATTGTGAAGAATGGGAATTCCAGAACAAATGTGCTCATACAGAACTTATACATAGGTCAAGAGGCAGTTGTTCGAACAGAACAAGGGGATTCTGAGTGGTTTGAAGTCAGGAAAGGTGTGTGTCAGGGTTGTATCCTTTCACTATATTTATTCAATCTGTATGCTGACCAAGCAATTCGAGAAGTTAGACTATATGAAGAAGAACAGGGCATGAGGATTGGAGGAAGACTCATTAACAACCTGTGTTCTGCAGATGACACAGCCTTGCTTGCTGAAAGTGAAGAGGACTTGAAGCACTTGCTGATGAAGATCAAAGACTACAGCCTTCAGTAGGGATTGCACCTCAACCTAAAGAAAACAAAAATCCTCCCAACTGGACCAGTAGGCAACATCATGATGAACGGAGAAAAGATTGAAGTTGTCAAGGATTTCATTTTACTTGGACCCAGAGTAAACACCCATGGAAGCAGCAGTCAGGAAATCAAACGACATATTGCATTGGGAAAACCTGCTGCAAAAGACCTCTATAAAGTGTGGAAAAGCAAAAATGTCACTTTGAGGACTAAGGTGCACTTGACCCAAGCCATGGTATTTTCAGTCGCCTCATGTGCCTGTGAAAGCTGCGTAATAAATAAGGAGGACCCAAGAAGAATTGACGCCTTTGAATTATGGTGTTGATGAAAAATATTGAATATACCATGGACTGTTAGAAGAATGAACAAGTCTGTCTTGGAAGAAGTACAGCCAGAGTTCTGCTTAGAAGTGAGGATGACAAGACCTTCGTCTCATATACTTTGGACGTGTTATCAGGAGGGACCAGTCCCTGGAGAAGGATATCATGCTTGGTACAGTAGAGGGTCAGCGAAAAAGAGGAAGACCCTTGACAAGATGGATTGACACGGTGGCCGCAACAGTGGGCTCAAACATAACGATTGTGAGGATGGTGCAGGACCGGGCAGTGTTTTGTTCTGTTGTAGGTAGGGTCACGATGAGTTAGAACCAACTTGATGACACCTAACAACAACAGCTGGACCGATAGAGACTGGAGGAACTCCCTAAACTGTCGTCCTAAGATATCCTTTTAACCTGGAACTGAAGCCACTCCCAGAGGTCACCTATCAGCCAAATAGTACATTGGCCTATAAAATAAGCAGTAAAACCCGTGAGGAATGTGCTCCTTTAAACAATGAACTATACGAGACCAGACAGTCAACACATACACAAAAGCCAAGATAAGGCGTGAAGAGCAGGGAAAGTGGATGGACGAAAGTGATGAGCGTGCTGACACATTACGGGGATTGTAACCAATGTCACAGAACAATTTGTGTATGAATTGTTGAATGGGAATCTAATTTACTGTGTAAACTTTCACCTAAAACACAATAAAATATTTTTTAAAAAGTACATACTGTAGTTTTATTTAATGGCAGTTCTACAATAGGCAAAGCAAATCAGTGATAGATACAGATCTAAACAGTGGTTGTCAAAGAAGGTTGGGGATTGACTGGAAGATAGCATGATAGAGGTATTGGCCATCTGGATGTTTGTTGGTCCCAACCCATTGAAATTTAACATTTAAGACCTGCATTTCACTGTATGAAAATTATACCTCATTCTACTGTTTACAAATTATCACACGCACCCTCTACCTCCTAAATCTCAGCCAGTGTGATGGAAGTACTTTGGAGAAATATTACTGGCCTTTTCTGCTCATTCTTTGAGCAGAAACTGGTAAAATAATTATTTATAAATTATAAAATTTTCTTTAAGTAGAGAGGATCAGGTATTTTTTAATGTTATGAGTGTACTGAGCGCTAATGAGTGTTGCTTCACATTTTTGTCTTTGCCAGACTGTGCTCTTCTGTCTATTCCAGAGCCTGGCTGAGGTAATTGACTATGTGAATGCATTAATTACCTGAGACAGAATGTAGGAAAAAACAGAAATAATCTTGGAAGAATGATGGACACAAGTAGCAATGTGGCATAGGAAATTTCAGTTCATTTTTCACTGAAGAGTGCATTTGAATGGTGCTTTTGGGATCTCACCTTGCAGGGATGGCTGGAGTAGCTTATCATTTGACTGGTTTGGGACCTGAGCTCTACTAACTCGGAGGGGGAATTTACTTCAGCTTTTCATGCTTTAGTGACCTCAGAATAATACAGGGCACCTTGTGGGTCTCTTTTTCAGAGTGACTGAAATTTTTTTTAAACGATTTGTGTTTTGGGGGCTTCTTCCCCCACCACCAGCTTACAAGCTCATGCACATGGCTTTTGGTAGGAAGCTTTAGTTCCTCACGACATGGACACAGCCTGGAGTTGCCAGGTTGGGAAGCACAAATTTGGCAGGCAGGTGACGATAAGAGGGGCCAGTCTTAGTGTTAGTCTCCTTGAACCTTTAGTTTGCTGGCTCACCTTGAGTGGGATCTTTGTTGTATTTTCCCCTCCTGGACTGTCTGTAGGGAGGTTCTGCATTTTCCTCCCAGCAAACTATCGACCTTGCTCTCGGCACCAATCTGTTCCAAGTCAGATTCCAAGGGCCGGGGTCGCCAACAAAAGCACGTCTTACACACAGTGCGTGGAACAACACTTTACTCATGCTCATAGAGGAGGGAGAGCAAGCTCAGCTTCAGCTCTGGGTGCTGGTCCCTGTGGCCAGCAGGTCACACCCTGCAGCTGATGCAAGCCTGGTGTTCTGCACGCACCCTTCTCATGCCACAGGTGAGGGACTCTTCCTCCCTGCGGGGAACAGATACAGAAGTGGGGTTGGCCAGGTGCCATATAATGCACACACTTAGCTAAGCAGATCCTGGGAGTGTTGACATGTGCTCAGGGCAAGAGGGAAGGCATGTGCTGATAGGTCACCAGCTGCTATGAGATGAGTTTTTGGTTATGACGCTCTTGACAAGGAAGCCAGTCCACACGCATCCTGTGTTAGTAGCTAGGTTGACACATCTAGTCCTGAGCACAAGGTTCATTTGTGGCTGACAGGAAAGATGGCAGGGGCTGCCCGACTTTTCCTGGGATGCTAAAAGATAGAGAAGCAAAATCACTCCATTGCCCGTCGTCTGTTTTGGACAGCGAGTTGTATATCTGTGGCATGGTGCATGACTCTGATGGATGCCACTTCCATATACTGTTTGGGGGCTGAGTCCTTATTTGACTCCCTTCAGAGACTATGGTGCATTCACTCGGCACCAAGTCTGGTTAGGAAGGTCAGCCTTTCCCTGGAACGCTCCCAGGGAAAGCCTTTGGAATCGCCTGTGGTCAGGCCTGAAAACTCACACACGGGTTTTTATCCAGGAGCTGGACTCCTTGACTCCTGCACCTATGCCCCAGTGAACCTAGCCTAAAATGGGATCTTCTCTTGGTGACTTACCATAATGACATTGGGGATATTGCATGTCTGGTCACTAAGCATTGCTCATCTGGCCTGTCTGTGGTGCTGTCTTGACTTCCTCCTGATGCTGAAGGTGCACAGTTTTACATGCAGCCTCTACACAAGGCTGTGTTGATTGCAGCTCTTTTCTTTCTCGGATACAGGGGAGTCATATCCTGGTGCTGGGTTTCGCATAGTGGCTTTGCTCTCTGCAAAGTATAGGGAGCTTTTGGTCTCCACTAGGATGGGAACAGCCCGAGGGCGGAATTCTTCTTAGTGATCTCTGTATTCTCAGTACCTAGCTTAAGACCCAACACACAACGAACACTGAGTACCACATTTCCTTGGATATTTAATTTTCTTGTGTCATCAGTTATAAAATGAGAGCATAGAAGAAAGACTAATAGAGAGGGTACAGAAAATAGTATTCCAAATGGCTGTGATTTCAAGGGCTGAAAAATGATTCTGTGCTCCTAATGGCTTCTATAAATATGTTGACTAACCTACATAAGGAAAGTGAAAGATTAGACAATTTAGAGGTCAGCGTACTGCAGAACTCAAAAGTAAACCTGTCCATCTGTGTATACACACATACACATAGGTTTTCCCCGAACATTGCTAAGCCTCTGGCCAGCAGAAATGTCTTTGGCTACACCAAAAGAAAAGAAAAAGAGACATACAGCAAAACCCCACATGAGTCGTCAGCTTAGTAGAGAATGCCATAGGACATCTTGACTCAACTATGATTCAGCTCAACTCCGTTGAGAGAGCATCAATTAAGTTATACTGTAAAAATAGCCTTTTAGAGTGTGATGACAGTTTCCATTATTTTTACCTTTGCCATGAGCTGGAATACCACATGGAACTCTTTGGTAAGGTCTTCTGACTCAGCTTCAAAATACAGAAGTGGTCGGTGTGAGCTACCCCTCACATTCAATTATCTTAAATGGATGAAGTAGACAGGAAAACGTTTGAGCCAGCAAATCAAAATAAATGAGGTTAGACTTGTGACCAGCTCTCTCATTCTTCCAGTCTTTTGTAGTGGTCTCTGGACTCAAGGGCTTGATCACTGCACTGTGGGCAAGGGCCTTCACTCAAAGTCAAAGGAACTCTGGAACTAAGACTTAAGGCCGAACCAACCTCTCTTTGGCCGCAAGCCTAGAGAAGTGATATTAAAGTTAAAAGAGTGGTTTATAGATGATGAACATAATAAATGTCACTAAACTTCTACATGTGAGATTATAGAAATGGCACAATAGAAGAAAGATTACTTATAAGTAAGTTGTTCTCATTACAGTGTACATTGAGGAGGTTATACATACATACAGTGCTGGAGCCCTGGTGGCACAGTGGTTAAGCACTTGGCTGCTAACCAAAAGGTCAGTGGTTTGAACCCACCAGTGGCTGTATGGGAGAAAGATGTGGCAGTCTGCTTCCGTATAGATTACAGCCTTGAAAACCCTATGGGGCAGTTCGACTCTGTCCTGTAGCATTGCTGTGAGTCAGAATTGACTCAAATGGCAACTTTTTTTTTTTTTTTTCAGTACTTAGAACAGTGCCTGGCATGTACTAAGCACAATTTAAGTGTTAGCTGCTATCATCATCATCATCACTGAGAACATTCTAAAACTTTATTGAAAGACATTAGCAAAGACTTGAGGAAGATATACCATTATATGATAGGAAAACTCAATACCACCATAAAGGCATCAATTCTCCCCAAATGGATCTGTAGATTCAGTTCATTCAAGATAAATTCTCAACAGGGTTTTTGCTAGAACTTCACAAGCTGACTGTAACTTACATGGAAGACTCTGGCTTTTCTCTCATTCTCTGGACTCTCATCCCTTTCAGGCTTTATACAAACCCTTCTGACTCTCCAATTCTTAATCCTTCCCACGTGCCCCCAGCAAAGTTCTCTGTATTCTTAACTTCTCGGAACATTTGTTTCATCCTCTTGATCTAAGTGAAATATAGCTCACTCCACAGGAGAAAGATGTGGCAGACTGGTTCCGTCAAGATTTACAGCCTTGGAGACCCTATGCGGGCAGCTCTACTCCGTCCTATAGGGACGCTATGAGTTGGAATTGACGCGATGGCAGTTGGTTTTCTGAAGACGTGCCTTTAACACTGGGAGGTCTTAAAAGTGGGAGCCTGTTTTCTCTCCTATACCCTGTATGCCTCTTGGATTGAAGGTGTTGTAGGCATTGTTCTTGATTGTCATTGCTGCTTTCAGCCTTTTTCCTCCATAAACCCCTTCAACTTTTAATCCCATGCCATCAGACTGTAACACCTATTTCATCACTTTTTGTAGTTAAAAAAATCTGTGGGTCATTCCTTGCGGAGTTTAGCCCTACTTTATTGTCTTCTCACGTCTTCTTGTTATTAGGTGCTGTAGAGTTGATGTCCAACTCATAGCAACCCTGTAGGACACAGTAGAACTGCCCCATGGGGTTACTAGACCGTAGGTCTTTATGGGAGCAGATCACATGGTCTTTTCTCCCATGGAGAGGCCGGTGAGTTTGAACACCGACATTTTGATTAACAGCCAAGCACTTAACTACTGTGCCACCAGGTCTCCTTTCTCCTGTCTTCTTGTTGTTAGGTGCCATCGGGTTGGTTCCGACTCATAATGACCCAATGCACAATAGAATGAAACACTGCCCAGTCCTGCGCCATCCTCACGGTCACTGCTATGTTTGAGCCCATTGTTGCAGCCACTGTGTCAGTCCATCTCGTTGAGGGTCTTCCTCTTTTTCACTGACCTCCTGCTTTACCAAGCATGATGCCTTTCTCCAGGGACTGATCTCTCCCGATAACATGTTCAAAGTATGTGAGAAGTCTCACCATCCTTGCTTCTTAGAAACATTCTGGCTGTACTTCTTCCAAGACAGATTTGTTCATTTTTCTGGCAGTCCATGGGATAGGCAGTATTCTTTGCCAGCACCGTAACTCAAAGACATCAGTCTTCTTCAGTCTTCCTTATTCATTGTCCAGCTTTCACATGCATATGAGGCGATTGAACGTGCATACCATGGCTTGGGTCAGGCACACGTTAGTCCTCAAGGTGACATCTTTGCTTTTTAACACTTTAAAGAGGTCTTTTGCAGCAGATTAGCCCAATCAGTGTCTTGATTTCTTGACTGCTGCTTCCAGGGTGTTGATTGTGGATCCGTGTGAAATGAAATCCTTGACAACTTGAATCTTTTCTCTGTCATGATGTTGTTTTATTGGTGCACTTGTGAGGATTTTTGTTTTCTTTATGTTGATTTGTAACCCATAGTGAAGGCTGTATTCTTTGATCTTCATCAGTAAGTGCTTCAAGCCTTCTGCTTTCAGCATATTGTAGCTTGTTAATGAGTCTTCCTCCAATCCTGATTCCACATTCTTCATATAGTCTAACTTCTTGGATTATTTGCTCAGCATACAGATAGAATCAGTATGGTGAAAGGATACAACCCTGACACACACCTTTCTTGATTTTAAACTACACAGTATCTCCTTGTTCTGTTCAAACGACTGCCTCTTTGTCTATGTACAGGTTCCTCGTGAGGATAATTATAAGTGTTCTGGAATTCCCATTCTTTGCAGTGTTATCCATAATTTGTTATGGATCCTGTCTTAGTTCTTGGCTATTTCACTATTTACATAGATCATCCTTGTCACTGCCGCTGTATCCAAGAATAGCCTACTAACTGGTTTCGTGTCTTCTCTTTCTCCTCTTACGATCAGTTCTTTACAAATCAGCTGGAGTGATCTTTTAAAATGTACATCAGGTGATGTCACTCCTCTACTCAGAGCTCATCAGTGGCTTCACATCAGGATAAAAGCTAAAGGCCTTTCCATGGCCCATGGAGTCCTGGGCAGTTTGGCTCCATCTTGCCCGATTCACATTACTCTGCCCTTCACCATTGGGTGATATCTATGCATGGCCCCTTCCTTTCCCTAGGACAGGCCAGATCTGCGTTTCCTTCCCATCCAAGTTCTTCTCCCAGCTAGGTACATAGTTTATTCCTTCACCTTCTTCATTTCTTTGCTCAAGTATTACTTCTTAATAAGATTTCTTTGTAGTCTACTCTTCTCCCTCCCCTAATTCCTGGCAACCACTGTTTTCTGTGCCTGTGGTTTTCCATTTTTCAGGATGTGATATAAATGGGGTTATGCAGTGGATACCTTTTGAGTCTGGCTTCTTTCACTTCTCCTAATGCACTTGAGGTTCAACTCTATTGTGTGTATCAGTAGTTCATTCTTTATTGCTGAGTAGCATTCTGTTGTATGGGCATGCCAGAGTTTTTCCATTCATTAATCAGTTGAAGGGTGTTTGTTTCCAGTTTTTGGTGAATATGAATAAAATCACTATAAATATTTATGTATAGGTTTTGTATTGTTTTGTAGCCACCTTGAAGTGGCAGAATGAACCCACACCCAATATTTGGTTCGGATGTTGAGACTTACAATGCCACACACACACACACACCAAGAAGGCTTGAAAAGGTTTCTTGGAAAAGTTTATTACTTACATAATGGGACTTTTCTTGGGAGTACAGGGCAGGGTGCCAAGCTGGTCTGAAATGGCTTCAGAGAGCAAGGAAAGGAGACTGGCTTAGAGTTCTTATTGTGGTTAGGGGTTGGGGCTGGGGTGAGGGTTGCCACAGGGAGGGGCTTGCGTGGTTTGAATCTTTTGCCTTGCCAAAGGAGGGAGCACCTAGGATTTCTTACAGCTTGCCCAAATGTGAGGCAGAGTGGAAAGAGGGAGGGGTGAGGCTTAAAGTTGTCAGCAGGCAAACATCAAAAAATGGAGTCAGACTATTACATGTGTGAATGTAAGTTTTTGTTTTTCTTGGGTTAATACCTAGGAGTTGCATTGTTATCTCATAATGAAGGAGTGTGTTTACTGTTGTAAGAATCTGTCCGACTTTTCCGAAGTGACTGTACCATTTTGCATTCCCACAAGGAGTGTATGAGGATTATAGTCGATCGACATCCTTGATAGCATTTGGTACTGTCAGTTTCTTCTTTTTTAGTGTTAACCATTCTAATAGGTGTGTAGTGGTATTTTACTGTGGGTTTAACTTGAGTTTCCCTAATGACTAATTTAGTGAGCGTCGTTTCATGTGCTTATATGCCATTTATGTATCTTTTTTGGTGAACTGTCTGTTCAAAACTTTTGCCTACTTTGTTTTTTTTTTTTTTAATTGGGATGTTTGTTTTCTTATTACTGAGTTTTGAGAGTTCTTTATGTATTCTGTAACAGGTCTTTTGTAAGATATGATTTGTATTTATTTTCTCCCTCTCTGTGGCTTGTCTTTAATTTTCTTAACCTGTCTTTTGCAGAGCAGAAGTTTTTATTTTTTATTATTTTATTGTTGTACTTTAAGTGAAAGTTTACAATTCAAGTTAGTGTCTCATACAAAAATGTATACATACATCGTTACGTGACCCTAATTGTTCTCCCTATACTGTGACAGCACACTCCTCCTTTCCACCCCGGGTTTCCCGTGTCCATTCAACCAGCTCCTGACCCGCTCTACCTTCTCATCTCACCTCCGGACAGGAGCTGCCCATTGAGTCTCATGTGTCTACTTGAGCTAAGAAGCACACTCTTCCCGAGTATCGTTTTATGTCCCACAGTCCAGTCTAATCCCTGTCTGAAGAGCTGGCCTCGGGAATGGTTTTAGTGCAGGGCAGAAGTTTTTAAATTTGATCAGCCCTCCATCTTTGTTTTTGTTTTCAAATTGTATTGGCCATGCTAGATCATTTGCTTTACCATATAAATTTTAGAATAAGCTTGTCAATTTCATTCTAAAATCCTTCTGGGATTTTTATTAGGGTTGAATTGAATCTGTATATCAGTTTGGGAATAATTGTCATTTTAGCAAACATTGAGTCATGTACTTAGATCATCTTTGATTTCTTTCGTCTGTGTTTTATAGATTTCAGCATAATAAATTCTACATCTGTTTTGTTAGATTTATGTTCAAGTATTTACATTGTAAATGGTACTTAAAGTTTTTTTCAAATTTCCAATTGCTCATTGCTACTAGATAGAAATATAGTTCATTTTGTGTATTATTCATGTATCCTGCAAGCTTGATGAATTTATGTATTAGTTCTGATAGCTTTTTAAAAAAAATTCCTTGAAATTTTCTGTGTAGATAGTGATATCATCTGCAAATAGAGACAGTTGTATTTGTCTTCAATTTGTATGCATTTCTTTCATTTTCTTGCCTTATTACATTGAGTAGGAACTCCAGTTGGACGTTGAGTAGGAGTGGACATCCTTGCCTTTTTCCTAGTCTTATGGGGACAGCATTCAGTCTTTCACCATTAAATATGATAATAAAAACAAAACAAAAACAAACCAAACCCGTTGCTGTCGAGTCAGTTCCGACCCTATAGAACAGAGCAGAACTGCCCCATAGTGTTTCCAAGGAGCAGCTGGTGGATTCAGACTGCTGACCTTTTGGTTAGCATCCGAGCTCTTGACCACTGCGCTGTCAGGTTAGCTGTAGGTTTTTTTGTAGATAACCCTTTATCAGGTTGAATTTCTTTCTCTCTAGCTTGCTAAGAGTTTTTTTTTTTCTTTTTTCTTTTTCACAAGTGGATGTTGAATTTTGTCTTGTTTTTTTCTGTATCTGTTGGTTGATAATATAGTTTTTATTTAGCCTATTCATATGGCGAAGTACATTGTTTTTCTAGTTTTGAACCAGCCTTTCAGGGTTATAATACATAATCCTTTTTATCTATTACTAGAATCAATTTGCTAATATTTTGTTGAGGAGGGTATGTTCATGAAGCATATTGGTCTGTAGCTTTCTTTTCTTGTAATGTTGTTGTCAGGTTTTGGTATCAAGGTAATGGTGGCCTCATAAATGTGTTGGGAAGTGTTGTTCTGGCCTCTTATGTTTTCTGGAAGAATTTGTGTAAAATTGGTATTATTTTTCCTTAATTGTTTGGTAGAATTTGCATTTGAAGCCATCTGGGCATGGGGTATGTAAGTAGGAAGGTTTTAACCTACAGATTCAATTTTTTTAGTAGTTAATAGATCTATTTAGGTATCTAGTTCTTCTTTAGTGGGCTTTGGTAGTTTGTGTCTTTCCAGGAATTGATCCATTGCATCTAAGTTGTTGAATTTATGGACATACTTGTTTGTGATGTTCCCTTATTCCTTTAATGTCTGTGGAATCTATAGTAGTGTCCCTCTTTTCATTCCTGGTATTGCAAAAAAAAAAATTTTTTTTTTTTTGGTCAATCAGTCTAGAGTTTTATCAATTTTATTGATCTTTTTAAAGAACCAGTTTTTGATTTTATTGATTTTTCTCTAACTTTTCTTCAGTTTTCAATTTCATTAAATTGTGCTCTTTATTATTTTATTTCTACTGCTTGTTTTTGGTTTAAGATGCTTTTGTTTTTCTAATTTCTTGGGAGGGAAGCTTAGATCATTGATTTGAGACCCGTTTTCTATCGAAGAAATTGATGTTACACATTTCTGTCCTAAGCACTGCTTCTATTGCAAATTTTGATTGTGTTGTTTTCATTTTGTTCAATTCAAAATATGTCCTGATTTTTTTTTTTCCTTTTGAGTCTCTCTTTGATCCATGGGTTATTTAAGAGTGTTGTTTAATTTCCAAGTACTTGGGCATATTCTAGATATCCTTCTGTTATTGATTTCTAGCTTAATTCTGTTACAGTCAGAGAATATTCTCTGTATGATTTCAGTTCTTTTAATTTTGTAAAGATTTGCTTAATGGACCACAATATGGCCTATCTTGGAGAGTGTTCCATGTGCACTTCAGAAGAACTTGTGTTTTCCTGGCATTGGGTGGTGCATTCTATAAACATCGGTTAGGTGGAGTTGGTTATTAGTGTTGTTCAGATTATAACCTTGCTGATTTTCTCTTTGTTCTGATGAGAGATGAATTTCAACTGTGGGGAAGGGAAAGCGTGGGAGAGTTTCTGGGTCTGGAGAGAACCGGGGACTTGGCCCACCACCTATTTTTTTATGGCTCACAATTTAAGAATGGTTTTTACATTTTTAGATGGTTGGGCGGGGGGAGTTGGGGGACAAAAGAATAGTGATATTTCATGATACAAGAAAAGCATATGCACCTTTAATTTCAGCGCTCACAGAGTTTGACTGGAACACAGCCATGCCCGTTTGTGTTGGTGATGTCTGTAGCTGCTTTCGTCCTGTAGTGCAGTGTTGAGAAGTTGTCACAGAGACCGTCTGGCCCTCAAAGCCTGAAGTATTTATTCTCTGGCCCTTTACAGAAAAAGTTTGCTGAGCCTGCAAAATGGATTGCTCTGGGCTGTCAGGGACAGCTTGGGAGTCCTTGTAGCGCACCTGACAGAGACGGGAGAAGAGTGTAAAAAGGAGAGGTTTGAGGTCTGCAAAGATGAATTTCAGAATTTTGCCCTAGGCTGGTTCTGTCAGGAGATGAGACGTTTTTATTTTCTGTTTTGTTCAGTCTGGCCCAGTCAAATCAGTAAGCAGAAGGGTTTATGGTTTTAAGTAACAGCCAGGGATTGTGGTTTTAATCTCTGAACTTGTATTTTAATAGTTTATCTCGGTGACAATGGTTGAACTTCTCTAGCACACATCATGCCAGTTTTTAATTAAATCTAAGGTATCAGAATAAATCTTTTAACAAGTATGAAAGTCTTAATTGTAGCATTACAATGACTAGCATTTAGTTTCCTTTTCAGTGAGAGGTCCCACCTGACGAATCACCTGTGAAATGTGTGTATATACAGAGTATTAGGCCCCTCTAACCAGTGACATATAATCACTGATCGTTTTCTTTAATTTTGCTCAAACAGGGCATGCCAAGATTAAACCTACAGATCTGCCCAAACTTGAAGGAAATGAAGTTCTACCTTTTGTAAAATTCAGTGGGTTTTTTTTTTTTGTCATTGGGGGGCGGGGGGTGGTTTCTGTAATGTAACATTTCATTTCTATATTGTCTTCAGGGTATGCATTCCTATCTAACAGGAATGTCTAACAGTTGAATTTTAATTGCAGTTGTAGGAACTTTCTGCCGTCTGTGAAGGAAGTAGCTAAGCTTTTTAAAGTCTTTGTGAATATTTTTTGTTAATTTGGTTAAAGCAGAAATGACAGCAGTTACTATTATCAGTAACACTTATAATATAACAACACTTGACTGATTTTTACTATTTCATTGTTGTTAATCATTACACGTATTTAGCTGTGCTTCTTGATAAAGAATGTAGAATTTGCAGACAGTAAATTAGGACTACTTTGGATCTGTAACATCAGATAGTTTCAAGGCTCTAGAGAAGGTAAGAAAGTTAAATGTTTCTGTAATATTTACTGTTATTGACTAAAAACTTTTTTATCTTCATCTGATGAAAGTTGTTAGTGTGTTATATTGTATAAAAATATGGTAAACAGAATCCACAGCAATTTATTATATGGCTTTCAAGGAAAGCATTTTCTCCTAGGCTTTATAGAGGGATCCAGACATCTAAGACATGGTCTCCACGCTCAAGAAATTTAAAATACAGTTTATTGGGTTACAGCTCCTCTCCCGTCTCTCCTCCCCTCTTTAAGCTATCCATTACATCATTTAGTGGGGACGAAGAAATTAGGTGTTTGTTAAATATCAGTTATAAGATAGCAGTATCTACATCTTAAAATACAGCCATTTTTCAAGTTTCTGAATCCAGGATATGTGGATTTCTTCAATGAGAATTGAGGAGTTGAGCTGATGCCCCAATATTTCCCTTCAGGACAGTGTTGACATGTCATGGGGTTGTTAACCATTGTCATAGGGCAATATGTGCACTAACTGTTTAATGAGAAACTATTTGTTCTGCAAACTTCATCTAAGGTACAAAAAAAAAGAAAAGAAAAAGAATTATCAATGTGAGATCAAATTGACAACAGCAACTCAGAAGGTTTGATGAGAAGCCTAGGGGGCCATGAGTTGAAGATAATAGTGATGGAATAATTTGGAAAAGGGTAGTGAGAATAACAGCACAACTGGAAGAATGTAATCAATGTCACTGAACTGTACATGTAGAAACTTTTGAAATGGTGTAACTTTGGCTGTGTATATTTTCACCAAAAATAAAATAAAATAAAATAAAGGCCCTCCAAGGTTGAGAAGGGAGAGTGTTGACATGTCATGGGGTTGTTAACCAATGTCATAAAACAATATGTGTACTGACTGTTTAATGAGAAACTATTTGTTCTGTAAACCTTCAGCTAAAGTGCAATAATAATATATATGTGTGTGTGTGTGTGTGTATATATATACATATATATATATATGTATATGTGTATATATATATTTCCCTTCACTGTTCACATTGGACTGGTGCCTGGCTCAGAGTACATGCTCAGTAAATTTGGATCATATACCAAGCCACTCTTAAGTATGTGAATGGTCTCATTGCTATATTTGTTTGGATTGAACAAATACACTTAATGAATGCCAATTCTGGGCCCTAGAGTTACAGAAAGAATTAACATGGCCTGTTTTCAAGGGACTTACAGGCTAGCTAGGGAGGTAGACAGGATAAGTAAATACAGTCTGATGTGGATAAATGTTATTCCAATCTTAAGAACAAAGCTCCAGTGGAGCATAAAGATGGGAAACCATCTTGCCTGGAGTAGCAGAGGCGTTTCACCAGGGCTGAGATTTTTCAGTAAGGCCTAGAAGGAAAAGCAAGATTCTTTTAGGCAGAGAACTGGGTGGGAATGGTGTGGAAAGAGCATTCTGGTGGAGGGCATGAAAGTGCTTGCTTGATCTTTTCAGGAAGCCATGGCTGTGCCTTCTTGGGACAGCAAATGACAGTGATCACAACCCTAAATTATTTTCTGTTTATACTGCACATGGGAATTATTGTGTGCCTAATAGGTTCTGCCATGATTACACTTTAGTAACTTATTATAGTTACTTGGATTTCAGCAATCTTTTGATTGGCCTCAGCTCAGTTAAACATTTTCCTTTTGGTTAAAGTATAGTAAAGGATAGAAGGATGGCACATATATGACAAATTAACATGTAATATTGGAAATGATTCACAGAAGGATAGTTCATGAACTGACTATTCTGTATTTGGAATATTGGTTGTGCAGTTTTCCTGACAACAGTGCTTTTGTTCTGTCTTGTTAAGTTTACCATAGTTGGATTCAAAGCTTTTGCTATGCTAGCTATCAGTCATGGGTGAAACAGATGATAAGATTTCAAGTAGAGACGTTGGGGGACCCAACGGGAAGGTAGTAAGTAGTACCAGTGGTGAGATGTAGATTGCAAAGGATCAGCTGAAAGAAATCATATTGGCATCTTTATCATGTTGTTAGGCGCCGTCAAGTCGGTCCCGATTCATAGTGACTCCATGTACAACAGAACAAAACACTGCCCAGTCCCCACAATCGTTATTATGCTCGAGCCCATTGTTGCAGCCACTGTGTCAGTCCATGTCATTGAGGGTCTTCCTCTTTTTCGCTGACCCTCTAATTTACCAAGCATGATGTCTTTCTCCAGGGACTGGTCCCTCTTGATAACATGTCCAAAGTATGAGACATAGTCTTGCCATCCTTGCTTCTAAGGAGCATTCTGGTTGTACTTCTTCCAAGACAGATTTTTTGTTCTTTCGGTAGTCCATGGGATATCAGTATTTTCACCAACACCATAATTCAAAGACATCGATTCTTCTTCGGTCTTCCTCATTCATCATCCAGCTTTCACAAGCCTGTGAAGCTGTTGAAAACACCATAGCTTGGGTCAG
The DNA here is from genome assembly GCA_030035585.1 of Dugong dugon. Classification (NCBI taxonomy): domain Eukaryota; kingdom Metazoa; phylum Chordata; class Mammalia; order Sirenia; family Dugongidae; genus Dugong; species Dugong dugon. Next base: position 6,260,168 of record CM057465.1, on the reverse strand, counting down.
GTGCACCTTAGTCCTCAAGGTGACATCTTTGCTTTTTAACACTTCAAAGAGGTTTTTGCAGCAGATTTGCCCAGTGAAATATGTAGTTTATCGTAGATATATATAAATCCACATTTCTTAGCCATCTTGATGGAATAAAGAGGCATCATTTTAGTTGTCAGAGCCCTACATTGATTTGACCGTAAGATTAAGTAATAAACATCAGCAAAACCTCATGCAGATTGGGCAGATAGGGGTAATTAGATTTATCTGTTGTGGAAATTGCCATCACTCTTGATGTTCTTTTCAGCATTCTAACCCTTGAGTATTTTCTTAGCATGTTCGGATTTGCGGTGCGTTTAGTGCTCCTTAAAGCTCTCTCCTGGGTGTTAGTAGTTGGTGTACTTTTTATTGTAATACAGTCCCTGAAGATGGCTTATATACTTAATTGTTTCATACAGTGATCGAGGCACGATTAAAGCTACTCTTGAATGTCACTGTTTTTGTTTGGTCACTCAGTCGCAGATACCGATTCAAAGCTTCATGATCCACATTTAGAGTGGGCTGACTGAGGAAAGCATGGGCAAATCATTTTATTTTATATACGGTTCCACAGACTTTCATTAATCTGTACTCTGCCTCTTTCCAAAAGCAAATCTGAGATACCTTAAAACATAATATAATACAATCAAACTAAAGGTAAGTGAGGAAATTGGGGAGAAGAGAAAAGCTGAATAGGAAGAGTAAAGTTAGTATTCAGAGTTGTGCCGTGGGATTCATCTTGTTATAGGTGGGTTACAAATTTGACTCTGGGCTTATTAAAGGCCCAGACAGAGAGGGAAACATGATAAATACTGTGACTTATATTGTCTAGACTTAAGATGAAAACACAGCACTTGGATTATAAGTACTCATCGTACTTGGACTCAAGGGAAACATCTCCTCTGAGCTCTTGTAGAGGAGGTGTTCAGAGTGTCTTCACCAGCACCTGAGCAAGCACGGTGAGTCAGGCAATTCCCCGTCAGCAGTTCTTTGTAAAAGAGCCCTCGTGGCATTGTGGTTAAGGGTTAAGTGCTGACTGAAAGGCCGGCGGTTTGAACCACCCAGCCCCTGTGTGGGAGAAAAGACCTGGCAATCGACTTCTGTAAAGATGAAGGCCAAACCCGTTGCCGTCGAGTTGATTCCGACTCATAGCAACCCTGTAGGACAGAGTAGAACTGCCCCACAGGGTTTCCAAAGAGCGGCTGCTGGATTCAAACTGCCAACCTTTTGGTTGGTGGCCGAACGTTTAACCCCTGTGGCACTGGGGCTCCCTCCATAAAGATTACAGCCTAGAAAACCCAGTGGGGATGTTCAGCTGTGTCCTATAGAGTCGCTACAGTTAGAATCGACTTGACTGCACACAACACCACCACAACAGTCCTGTGCAGATGTGCAGCTCCCTGACGGCCTGGCTTGATCCAAGGGTAAAATGTGGGGTGGTGTGCGGTCAGATTCCACAGTGGGTGCGCAAGGTGAAAATGTGTGTGTCGGAATTCTCTTTTAAATGGTCCAGCACAGCATTTCTGCTCTAGCATCGCCTTTCTCTTAACAGATTGCCCTTTCTTTAGGGGATTTGTAAAATGAGGAAGTTGGTTTGCATTTTGGTGCCATGTTGCACAAAAAAATTCTTGTCTTTGTAGTTCTGGAATAATACCCAGTGCAGCAGTACTCCTGGCCCGAGACGTGTGGGAACTGAGATGCCCTGAGGGGACAGCCACCAGTTCCTCTTTCTCCCCTGGGTGTCCGCTCTTGGTGGAAGAGCTGGCACACTTTAAATCCTCTCTCTTTGTCTCTCTCAGCTGCATAGTTGAATATGTGTAAGTTACGTGCTCATGTTACCCACCTTCTCGGGGAGCTAGCTATAGGACGGCGAACTTGGCCTCCAGGCAGCCCTTCAGGAATGTCTCTCATAACTGAACTTAAGGTACATACTGGGTGGCAGAGGCAAGGCTATACTCTCTGTCTAGAACATAAAATGCAGACGTTCTGTTCTGATGAAGGGCAGATTCTTAAGCCTGAGCAGTTGCCTGAACTGGGATTTGGGTTGTCATAAGACGTGGAAATACTAAAGTCAGACTCTTGAGTGGAGATGACAATATTGACTTTGTAAGGTTATTGCAAAGATTCAGTGAGATAATACATGAAAGGCACAGTAAGCACTCAGTATATGTAACATTTGTGTGTGTGTGTGTGTGTGTTGTAAATTAAGGAACTGGAATAGAAAAGCCCAGCCCACCTCCTCACACAAGTAGATGCAAGCTGTTTTCTGAATAGGGCGTTCGGAAATGAGGTGTTTTTGTCCCCTCTGGTTAGTAACGAACAATATTATCTTCTTTCAGAGAAACAGCACCCAGGAGTATCTTCCAAAGAGTCCTGGGTATCTTAAAGAAGTCTTCTCATGATATTGAACTGGCCTGCAGAGATCCATCCCAAGCGGAACATGTAGCTTCCAGCCTGCAGTTAATAACAGAATGCTTCAGATGTCTCCGAAATGCTTGCATTGAGTGTTCTGTGAACCAGGATTCAATCAGGTAGTATTCTTCTTAGTTACATAAGTACCTGTGATTGTATTTCCTTGTATATGTGCATGCTGGCTCTGTCTGTGCATTTCTCTGTTAGGAATTGTTAATGCTAGATGGTATTATGGCATTACCTTTTCTCTTTACAAGACCATCCTTTTCATCTCTGGGGGAGAAGTCCATTACATGTCTTGCCTTGGGAGACTCTTAAACCACGATGTAGTGGTACAATATGTAATAGTGTACATTTAACATTAGGGGTTACTTAGATTTCTTACTTGTATTTATAATGTGTTTTCAGGTATTTGGTTTGGTATATAGCACAGTGATAAGAATTCCATTTTGATTCTTTAATTTTAGATTCTGCCTCCTTAAATGTATATGCAGTTACAGACCTCACTTTTCTTAGTTGTAAATGTTTTCATTAGTTACCCTTGTGTTTACGTTGAACAAGTAGCCTGTTTTATAAACTTAAAAGATGGCCTTTGTTTCCTTAAGAATGTGTAAAGTTGCAAATTCTACTTTCACCGATTTTACGACGTGCACGTTTTTAAAAACAGTTAAAAAATAGCCACAGAGTTACCTGGTACTGTTCTTGGTTTTTTTCCATGTTACTCTCTCCTCTCAGAACTGAGCACCTTTCCTCTTTGATTTTATGAAATCCACTTTTTATTAAAAATTTATACTTGAGGTAAAGTCTGGAGCCACACAGAGGATGCTCGCCTCGCCTTTCCTGGACTTGAATGTAGACACGGCCTCCGGGCCCCCTGTCACTGCTGTGATGAGTGAAGGTGGACTGGCCCAGAAGCACTTCGCTGCCTAGACAGTCCTGTCCCTGAGGCTTTGATATGATTAATGAGCGGTTTAAGATCAAAAGGGAGGAGAAAAAAGCTAGAGTTGTTTGACTTCAATACTAAATCGAACCTGCCATCCATTTTCAGCTAAATGGATAGAAGCAATAATAAGCTTGATAAGAATAAACAGTGTTTTGACTGTTGCCTGTGTGCTAGAAGCAGTGCGCCAGCAGTATAGTTTGGATTGTTCTCTTCCCAGGAAGGGAGGCCCTCTAGTGTGATGGGGGAGGAAAAGGAGAGCCTTAGAACAGACTGTTGACTTAGTGCTTAACTAACCTTAGTAGGGAAGGAAGTGGACATTTGGTGAGCCTTTCCTAAGCACCAGGCTTTGTCCCAGGTGCTTTACTTGTAGTATCTTGTTTAATCCTTAGAACAAACCTATGGCATGGTATACTATAATTTTTCCATTTTTGCAAAAGAAGAAACTGACTCAGAGAGGTTAAATATCTTGCCTGAGAATCACTCTTTCAGTAAATGAGAGAGCTTAGAATGTTCTCTCTGCTTCAAACTATCTGACTCTAAAGTCTAAGCTAAAAAGCAGTCTGCCATAACTATCCCCAAGACGTACACATTGGCCCTGGTAGTGTACGATTGCTTCATCCCTAAAATCAAAATGCCTAACAAAGCTTGGGCACTTGGTATGCTCAGTAAATATTAAATGTTTCTGCCCCTGCCTCAGTAATGAGGGAAATAGAAGTTTACGATAATCTTAATGTTCTTTTAAAACAATTTATTCTTGTTTTTTTTTTTTTTTTCGCGAAGGTAACATATATGCAAGCTATAAAAATCCAAACATAAAAATAAATACTGTGGGAAATAAAATTCTCCACTCTCAACAAAGCTAACTGTTCTTAGTATCGGCTGTCTCTGGCAGGGCCATCAGGGCAAGGGCTGGGGTTAATTGTGCAGTCATGGTGTCTTTATTGCAGGCAACTTACGATCGGACTGAAATAAACACTTACGGGAGGCTTCATTTTCTGCCTCTTACCTTCTAGGATTGTATTATTATTCACTGTTGATTTTCAAAGGGAAATTCCAACCATTTAGGGCATCAGCTTAGGAAGAGACGTTTTCTAGTTGGAAAGTATAACAAAAATTCTAGCTAAGGACTTTGTGGCCAGCCTTAACTAAAGCCAGTGTTTCCAAGCTAGTCAGGATTCAGATTCAGAAAACCAACATACATTTCTCTGGTATTTTAAGTTATTAAAAAGTTGATCAGCAGGGGTGATGCCATTAAGGCCTAGATCTTTTCACATCTTTTGTCTGAACGTTGTACTTAGGGTGGACTTTGCCAAGGATATGTGGAACGGGGTGTAATAGAGCAAAACAAACAATCTCTGAGTCATACAAAATTTCAGAAAATACTCAAAGAAAACTGTTCAAAGCAGTTGCCTCTGCATGTAATATAACCCCTGTTGCAGGGATTGGTATACTTTTTCTGTAAAGGGCCAAATAGTTAAATACTTCAGGCTTTGTGGGCCATATGATCTTTGTCGCAATTTTTTAACTCTTGCATTATAGCAACAGTCATAGACAATCCATGAATGAATGAGTATGGCTGGGTTCCAGTAAGACTTTATTTATGGACATGGAAATTTGAATTTCATAAAATTTTCACTGCCATGAAATCATGCTCTTTTGATTTTTTTCTAACCATTAAAAAAATTATAAAAACCATTCTTAACTTGCTGGCCATACAGAAACGAGCCCATTTACTTTCTGGTTACCATCTGTGTGTGTGTAGAAGCAAGAGCGAGAAGAAAGAGGTGGAACAGCCTCTTTTCTGGGAGGCAGTTGCTGAGCCACCTTTTCCCACCAGCTGTACGCATGGAAGAAGAGAGAAGGAGCAGTGGCTTTCTGACCACCTGGCCTTGGGGAAGGGAGAGAGGACCTAGCCATGTGCACGCTGACCCTGGCGCTCTGCAGGCTTCTTCCGTTAGTGCTAGGGCTTTACACAGGGTTCTGGAATTTCATCCATTCAGATCAGGATTCTTTTTTAGTAGTGAATATCTTGATTTGATTATCATTTACCTTGAGAGAAGTGAAGAAAGTAGGGAACTATATTAGTTTTCTGTTGCTGCTGGAATAAATTACCACAAATTTAGTGGCTTAAAAGAACAGAAATGTATTATCTTACAGTTCTAGAGTTCAAAAGTCCAAAATCATTCTCACTGGGCTGGGTGTCAGGTTGTCGACAGGGCTGTTTCCTTCTGGAGGCTCTAGGGGAGAATCCATTTCCTTGCCTTTTCTAAGTTCTGGAGGGCACCAGCTTTCCTTGGCTTATGGCCCCATCCTCCATCTTTAAAGCCAGCATCATAGCATCTTATAGTCTCTCTGATTCTGACCCTCTTGTAAGGGCCCTTGTGATTACCTTAGGCCTACCCAGGTAATCAAGAATAATCTCCCCATCTCAAGATTCTTAATCACATCTAAAAAGTCTCTTTTGCCATATAAGGTAACATATTCATAGGTTCTGGGGGTTAGGACGTGTATGTCTTTGGGAGGGCCATTATTTGGACTACCACAGTCTGCCCTCTCGCCCCCAAAGATACAGATCTGTTCCATATGCTAAGTATATGTACCCTATCCCAAAGTCCCCCAAATTTTTGTCCCATTACAGCATAAACTCAAGTTCAAAATTTATCTAAGTCTCATTAGATCAAAAGTCCCAATCTCATCATCTCAGTCATCTAAATTACATATGAGTGAGACTCTGGGTATGATCCCTCTTGGGGCAAAACTCTTCATCTGTGGATCTGTGAAATTAGAAACAAGTTATCTGCTTTCAAAATACAGTGTGGGACTGGCATAGGATAATAATTATTGACATCCTTCAAAAAGGGAGAAAATGGAAGGAAAAAAGAAGTCACCAGTCCCAAGCAATTTCAGAAGCCAGTTGGGAAAACTATTAGGTTTCAAGGCCTGGGAATAATCCTCTGCGGCCTGAGGCAGTGCACTCTGGGCTCTCAGCTCTGCCCACAAAGTCATCCTTCCTTTTTTTCAAAGGGTAGCGTATATTTGCAGCTGAGTAGTTTTTATCAGCCTGTTTCCTGCGTGTAGAATTTTGGGAGTTTGCCAACCTTTCATTTCATCCTTTCTGTGTTCCTTTGAGTCCAAGTTGACAGTGTTTCTGCTGTAGTAATATTCTCAGAAACCCTGTGGGTATTCTATGTATGTTATGGGGGTTTACACCATTAGACAAGAGGGTCTTCCACAGATCTTTCCTGGTTAATCCCGTTTCTATTCCTGGTTTATGCTGAGATGGCTGAGGGTAATCCATGAGTCACGTGCCTAATCTCTACAGTGAGCCCTCTGTATGACCGAATACTCTGACTTTTTGATCCATCTGAGGCACTACCAAAAGGTTGTTTAGCCACACACTTGGCACTTGGCTTTCTCTCCATAGCATGCTTTCCTGACAGTGAATCTCCTAGGTTTAGTATCTTCTGAAATTCGGAAAGTCTGAGAATTTCCCAAATCATTATGAACTGATTCCTTTTTAATGCTTAGTTCTTCCCTCTATTGATCTCTTTCATCCTGCGTTTTACTGTAAGCAGCAAGAAGAAACCAGGCTGTACCTTCAACATTTTGCTTTGAAATCTCCTCAGCTAAGTATCCAAGTTCGTCGTTCGTAAGTTTTGCTTCCCCCATAACTGCAGTACACAATTCAGCTAAGCTTTTTCTGTCACTATATAACAAGGGTCGCCTTTCCTCCAGTTTCCAATAACATGCTTCTTGTTTTCTTCTGAGCCCTCACTAGCAGAAACTTCAGTATCCATATTTCTACTAACATTCTGTTCAAGGCAGTCTAGGCTTTTCTATCATGCTCCTCAGAATTCTGCCAGCTTCTACCCATTGCCAAATTCCAAAGCCATTTCCAAACTTTTAGGTATTTGTTACAGCAGCACCCCACTTCTGGTACCAGAGTCTGTATTAGTTTCCTCTTACTGCTGTAACAAATCACCGTAAACTTAGTGGCTTAAAACAACACACATTTATTATTTTGTTGTTGTTGTTGTTAGGTGTCATTGAGTCGGTTCCGACTCATAGCGACCCTGTGTGCAACAGAACAAAACACTGCCCGGTCCTGTGCCATCCTCACAATCGTTGTTCTGCTTGAGCCCATTGTTGCAGCCACTGTGTCAGTCGATTTCACTGAGGGTCTTCCTCTTGTTCGCTGACCCCCTACTTTACCAAGCATGATGTCCTTCTCCAGGGACTGATCCCTCCTGACAACATGTACAAGGTACGTGAGAAGTACTCTTGCCATTCTTGCTTCTCAGGAGTATTCTGGTTGTACTTCTTCCAAGACAGATTTGTTCGTTCTTTTGGCAGTCCGTGGGATATTCAGTATTCTTCTCCAACACCACAATTCAAAGGTGTCAGTTCTTCTTCTGTCATCTTTATTCATTGTCCAGCTTTCACATGCATATGAGGTGATTGAAAACACCATGGCTTGGGTCAGACACTTCTTAGTCTTCAAGGTGCCATCTTTGCTTTTTAACATTTTAAAGAGGTCTTTTGCAGCAGATTTGCCCAATGCAATGTGTCTTTTGATTTCTTTTTTTTTTTTTTTTTTTTAATTTGAAAAGGTGTTTTTAAAAACATTTATTGTTTCAACAATTTACTATCAATTACAGTCTTCCTTAGGAAAATTACTGGTCACCAAGGGAGATAATGCAACAATACGTCTCTCGTGTTTCTGCTGTGCACATTTTTCTGTAGATACTTCCTTTTATATATAAAAATTACTGTTCAGACCAAATTCGTCACTACTGAACAATAAAGCATGAGTAGTATGGCTTATTTTTTTGGAGCTAAATCTCCTAACTGAATAAAATCAATGAATGTTTTACCTGATTCTTACCTGACATAATTTTTTTAAAAGCCAGTTATCCTTATAGGACTGTGCCTGGATAACTCACATTAATGTCTGAAAGACCTTACTATGAATCATCAACTTGATTTCTTGACTACTGTCTCCATAGGTGTTGGTTGTAGAGCCAAGTAAAATGAAATCCTTGACAACTTCAGCCTTTTCCCTGTTTATCATGATATTGCTTATAGGTCCAGTTATGAGGATTTTTATTTTCCTTATGTTGAGATGTAATCCATACTGAAGGCTGTGGTCTTTGATCTTCATCAGTAAGTGCTTCAAGTCCTCTTCACTTTAAGCAAGCAAGGCTGTGTTATCTGCATAACACAGGTTGTTAATGAGTCTTCCTCCAATCCTGATGGCCTGTTGTACTTCACATAGTCCAGCTTCTCAGATTATCTGCTCAGCATACAGATTGGATAAGTATGGTGAAAGGATACAACCCTGGTGCACACCTTTCCTAACTTTAAACCACACAGTATTTCCTTGTTCTGTTCGAATGACTGCCTCTTGATCTATATACAGGTTCCTCATGAGCACAATTAAGTGTTCTGGAATTCCCATTCTTTGCAATGTTATTCATAATTTGTTATGATCCACACAGTCGAATGCCTTTGCATATTGAATAAAACACAGGTAAACATCTTTCTGGTATTCTCTGCTTTCAGCCAGATCCAGCTGACGTCAGCAGTGATATCCCTGGTTCTGTGTCCTCTTCTGAATCTGGCCTGAATTTCTGGCAGTTCCCTGTCGATGTACTGCTGCGGCCGGTTTTGAATTATCTTCAGCAAATTTTTACTTGTGTGTGATATTAATGATATTTAATTCGATAATTTCCACATTCAGTTGGATCACCTTTCTTGGGAATAGGCATAAATATAGATCTCTTCCAGTTGGTTGGCCAGGTAGCTATCTTACAAATTTCTTGGCATAGATGAGTGAGTATTTCTAGCACTTCATCTTTTTGTTGAAACATTTCAATCGGTATTTTGCCAATTCTGGAGACTTGTTTTTCACCACTGCCTTCACTGCAGCTTGGACTTCTTAAGTACTGTTGGTTCCTGCTTATATGGTACCTCCTGAATGGTTGAACGTCAACCAGTCCTTTTTGGTACAGTGACTCTGTGTATTCCTCCCATCTTCTTTTGATGTGTCTTGTGTTGTTTAATATTTTCCCATAGAATCCTTCAACTCGAAGCTTGAATTTTCTCTTCAGTTCTTTCAGCTTGAGAAACACCAGGCGTGTTCTTCCCTTTGGGTTTTCTAACTCCAGATCTTTGTACATGTCGTTGTAATACTTTACTTTGTCATCTCCAGACGCCCTTTGAAATCTTCTGTTTGGCTCTTTTACTTCCTCATTTCTTCCTTTTGCTTTAGCTACTCAGTGTTCAAGACCAAGTTTCAGAGTCTCTTCTGACATCCATTTTGGTCCTTTCTTTCTTTCCTGTCTTCTTAATGCCCTCTTGCTTTCTTCATGTATGATGTCCTTGATGTCATTCCACAGCTCATCTGGCCTTTGGTCGTTAGTTTTCAGTGTGTCAAATCTATTCTTGAGGTGCTCTCTAAATTCAGGTGGGATGTACTCAAGGTCGTACTTTGGCTCTCGTCTTCTTCTAATTTTCTTCAGTTTCAGCTTGAACTTGTGGATGAGCAATTGATGATCTGTTCCACAGTCGGCCCCTGGCCTTGTTCTGACTGATCATATTGAGCTTCTCCATTGTCTCTTTCTCCAGATGTAGTCAGTTTGATTCCTGTGTGTTCTGTCTGGCGAGGTCCACATTATAGTCCCATTCATGTTGGTGAAAAAAGGTATTTGCAATGAAGAAGTTGTTGGTCTTGCAAAATTCTGTCATGCGATATCTGGCATTGTTTCTATCACCAAGGCCATATTTTCCAACTACCGATCCTTCTTCTTTATTTCCGACTTTCACATTCCAATCTCCAGTAATTAATTATCAGTGCATCCTGATTGCATGTTCGATCAATTTCAGACTTCAGAAGTTGGTAAAAGTCTTCAATTTCTTCATCTTTGGCCTTAGTGGTTGGTGCGTACATTTGAATAGTAGTCGTATTAACTGGTCTTCCTTGGAGGCGTGTGGATATTATTCTCTCACTGACAGCATTGTACTTCAGGATAGATCTTGAAATGTTCTTTTTGATGATGAATGCAATGCCGTTCCTCTTCAACTTGTCATTCCTGGCTTAGTAGACCATATGGTTGTCTGATTCAGAATGGCCCGTACCAGTCCATTTCAGCTCACTAATACCTAGGATATCAATGTTTATGCATTCCATTTCATTTTTGATGACTTACAATTTTCCTAGATTCATACTTTGTACATTCTGCATTCTGATCATTAATGGACGTTTGCAGCTGTTTCTTCTCATTTTGAGTCGTGCCACATCAGCAAATGAAGGTCCCCGAAGCTTGACTTCATCCACGTCATTAAGGTCAACTCTACTTTGAGGAGGCAGCTCCTCCCCAGTTGTCTTTTGAGTGCCTTCCAACCTGAGGGCTCATTTTTCGGCACTGTATCAAACAATGTTCTGCTGCTATTCATAAGGTTTTCACTGGCTAAATCTTTTCAGAAGTAGACTGCCGGGTCCTTCTTCCCATTCTGGCTTAGTCTGGAAGCTCAGCTGAAACCTGTCTGCCATGGGTGACCCTGCTGGTATTTGAATACCAGTGGCATAGCTTCCAGCATCACAGCAACGTGGAAGCCCCCACAGTACGACAAACTGACAGACACGTGAGAGTTTATTATTTTACTGTTCTGGAATTCAGAAATATAAAATGGGTTGACAGGGCTTTGTTCCTTCTGGAGACTCTAGAGGAGAATCCATTCCCTTGCCTCTTTCACTTCCAGAGGCCACCCACATTCCTTGATCCATGGCCCTCTTCCAGCACTGGCGTAACTCCAGCCTCTGCTTCTGTTATTACATCTCCTCCTCCTTGACTCTGACCCTCCTGCATCCCTCTTATCAGTACCCTGGTGATTACATTGCCATGTAAGGTAAAATATTCTGAGGTAGGATATGGATGTCTTTGGGGGCCATTGTTCAGCCAATTATAGGAACTATTAACTGATACTCTTAGCACCGTTCATTGAATTATCATTCGAAGTACAGTTTTAAGAAAAGGAATGTATTTAATTTTGTGTGTTTTTTTTTTTTTTTTTTTAACATAATGCAGGAACTTGGATACAATTGGCGTTGCTGTTGATTTGATTCTTCTTTTTCGTGAACTGCAAACGGAACAGGAATCCCTGTTGACAGGTAACATGTAGTATAATTTATAGCTTATTTGTAGTCTTTTAAAGATTTTAAAACCAGTACTTTGAGTATTACATCACTCATTGAAGCACATGTTCTGTATTTCATGAGATAGGTAAACTACCGTAGTGAAACAGTAAAGAATTACCACAAAAGTAAGTTACAGGAACTTGCTTTCCTCCCTTCTTCGGTGTTTATGGATGTAATATGATAGTTGTGATAGATGTAACCAAGACAATGACAAAGGAGACAAAAATCTGTGCCCTCAGGGAGCATACATTCCAGTGAGGGGAGCCAGATACTAAGAATGATAAATAAATTGAATATGTATTAAGACAGTGGAGCCCTGGTGGTGCAGTGGTTAAGAGCTTGGCTACTAACCTAAGGGTCGGCAGTTTGAATCCACCAGTTCCTTGGAAACGCTACGGGGCAGTTTTACTCTGTCCTATAGGGTTGCTATGAGTCGAAGTCAACTCGACAGCAATGGGTTTTATGTATTAAGACAGAAAGGGACGTCTGCTCTGATTGCTGTCTTATCAGTGGCTGTTGATACAGGATTAAGAGAAAAACCAAGTTTCCTAATTTGAAGATCATGAAGTTTTTCTAGACTTTTTGGAAAGTTTTTGTTCCTTGTATTTCTGGCATCAACATTGGTGGTAGGTAGACAGAGAACTAGAAGTTACATCTCTTTTTACAGGTGTAGAAACTGAAGCACAGAGGTGAAATGGGCTAAAACAGTGGTGTTCGAGGTGTTTTCCTGGCTTAGGTTAACTCTTTATTCTGTTCTCTTGTTTCTTAGTGTTTTTATTTTAAATTCATTCACTAAAATTCTTGGGTCTTTCTTTTTGATTTAGAAATCTTCCTTTGGGAAATGGTAATTATTTTTTGAATTGTTTACCTCATCTAGGAATTTATACACAAAGTGTTTGCTGTGAGTTTTTTTGAACAACAGTAGTTTCTTGAGTATTTTCAAAAAATTAATAGAGTGTAGGATTTAGTTGTAAAATGTTTTTAAGGTACTATATATTTAAAGGTATTTTTGTAACTATGTCATAATAAAACAGAATCTTTTTTAAAATATTTTTTTATTTTCTATTATACTTTAGATGAAGGTTTACAGAACAAATAGTTTCTCATTAAACAGTACACATGTTGTTTTATGACAGTGGGTAACAACCCCATGACATGTCAACACTGTCCCTTATTGACCTTGGATTCCCTATTACCAGCTTTCCTGTCCCCTCCTGCCTTCTAGCCCTTGTCCCGGGACTGTTGTGCCCCATTAGTCTGTTTTGTTTTATGAGGCTGTCCAATCTTTGGCTGAAGGGTGAACCTCAGGAGTGACTTCATTACTGAGCTAAAAGGGTGTCCGGGGGGCCACACTCTCAGGGTTTCTTCAGTCTCTGTCAGGCCAGTAAGTCTAGTCTTTTTTTATGAGTTAGAATTTTTAAAACAGAATATTTAGTCCTCAAAATTGGGGGATTAAAATCGGCAATAAAATACATATTTCCCTCTGTTGTGGAAAGGCAGCTATTTTTGAAGTCTGTGTGTGGTATGGTAATTTAGTAAGACAGTTCAGAATGTACCACGTTTTATAATTGCTGAAAAATACTGATGTGGCAGATAGTACGTCACTGGCAGAAGCTGAAGAGCTGTGGTGGGCAGAAATGGGTTTCTCTTTTTATGATGTATTCCTGAATAAAGAAGCAGAGTGGAAGCACTGTACGAACGCTGGGATTAAATCACTATTAGAGCGGAGCCGGCCCCCACTCGCCCACTCAGAAGCTCTTCCGACATCAGCCTTCCTCCCACGTCGTCAGTTTTTCCTGCTTGCTTCGCCATCGTTCTCGTCAGCATAGAACACGCGCTCCTGTTTGCCATTAAAGTACCTTCCCTTGACTCCATGTCCCCCACGTCCATTTTCCTTTCTCTTTGGTCTGTCTCAGATTTGCTACAAATGATTTGATGTTTCATTTTAACAAAATGTCATAAATGATTCTTTTAGCTGGAATCGACTCGACAGCAATGGTTTTTTTTTTTCCCCTCACAATATTAACACCTACTCCTCACTTACCGACTCTCTCATTATCTGACATTTAGCATTTATGACAACAGTAAAAAAATCTACCATTCGACTACTTTGCGCATTAATGAGGTGGTGGGCATGATGGCAGCAGCTGTGGAGCGTCCACTCCCTTGAGGAGGGTCTCCAGGTGGCCTCTGGGAAGCTGGGCTGCGCTGCCCTGCGCCCTGTGCTCCCCCCTGCCGGCAGGGGCACTGTATTCAGCTGCCGCGTGGGGCTGGCCTCCTTTGTGGCCGTGGCCTCTGGACGGATGTGTCTGCAGCACCAAGCCAGCAGGCACGTGTTCTGGGCTTCCGGCTCCGATGTGGCCTGAGGCCCTGTAGCTTAAGACTACTGTGGGCTTGGAAGGGAGGAAAGAAACAGGCATCCGAGAGAGTGTTGGGAAGAAGTGCATGTGACTTTAGTGACATCCCAGAGTGAGCTACACTGGGCTTGAAGCCTCTCTCGGTGGGGCTGGGTGTGCGGCCAGGCTCCCAGTGCCAGGGCAGGAAGCCCCGAGTCGGTGACTGGCCAAGCCCAGAAGGCCGAGCAGACTCCAGGATCCTGAACAGAGAGCTTGCAGGGGTGAGAGCAGAGCCCTGGAGGTGGCTCTGCGAGGGTAGCTCTGACCCAGCACAGGAGGAAGGTGAAGTGGTTAAGCCGTGGGCCCGCCAGTCACACAGCCTGGCTTTATCCAGCTGTGTGTCCTCCAAACCTCCATCTCCGCAGAGGAACAATCTATAGCTGGACTCGTCACAGTGATGAGCGCATCAGTAAACTTCGCTGTTATAGTTTCTATGATCATGTTTTCTAAGCGGTAAGAAAAGGACAAATGGATGGTCTGAAAACAGGAGGGAAAATCCTCTGTTTTCGAATAATGACCTTTGGAACCTAACCATGTTGCTAAGTGAGGATTGGGTGTATTCTTTTCACTGCTGCAAGTAGAAGATCTAACACAAGATTGGAAAGAGCAGATTTCGTAGGGGCTTTTGTGGAACAGTTTGTCATTGATGAGTCAATTTATTGGTTGGTGGCTTGGCTCTTCATTGATAGTTGCCCGTCAGAGGAAGTAGATCCCTACAGACTGTTTTTACATTAGGTGTATTCAGAGTTGGTGACGTTAGGTAGTTGGAGTTATATCAATTTAGTTTTTAACAGCTTTGCTGAGGCATTATTTACATTACAGACATAATTTATATACATTGACACATTTTACATAAATTACGTAAAATTTATTCACTTTAAGTGTACGAGTCAATGATTTTTAGTAAATTCGCAGAGTCGTGCAAAAATGACTACAAGCCGCTTTTAGAACATCACCTCACAAAGGACCCTGGTGCCCATTTGCATTCAATCCTGGTTCCTATCCCCAGCACTGAGCATCCAGTTTTGTCTTTTATGGATTGTACTTTGGCGTTATATCTAAGAACTCTGCCTAACTCAAGGTCATGGAGATTTTCTCTTACGTGTCTTCTAAAAGTTTGATAGATTTACTGCTTTAGTGCAGTGATTCATTTTCTTTTAATTTGTATGTTTGGTGTGAGGTAAGGATCTAAATTCATATTTTTACATGTGGCTATCCAGTTGTCCTAGTAACGCTTATTAAAGACTGTTCTTTCCCCATCAGTTTACCTCAGCACCCTTTTGACAGTTAATAAGCTATAAATGTGGGTGTTTATTTCTGGACTCCTAATACTGTTCCTTTGATCTGTGTGCCTGTCTTCTGCCAGTACCATATTGTCTCAATGACTAGCTTTATATAGGATATTTTGAAATTGGGAAGTGTAAGTCCTTCAACTTTGTTCTTCTTTTTCCAAATGGTTTAGGCTCTTGTGGGTCTTATTGCATTTTTATACAGATTTGACTACCTGATAGGTAGTCAGTTCCTGCAAAAAAGGCAGCAGGAATTTTGGTGGGGATTATTTTCAATCTATAGATTCATTTTGGGAGAATTGCCATCTTAACAATAATGGAGTCTTCCAATCCATGAACATGGACCATCTCTTCATTTATTTAGATCTGCTTTAAGTTTTTAGTTGTATCAATATTGAGTAGTTGGCTTGTGTTTATGGACAGAATTGGAAAGCTGTTATTACTGAGACAAGAACAAAAATGAAGTTAAGGGGTATTTCTCACCACTTTCTTGAAAAAAGGAGCTAGTGAAATTACTAACTTTTATTTGGATTTTAACAATGAAATTTGGATTCAACAATGACACTTTAACATTTTTTTATAGTGTGTTTGCTCAAACCTAATACATGTAATCTTGTGACAAGTATTCTACTTCTTAATAAAGTGTCTGTACCATCTTTTCACTGTTTCTGTGTGAGAACCTTATTCTGGATAGACTTTTAGCAGGGTATCTGTGCCAGTTTTTTGTTACCACCCTTGAGGTAAGAACTGTAATTACATTGTCAAAATAATATTTAGAGTATTATTTTCAGAGAATAATTGCAGTGGTGTGACGAATATATTATGCTCATCAAATTTATGTAAACACAAGCCTGAGTTATTTTAATTGAATTATTGGTGTTGTTTTTGGCTTTTATTCTTTTCTAATCCGTAAAAATAATGTTGGGATTTTCAAGGAGCTTTGTAACGTTTGCAGTATTTACATAAAGATCAGTTGATAACCGGTTTGGTAAAAATAAACTGTCATTTTTACTTGTCTGGAGTTTTCACTTTGTTTCCGGGACATCTTCAAACCTTTTCCTTCCAGAATTGTGTTCTGATTCAGAGTGCTAATTTGTAGTTGCATGATGAATTTGTAGGGTCAGCTGCCTTTCAGACCTACTTATATATTTTTTTTTTTTCGTGTGTGTGTTTAATGAAATTGTACAAGGATTTGAGTGTTAGTGTTCTAAAATATTCAGTAGGAATGTATGTGTTTGTTTAACTGTGGCTTATCTGAATAAAAATGAAGTTTTTTCTATAAACGCTTTTTATAATTTCATTACAGAATAATTTAAAAAAAAGACTCAAAAAAGTAGAAGGAAGAAAAATAATCATCACTGTACTCAGGCTCCATAAGACAAACACTTGGGTTTTGTTTGGTCATTTTTCAGTGTGTACATGTATGGGTATGAACGTGGAGTTGCAGGTTTGTATTCCTGCTTCTTTGGTTTAGATTATAATAGTAACTTAGTTTTGAGGCTCTTGGCTTATTTTGTTTGCATACCTTTTTTATGTCAATGTTTTGAATTTTGACAGCAATCTTGCAACTCTTCTTTGAGAAATCAGTTGCGTTGCTGTGCCTGGTGAATGAACAGTTCAGACACGTTACACACCTCATCTTCTTTAATCCTTCCAACTACTCTGAGGTGTTGGGGTGAGGAGCCTGTTTTGTGCTCAGCCAGGGATGAAGTGGCAGAGTTTGAAGGGACGGCTCAGGCAGTGAGCGCCAAGTCAATTAAAAAAAAATTAAAAAAAAAACCCAATCTGTTGCCATCAAGTCGATTCTGACAGACTAGAACTGCCCTATGGGGTTTCTAAGGACGGCCTAGTGGATTCAAACTGCTGACCTTTCGTTAGCAGCCAAATTCTTGACCACTGTGCCACCAGGGCCCAAAGGCACCAGGGCCTGGGAAACTCTAGTGACAAAGGTCAGGAGCTCAGGGGCTGGATCAACAGGCTAGCCTGTCAGTTCTAGGAAAGCAGAGACCTAGAAACTGTAAGGATTTCAGTAATTCACTTGCCCCTAAGAATGTCTTCTTGTAGCTTCCTGGTGGGAAGTCCTTTAATCGGGGCAAGATCTTTTATTTCAGCTCATCCTCTCTTGTTGCACCTTACCGTCCTTGATTAGCCTTGATTCCTGTCCCGGAGGAGAGCTATCTCTCCGTTTTGCCAGGCCTGGTTCTCCCACTTAAAACTGTCATACCTTGGGCAAGTGACCTGACCTTTCTGAGGTTTGGTTCACTCATTTGTTAACTGGGGATCACATTAATACCTACCTTATAAGGTTGTTATGGGGTTAAATGAGATAATACAATTAGAACACAGTGGCTGGCATGGAGCAAACACTCAGTAAATGTTAGTTACCATTTTTGTTACTATTACCCTGTGACCTTACTACTGTGTTCTTGGTGCTGTGTTCACGCTGGTGTGTCGTTCCACAGAATAGTCCCCCTCTTCCCACTCAGGACCTTTGTGCGTGCCATTTTCTCTGTGTGGAGTGTGCCCTGGCCCTAGTGTTAACCAGAGGTCGCGGGCACTGAGCCCTTGGGCTAGATGCCACTCATAGTGCAGGGGCATGGCCCTGGTGGTCGGAAGCTTGGTCAGGTGTTGACCTTTTAGTTATGGGGGGTATGTCCTGAGGAAGGAGCTGGGGCAGGGGTGGGCACTCAAGTGGGAGGCAGTGTTGGTATACCGCAGAGTGCAGAAGTGTTTTAATATTTTAGTAATCAGCATCACCATACCAGTATGAACTGGCCAAATATCAGCTCTCGTATTTCAGTGTAGTGTCATGGTCAAGAGCTCTGGCTTTGAAGTCACACTGCCTGCTTGGGTTTTGGCTGGACGCCTCACTAGCTGCTTCACTTGGGCAGTGTGCTTGCTCTGTGCCTGCATTTCCTCATATGGCATAATACTATAGGGTTGTTACGTGTTGGAATCGACTTGACGGCACACAAGAGCAACAATAATGTCTACCTCACTGTGAAAATTAAAGAAGATAGTCCATGTAAAGCAGTTAGAACATTATTGCTTCCCAGTTGTCGTCAAGTCGACTGACTCATGGCGACCCCAGGTGTGTCAGAGTAGAACTGTGTGCCATAGGGTTTTCAGTGGCTGATTTTTTGAAAGTAGGTCTCTCGGCCTTTCTTCTGAGGCACCTTTGGGTGAACTTGAACCGCCAACCTTTTGGTTTGCAGCTGAGCGCTTAACCACTTGTTACACCTAGGGAATCATTCTGAAATGACCCTGCCCCCCTTTTTAAAGAAATCTCCAATAATGCTTTTTGCCTTTAAGCTTATTATGTCTAATTTTAACTGGTCTGTGACTTCCTACTTAGGCTGGCATTTGCCCAATGCATCTTTTTTCCGTGATTTAACTCTCAATATTTCGACAGTTTTAGGTATGTTTGTTTTAAATAGCATGTAGTTACATTTTCCAAAATCCAGTGTAAGAGTCACTGTCTTTTAATTGGAGCTCATATTCCAGTTATGTTCAGTGTAATTACAGGTGTTTTTGTGTCTACATTAACAGTTTTATTTAAGATGTTTATGAATTTTGTGTAGACTAAATTGTTTTGGCGAGGCTTTTAAATATTAATATCATGCCAAAAGTTACTGCCAAAAGTTACGTTGTAGAGAGAGACCTTTATAGTTCAAAGAAGAAAATAGAAACTTTCCTGTTTCATAACATGGGGAATATGTCTTATTGAGATATATTTGTTGATTGTGTATTTAGAATATTTTTTAATCACATAACTTTTGTTTTTGCTTTGGCACATTCTCAGCTTTCCGCTGCGGCCTGCAGTTTCTAGGCAACGTTGCCTCACGAAATGAAGAATCCCAGTCTGTTGTTTGGGCACATGCTTTCCCAGAACTCTTTTTGTGAGTATATTGATGAGAATTTTTCTAACTTCCGAAAAGATTGTGGTTACATCATCCCGTTTATATGAAATTCAAAACCAGGAAAAACTAACCAATGGTGATAGAAGCCAGTACAGGAGTTGTTCTTGGGCGGTACAGGGAGAGGGCTCGAGGGAGTCTTCTGGAGTACTGGAAATGTTCTGTGTCTTGATCCGGGGGGTGGTCTCATAGCTGTAGGCATATCTTAAAAATCCATTGAGCTCTGCACGTTGTCGATCAGTTTTGCTTCAATTAAGAAAACAAAGGTTATGGTTAAAGCAGGAATAATGTTAAGGATAGTGAGATTTCTAAGAAAAAAATGTAAAACACTGCAGTTGTGGCAGAAGTATGGGAAATTAATTAGTCCTCTGTTTTGTGAGCATTTTTTATCTGCTTAGCACAGTGCTGTGTGTTTTGGTAGGTATGGAGAGATGTAAGATGTGGGTAACTGATCCACTGAGCCAGGTTGGATTAAGTTACTTTTCCTGGTGATCTGCTCCTTTTTTTCAGCCAGCTCTGTTGGTTCGTAAGAATTGAACACTGAGGTAAACGTGAGTAGGTAATGGAGGCAGGACAGGTAAAAGAAAAGGCACCGGTGGGAATGGGAAGACTGGCCTCTAATCCAGGCTCTGTTGCCAGTGAATGAGGTGACTTTGGTGGTGGCAGCAGCTATTGTCCCAATGCCTTGAGTTGGGCATTTTGTGTATTTTATCCTTGTCCTTTACAACAGCCCTGCAAAGGAAGTGGTATTGTCCCTGTTTTGACAGATGAGGGAACTGAAGCTTATGGCTAGTAACTGACATAGCTAGGATATAAGTCCCATGCTATCTCTGGGTCCACAGCCTCCACTCTTCCTAAATAGCATGCTGCCTAAATAGTGCGCTGCCGTCTCTGGCTGGATAGCTTTTCTGGGCCCACCTATAGGTATGGTGTTAGGATCAGATGTTGTCTAATGTCACTTCTAGCTCTGAGGTCCGTAATTGGCTCTCAGATTCCTGCAAATAATTACCATTGAAGGTATATAAATGCCTGTTATCCTTATGATTAACAGTAATTGAACTTGGGTAGAGGAAGTAATTATGGGATTCAGGCTACAGAAAGAGCAGTTACTTATTTTTGAGAATTCATTCCTTTAAAACATTGTGAACACCTGTTGTACTCCAGCTTCTGTTCTGTTGTGTGCCGTAGAGTCAGTTGGAATACTGTGGTAACTTAGATGCCTTCCTTACCCCCAAAAGAGCCTATGCTTTGGTGGGGAAAGAAAATGAACAGGCAAGTAGATTACAGTGTAATAACCAACATGGCTAGGATAAATCCAGGGTATCATAGAGAAAGAGGAGAGGCCCCTTGAGCAAGGACAGGATGGACAGTCAGGGAAATCTTGGCAGTTTATGTGGTGGTTTTACCTACGTTATCTCATTCAGTCCTCACAAAAGCCCTGTGTGATAGGTGGAGAAGGTCTTGTTACTCCATTTCATTGTTTATATCAGGAAACACACGGAAGGAGATGTTGTGACTTCACTCTTCATGTGTTTGTGAGACAGATGTAACCAGTTGTGAATTCCAGCTTCGGCAGGCACTGGCTTTGTGCCCTGGGAAGTAAAGTTACTTCGTTCCTCTGAGCCTGGGTTTCCACATTCCTTATCTGCAATACGAGGATAATACATCCCCTCAGAAGAATATTAGGAAGTTTAAATGGAAAGAAAAAAAATTCTGTCATAGTGCGTGACCCATAATATAATCGACAGCTGATAAATTAGTGACCTTCCTGAGGTCACACAGCTGAGAGGTGGATTAGCCAGGACTTGTGTGGGGATCCTGACTCCAAATTCTGTTTTTTGACTTAGACGTTCTGTCCCTCGCAACTATCATGGATGCCTGTAGTCACTGAGTTGTCATTTTTTATCTTTTGATTTTTCTTTTTTATGAGAATGAGCATTTTCCTGCTTTATATAATGTAATAATTTAGTCTTTTTTTTTTTTTTTTTTTTGATCAAATGTTATTTTGCTTTTTGCTTCTAAGTCATAAGTCAACTACGACTTTAATGTTGCATAGTTTTTATTGTGACTAATTTTATATTTTCCTGTTTGGAATTAGATCTTTTTACAGTATATAATGTACTTGTGTCAGAGTGTTGTAATTATTTATCAAATTATTAAAAATATCAGTATGTACTGAATTTGTTAGTGGAATTATTATTTGTGTTATAATCATATTTTATCATGTTGCTAAATTGTGCTAAGAATTTCATTTCTTTATTTTGAAGTACTTGCTTAAATCATCATGACAAAAAGATTGTTGCCTACTCTTCGATGATTATGTTCACAACCCTTAATCTGGAAAGGATGAACGAACTGCAAGAAAACCTCAATATTGCGATTAGTGTCATAGAAGCTCACCAAAAGCAGCCTGAGTCAGAATGGCCGTAAGTATCTTTTTAAAGATGCGATTGCTTAAGAACATCCTGACAGATCACTTTCCTTGTAGATGTCTTAAAAACTTATGTTTTTTATTTGTCTCTAAAAAAATCAGATCCTTGTCATGTCAATTTAGTCACTGTTGTGTGCGTTGCAAATTGTCAGGGGCTACCCTCAAAGAGCTTACAGTCCCAGGGCGATAAGACACACAAGTAGAAATTTAAATTACGATACAAGAATTGAAAAGTAACTCATAACTTATCACAGAAGTTACTCAGTGGAGTCTTTGTGAAAGAGGAGGGGGAGGTTTGAATTGGGCCTTAAAGGATAAGGGGAGTTTTTAAGGTGCTGAGGAGGAACGGAGGGCATTCCTAGTGTAAGAAAAAGAATAAAAGACCGTGTTAAAATGTGCAAGGCATCTTCGGAGTACCAGGTCTACGCTGCTTTCTGCAAGTCGACTTTATGCTGCTTCACCTTCACGAAAGACCTACGTTAGTGCTTGTTTTTGCTGAGAGAAATCCAGAGGAGTTTGCTTTTACAGAATAGCGTTTAGTGTTTGCTTTGCAGCGAGCCGTCAAAGAAGCAGTGCGCACCCTGAGCAGCGAGAGTGGCATCGTCCCCACCTCCAGCCTTAGGGCTTCTTGCTGCTCCCTGCCATGGTCCTCAGCCACCCTCCCTACCTGGCGACCCCTCTTTCCTCCAGCACACCCCTTCCCACCATGCTTTTGTTCACCCCACTCTCTCCAGGCTCCTGGCGGGGCAAGAGTCTGCAGCCTCCCAGAGAGTCTGGGTAGGAAGCCAGGGGCTGGTGTCCACCCCCTCCCCCTAGGAGAGGGAACCGATGGCAGAGGTCAGTTGCCCGCACTCCCCCAGCGTGTGCCGTCTGCCGCCTGTCAGCCTCTCTGCGGGCCTTGATCCCAGGCACCAGTGAGGGTGGAGGGGAGCAGCTGATTTGGCCCCTCCTTCCTGGCTTCTTCCCAGGCACCTTGCAGCCTCTGTCCTCACTTTGCCCCCTCTCCACCTAGCCCTGGACATCCCTGGGCTGCGGGGGGTGGTGCCCAGTCCCTCCGGGAACGCTGGGATGCCCGGACACTTGGCGGACACACGAGCTAGGGAGGGCAGTGACCCGGGGGTGGTAGCCCTAACCCGGGAATGGGGTGACCCTTAGGGCCTGTGTCCCAGGTAGGGGATGTCTCTGTGCTGGCCAAGCTCCTTCCCCGGGAACTATACTCAGCAACTCAGCATCAAGCCACCATAGCTTTGAACTGTGTCTGTGAGCATCTATGCTTTATCTCTATTTATGATATCATTTCTGTTTTTACTGTATATTAGCGGTGCTTTAGGTTTTATGTGTTATTTGGTATGACTTTTGGTAGGTAATTTTTTGAGTCTGGGAACACAAAAATTTTTTTTGTATAAATTAATAATTGCTTCTTTGCTTTATGCCATTTCACATGCAAAAGGTTTCATGGGATGCTCTACTTTCAGGTAGCAGGGAAACCTGTATACAGATCAGGCCATTGTGGCAGCAGTTGGTGGCTCACTGAAAATTAGAGGTTGATGGGTGCATTCACTGACATTCACAGTGTTTTCTCCTATAGGTAATGTGTGATTGCTCTCTGGTTGCTTTTAAGATTTTTTCTTTGTCTTTTCAGATGGTTAATTATGATGTATCTCAGAATTGATTTCTTTGGATTTATCCTATTTGGAGAGTCCCTGGGTGGTGCAAATAGTTAACGCAGTCCACTGCTAACCAGTCCACCAGTATCAAATAGAATAGTTTCACTGCCCTAAAAATGGCCGGTGCTCCACCTGTTCATCCCTTCCCCGCTGGACTCCTGGCAACCACTGATCGTTTTTCACTGTCTCTGTAGTGTTACCTTTTCCAGACTGTCATATGATTGGAACCATACAGTATGTAGCTTTTTCAGACTGGCTTCTTTCACTTAGCAGCATGCAGTTAAGGTTATTCCATGTCATTTCATAGAGTCATAGCTCATTTCTTTTTATTGCTGAATAATATCGCATTGTATGCTTGTACCACACGGTTTGTTTATCTGTTTATCTACTGAAGGATACTTCGGTTACTTCCAGTTTTTGACAGTTGTTAGTGCCATAAACATTCGTGTGCAGGTTTTTGTGTGGACATATGTTTTCATGTCATTTGGGTAAATAACCTAGCAGCATGATTACTGGCTAGCATGGTGAGCCAATGTTTAGCTTTGTAAGAAACTGCCAGACTGTCTTTCCAGGGGGCTGTACCATTTTGCATTCCCACCAGCAGTGAGTGAGCGTTCCTCTTGCTCCACATTCCCGCCAGCATTCGATGTTTTTGGTGTTTTGGATTTTGCCATTCTACTAGGTGATTAGTGGTATTCCATTGTTGTTTTAGTTCGCAGTTCCCTAATGACAAATGATGTTGAGCATCTTTTCATATACTTATTTATTATCTGTATATCTTCTTTGTTGAGGTGCCTTCAGATCTTTTGTCCATTTTGTAATTGGGCTGTTTGTTTTCTTATTGTTGAGTTTTAAGAGTTTTTTGTGTATTTTGGATACAAGTCCTTTATATATACGTGTTTTGCAAATATTTTCTCCCAGTATATCGCTTGTCATTCATTTTCTTAACAGTGTCTTTCACAGAGTGGAAGTTTTCAATTTTAATGAAGTCTAACTTCTCTATTTTTTCTTTATGGATTGTGCTTTTGGTATTGTGTTTTAAAAAGTCATTGCTAAACCCAAGGTCACATAGGTTTTCTCCTGTATTATCTTTTGCAAGTTGTATAGTTTTTAGTCTTACATTTACATCTATCATTCGCTTTGAATTTTTCGTTTCAGCTATTGAAACTTTCAACTCCAGAATTTCTATTTGGTTCTTTTTTATAATTTCATTATCTTTTATTGATATTCCCTGTTTGGTGAAACATTGTTCTCATACTTCAGTTCTTTAAACACGATATTCTTTAATTATTTGAGCGTAGTTAAGATAGCTGATTCAAAGTCTTTGTCTAATAAGTCCAGTGGGCTTCATCAGGGATGGTTTCCATTGATTGCTTTTTTTCCTGTGTATGGGCCGTACTTTCCTGTTTCGTTGTATGCCTGCCTTGTAATTTTTTGTGAAAACTGGACTTCTAGGGATCAGGTAGTTTCTATTTCTTGACTTTGGCTGTGGCTACATGGGTGAATTCACTTTGTGACAAACCACTGATGTCTATTATGATCTGCTCTCTTTTTGTGTATTATGTTTAAATATATTTTATTTCAATAAAAATTTAAAAAATTCAACCCATTTAAGCAGTTTTAAAATTTTAAGCCGTTTTATCTTGAAGTCGAGAAACTATTTAGTGGACAAAGTAAGCGTCATGTGGATTTTGTACATTAGAATTTTCTCTGACCTGGCTGATCTGGGCACAATTAGTTTTCTCTTTAGTTAGTCCAGGCTGAAGTGGCCTCTTCTTTTTTTGTGTGCTGATAGTTGTTCTCTTTAACTATTTTTCAGTTTTCATTTTTAAATTTCTTTTCACAGACTTACGTCTTCTCTCCCCCTGAATTTTCAGCTCCATAGAGCAGGAGTCACATTTTATCTCTGTAGTCTCCGAGGTACTTAGTGGAGAGCAGGATCTGTACATGAGCCCTTTCGCTTTTCTATTCTGTGTGGTTATTATTTCATCACAGACCTTTACTCAGAGTTGGGAGGAATGATAATGTGTTTTTGAAAGGTTTTGTATATGAGGTGGTTAAATTGGCAGTTGATTTTCTTTGAATAGTCCTCTGTTTTCCTTAAAATCTGTATTTGTATATGTTTTCCATATCATGTCCAGTGTGGTTAGGGCACACATTTGTTTCAAGTACCTGTGAGCCTTGAGCCACAGGGAGAGTCCCACTTGCATTTCACTGGTGGGGTATGAGCTTTATCAGTTTTGGTCTCTTTTAGTATAAACTTCTGTCATGCTATTCAGATTACACCTAATTTTTCTATCTTTTATTTTTCTGAACATTCATTTGTATTTCAGTTAGCCTTTTCACAGAAACAGAAGCTGGCACGTGAAAATAATATGTGCTTAACTTAGAAAATTTCTTATCATTTTGCAAGCATTTCATAAACATGACAGGATGAATCATCAGAGTCAGCTTCTGGAGAGAAATTTTCTGTGGCTGAATTTTTCATTTGTTAACTACCTTGGATCTATGTTTTAAGTGTGTGTAATTTTTTAGCAGCATGGAATAAAAGGCAACAGGTCATAATAGACATTTATAAAATCTAATTCAGAATAGTTCAAATTAAAGTTATCTAAGATCACCAAGTGGAATTAAGACAGGAAAAAAGATGGAACACAGTAGTGGTTAACTCATGTCTTTAGCAAGCCAGGTGCTGAATATTTTGATTTGTGTGAGAGGAACTCTGCATTTGGTAAACAGTAGGATCACAAAAATCTAGAGGCTTTCAACAAAATTGTTACTTTCAGTGTTAAATATGAACCCATTACTTAAAATGAGAGAAAACCCACTTTCTGCCTTCCTTCCCCAGCACTGTGGGATAGCTGACAACGAGTACAGAACTCCATGGTCTTAGAATCCACAGGTTTATTATTGGTTTTTTTTTTTTTTTTCCCCTTAGAAAGGAATAAAGTTTCGGTAACTTTGGGTCTTTTTCTTTGGGTACACCACAGACACAGGAAAGTGTAGGTGAGAAGGTCTTTGGCATGACTCAGTTTGAATTATTGGAATAATGGTCTTCTAAAAAGGTTTGCTTCCTTTGTTTGTAGGTCTGAAAGATGTTTTCATGCTCTTAGATAACCCTGGATGAATGAAGGGGTTCAATTGTGGCATTTGAATTCATCCAATTCTGACAGCCCAGTAAAGGTGGATTGGCAGGTTATCAGCCAATAGGTGAGAGTCAGCGCTAAATTACACATTAGAGGAAAGGGAGATGAACTTGCATTGATTCTGTGATGGGAGCTTTTCCTGTGTGACCTCATTTCCACATTACTGACATCCTGTGAATTGTATTTTGCCACCTTTTACTGATGAGGAACCTGAGTGCTGAGCAAGGTAAACCAGCTTGACCGAGGTCACCCAACAAGTGTTGAGCAGAGACAGAATTGAAAGCCGAACTCTAAGGCTTCTACTTTTTTATTATGTCATGTATTATAAGAAATACTAGTAATTTTCAGGGATAGGCAGGCCACACAATAAAAATGAAGTTATAACTGTGAATAAAGCATTGTTTTTATTGATTGTATTTGAATTACTGCATCGGGCAAATCTGCTGCCAGAGACCTCTTTAAAGTGTACAAAGCAGAGATGTCACTCTGGGGACTAAGGTATGCCTGACCCAAGCCAGGGTATTTTCAGTCACCTCATATGCATGTGAAAGCTGGACAATGAATGAGGAAGACTGAAGAAGAATTGGTGCCTTTAAATTATGGTGTTGATGAAGAATGTTGACTATCCCACGGATTGCCAGAAGAATGAACAAATCTGTCTTGGAAGAAGTACAGCCAGAATGCTCATTAGAAGTGAGGATGGCAAGACTTCCTCTCACATGCTTTGGACGTGTCATCAGGAGGGACCAGTTTCTGGACAAGGACATCATGCTTGGTAAAGTAGAGGCTCAGCAAAAAAAAAGGAAGACCCTCGACAAGATGGATGGACATAGTGGCTGCAACAGTGGGCTCAAACGTAACAACGATTGTGAGGATGGCACAGGACCAGACAGAGTTTTGTTCCGTTGTAATACTGTTGTAATTGGTCGGAACCAACTCGATGGCACCTATCAACAACATTTGAATTATCTAGTTGATTTATCTTCCATGACAAATTTTTACTCCCGGAGGAATATCCTCTTGGTTCTAGGGTGATTCTTGCCTTAAGCATATAAATTTTACTATTGGCTTAAGTATAAAGGTATTAGGGAAATAAGCGTAATTGCCCTTCCTCTTGTATTCTGAATCTTTCGCTCCCTTCTCTTCTCTCATGGCATCCTGTGTACTCCAGTATCATAATACTTAATGCACCCTGTTGATTTTAATTGTCAGTTAAACTGGGCTCCCTCATGGCAAGATTCAGTGTTGTTTGATACTGTATCCTTAGCAGGATAATAGATATTAAGCATTCCATTATGCATAATTCGTCTGAATCTAAGTGACAGCCTATTCAGATACTGTGTGCACAAAGGGGAATTAATTGATTGGCTTACATCATTGAAAGCCCTAGCGTCACTGGATTTAATACAGTGGATCCAGGGCTTCAGAGGTGTCATGAGTGCCCCTTCTCTGTGTCTCATCCGTGTGTCATTTTCCATCTGTGTTGGTTTTATTCTCACAGACGTCCTGCCTCCTTGCTGGCTCCTGTTCTTTGGCTGCTAGAAGTTGTAGAAGAAGTCATGGCTCAGTCTCATACTACTTCTGTGTCATTACTCATTCCCTGGGTGACCTCATCTAGTTCCTCGGTTTAAAATACCATTTTTAAATCGATGATGTCCGGATTTATATCTCTGGTCTTGACCTCTTACTAAACTCCAGACTTAATATATTCACCTTCCTGTTACATGCTTCTGATTGGCATCACAGTCTTATCCAGGGCTTTGAACCAGCTTGGAACAGTTCAGTTATCGCCTCTGCAAACAAAGGCGGTGTATGTGTTCATAGCAAACACATCTTTTGCCCATAGAATTTTGACTTGAGCGGGAAACACAGCTGTGCCCTGCTCACGGATGGTGGCTGACTGCGCCACTTTTAATGGGTCGCTCTCCATAGTTCTGCCAATAATCCAATCTCCCGCATGGATCCCAAAAGTTTCAGGAGCCTGATGTGAGAGATTGGTTTATTGGCAGGACTGTGGAGAGCAACACACATTCAAAACAATGCAGTCGGCTGCCGTCTTTGAGCGAGGCACCACTGTTTGTTTCCTACTCGAATCAAAATCTGATGGGTAACAAAGAGATTTGGTTTCTATACAACACATACTCTGCCCTCGTTTAGGTCAGCAGTTACTGAACCTTCCTGAGCTGGTTCGAAGCCCTGATCTTATCAAGGCTATAACCAAACTTTGATTTCCCCCGCCCGTGAAACTGCTGCTACTCCTCCGCAGTCTTTATCCTCTTAGTAAACGACATCGTCGTTTACCCAGTTACTCAGGCCCAGAACCTAAAGGTCATCCTTGATTCTCTTTTGCTCTCACCCACATATTCTCATTGGCCTCATCCTCAGGATACATCCTGAGGCCACCCACTTCACGCCGTCGTTGCCGTCACAGCTCACGGTGGCATCGTCTCTCCCATAGACAGACTACTGCAACAGCTTCCTTACTCGCCTCTGCCTCTCCTCTTGCCCTCTTAACCTCTCACAGTAGCCGGGGTGACCTTTTCAAAATTTACTATGAATTGTGTCATTCCCTTGCTTAAATAAACCCTCCCGTGGCTTCCTTCTGTACCTAGAAGCAAATCAAAAGTACTTAACCGTGGCCTGTATATAGCCTGGCTACGCCTGACCTTCTGGTGTTTTTTTTTTTTTTTTTTTAAATCACATTCTGTCTTGCTCGTTAGTGCCAGCTGGTCTCGCTGCTTCTCTCCGAATACCCCAAGTTTGTTCTCTCTCCTGGATCCTTACACTTGCCATTGCTTTTGTAATTGTCTCCCTTTAGGTCTTTGCCTGGCTGGCTGCTCCAGATCCAGCATGTCTTCAGAGAGACCTTCCCAGCACCTTTCCTTAGATAGTGTTTCCCCCCCAAAACTTTTCTATTTCTTTACTCTCCTTTATTCATACATGTAATAGCTCTCTTCGCTTCCAAAAAGTATGTATTTTTACGCAAATAACGCACTTCTGTGTTTGTTTGCTGTCTGTTCCCTTCCCCCGCAAGGTATTTGCATAACGGTCGCAATGTCGGTTGTTTGCAGACAGAGGTTGTTTGCTCGCTCCTGGCATAGAACAGCCCTTGGTATGTAGCACTGGTTGAATTCGTTAAGTGAGTGGTGGCATCCTTGGCCTTCAGCCATTTTAGGCTCACCTGGTCCTTAGTGCCTTTGGAGAGAGACTTTCATAGGGTCCATACGAGTCTTCTCTAAAGGACTATACAGGCTCCTTCCACTTGATATTAGTAATCTTTCTTGCAAGTCAGACATTCTGTGCAGAAATGCCGAGAACCTATTTCCTTCTTTTAAAATAGGAAAATTATAAAATGTTGTCTGTTCACCCAAAACCCCAGTCAGTTTCCTAAAGTATAACCCGAACTGGAAGACCACTCAGCAATGAAAATGAATAGACTCTTGATACAAGCAGTAACGTGGAGAAAGAATAGATATGTGTCTGTTCTAAGCCATGTATATACACTTACCTATAAATATTCTATGTGTAAACATTATTATCTATATTAAGTTAAACATGAGTTCTTATTGATATCTTCAACTCTAATCGATTGTCACATGGGTCATTCTAGTCTCTTCCCCTTGCTTGTCTGTAAATTCTTACTCCACCAGTGAGAAATAGTAATTAAATTTTGAAGCTTGAAAAAAATTTTGCCACATTTCAGTGTTGTAGCTTTAAAGGAAAATCATCATGCATATGTTTACAAATACCCAAAACACTCATGGTTCGTGAATGATACATGTTTCAATTAAAATATTTTTTTTCCTGCCTCGTGTTTCCATAAATAAAATCTCTGTTGCAGTTTCCCTTCTGTGTTATCTTAGTACGTGTTTGTAATGATTCAAGGCAATAATTTTATAAAAGAAACAGTATACGTAGGATTAAAACATGGGTTTTATAGAGTGAACTTTCAGTATTGTAGCTGAGAAATGACAAAATCCTTGCCTAACCCAAGATCACCAAGATTTTTTCTGAGTTGTCTTCTAGAACGTTAGTTTTAGGTCTTACATTTAATTCTGTAATTCATTCTGTACGTGTACTGAGTACGAATCGAGGTTCTTTTTAATTTGGATGCTCACTAGTTCTAGCACTGTTGGTCGAAAACACTTTTCTTTCCTCATTGAATTCCCTTGAACCATCTTTGCCAAAAAGCAACCCACCCTATGTGTGTGGCTGTATTTCAGAATTCTTCACACCGCTTCATTGATCTTTGTGTCTCTCTTTTTGCCAGTACCGCAGTGTCTGACTTAGACTGTAGCGTTAAGTAGGTCTTGAAATCAAGTCATTTGAGCCCTCCAACTTTGGTCTTCTTATTAAAAATTGCTTTGGCTCTTCTACGTCATTTGCCTTTCCATATAAATTGTAGAATCAGTTTGTTGATGGTACAAAAATCTTGTTTGGGTTTTGTTAGGATTGCACTGAGACTATGGGATGAATTGACACTTAACAATATTGAGTTTTCCTGTTCATAAACAGTGTTTGTGTCCATTTATCTAGGTGTTCTTTATTTCTCTTAGTAGTATTTAGTGCTATAGCATTTAGATCTTGTACATATTTTGCTAGGTTTATAGTTAAGTATTTCACAGTTTTTGGTGCTGTGGTAAATGGTACTTTAAAAAAAAAATCAACTTCATTTGTTCATTGCTAGTATATAGGAATAAAATTGATTTTGTATACTGACCTGCATGTATCCTCAGACACTATGAAACTCCTTAGTTCTAGTAGCTTTTCAGGAGATTGTGACATAAACAGCGATGTCATCTGTGAATCAAGACAGTTTTACTTTTCCCTTTCTAATTTGTGTGCTTTTTATTTCTCTTTCTTACTAGAACCTCTGATACGATGTTGTGAGTGCAGACGTCTTTGTGTTGTTCTTGTCCTAGTGAGGAGGTGTTCATTCAGTCTTTCACGATTAAGTATGATGTGAGCCACAGGGCTTTTGTAGGTGCCCTTTATGAGGCAGAAGTAGTTCTCGTCTGTACCTAGTTTGCTGAATGTTTTTTTTTTTACCAGGAATGCGTGTTCAGTTTTGTCCAATGCTTTGTCTGTATCTGTTGAGATACTGTTTTTCTCTTTTAGCCTGTTGATGCAGTGAATTACAGCAGTTAATTTTCGAATGTTTAGCCAGACTTGCATTCCCAGGATAATCCCAGGATATGATGGATTATCTTTTCTGTCTATAGCTTGATTCAATTTGCTAATGTTTTATGGAGGATTTTTACATCTCATGTTCACGTGAGCGTTGTTTTGTAGTTACCCTTTCTTGTAACGTCTTTGTCTGGGTTTGGTATTAGGGTAATGCTGACCTCTTATGGTGAATGAGAACTGTTTCCTCCTCTTTTGTTATTCTGGAAGATTCTGGTATTTTGTGCCGGTCACCATGCTAAGTGCTTCATATTAATCATCTCATTTAATTCTGAGCATAATCCTACAACATGGACTTTGGTGTCTGTCAAGACAGTGTGTAGCGTCTGTTTCTGAAACAAACAACCCCAAATCTCTATGGCTTAACAGAACCAAAGTTTATTTCTCACTTTTTCTACCTGCCCAGTGAGGTGTGGGTGGGTGGGATGGGGGCAGGATGCTCTGTTAACTTTAGAGCCAGTTCTAAAATGGACCCAGTTCAGTGGAGACTTCATCTTCATGTCTTATTTCTCTCATCCCCATGGCAGAGGCAGGGAGATTAAGAGGTGCCTGGTGCTCTTACAGGCCTCCACCTGACAGTGACACAGATCGTTTCTGCTCACTGTTTAGTAGTCAGAGTGAGTTGTATGTTCGTGCCAGAGTCGGGCAGGAGTGCCATCTTACCACATGCCCAGAGCAGGAGAATCAGAATCTTTGTAAAGCTGGGAGGCTAGATAGTACATCTGGTGTCACTCTGCCAAACAGCGTTAGAACTGACACTCAAGCCCAGCTCTTTCTGAGACCCAGATCTGTGCTCATCACCTTTACAACTGCTGCCTGCTAAAGAGTGTGGCCTTAAGCAGAGGGTGGCGGGAACATAGCACGTGCAGAAGGGCCATTAGCCTAGGGCCTTGCATGAGTGCGTTCAGTAAACCCTAGCTACTATTATTTTTTCAGAGATTATAACTCCCCTTTTCTAGTAGAAGAAGCATTGACGTTGAACCAACAGACTTACATTTTTCTCTCAGCGTTATTCACGTTTAACCAGTGTGGAATGTCACGCCCTAGGCACCACAAAGGGTCCAGGCTCTGCCTGTCGAACAGGAGAAATAAAGTTGCTTTCTACAGTGGCTTTGTACACTTGGTCCAGATTGCTGTATTAAACAACCATGGCTTAGATTTTTCAGGTCTTAAAACAAATAAGGAGAGTGACATTCATTTTCCAGAGCACATTTAAATCAAATTCTTCATGTTAATCAGTGAAGCATAAAGACATTTTCTGGGGTCTGTGAAATTTATTTTATTCTTATTATGAGTATAGCTTAGATATTGCGTGCTTGTGTAGACATGGAGATACATAGGTAGTTTTCACTTTAAAAAAATTCTCTAAAATCCTGACTTTTGGAATATCTTTTATACCAGTGAAGTTGCCGCCTCTAATACATCGTGTGTTTGCAGATACTCTCTTGAGTGCTTAGATTGGGTTTACCCTATTCCGTTTGGTGTATAAACATTGTAACACAGGCGTTCGTTGATCTCTCTGTAACAGTTTATGTACTTTAAAATCAACCATAAATGAAGAAAATAGCTGAGTGAAAGAGAGAGATGGGGAAGGGGAGAAGAAGCAGCGTCATGCATTTTGTTTTGGAAAAATGATGTAAAAATGTGGTCGGTGCTCTGGCATCCACAGCTTGATTTGTGAAGATTAGCTTTGCCTTAACCCGTTTAAATGTAAATTTCAAGATTAAACCAGGGAGTTTCGCCTCTGACATTGCCTGGGGTGGGCTAACCCTGGTATTAGAGAATGAAGGCAGTGGCAGAAATGCCAGGCCTCCTGAGCCAGCCTGATAGCCTCGTGCACACGAGGCAGGGATCTCAGCCTGGAATGATGCTGTGTGCACATGAAGTAGAGGGTCTAGGAAAGTACCGCATTTCTAGTTTCTTTCTCTTTGCAAGGTAAATATGTGTTTCTCTGATGCACTCTCTATTCCACCGTCTGCCTTCATTGTTGTTAGGTGCCGTCGAGTCAATTCTGACTCATAGTGACCCTGTAGGACAGAGTAGAACTGCCCCATAGGATTTCCAAGGAGAAGCTGGTGCATTTGGACTGCCGACCTTTTGGTTAGTAGCCGAACTCTTAACCACTGCGCCACCAGGGCTCCCTTCTGCCTTTAGTAGAATGTATTTTTGCCCCCTCCCTTACCCCAAGATAATGTATTCTATTTTCCATAAAGTTGGAGTATTAATTACAGTCTCTAAAGATCCTTGTGGTGTTTTAGGCTTTAGATCAGTGGGAACCGCCCCCGCCACCGAAGCACTAGTACCACAAATTTTCTGAATTTATAGAGCTGGTAGTTCTGCGAAAGAAGTTAATCACAAATGTAACGTTTTTAACTCAGGAATAGTGACCATGATTGGGTCTCAGCCCTTGGTTTCCCTTGAGTAGATATTTGATACTTGCACGTTTGATAAAAAGTTTAATGAATTTTGAATGTTAAGAATTTACTTGCAAGTTTATAAGGCACCCTGGAATGGAGAGTGCATTGTATTTAGAAGAACAATCCTAACAGCTGATAGCACGTCACAGCTTGCACATAATCGACAGCCAGTTAAATTGACATTTGCAAGTGGCAAGAAGTATCTGCCTCCCCTTGGTGTGTCATCATTATCGTTCTGTATGTTTAATATTTATTTGCAGCCAGTGTTGCCATACATTAGCTGTTACTCCGTGAGGTAGTATAGCAAAGGGTTTCAGTTGTTTGGATGAATGCTCTCACAAAACACCCTTTTTTCTGGAAATTGAATGTGAGTGACAGCTGTTCTGTTTTCCTCTAAATAGTTCTACAGTGAAGTGAAGATGTCACCGTGTTTACTCGTAGTGGCTGTTTACTATTTGTTGAATGAAAGAAGAAATAAATGAATTTCACTTCTGATAATTTTGAACTGAAGATGGAATGAAGAACCTGACTCTAACTTAGGTTTTGAATTCACTTGAAACTTCTTTCCAGAGGCTGCTCAAGCAAGTGACAAACTCTAGGAGAACATTCTAGGAGGAATCATGGAAGACAGGAAACCAAGTGCTTGTTCTGACTTTTTAGGTGACCAAGGAACCTTCACCCAGACACTGATCTTTTCTGGGCCACTCTCCTTGTTTCTAAAATGAAGGGATTGATATAGATTAGAAGTTTCCAGACTCTTGCATTTCATGCCCCATATGTTTTTTAGAGGCATATGGACATAGTTGCAAACTTACTAGAGTGGTTGGTTTGGTGAAAGGGCTGGTGGAAGCAGAACTACCTGTCGTGCCTTCTGTCTGTCTGAGCCTTGAACATAGGGACCTCTTCAGCTCTCTTTTATGTAGCAGCGTGGGGAGATATCATTCTTGCCCTTGTGGTACAGTGGGTTTTTTCTTAAATACTGTATTTCTGGTCCTGGGTTTGTAATTCTGCCAAAAGTGGTTGGTTGAGCCACAGTTGACTCTGTGATTTTATACACCGTGCAGGGATTGGTCAATTTGCTATTCAGATAGTGGCTTGAAAATCCACCCAGTAGGGTTGAGTGACTTGCAGTCCACTAAGGGGATTGGTTGCTTGATGGTCCTGCTGAGAGGGCCACACCTTGAAATTGACAAGGAGTTTGCTTATATAAACAGTCAACCTCACAGAGGATTTTACAGGCAAGGAGAGAGGAAGAGGAGGGAACTTCCTAAAAGAGTTGTATTATAGATCAAGGGCTGTAATGCTGAAGACCGTGAGACGCCCAGAAGGGGGCCCAGCAGCAGAGAAATGGTGGCAGGCACAGCAGAGCTGAGCGGCAGAGAAACATTGGCAGCAGTACGAGTGGCAGAAACCCCAAGACTGGCAGACAGCAGTGGTGGGCGAGTTGGCCCATGGAGTGGAGCTGGGCACTACCGGGGCGGGAGGTTGCCAGTGGAGCTGGGTGCCCCATAAAGGGGAATCAGCTACAGTTTGTGCCGGTGCAAGTGGATGCTCAAGCAGAGCAAGTAGCAGTGTGGGGACTGAGCTGGCCTGTCTTCGGCAGCTCAGATGCCCCAGCCATGCTGAGAGCTATAATCCTAAGGCCCAGAGGGCGCTAGGCCTGAGGGTCGAGAGGAGGCCTGTCCAGAAGGGGCCGAGAGGAAGTCTGTCCAGAGGTGCCATGCATAGCCGAGAAGGGTCAGCTTGCTTGCATAGCTGAGAAGGGCCTGTTGGCTAGTACGGCAGAGATCAGCTGAGAGAGCTGTCCGGGTTGGAAGCTGTCCTGAACTGAGGAGGGGAGGGATGTGCTGTCTCTTTGGGGGAGCCTTCCAGACCTTGTCCATGTGCTTGTGATCCTGATCCTAAGGTATTCCTGTTATTTCCAAGTTGACCTATATCCTGAGTGGTAGCCTGTTACTTCCCTAATAGACCACATAACTGTGAGTATGGTCTATGAGTTCCATGTGGCCATTGCAGTGAATTATCGAGCCCAGCAGAGAAGTAGAGTGTGCCACAGGGGGACGGGAGGTGTCAGAAAGGGTGAAGAAGTTGGAGAGTGGAGATGTTAGGAACCAGCGTTGTGCTGATCCAGATTCTTACCTCTCAGGGATTTAGGGATTCCTGGTGCCATAGCAGTTAAGAGCTACGGCTGCTAACCAAAAGGTCAGCAGTTCGTATCCACCAGGCGCTACTTGGAAACTCCATGGGACAGTTCTCTGCCCTTTAGGGTTGCTGTGAGTTGGAATCGACTCAATGGCAACAGGTTTGTTTTTTTTTTTTTTGGATTTGGTGCTTGATGTAGACACCCCTGCTGTGATGACTTTGCCTTTTTAATTATGGTGTTTTCTTTGGTTAAAGTGAATGAGCAAGTACTCAGTTCTGGTGACTTCTGAAGCATATATTTTTGCATTTGACTGCTAACTCGGAGTATGATCTTGAAGTCATTGCCACTTGATTATCTGCAAAATAATATTTAGGAGATTTACCTGAAAAGTATGCAGTCCATCTGTGCCTTGAAGGTACTTTAAAGTTTTTCTTGAGTTAATTTGATTATGGGGAGCCTCATGTCTGGCTGTCATTGCTTTGGGGCCTTGGAGGACTCCCTCATGACACTGGCTTAGCTGGAGGAATAAATGGGGCAGCTGTGCTGCCGTGGGCACTGCCACCATGTCACACAGGAGAAGGATCTTTTTTGTTGCCATACAGGGAATAATTATACTTTTCCTAAGCATCTGATTGGCTTTTATCTTATGGAACTAGTGATTACAAAACTGCTACCACTTTGTGCAGGCTTCTGGGAAACCCAGGACGCTTACAGATGCTGCCTTCATAAAGTGGTTAAATAATTAACCGATTCAGTAATTACTGATTGGGTGTTTGAAGTGTGCCAGACACTGTTCATGGCAATGAAGGTTCAAAGATTAATCAGACATTATGTTTTAGTAGAGAAGACAGATAATGAACAACAAAACAAATAGATATGTAACATGTTAGATACGTGCTTTGAAGAAAAATACGTGGTGTGTTTGTGTGTTAAGCTGTCCCTTATAATGGTGCACATAGTAAACACTATATCCCCCACCCCCAAAAAAAACAAAAAACAAAAAACAAACCCACTGCCATCGAGTCGAATTCCAACTCATAGCAACCCTATAGGACAGAGTAGAACTGCCCCATAGGGTTTCCAAGGTTGTAAATCTTTATGGAAGCAGACTGCCATGTCTTTCTTCCACGGAGTGGCTGGTGGGTTCGAACTGCCAACCTTTTGGTTAGCAGGCGAGTGCTTAACCACTGCACCACCAGGGCTCTTTAAATACTATGCAAGTGTTACTTATTATCACTAGTAGTAGTTTTAATATGATTGGTGGACAGGACAGACAGTGAAAAAAATGAAAGCACAGCAGAACTTAATTAAGTTCTGTAGTGAGGTGATGCGATGTAGAGTGACTCAGTGCTCCTTTAAAGTTCGGTGGTCAAGGAAACCCCCTCTGAGTTGGTGACATTTGAGCTGAGAAGTAAATGGCCACCATTTGAAGACCTTTGGGGAAAGGGGGACATTTTGGGAAGAATAGTCCAGGCAGTGAAAACAGAGTGCTGAGGCCCCAAGACAGAGGCCCTTGTTTCAGGATTAGAAGGCCCAGGGTAGTTACAGCAGGATGGATGGAGGGACTGGAGGCCAACTTGGTGGGGCTTCGTGAACCAGAATGGGGAGATTGGATTTTATTCTGTGTGCAGTGGGAGGCTGTGTGCTGCCCTGGTTGATGTCTTAGAAGGTTTCTCTGGTTGCGGGACAGAGTTGAACTTGAGGGTGAGTGGAGGACCGGATGGAGGGTGCTACACCAGCTAGGAGGCAGTTGTAATTGCCCAAGTGAGAGGTGCTGGTGGCTTAGATTGGGTTGGTTGGCAATAGGCATGAAGAGAAATGAGTAGATTGAATACGTTATACAGGGAGAGTCGATGAGACCTCGTGATGGATTTGATTTGTCAGCATGAGGTGGGAAAAAGAAAGGCAAGGATAGGAGCTAGGTTTGTGGCTTGTATGACCGAGTAGGACGAGTGGAGCAGTTTGTGGGTGGGCGTAGGGGAAACCAGGAGTTCTCTTTTGGCCAAGTTAAATTTGAGATGCCCATTTTATGTCTAAGTGAAGACATCTTCTCTGTGGAAGTACAGTCATATGAAGCTCTAGAAGATCAGGGTGTCCCGGAAGCATGCTGCAGGGCTGGAGAAAGTGAGACTTAAAGTGAAAGTTGAAGGATGGCTTGGGGTGAGGAGAGGGACTGCTGTCAGGATCGTATGGAGGGAAAAGACGTGTTCTGGTAATGCTCAGTCTGTGACGTGATTCTGTTTGCAGGGAAGAAGTGAAGACCGCGTGCATGTGCATGGTAAGATTTTGGCCTCGGTGTTAGAGAACCTGAATTCCTGTGTTACTGAGCTGCTGTGACGGAGAGGTGAAGACAACTCACCTTTTCTTTCTGTTTCCTTTTATCTTGTTTGAGAAGAGATGTAGAGACTTTTGATTGATGTTTTGGAGAAATTACAGAACCTTGCAAGCCTAGAAATAGCTACTGTTAAAACCAAACATACCTAATTTCTCCAACATCACTGTCTTTTTTCCGTGAAACCTGAGGCGCTAACAGCCTGAATGATTCTTCATCAAGATAGGGAAATGCGTTCACTCTTCCGCAGAATGTTTATTAAATGGGATTAAATGTGAGATTACTTTGCCTGGATATACCACTTAAGTTATATGTTTAATTTTTGGATAGATAATACATTAATGTGGTTCAGATATCAAAAGGCATGAAGTCTCCCTCCTAATTACCTACCTAGTTCCTCCAACCTCACCCCTTAAACAGGTACACTTTTATATCTTTCTTCTCTCCACACTGTTGAGTTTCTTGCTTTTTTCACTAAGTAGTGCATTTTTTTAGATCTTTCACTATATAAAGATCTTCCTCATTTTTTCTTATTATATGAATATACCCAAATTTATTTAATCAGTCCCTTATCAGTGGGCATTTAGGTTGTTTCCAACTTTTCTCGATTGCCCAGTGCTGCAGTGAGTAGCCTCGTTCATACATATGTCATGTTGCATGTGGGCAAGTGTGTGTGTCTTAGGACAAACTCATAAGTGCAGTTGCTAGGTCAAAGGGAATATGATTTCATCATTTTGGTAGACATTTCCAAGTTGTCCTTCATTGTTATATCAGTATATACTCCCTTAACAAATTTGAGAGTCCTTGTTTTTCCACATCATTGCTAACAGAGTTTTCTGTTGAAGTTTTGAGTTTTCCAGTCCTCTACCTGGTATCGCGTCTGTCAGTTTGTTGTACTATGGGGACTTGGATGTTGCTGTGATGCTGGGAGCTGTGCCACCAGTATTCAGATACCAGCAGGGTCACCCATGGTGGACAGATTTCAGCTGAGCTTCCAAACTAAGATCTACTGGGAAGGACCTGGTGATCTACTTCTGAAAAGAATTAGCTAGTGAAAACCTTGTGAATAGCAGTGGAACGTTGTCTGATATAGTGCGAGATGATGAGCCCCTCAGGTTGGAAGGCACTTGAAATACGACTGGGAAGAGCTACCGCCTCAAAATAGAGTCGACCTTAATGACATAGATGGAATCAAGCTTTCGGGACCTTCACCTGCTGAGGTGAGATGACTCAAAATGAGAAGAAACAGCTGCAGACATCCATTAGTAATCGGAACTTGGAATGTCCAAAGTATGAATCTAGGAAAATTGGAAATTGTCAAAAATGAAATGGAACGCATAAACATCGATATCGTAGGCATTAGTGAGCTGAAATGGACTGGTATTGGTCATTTTGAATCGTACAATCATATGGTCTGCTATGCTGGGAATGACAACTTGAAGAGGAATGACATTGCATTCATCATCAAAAAGAACATTTCAAGATCTATCCTGAAGTACAACACTGTCAGTGATAGGATTGTATGCATATGCCTATAAGGAAGACCAGTTAATGTGACTATTATTCAGATTTACACACCAACCACTAAGGCTAAAGAAGAAGAAACTGAAGATTTTTACTAGCTTCTGCAGTCTGAAATTGATCAAGTACTCAATCGAGATGCCTTGATAATTACTGGTGATTGGAATGTGGAAGTTAGAAATGAAGAAGGATCGGTGGTTGGGAAATACGGCCTTGGTGATAGAAACAATGCCAGAGATCGAATGACAGAATTTTGCAAAACTAACAACTTCTTCATTGCAAATACCTTTTTTTCACCAACATAAACGGTGACTATCATGGACCTTGCCAGATGGAACACACAGGAATCAAATCAGCTACATCTATGGAAAGAGACAATGGAAAAGCTCAATATCATTAGTCAGAACAAGGCCGGCGGCTGACTGAGGAACAGACCCAATCAGTTGCTCATATGCAAGTTCAAGTTGAAACTGAAGAAAATTAGAACAAGTCGACGAGAGCGAAAGTAAGACCTTGAGTATATCCCATCTGAATTTAGAGGCCATCTTAAGGAGAGAGTTGACGTATTGAACCCTAATGACCAAAGGCTAGACAAGTTGTGGAATGACATCAAGAACATCATACATGAAGAAAGCAAGAGGTCATTAAAAAGACAGGAAAGAAAGAAAAGACCGAAGTGGATGTCAGGAGAGACTCTGACACTTGCTGTTCAACACTGAGTAGCTAAAGCAAAAGGAGGAAATGCTGAAGTAAAAGAGCTGAACAGAAGATTTCAAAGGGCGGCTTGAGAAGACAAAGTAAAGTATTAAAATGACACGTGCAAAG
Organism: Dugong dugon; assembly: GCA_030035585.1. Classification (NCBI taxonomy): domain Eukaryota; kingdom Metazoa; phylum Chordata; class Mammalia; order Sirenia; family Dugongidae; genus Dugong; species Dugong dugon. Next base: position 6,219,327 of record CM057465.1, on the reverse strand, counting down.
ATCTGGAGATAGAAAAACAAAAGGGAAGAACATGTTCAGCATTTCTCAAGCTGAAAGAACTGAAGAAAAAATTCAAGCTTCGAGTTGCGATACTGAAGGATTCTATGGGGAAAATATTAAACGATGAAGGAGGCATCAAAAGAAGATGGTCACTGTACAGAGTCACTGTACCAAAAAGAATTTGTTGACATTCATCCATTTCATGAGGTAGCATATGATCAGGAACCGATGGTACTGAAGGAAGAAGTCCAAGCTGCGCTGAAGGCACTGGCGAAAAACAAGACCCCAGGAATTGATGGAATATCAATTGAGATGTTTCAGCAAATGCATGCAGCCCTGGAAGCGCTCACTTGTCTATGCCAAGAAATTTGGAAGACAGCTGCTTGGTCAACCAACTGGAAGAGATCCATATTTATGCCTATTTCCAAGAAAGATGATCCACTGAATGCGGAAATTATCGCACAATTTCATTAATACAACGTTCAAGTAAAATTTTTCTGAAGATCATTCAAAAGTGGCTGCAGCAGTATATCGACAGGGAACTACCAGAAATTCATGCTGGATTCAGAAGAGGAAGTGGAACGAGGGATATCATTGCTGATGCCAGATGGATCCTGGCTGAAAGCAGAGATTATCGGAAGAATATTTACCTGTGTTTTATTGACTGTGCGAAGGCATTCAACTATGTGGATCATAACAAACTATGGATAACATATGAAGAATGGGAATTCCAGAGCACTTAATTGTGCTCATGAGGAGCCTGTACATAGATCAAGAGGCAGTTGTTTGAACAGAACAAGGAAATACTGCGTGGTTTAAAGTTAGGAAAGGTGTGCATCAGGGTTGTATCCTTTCATTGTATCCTTTTACCATACTTATTCCATCTGCGTGCTGAGCAAATAATCCAAGAAGCTGGACTATGTGAAGAAGAACAGGGCGTCAGGATTGGAGGAAGACTCATTAACAGCCTGCATTATGCAGATGACACAACCTTGTTTGCTGAAAGTGAAGAGGACTTGAAGCACTTACGGATGAAGATCAGAGACCTCAGCCTTCAGTATGGATTACACCTAAACATAAAGAAAACAAAAAATCTTCACAACTGGACCAGTAAGCAACATCATGATAAACAGAAAAGATTGAAGTTGTCAAGGATTTCATTTTACTTAGATGCACAATCAACACCCATAGAAGCAGCAGTCAGGAAACCAAAAGCTGCATTGCATTGGGCAAATCTGCTGCAAAAGACCTCCTTAAAGTGTTAAAAAGCAAAGATGTCACCTTGAAAACTAAGGTCTGCCTGACCCAAGCCATGGTGTTTTCAGTCGCCTCATATGCATGGGAAAGCTGGACGATGAATAAGTAAGACTGAAGAAGAATTGACACCTTTGAATTGTGGTGTTGGTGGAGAATGTTGAATATACCATGGACTTCCAAAAGAACAAACAAATCTTTCTTGGAGGAAGTACAGCCAGAATGCTCCTCAGAGGCAAGGGTGGTGAGACTTCATCTCATGTACTTTGGACATGTTATCAAGAGAGAGCAGTCCCTGGAGAGAACATCATGCTTGGTAAAGTAGAAGGTCAGTGAAAAAGAGGAAGACCCTCAACGAGATGTAAACATAGTGGCTGCAACAGGGGGCTCAAGCATAACAGCGATTGTAAGCATGGTGCAGGACCGGGCAGGGTTTCGTTCTGTAGTACATAGGGTCGCTATGAGTTGGAACCGACTCGATGACACCTGACAACAACAACATATGTTGAAGTGTTTGATCCATTTGGAATTTATCTTGCCATAACCTTGAAAAGTCCAGATTCACCTTCACACCTTCATCTTTCTCCCAGATGGCTATCGTTGATCCCAGAGACAGTGCTGTGGTGGCTGTGACTCCAGTTTTCCTTTTCCTCTGTCCTTGCCTCATTCCCATGTGTACCCTCACCTCCTCTATCCAGGGAGAACTTTTTCGCTTCAGTTTTTCCTTCTGAGACACACATTTCAATACATAGAATTTGCTCCTTCCTTCACCAAATGTCTCAGTCCTGCTACTTAGGCCTCAAGGATTGATTGAATCATATTTATGAAGCATTTATTAGGTTTTTTGTTTCTTCGTTTAAGAAATACTTCTCTGAAGTGTCTTTTATTCCTGAAACCTGATTGACTCAGGTTTGTTGTCTGTTGTCTGAAGACCGTTGCTTCATGTATTTTTGTCTGGTTTTGTAGTTGGTTAAGGTTGTTGTCGTGTGCTGTTGAGCCAGTTCCAACTCTTAGTGACCTCATGTGACGGAGTAGAACTGCCCCACGGGGTTTCCTAGGCTGTAATCATTTTGGAAGTAGATTGCCAGGTCTTTTCTCCTGTAGAGCAGCTGGTCAAAATGTTGAACCACAGACCTTTTGGTTAGCAAGGGCTTAACCAGTTGCACCACCTGGGCTCCTTTTATTTAAGGTAGGAGGGTAAATTGTTACTCCATTATGCGTGGACGTGGAAGTGATGGTTGGAGATTTTAACACCCACTCTTCAGCCATGGGTGGAACCAGTAGACAAAAATATCAGTAGAGACACAGCTGATGTCCATAGCGCTGTCATCCACTTTCACCTGGGAGGTGCTTCTAGAATGTAAGACTCAACACTTAGAAAACCCACTTTCTTTTCAGCTGCATGTGTTCTGTTCACCAAGATTGAGCCTGTGCTGGGCTCTAGAGAAGTCTCAGTGCTTATATGAAGGATTGGAGCCATACACAATATGTTCTCTCAGCACAAGGAAATTAAATCAGAAGCCATAACAATAGGATGTGTAGGGAAATTCCAACTTATGGAAATTCCAAACCAAAACCCAACTCCTTGCCATCGAGTTGATTCCGACACATAGTGACCCTATAGGACAGAGTAGAACTGCCCCATAGAGTTTCCAAGGAACAGCTGGTGGATTCAAACTGCTGACCTTTGGATTAGCAGCCAGATGCTTAACCCTGCGCCACAAGGTCTCCCTGAAGAGCTTTAGGGGAGATAAGTTAATGGTGAAATATGCTTATCCAGAAGGTCTGATTCTGGCGGTAGTGTGGAAGATACGTTGGAGATGGTTTGATTAAGTCAGAAAGCGATGAAAGCCTAAACTAAGACAGAGGCCGAGGGCTTGTAGAAGTAGCATAGATAAGAGAAGCAGACAAACCTGAAAACAGTGACCTACGGTTCTGTTTTAAGGCACTAGCAGAAGAAGAGCCTGGTAAATCCTGCGTAAGCAGAAAGAAGGCAATAGTAAAAAATAAGGACAGAGATCAGTGAAATAGAAAGCAGAAGAACAATAGACAAAATTAACAAAGGCAAGAATTGGTTCTTTAAAAAGATCAACCAAACTGATAAAGCCCTAGCTAGACTGATGGAGCAAAAAGAAAGAGAACACAGATCACCAATGTGAAAGAAAGGGTGGTCTTAAATAAGCTGAAACCTTGGCTGAGGGGCCTTTGTGCAGCTGAGACAGTTCTGAAGGGCCGGCCCATAGCCGAGGGCAGCTTGCCAGCGGCACTCCCAGTGTCGGGGAGCTGAGCAGCTAAGCTCTGGGCCTGGAATCTCTCCTTGAACCCTGGCAGGGTTTTACTGCTAATAACCTCCTGAGCACATGCTATTCTTGCCTTCATGCTGTTTTTCTAAGTCCTTCTTGCTCCTCTAATTTAAATGTCTCCCCTCCCCCTTCTCCTAGGGATTCAGGGGACACCTCCTCTAGCCTGCTTGTTCCTCTTGTCCCCTGCTCCCTGCTCTCCCCAGGACTGGTTGGTTAAACTTTGTTGTTTCTATAAACCCTGATGTCTGTACGTTGCAGGTAACACATCCTTCTGTAATTATCTGCCTATGTTTTTTTTTTTTTTCTCCAATCTTGGGAGTTTGGAAATAGGGCTTGTGAGTTATTCATATCTATATCCCTAGCCCCTAGCACAGTCCTTGGAACTTTGTGTTTTTGAATGAGTATTCTTATGAGAAACTGTTTTTGACTTCCAAACAGCTGAGTCAGGAATGAGCTTTAGGATCAGTTTTGTTTGTGTACCCTGCTTGGAACGCATGGATTGCTATTGTTGCAGCTTGATGGCCTACCTAATTCGTTTGAAAATTGTTTGAGGATTTTGAGTATTATCTGTTATTTTTAGAAATATTTTACATCAAAGTATTGATCAGCTCTTTTAGAGGTTGTATAAGAAAGAAATGGAATACGTGTTATATGAAATGACTGTGTTGTAGTGAATATGCTTCATCTTATTACCGTAGTGAAAGACATACTTTTGTTATATGATTTTAGTTGTTAACATGCGATTAAATGAATTGTCTGTAAATATATTTATTTAATGCTTTACAGTGAACACTTGGAACTAAAACCTTGGTTATAAGCAGTGTATTCTTTAGTTGTTAGGTGTTTCCTTCAGATGCCCTCTGGTAAAGGTGATTCAGAATTAATTAATAATACTGTTCAGTCTTTTTAGTTGTCACAGTGGTACTTGGAAGAAATGTGCCTATAATCTTTGCCTTGGGGGTTTCCATAAGTTTGAGGAGCATGTTGCTTGACAGCGAGGGTGTTTTCATGGTAACATGAGATCTCTTACAGGGTGGGAATCGAGCCAGGGTGGTGTTGGGATGTGTTCAAATAAAGGGATGACACGTCTGTTTCTCTGGTGAAGTTTGATTAAAACAGTTTAATATGTTTTCTGTTTATACTTGAACTTGTAACTAAACTTCATGTTTAAACTATAGTGAGGTATTTTCCTTTCTCAACTTAAATAAAAGCTATCGTAGGCCCTTTTCTCCAGTTGAGAAAATTTGAAATATTTCATTAAATTTTTCAGAAGTAAAGTCTGAGAAAAATGTTTGGAGGGTTTTTTCCCTTTTGTCTGCTAATGGAAAAATGGTACATGAGCCTCCTAAAACATTTACGATTGTAGCTTATCAAAAATCCAATAAAAAGGAATTCTTTTGTATGTCTTAAGATATGCTTATAAAGCAGATAAAGCCAGGTCTGTTTTACTATGTTTCTAGTAACCCAAACTTATTCCTTCTTTTTTCTTAGGTTCTTGGTTATTACAGACCATTTTCTGAAAAGCCCGGAATTGGTAAAAGCCATGTATGCCAAACTGACCAATCAAGAAAGGTAACCCCAGAAACCAGTGTGGTTTTGAGTATTTAGCATTCCATATAGAGTATCCTGTACACATGATTGAAAAACGGTGTGGTTTCGTAGTTGGCACACAATCTCTAAATACATGTTTCTGTGTCGGTAATGGTTTTAAATTGGTTGGTTAACATTACAGCTTAGCCACGATGGGCAGTGATTTACGTAGGGCTGCAGAATCCAGTTTGGCACCATTATTCAGTGAAGGCATGTTAAACAACAACAAAAAAACATTAAGAACAGAATTTTATGCTTATACCGTGATTTTACACTAGTAATCCAGGTGGCTGCATCCTCCAGCTGTGTATTTGAGATGTGCTTATTTGTTCATATCACTGCTGTGGTCACTTGAGATGTAGGGTACTAGGTTTGTAGTTTTCTAAAGATATTCAGACTAAAGGAAAATTAATACCTGTCCATGACCTCACTACCGTCATTGTCGGCAGAGCAGTGACCCAGCAGTGGGAGACTTGGCTCCACGCTTTGTTCTTTATATGACCCCAGCCTGGTCTTTTACCCACTTTGGGTTGTGTTTCTTTACCTGTAAAATCAGGGGAATGGATAAGATGATCACAGGGCTCTTGCCATTCCAATAGTACTTGCTTTTCTTAATGGTATTAGAAAAGCTGCCTTAGGAAGAGAAGAAAATTGACCCAGAAATCACAGATCTAATGATCAAAAACTTGGAGGTGTTAATCTTTTGATTACAGTCACACTTACATAATTGTGCTGGTTTTGAAATCCTTTCTGACTATGTATTTGGGTTCCAATAATTAAATTTTATGCAGTCCTTTGTAATCTTCTGTTAAGTAATTTTTTTAAAATATCTTTAACAAAAAGGAAAAGTTGATGCTTTTAAAATCAGCTTAAACATCAGGTTAATTAATCCCGTAGCTGTCTCTCCACCTTCCCTCCCATGTGCATACTTCTGTTACAGAAAAAGATTCTTTGTTGTTTTCTTGACCTGAAGAAATAACTTGATGTAGGAGCTGTAGATTGGTAAGTTGCTTTGCAGTGAGGATTGCCTGAATACAAAGAGAACGCACAGTTTAATTGCTTTTTAATATTCAAGTCTGTATTTTCCGTATTCCTACCCCATGAGCTGCTTTTATGCTGCCCATTACATGACCGAATGGGAGACTAGAAATTTCCCATTTTTATTTTTAAAAATGTAGCAGGTATTTCCCTGCTTCATACACGTTTCTACTCAGATGTCATCTCCCTCTTGTTCTCAAAAGGAGAAGTGCTGGCATCCTGTCACATGGTTTCTCATACACTGCAGCATAGCACGTCCCCTGCTTGCTGTCCTGTGTTAGATTGTTAGCTCCAGGAGGACAAGGGGTCCCATTTCCCAGTGCTTCCTTACACGTAGCAGGTGCCCCCCCCCAAAAAAAAAATTTTTTTTTAATGAAAGAATGAGCAAAAGAATACATTTTCTTACTCCTCAGTAAAGAGTTTATCTCGTATACTGATTAAGATCATCTACTGAGTTAGAAACCTCAACATTGTCCTCAGCCCCTCCCCTTCAGTTTTCCAAATTATATTGGCTAGTAAGCCTGAGTTATAGTTACACCATCTCCATATTGTGAATTCCCTCTGTCTTTTCACAGCCCTAGTTTACCCTTTATACTGTCTTTGACTAGCTCTTTTCTTTGACTAGCTCTTTTCCCTTTGTTCTCCACTCCACGGCCCGCATGGCTCTTAAACCTTGGCGTCTTCAGTGGCGTACATGGCCTGCACGACGCAGCTGAATCCTACGGCCAGCTTCATTCCCAGCTGCTCTGGGATGCCCCCTCCCTGCCCCATCACCATGTTGGAGCCCCCCGAGCTTTTCTCAGTCCTCTCTTTGCATGCGTCCTTTTCTCTGCCTGGAGCCCTCTACCCCTCCACCTCCCCTCCTGGTGAAAATGCACTCAGCAACACCTTGGGTGGCTTTCCTGGCTTCCCAGCCAGAATCCCACTGCAGCTTCGTCTGTGGGTTAGCATGATTATTTTCTTTTCTGTTCGACTGAGACTTAATAGCTCTCTGTCCTCAACACCCAGCAGAATCAGTATGGGAACAGAAACAACAATGAATATCAAACGCTTACTGAAAAATGTCTTTAAGATGACATCTGTGTTGGTACTTTAGACAGGGGACAGTCCACTTGACTGGGAGTAGATGGCTTGCAGCCCTGGAGGCACCATGGAGACAGCTGAGTCCAGACTCTTGTCTTTGTCAAGGGCAGTGCTGAGCTTGGGGATTGCCACTGCTTCTTAATTGTAACGTCAGCTTGCTTTGGTTCCTGGCCGTACCTGGCTCTGCCTCCTTGTTTCTGTCTGTATTCTAAAGGAAAAAGTGTCAATAAGACGGCAATTTCGGGGCTCCTGACACCCTGGAAGAATGTCTAAAAAGAGTTGTTAGGGCAGAGGGAGATGGCAGGGGCGGTGGGGAGATGTGGAGAAGAGCTCCCCAGGACCTGTCCCCTTCCCTGTGTCTCTTCTAGTTCACGTCACGTGCAGAAGTGCTCCCTGTGCTGCTGCCCTTTCTTCACTTGTCTCCCCTCCATCTTTTGACCAGCCATCAGTTTCATTTACCCGCCTCCCAAGCAGGATGTGCGAGACGATGTGTAGAGTGTGGCAGACAATTCTAGAACATCTACTTACATTTATTTGTTATCTAAAAAATCAGAAAGCATTTCAGCTTCACTAGTATTTAACACATAGTGTAATGTAGAGTACTAGATTATAAATGACATATGCTGGGGGTGTGCGATGACAAGTTTTTTTATTGATCAGAAAGTTTGGAGAATACTACACTAAAGCATGCTGTTGCTAGATCATTTGTTCCTGTGAACCTTCATCCTTTCGTTAAGTTTTCACGTGAGTATCTGTGGTGTGCTGAGCACGAAGTTGCCCGATACGCTAGTATTCAGGAAAGGGACACTGCTTCTTGTAGTGTTATTTTGTAGGTGAAAGTAATATTGTCATTTTGGAATATGTCAGTCAAAAAAGATTCTGCATCCCTGATGTTTTCGGGGACAGCAGAGGTATGCTCCGTCCAAACATTGTGTTTGTGCCTTGAGGGTGACAGGAGGTTCGAACTCCAGGGAGGCGCAGCGCGGCTGTTAGAGGGACAGAAGGTAGGAAAAGGGGCTGGTGTCCTTGGGCACCAGATGTTAAGTTATGGCCCCTCTAGGCATAACGAGCTGTTAAGGTAGCATTCTAGGACAAGACCCTGCTCTTTTCAAAATGCTTATTTTCTATGAGGATATGTGGTGAGTCACAAATTGAACATTTAATAGACCACATCCTAAATCTAAGAAATATCACCACCACCCTCACCTTTGTTCTGCATTTTGTACTGTATTACTTGCTTTCGCTATGAATATATTATCAGTGAAAACATTTAAAATCCTCTATTTAACACATGTACACACAGCTCTTGTGGTGTAAGTCAGGCACTGCTCTTTTTCTCTCTTTCTCTTTTTTTTATTGTGCTTTAGTTGGAAGCTTACAGCTCAAGTTAGTTTCTCACACAAAAATTATACACACATTGTTATGTGATACTGGTTGGTATCCCTATTCTGTGACAGCACACTCCTCCTTTCCAGCCCAGATTCCCCATGTCCATTCAACCAGCTCCTGACCCTCTCTGCCTTCTCATCTCACCTCCGGACAGGAGCTGCCCATTGAGTCTCATGTATCTACTTGAGCTAAGAAGCACACTCTTCACGAGTATCATTTTATGTCTTTTAGTCCAGTCTAATCTTTGTCCTAAGAGTTGGCTTTGGGAATAGTTTAATCAGTTCTGTGCCAGCAGTCCAGGGGCCTTGTCTTTTGAGGTTCCTCCAGTCTCAGTCAGACCATTAAGTCTGGTCTTCTTATGAGAATTTGAGCTCTGCACCCCACCTTTCTCCTGCTCTGTCCAGGACTCCCTGTTGTGTTCCCTGTCAGGGTGTTCACTGGTGGTAGCTGGGCACCATCTAGTTCTTTCTGGTCTCAGGCTGATGGACCGTCTGGTTTATGTGGCCTTTTCTGTCTCTTGCTAATATTTTCCTTGGGTCTTTGGTGTTCTTCATTCTTCTTTGCTCCGGGTGGTTGGGACCAATTGATGCATCTTAGATGGCTGCTTGCTAGCTTTTAAGACCCCAGACGTCAGGCACTGTTCTGAGCACTTTACAGTGTTAACTGTGTCGTCACGGCAGCCCGTTAGGCTGGTATTATCACTGTCCCTGCTTTGTAGACGTGCTCACCGAGGAGGAGAGGTCGAGTAGCCTACCCACGGGCACACAGCTAGTAGGTGGCACAGCCAGGCAGTCTGGCTCCACCGTCCATGCTGATGGCTCCTGTACTGTGCTGCCTACAGCTAAATTCCATCTAGATAGGCTAGAATTTGTGTTATACAGAAAAAACGTAAAACTCCCTCTGAGACACTGTATGAGGACTTACGGATTGGACCCTTGTAACAATAGATGATCATTCTCTTTCATCTGGTTGTTTATTTCTCCTGAATGCCCATTGATCGGTATGATTCTCTAATATTGACGGTGTGACAAACACGGTGTTTTTCGTGTCATGGTATTAATGAATGAATGAAGAAAGGAATGATAATGTAAGCCCATAATCACATTGGGAGATAGATTTTACTGGAGTTGGGTCTTTGCAGTTCATATTATACATGGTAATATGGCCTCGTCCAGATTTCCAGCTGCAGTAAACTTCTTTTCCAGGAAATAGCAACCAAAAATATTCTGGCTCAAGATTTGTACTTTTGTTTCTGGTGCCCTCTAAATTGCACATATACACACATGGAAGCAATTTAATTATACCAGCAAATTTTTGGATCTGTTTGACCCCTTAGAATTAAAGAAAATGGGGCCTAACTGCAGAAAGACATGGCCCTTCACACAGAGGAAAAGAAAAGGCCGCGTACACTTTTACCCGCTGTGGTGTTTGTTACAGCAGCATTTCAGCCATTCGGTTCCCTTCAGTAAGTAGTTTTACTGCCTGCTGTGACAGGGCACTAGCCTGTGCTCTTCAGGGAGATGCCAGGGTTAATGAGACACCGTACCTACCCTTGAGGATCTCAGAACCTCGTAGAGAGAGGTAGGATACATATATTAATGACTGTAATATCGGACATATTTGGTAGATGTCCCAGGAGAGGAACCAATTTAGGGCATCAGGGATTTGGGGTGGGCGAGGCAATGGGTGGGAGGGAGGAGGGAGATATCACTTGTGGTCCTTGCTGTAAGTAGGCTTTTGAAAGAGGTGTTCGAAAGAATTGAAAATGTTTTCTGTGGACAGCTTCACCAGAGAGGCCTGGTGAGACGTTGTGGTACCTCTTGGTTAAGACCACACCTCAGAATCACCTGAGGAGGTAAAGCACACCCCACCCCTCTGAGGCTCAGCCTGCTGACTTGGAATTTCCATTGGGTTAGTGGCCATCACTTCGAAAATATTTGAGGGTCAGTTGGGAAGACACTGCTGCCAAGGCACCCACTTGTGGGGCATTGGGACACACTGGTGAGGAGTTAGCCACAGCCGCTGCCCTGAGTGCAAGTGACTAATAACCTGTCACCCTTACATGCATGAGTTAAAGGGCTGTGTAAATTCTAGAACTCATTGCTGGTGCTAGCTCTTTTAATTGTCAAAATCTGTTGAGTCCTTCACCCACGGGCTGATAGCTTGTTTGGGCAGATCACTTGCTGAGGAAATATTGGATACAGACTCCAAATCAATTGAAAAGGTATGATTCAGCAAAAAAGAGAGCCTGCCTTTATACAATTTTCCGGTCCTACTTTCCAGTGAATTGGAGTGAATATTAATTAGCAAGTGAACCAGCTGCTCTTGGTAAAGTGCTTTTGTAGCTTCCAGGTTTATAATCTGGATGTATAGCCTGGTAATTAAGAGCAGGTGACAGTTGTCCCACTCACTACTTTGGACAAGTTAGCTAACCTTTCTGGAACTCAGTTACATCTGTAAAATGGGGATAATAATAGTTGCCACCCCATGAAATTGTTATGATAACTGATTGGAATATATGTAAAATTCTGACTGCCTGGCATGTGATTATTACTCAGTAAACATGAGCTGTTGCTATTTCTGCTTCCATGTTGCTGCTGCTGCTACTATTATTGTTTCTACTTCCACTTCTATTGCTATTACCACATTACGCCGGATCAGTTACACAGGAATCAAATCGACTACATCTGTGGAAAGACACGATGGAGAAGCTCAATATCATGAGTCAGAACAAGACCAGGGGCTGACTGTAGAACAGACCATCATTTGCTCCTATATAAGTTCAGGTTGAGGCTGAAGAAAGTTCAACAAGTCCATGAGAGCCAAAGTACAACCTTGAGTATATCCCACCAGAATTTAAGAGACCATCTCAAGAATAGATTTGACACATTGAACACTAATGACCAAAGGCCAGATGAGTTGTGGAATGACATCAAGGGCGTCATACATGAAGAAAGCAAGAGATAATTAAAAAGACAGGAAAGAAAGAAAAGACTAAAATGGATGTCAGAAGAGACTCTGAAACTTGCCTTTGAATGTCGAATAGCTAAAGTGAAAGGAAGAAATGCTGAAGTAAAAGAGCTGAACAGAAGATTTCAAAGGGCAGCTCGAGAAGACAAGACAAAGTGTTATAATGACATGTGCAAAGACCTGGAGATAGAAAACCAAAAGGGAAGAATGCGCTTGGTGTTTCTCAAGCTGAAAGAACTGAAGAGAAAATTTAAGCCTCGAATCGCAATATTGAAGGATTCTACAGGGAAAATATTAAACGACCCAGGAAGCATCAAAAGAAGATGGAAGGAATACACAGAGTCACTGTACCAAAAAGAACTGGTCGACGTTCAGCCACTTCAGGAGGTAGCATTTGATCAAGACCCAATGGTAGTGAAGGAAATCGTCCAAGCTGCACTGAAGGCATTGGTGAAAAACAAGGCTCCAGGAATTGATGGAATACCAGTTTAGATGCTTCAATAAATGAATGCAGTGCTAGAAGTGCTCACTCATCTCTGCCAAGAAATTTGGAAGACAGCTACTTGGTCAACCAACTGGAAGAGGTCCATGTTTATGCCCATTCCAAAAAAAGGTGCTCCAACAGAATGCGGAAATTATCAAACAATATCATTAATATCACATGCAAGTAGAATTAACACTGAAGATAATTCAAAATCGATTGTAGCAGTACATCGACAGGGAACTTCCAGAAATTCAAGCTGGATTCAGAAGAGGATGTGGAACCAGGGATATCACTGCTGATGTCAGATGGATCCTGGCTGAAAGCAGAGATTATTGGAAGAATATTTGCCTGTGTTTTATTGACTATGCAAAGGCATTCAACTATGTGGATCATAACAAATTACAGATAACATTGCATAGAATGGAAATTCCAGAACACTTAACTGTGCTTATGAGGAACCTGTACATAGCTCAACAGGCGGTCATTAGAACAGAACAAGGGGACACCGCATGGTTTAAAGTTAGGAAAGGTGTGTGTCAGGACTGTATCCTTTCAGCATACCTATTCAGTCTGTATGCTGAGCAAATAATCCGAGAAGCTGGACTATATGATGAAGATTGGGCATCAGGATTAGAGGAAGACTCATTAACAACCTGTGATATGCAGATGACACAACCTTGCTTGCTGGAGGTGAAGAGGACTTGAAGCCCTTACTGATGAAGATCAAAGACCACAGCCTTCGGTATGGATTACACCTCAACATAAAGAAAACAGAAGTTCTCACAGCTCGACCAGTAAGCAACATCATGATAAAGAGAGAAAAGATTGAAGTTGTCAAGGATTTTATTTTACTTGGATCCACAATCAGTGCCGATGGAAGCAGCAGTCAAGAAGTCAAATGATGTATTGCATTGGGCAGATCCACTGCAAAAGACCTCTTTAAAGTGTTGAAAAGCAAAGATGTCACTTTGAGGGCTACAGTGCACCTGACCCAAGCCATGGTGTTTTCAGTTGCCTCATATGCATGCAACAGCTGGACAGTGAGTAAGGAAGATTGAGGAAGAATTTATGCCTTTGAATTTCAATGTTTGTGAAGAATATTGAATATACTGTGGACTGCCAGAAGAGCAAACAAATCTCTGTTGGAAGAAGTACAGCCAGAATGCTTCTTAGAACCATCCAGTGGTTCCATGGGAGAAAAGACCTGGTGATCTGCTTCTGTAAAGATCACAACCTAGAAACCCCCTATGGTGCAGTTCATTTCTGTCACATCTAGTTGCTATGAGTCAGAGTCCAATCAACAGCACCCAACTACAAGTATAGTATCTGACCTCTTAAATGGACCTTTTTTGTGTTTGCATCCCCTGGCCTGAGTGACTAAATCAGTGTCGGAATACCATTTGTTAGACTGTTCCTACTCTGGTATGTTTTCAAGGGAGTGTCTGACGTGACTTCCCCCACCTTGCCCCCTAAACTGGAAGAATGGGGACATCGTGACTTTTCATGTATATAACCCTTTTCCTTGACTGTGCAACAAATTTTAATACATATGTTTTCTGGTAAATAGGGAAGGGAAATATACAATTAAAGTAAATGATTTTGACAAAATATTGCTATTTGGATAATGACTGGGTAGGTTATTTTCTGTGTGATTCTTTTATTCTAGGGGAGGGATGGTTTATGATGGTGACTCGAGGTGGAGCGAGTTGGAGAGTCAGATGGGGCTCTGGTGTGGAGGGCCCTGTATAGGAGTTTTGGAACCCATTCTCTAATAGTGTTGTTGTTAGCTGCTGTTGAATCGGCCCATGACTCGTGGCCACCCCATGCAGAAGGAATAGAATACTGTCCGGTCCCATACCATCCCCATGATCAGTTGCAGATTGAACCATTGTGATCCAGAGGGTTTTCATTGGCTGGTTTCTGCAAGTAGGTTGTCCGACCTTTCTTCCTAGTCTTTCTTAGTCTGGAAGCTCTGCTGAAACCTGTTTAGCATCATAGCAACACACAAGCTTCCCCTGACAGACAGGTGGTGGCTGTGCATGAGGTACATTGGCCAGGAATTAAACCTGGGCCTACCACATGTAAGATGAGGATTTTACCACTGAACCACCACTGCTTCCATAAAAACCAGTTGCTGTCTAATAGTCTCTGACTCGTGGCAACCCCACGTGTGTCAGAGTAGAACTTGCTCCTTAGGGACTGTGCTCCTTAGGGTTTTCAGTGGCTGATTTTTCGGAAGTAGTTTACCAGGCCTTTCTTCCTAGGTGCCACTGTGTAGACTGGAATCTCCAACTTTTCAATTACCAGCTGAATGTGTTAACCATTTGCACCACTCAAACCAAGCTTTATTTACCCATCTTTAATGAGAGGCTTAAGGAGCTGTGGTGGCTCAGTGGTTAAGCACTCAACTGCTAAAGAAAAGGTCTGCGGTGCCAAACCCACCCCGCTGCTGTGTGGGAGAAAAAAACCTGGTGATCTGCTCCTGTACAGATTATAATGTAGGAAACCCTATGGGGCAGTTCTTCTCTGTTATATAGGGTTGCTGTGAGTTGGAATTCACTTGACGGCACACAGCAACAGTGGGAGGCACACAGCAACAGTGACAGCAGCTGCCTGGCGGAGGTTTCGTAGGGATTAAATGAGATGATGCGTGTAAAATGCTTAGCTCAATAGTATGTATTGAGTAAATGTTAGCCATTTAAGTTGGCTATTGTTATTATTACTGTAGATGTTTTCATAAAGCTTAAACTGACAGATCATTTCAGAAATGTTGAATTATTTCAATTCTGAAAGTATCAGTATATTAAAGATACATTGGACAGTTCTAGTTTCTGTAGCCAAGTCACATAAAAGAAGCCATGATTTTTTTTTTTTTAAAGTAGAAAATAGTTTTAATGGTCAAAACTGTGTAAATGATTAAACATTAATTTTAGATACTGTGGAGACTAAAAAGAAGACAGAATATTTTGCCTATTTCCCCTCTATTCAGCTGTTTCTTTCCCTCGTTGATTCTCCTTATTCCAACCATGATACAAGAGCTGGGGACTACAGAGATAAAGAAGGCCTGGTCCCTAACGTAAATAGTTTAGCAAATAATAATCAAAGCATTAAAAATAACGGTAGACGTAGCCGCCATCTGACTTAGTTTGTGCTAAGAGTTTCACGTGCATAATCTTATTTAATCTTCAGTATTTTCATTGTCGTTCACTCCCCCACACACTTACGTCCTTCCATCTTTCTCTTTTTTCTTTATTGTTGTGCTTTAAGTAAAAGTTTACAGCACAAGTTAGTTTCTCATACAAACATTTATACACACAATGTTACGTGACTGTAGTTTCTGTCCTTATAACGTGACAGCACACTCCTCCTTTCCACCCCAGATTTCCCACGTCCATTCAGCCAGCTCCTATTGCTTTCTGCCTTCTCATGTCACCTTTGGACGGGAGCTGTCCATTTAGTCTCGTGTATCTATTTGAACTAAGAAGCGCACTCTTCACGAGTATCATTTTTTGTCTTATAGTCCAGTCTAATCTTTGTCTGAAGGGTTGGAGAAGCCATGATTTTAATAACTAGTTAATTGATGAATAATTTTATTCACAGAATAGAATTTTCTTAGCTAAATATTGTAAAGAAGGCAAAGCATTTAAAATAAAAATATTTCCTTACAATTCTGTTTGTAAATATTGTTAGCATTGTACAGTTTCAGTATGACATATTCATGTAGGAGTCTTTTTATGTTTTATAGGGTGACATTTCTAGACCTTATGATAGCCAAAATCGTAGGTGATGACCCGCTGACCAAGGATGACATCCCTGTGTTCCTGAGCCATGCAGAGCTGGTTGCCGCCACTTTTGTGGACGACTGCAGGAGTGTGCTGAAGTTGACCTCAGAGCACCAAACGGAGGATGAGGTAAGATCACAGATTGCAGAGTTTCAGGTGACAGAGAGTAGTCAGTGTTCTAACTCAGTTAGCTCGTCTATGAGGATTCTTTTAAAAAACAACACAAGTAATGAAGCTTTATCTTAGAATAGTTAGAGAATACAGATGAGGAAGAAAATACTCTTGTTTCTACCATCCCGAGTTAATGACTTAAAAAAAAAAATCTGGTTAATACATTTTTCCAACCTGATAACATCGCATACATATATGTGTGCCTAACATGTGCACACACATATACATTAAAAATAAAATCATTATGTGAGCTCTATTTGTAAGTTCTGTTTTTCTTCTACTATTGTAACAGAATGTAAGCTTCATGAGGGCAGTACTTTTTCTGAGTTCCTCTGTTTTCCTTTCCTTTTTAACAGAATATAAGCCCCATGAGGGCAGGAATTTTTGACTACTACGTTCATAGGACTGTGAACACAGTAGACACTTTGCAAATATTTGATTAATGAATAAATAAACAGTATATTGTGAGTGTCTTTTTTAAATGCCAAAGTAGCATTCCAAGTAAAGCATTTACCATAATTTATTTGTCCAACTCCCTACAGTTGGACATTTAAGATAGTTCTTATTTTTACTTACTATAAATAATGCTGGGGTGTATGTGTTTATAGTTAAATCTTTGCACATTTCCATAGTTATTAGTCCAGGACGTAATCTTATCGGTGGAATTGTAAGCTTTGGCCACACATTTCCAAATTGCCTTCCAGAATATTATCCATTACAGGAGATTCCCGATTACTCACCATCCTGGTTAACTGTTTCCAAAACTTTTTATTCTCCTCACGCCCACCTTAGATCATTGAGAGCTTTTCATTACTGAGGGGATGCAAACTAGTTTATATGAATTATTTCCTTCCTCTTTATTTATTTCAGAATTTCCCTTTCTTTGGATCTATTTCCTCTTTCTTCCTTTCCCTCTTAAAGCTAGAATTGCTTTTTCTCTTTCCACTTATTTCCCTAATGCCATTCCTTCCTACTTTCTCCATGACAATATCTATCTAAGCTTCTCTTGCAGCTTTATTCTTTTGATTTCTTTACTGGCTCCTTTTTTCGGAACACTTCTGTTGTAAAGAATAGCAGTTAGTGTTGTTGAGAACCTAGCATGTGGTAGGTCCCATCCGAAGCAGTTACGTGTATTATCTTCCTGCGTCTTTTCACTATCTTCTCTCTTTTCCCACCTGAGTTCTTAAAAGAATAGTCATTCCTCACTACCAATTTATTCTTTTAGATCTGGTCTGGTTCCCCTCGGCTCCTGAGTTTGGTGTCTCCAAAAGCATCTGTGATTTCTTCAGAGTCAAGTTCTTTCTCAGTCTTTATCCTCTTTGAAGTCTTCAGTGTTTGACATTATTGGCTGTATCTTCCATATCAAAATGTTTTTTCTCCCCTAACTTCATGACCTTGTTCTCTGCTGGTTCTTCAGTGATTGTTCCCTTACAATTATTTTTCTTTGTTCTTTTACTTGACATGAGTGTTTGCAGAGTTCCTTCTTCAGTGTACTGCCATCCATTCTCACATGAGTGTCTCCAAAATCTGTATTTCCACCCTGTCACAAACTATCTTTTGAGACCCACCGTCTCCTAGATGTATTCAGTTCATTGCCCTGCTGTTCATTTAAAGCCCCGTCTGCCCGGGGTAGTGCAAGCAGTTAATGCACTCAGCTGCTAACTGAAAGGTTGGAGGTTTGAGTTCACCCAGAGACGCCTTAGAAGAAAGGCCCGGTGATCTACTACTTACCAAATCAGCCCTTGCAGACCTCATGGAGCACTGCGTTACCCTGACATACATCGGTTTGCCGTGGGTGATAGTCATCTCAACAGCGGCTGGCTATGGGTTCTGTCTGAATAAGTTTCAGTACTAATTTCTCCATTTTCTTAATGTCGTTACCTGTGTATTCCATCTGTTTTCCCCAGCTTAATGTAGATATCATCTCAGACTACTCTCTTGTCCCAGTCACTTATATCTAAAGAGTCTAATCCTATATCAGAAGCACAGATAGTAAATTCAGCGATACAGCTGTATAAACTATCCAGACTGAAGCACAGAGAGAAAAAGGGCTGAAAAATTACCAAGTTCCCAACAGTGACCCTTCGGACAATATCAGTCTAACATATGTGTAATTGGAGTCACAGAGAGGGAAATGGAGCAGCAAAATATTTGAAGAAGCAGTGACTGGAAAGAATTTTGAATATGAAGCTCGGTGAACCTCAAGCAGGATAAACACAAAGAAAATCACAACAGTGCCTTCATTCTTGAAATCCACTGGTAAAGAGAAAATCTTAAAAGCAGATAGGAAAAAAAGACACGTTATGTCCAGGGGAACAATGATAAGAATGACTGCTTCTCTCATCAGAAACAATGAAATTCAGGATACAGAGGAGCAACCTCTTTTAAGTGCTGAAAGACAAAAACTGTTAATGTAGAAGTTAACAAAAAGCCACAGAGAAAATATCCTTACGAAACTGGAGGTGAGATGAAACGATTTTGGCAAAAGCCGAAAGAATTTGTTGAGAAGCAGACCTGCACTAAAAGAAGCTGAAGTTCTTTCCACTGAGGGGAAACGACATTAGATGGCAACGTGGTTCTACACAGAGGAGTGAAGGGCCCTTCAGTGGTAAATGAGAGTAAATACAAATGCAAACGACTTCTGTTTCTAACGTCTTTAAAGTAGGTTTGACTGTTTAAATAAAAAAGTAAATAAATAATTGTGAAGTTTATAACATATATAGAAGTACAATGCAGCCCGGTAATAGAAGCGTGTTGGGCTTGAGGAAATGGTAAGGTTCAGAATTAGTGAGCTGATTTCTTCCCATTGAGATGCTAGAAAAAGACGAGCAAATTAAACCCAAAGTAAATTGAATTTAGAAAGTAATAAAGAATGGAAATCAGAGAACTAGAAAGCGGGCAAGCAATAAAGGCCATCAGGAAACCAAAAATTGTTATGCCTCTTGCTAGACTAATGAAGAGAAAACACAAATTACCAGCACTGGGGTGAAAGAATGTATCGTTTCAGATCCTGCAGACATTGAAATGATTCTAAGAGAATATTCTGAATACTCAGTATTGGTAAGATGGCAGTACTTCCCAAGTTGATATATAGATATAACGCTGTTGTTGTTAGGTGCCATGGAGTCAATATTGACTCACAGCGACCGCTGGCCATCCACTGTCACCAGATGGAAAGTGCAAGATACGGATACTGATCTGTAGTTTCCTGGAGCGTTATGTGTGGGCGTGTGACTTTGTTAGCTTCCTTTGTGAATGTCAGCCGGGATCATGACTGCTCTGTCCCTAGAGTGTATTTTCTCTTCGTGAAGATACTTTCTTCAGGGTGACTTTACTGTGATTTTCTGGGCTGTGCCATACAGACCATGTGGGGATCTCGGGTAATGCGGATATTTTAGCCCGCAGTTTCTGTAATGGGAGAGGGAACGTCTTTCCTCACAGGCTTGCCTTTCTTTTCTGGAGGTGGATTTGCCTTTGTTTCCAGCAGGAGGAGCAGTGAGCTCTGCTTCAGTGTTTTTAACATTATTCGCTGGGAGACAGAGAAAGGGAAGTGAAAGGTAGGTACTTCTTAAATCACAGCTTTCCCCTTTTCAAGACACTTACACTGAACGTATTCATGATTTGAATATTGTAATAAGGCATTATCTGGTGTGACTTGCTATGTTTAGTTAATTTTAAGGTTTTTTTCAAATAGTTTTTTTCCCAAGATAGGAGGCTTTATTATATTTCAATGCAATAAAAAATTCTAGACGGTTTTCTTTTGAAAAGCCAGAGTATTTCACTTTTTGGAAATGTATTGCTCTCTACTCAGGACTTGTGCATGCTTGTGTGTATATATTACACTTTTAAGTTAGAAGTTAATGAAAAGCTACAGTCCTTTTAAGAACAACCTTTACCTCAGTATTTACAATAGCCGGGTGATGGTGGTGGTGGTGGGGAAGGTTTGGCTGTACCAGCTTCTCAGAGTCAATTGTTAAATATTCAGAATTTGTGAGCTGGTTGTTAAACCATTGTAGTTGTTGTTGTCAGGTGCCCTTGAGTCGGTTCTGACCCATAGCGACCCTGTATACAACAGAACGCGAGACCACTGGTTGCTAGAGATCAGCCATGGTGGAAGTATTTGTACCATGGGAATTGCAAATGTTGAAATCAGGGCTTTGCGCTCCTGCCTTTCTCCACCTCCCAGCCACTTCACCAGCAGACCACCGCGTTAGCGCAAGTTCAGTAAGGGTTTCGTGACGCTGTGACCAAAAAGTGGGATGAAAACGATCGTTTTTATGGCGTGTGTTTTTTAGTTTATCTAATTCTTTGGCTTTAAACTCCTGAGGTTTTATTCATATGCTGCATTTTAAAATAGTCTTACGCTTTTACAGCAGTGTACTGACTTCCACCTTCTTTGTGTACTTGTGTGCTTCCATATTTCTGTGTACTTGGACTTGTGCACTTGTGTATTTTGTGCACGTGCTTCCAGTTCTGGATATATTTTGTTTAATCTTTAATATTTTAAGATCCAGTTTAGCTTTATACTGAGTCTCAGTCTTATCACTAGTTACAGTGAGTCTTACCTTTCCTCCAACAGTTTAAAAAAATTGTTTTTTAGCTTTATGTTCTACCCATATGTAGTGAGAATTATCTTCAGGTTGTGGGTGTTACATTCTGTTTTATTCCTTATGTCCCCAACCTAACTTGTAGTGCCTTTTATGCAGTAGGTGTTTAATAAATATTTGAGGAATAAGTAAAATAATGTTCTTTCATTTCACAGGCGGATAAGAGTTTAAATTTTTGTATTATGCAAATAATATTTACTTTGTTATAAAAAATTTGTTATTGTTTTGGGAAGTCAATGAAACAAAAAGTGATGACTTCTTTCTTTTTTTCCTAGCCCCCATCTGTTTTCTGTGGTTATAGCTCATATAGTTGGTTGTTTTCCTTTCACATTTTTCACACGTGCACACCTGGACATTTTTGTTTCCTTTTCTCACAATACTCCAGACACTGTTCACCTTGCTTTCTCCACTTACTCTGTCTGACCTTTCTTGTATATCTTCCCCCTCTAACACGTGTATATTCTTCTTTTTCTTTTTAATAGTTGAATGGTGTTTGGCTTTATCAAATGCGTGATCAGTTTTCGTTTGTTCCCTGTAGAGGGACATTACAGCTGCTTTCAGGGTTTTTTTGTTTTTTGTTTTGGTTCTTTCTTTAAGCTTTTACACATTATGTTCAGTGAACATCCTTGTATAAGTATCTTTGCAGTTTTGGACAAGTAGATCTGGGGTTAAAAATTCTGGAAGTTGAATTACTTGGTCAGAGGCTTTGTGTATTTACGAGTTTTAGGGAGACTTCTAAATGGCACCTCAGAGCTAGCACCACTAGAGCATGAGAGTGTATGGTGTCCCATATCCTCTAGTAACCTTTCCCAATTTGATTTCATTAGCATTTCTCTTTAGTTTTTTTCAGTGACCAGTGTTTTCATTTATTTTGCATATTAAGCTACCTTTTAAAATATATTTAATAAGCATTTTCGGAAAATTAATCTTTCAGTCATGGTTACTGTATTTTTATGCAAATAACATATGCCTTCTTCATTTGTTTGCCAACTGCGCCCTCCCCCCACGAGGTATTTTCATAAGCACCGCTATGCCAGGTTTTTTTTTACATGTTGCTGTAAAAAATTAACATAGCACGCTTATGAAAATACCACGAGGGGAGGGTACAGTTGGCAAACAAACATAGAAGGTGTGCATTGTTTGCGTAAAATATGGTATATCAAAAGTTTTTCCAGTTACTTTGTTGGAATTTATTTATGGTATTCTTAGCCTTTAAAAAGTTTTTGATTTGCTTGTGGTAGGATTATCAATTTCATTCTTATGGCTTCTGATTTTTTTTTTTTTTTTTTAAACATATTTAGTAAAACATTGTCCACTTGTTGTTAGGTGCCGTCGAGTTGGTTCCCATTCATGGTGACCCTGTGTACAACAGAATGAAACACTGCTTGGTCCTGTGCCATCCTTACAGTCGTTATGCTTGAGCCCATCTTGTTGAGGATTTTCCTGAGATTGTAGAAATATGCACCTACACGTGCTAGTTCTTTTAATTTAATACTAAGTCCATATTTTTATCAGTCTAGAATTTATTTTCAAGTAAAGTGTGAGATATGGATCCAAGATTGTGAAATCTTTGTTGTAAGACTGCGTAGGTTTGAATGTTGACTTCTCTGCTTACTAGTGTATGATTGTGGCAAAATTACCTAACTTCTCTGTGCCTCAGTTTGTTTATCTGTAAAATGGGTTGTATTTTAGTACAAGTGAAGCATTTAGTGTACTGACTGGTACATAGCAAATGTTCCCTAAACGTTAGCTAATTATTGTATCAACACCGTTTAGTGAATAATCCCATCCTTTCCACTGATTTTGTTGTGACCTGTATCATATGCTAAATTCCTATGTGTATAGTATCTGGATCTGTTTCTGGATTTTTGATTCTTTACAAAGGGAACAGTAAGTAAGTAAGATGTTAACAGCTGGTTCAACGGAGAATTCAAAGAGCTGCATGTTTATATGCGGGAAAGGAGCACTGAAATGCAATTACAAATAGATGCAAAAGTTAGTCTATCCACAAGGCAATAATTACGTATAATCCAGCCAGACACAACTGATTTGCATTTCTATGGACGAGAATCATTTTTGTTATTATTGGTTTTCTGCAACTTACAAAGTGTAAAATAGCTCAAAGACACTGAAAGGCCTAGTTAACCCAGACAGATGGGCTAGACAGGAGACTAATCTTTTCTTTTTTTCCCATTTCAAAATCTTCCATGATTTTTCCTGACACAATTTTGTTTATTTGATTTGCCTGGCTCCCCCCCACCCCCGTCTGCTGCCTGATTTTATTAAGAGTTCAGTACTACTTTCAAATATCTGGAAGGGCATTTCACTGATTACTTTTGTTTTCCAAAAAAGTGATTTTTTCCCTAGCTGTTCTTTCCTTAGAGGCCCTGGTGGTGCCATGGTTAAGCGTTTGGCTACTAACCAAAAGGTTGGCAGTTGGGATCCGCCAGCCACTCCTTGGAAACCCTTTGGGGGGCAGTTCTGCTCTGTCCTATAGAGTCGCTATGAGTAGGAATCGACTCAACGACAACGAGTTTTTGGTATTCTTTCTTTATTAATTTCCTGATGATCGTTGTTATTGCTGTTGTTAGGTGCCACTGAGTCGGTTCCAACTCATTAGTGACCCCGTGTACAACAGAATGAAACACTGCCCGGTCCTGTGCCATCTTCACAGTCATTGTGCTAAAGTCCCTTGTTGCAGGCACTGTGTCAGTTCATCTCCTTGAAGGTGTTCCTCTTTTTTCACTGGCCGTCCACTTTACCAAGAATGATGTCCTCCCTGAACTGGCCCTTCCTGATAACATGTCCAAACTACAGGAGACAGAGTCTCGCCATCCTTACTTCTAAGGAGCATTCTGGCCGTACTTCTTCCAAGACAGACTTTTTGTTCTTCTGGCAGTCCATGGTATATTCAGTATTCTTCGCCAGCATCGTAATTCAGAGGAATCAATTCTTCTTCATTCTTCCTTATTCATTGTCCAGCTTTTGCATGCATATGAGGCAATTGAAAATACCATGGCTTGGGCAGGTGCACCTTAGTCTTCAGGTGACATCTTTGGTTTTTAACACTTTAAAGAGGTAGAAACACTTTATTACTGAATGGATTTTAATGACTAAAATTGGGGGGTGTGTCGGGTGAGAGTACATTTATTTTAGGTTTATTTCAGTTAATAGAGAATTTAAGAGCTGGAAGGAAACTTCTAGATCATCTCTTACGACTCCTAACTGTATATTTACTTTTTTATCATGGAAAATTTCAAACATAGACAAAGGCAGAGAAAAAAGTCTATTGAAAGTTCATATACCATCCCTCTACTTTAGCAGTTATCCATCATTACCATTCTTGTTCCCTTCACGATCTCATCCTTTCTTACATTACTTGCCCTGGATTGGACTAAAACTCCAGCATCTCATTTGGTCAGTAAATATTTTATATATATCCCTAGAAGATTAGGGACACCCTCAAACATAAGTACAGTACGATTAACACATCTAAAAAATTAACATTAAATTTTTCATGTGAGATAAACGCTATTCAAATTTTCTCTGTTGTCTAATAATTCTTTTTTCAGTTTATTTCTTTGACTCAGGATATGAATAAGGGCCTGTGTTGCGATTGGTTTGTATGTCCCATTTCAGCCCCCCCACCCCCCCATTGAAGAATCTGGGTTATTTTTCCTGTAGTTTTTCACAGTTTGGATTTTGCTGAGTACATCTCTGTGGTGACATTTAACATTTTCTTCTCTCCCTTGCATCTTCTGTGAATGGTTATTGGTTCTGAGGCTCATTCAGACTGGAGACATTCTGGGCAGCAGTGTCTCATCGTTGGTGATCAGTACTTGAACAGGAGGCACAGAGCGTCTGGGGGTCTCCCTCCTTGTCATGTTAGCAGTTGTTGATTATTACTTGGATCCATGAATTCTTTAGGGTTTGTAAAATGGTGATATTTTGATTCTCTCATTCTTCCATTTATTAGCTGAGATGTTCTATAAAGAGAAACTTACCCCCATCAACTATCAGGTTATCAGAGGTACATTTTGATGAAGAACGGCAAGGTAAATGCTTGACTTTATCCCCCTGGATTACTGATTTTCAAAGTAATGATGGTTTTGTCTCTTCATCCAGAAATGACCAATAAGTTTTCTTTGTTTTGTTTATTATTATGTAGTCGTGGGTTTAAAACATTGATTAGGTTTCAATCCATTACAGTTATCGTTTTTCCTAATGTTCTAATGTTCCATCTTTGGCCGATGGGAGCCTCTTCAAGGAGCTTCTGATTCCTTCTGACATGCTCCTAGTCATCTTTGATAGCTGCTTGCTTATTGAGATGACAGGGTGTCTAGGATCATCTTGTACACACTCTGCCCCAGACCAAGAATGAGCTATTTCCTGAAGGAGAAATGGTGTCTAGAGATGGCAGTCTTTCCTGCTGGCCAACTTCCTGTGTAACAAGAGGGGATACTGAAGCCCTGGGAAGTTGATCCATTTGCTCAAGCAAGAGGTTTTCTTTTTCAATTTTATTGTGGTAAAATCTATATTAAAAACAGTTTGCCATTTTAACTGTTTTACATACAGACATCACTGAGATTAAATTTGCCTTCACCGTATTGTACTACCATCACCACTGGCCATTTGTAGTGGTTTTACATCCCCGCACAAATGGAAACTCAGTACCTTCAGCAATTAACTCCCCATGCCCCTGGCCTCTGGTAACCACTGATAAACTTTGGTCTCTGTACAATTATCTCTTCTAGATAGTTCATGTAAATGGGATCATATAGTATTTATCCTTTTGTGTCTGACTTATTTCATCACTTAGCATAATGTTTTCAGGATTCATCCGCGTCATAGCATGCGTCAGAACTGCACTTCTCTTTACGGCTGAACAGTATTCCATTGTATGGATAAAGAGTCTTCTAACATTTTACCAGTTTCAGACTTCTAATCCAGATTTTTTTTCTAACTTTTTAATTAGCAAGTGCAAGTTATTAAATGAAATTTTAAGATCCAAGGTATTAAAAATGTGTTGTTTCTTGCTACACATTTTGAGATTTCAGGATGCTGTATTAAAGTATTACCATTAAATCTCTTAATTAGAGAACAATAAATATATGTTCAGAATTAACAAAAGAAAATAATTTATTTTCTCTTTTGGAGAATGTTATCTTTATGACTTAAATTTACAGTCTCTACCACATTTGTCAAATAATGTGTACTTTAAAAACAGCGTTCAAAATCTGTACAAAAATTGCATTTAAAATTTTTACACAGATGACCTAATAGCATGCAGTTGGTAGTTTCTTGGTCACATTATCTGATGACAGTTTATTAGATAGCTTTGTGAATTAACATTTTCAAGTAAGATTATCTTTTCCAAACCACCATGATATTGCAGGTAGGTTCATATTTACCCAGAAATAATGCACGTTCTTGCAGCCAGAGTTCTTTCAACCACAGCATTTTACAGGATTCCTGTGGAGAAGAAGTTAATGTATTTCATGGGATATTTGCATCTTTAAAGTGGAACTTACATGCTGGGAAGGCTTTAAAAGGAAAAGTATTTGCATAAATGTTATGTATGTAGCTAGTAATTTTGAACATTTATTCCACTGTTGGAAGATATTTTTGCTTGAGTAAGAACTTTCCTTGACTCTTTGCTCTCCAAGAAGACACATAGTGACACAGTAATCTTGCATTCTCGATGGCACATGTCTGCTGTTAGTGAAAATGATGTTTTCACGTGCACATTTAATGCTTCTGTTTTGTTCTTCACAGGTTTCTCTCTTTAGATTTGTTATAAGCACCGCCTCTATCATGTTTATCATAATATTCCATTCTCTCATAGTTATTTAGAACAGTCAAAGTATTTAGCTTAAAATATACTTAAAAGTTGTATTTCTTTTTCTTTTTAGGAGGTTCTGGCGATAATTCGGCTTCTTGATGTCCTCTGTGAAATGACTGCTAATGCAGAGCTGCTCACCTACCTGCAGGGTTTTCCCGGCTTGCTGGAAAGAGTGATTGGTAAGTGAAACATCACAGGTACTGTTATTTGTAGTTAAGAAATCTTTGACTTGTTATACTGCAATATAAGTCCAAGCACAAATCTCAGTTTCAGTTTATTGATAACATTTTTGAGATTTTTGAATATTTTTTCTTGAACGGAATCATGGTGTGGAAACAGCTCAGGCTTTGGGGCCAGGTAAACACAAGTCCATATCCTAGTTCTGCCACTTACCTGCTGTTTAATCGTGATACTTAATCAGTAAGATGAGGATAATTATGCCTGTTATGTAGGGTGCACATAATAGATGTATCATTAGTAATGGTTATGATGATGGTGGTGGTGATGGTGGTAGTTGTGATGATGCTGGCCGTTTTTCTATTACTATAGTTTTCCAAAATTTGTCAGTAAATTTTTCCCAATTACATTTATTGGGCATGTAGCATGGTACCTGATACGTGTTGTTGTTAGGTGCCGTTGAGTTGGCTTCAACTCATAGCAACCCCATGTCCAACAGAACGAAACACTGCCTGTTCCTGCATCATCCTCACAGTCGTTGCTATGTTTGAGCCCATTGTTGCAGCCACTGTGTCAGTCCATCTCGTTGAGGGTCTTCCTCTTTTTTGCTGACCCTCTACTTTACCAAGCATGATGTCCTTCTTTAGGGTTTAGAGACTTATTTAGTAATTATGTATTGGATTCTTAGAATATTTTTAATAGGAAGCCATTGTTTGAAATGCCATCATCTTTGCTAAAAAGTTGTTTGTGAAATAATTCAAATAGAATTTTTCCCCTGTGGTTAGCCATGTGTATGGTGTTGCTATTCACTGTTCACTACTTTTTTCATTTAAAAAAGATTTATACTTATTCTAATGACCCATACACTGAGAAAGAACGTTCGTTTTACTTTCAGAGACAAGTTTAAAAATGTTTTTAGACTTTATTAGATTGATAATGGCCATTTTGCCATACCCCTTTTCTAATAGTTAAGATACATTATTAAATTTCTCATTATATAAGTGAAAGAAACAAAGGCATTGAGTACACTGTCTTTGGAAATGCCATTCTACTCCAGTGGCAGAACTAGATGGGTTGCTTCTCCCCATAGACCCCCCCAGAAGCTCTGTCTCCCACTTCCCGTTCTTAGGCGCTGTCTTACCATTAACTGTAGCACTGGCCTGTAGTTTAGTCTCGTATGACTGTGTGTGTAGGTCAGTAGGTGAATTAGTGAGCTATAGGAGACGATATTTAGAATCCCATATGAATGTTTTATTTTGAATGAGTACTTTTAGTAAAAATTAAAATAATACTCCATGAACCTGGGAAGCTGTATATCATTGTGGAGAGAACATGGGTTTGGGGCCAGGAGAGACCTGAGTTGCCATCCCAGCTCTACCAAATTACTAGCTTCTCTGAGACTGATTTCTTCATTATAAAGTTAGGAAAATGATATTTGCCTTTAATCGGCTTTTTGAGAGGGTTAAGTGAGCTAATGTGAAACACTTAAATACAGCTCCTGGAAGATCATCTATTTTCGTAGGCTGCCTAGAGGCATTTCATGGAGTGTTAACACATGATTTCTTCCGATTGTTTGGCCACTGAGAGAAAAGTAAGCATTCCTCTTGGTTTCTGTCATATGGATCACTGCAAACAGGTATTGTGTTTAGACTGAGCTGACTGTATCATCAGATGAGTTTCTTCATAAAGATGTTGGAATTGGAAACCTTTTTGTAAGAAAGGTCTGGTGGAAAGTTTTTAGCTAAACTGCAAGATTAGGGTAATCATTATGGTTTATCTCCCCAAAACTAGAATAGTGAAGAATTTAAAATAAAAACAGAAGAGCTTTCTAATATTACTTAAAGAAAGTTTTCAATACTGTATTTTAATCCATTAAAATAGATTTGTTTATGGAAAAATAGTACCGAATAAGTACCTTGGAAAATGAAGTTTTTTCTTTTGGTTGTAGATCTTTTACGACTGGTTCACGTAGCTGGAAAAGATACTACAAACCTCTTTGCTGCCACTGGTTGTGTAAAAGCAGAAAGTGACATCTCAGGTGTGGCTGATGGGTTTAAGTCTCATCTCATTCGTTTGATTGGAAATCTGTGTTACAAGAATAAGGAAAACCAAGACAAGGTAAGATTGTTTCTTAGTGTGTATCATACATACATGGCTTCATTTAGAAGGTAGTAGTTAGAAGTTAGAATACAGTCATTTTTGGGAGGTGAAAGTTTGAGGTGCTTAGAAATTAGCTTGTTAATTGCGTGTGTGCACACACACAGACACATTTTATTCCCACAGATAAACATAAAATGTCGTATTTGTTCGTATTCAGGTTTGTATTTTTATAATTTTGCATTGTCTTTTACCACTTGTCCTGTGTTTGACTAGTCTCCTTTCTTTGAAATTGTCAATGTTTGTCCTAAGCCTCTGCCTTTTTGCACATTGTCTTATCACATAGGGAGCAGCCAGGAAAAACAAAATTTAAAGATCCTGGAGAAATATCTAGCAAAGAGTAGACAGTTAATAAGCAGCAGTTACTATTGATCATTATCGTAGGGAAAAAACCCCTTAAATTTACATACGTATTTTATGCTTATAGATGATAGCGTCATAAGCCTTTTCTTCTAGGTGTTCTGAAATTTATGTATTTTCATTTATGGATTAATTCTTCGGAAACTCAGTAGGTTGCCATTACAAGCCTATTTTGTGCTGAATAGCTAAGGAGGTAATTATATTGATAATATGTGGGGCAATAAAAACAAATGGCGAGAGAATTGGATCACATGCTTCACATTGACCCAGCCTACCTTGTTATCTTTTTGGAGTTTTTTTACTTTGGGCAGCGTTTGTTTTGCTTCATCAAATAATGAGTATGTCTGTGGCAGATTATATTTTTCAAAGATAAGTCACAAAAGTATCTGTCATTCTACATGTTCTTCTGCACTGTGATCTTGCCACTCTCCCGTCAAGGTTGGTATCTATTTCTCCAACCCCTTGAATCTAGGTCTTGTGACTGCTTTGAACAGTAAAATATGGTGGGATGACCCTGAGCTGTTCCTGGCATATTTCTTAACTGGTCTGATAGATTGCATTCCTGGCCTCTTCGAGGCCAGTCAGTGTGTAAGAAATGCAGATATCCTGAGATCACCATGCTGTGAGTTGCCGAGTTCACATGGAGAAGCCCTGGAGGATGAGATCCAATGAGGAGAGAGAAAGACTAGTCAAGGAATACCAAGGCACCAGACATGTGAGCAAGAAATCATCTTGGAAGTGGATTCTCCAGCCTTAGTTGTCCCAGCTGACCGCACACCATGTGTATCAGGGACACCCTGCCCTGCCAAGTCTTTTCTGAATTCATGACCCATGACATTGTGAAAAAAAGTAAAAAGTTGGAAGAAGTAAGTTGGGTAGGTTCTAGTTCTGTTAATGTTCTGTTAAACTACTGTTGCACTGATCTTCCTACAAATAACAACTACAAACTCTGGGCAAGAAACAGTTATGTGAAGACACAAGTAGGCAGATTCTGGAGTTCAGTTAACACCTGGAAGAAGGGAATGGCATAGTGTGTGCTGTGTAGGACAGTTAACACTCTCAGAGAAAATCTGCAGTCTTTCTAGTTTGAAGAATCAACGGACAGAGTTCAGGGCAACCGCAGTCATTGGAAAGTAAGAGGAGAATCCTGGACAGGAGAGAGCAAGCCCCAAATCTTTGTATCAACTCTAAATCTTTGGCTAATGCCTGAATCACACATGTGGGGCAGGCTCCAAGCAGCTAAGCTAAGGATAAAATAATTGAACTGAGATTTGAGCTGTTACCCTAGAGTTGGTAGTTTAAGCCTAACCAAGATAATTGCCTATTAAAACAAAAATATCAACACTCTTCAGGGGAATATAACAGAATCCAGAGTTTCCACTCTCTAACTTTCACAGTATCCAGGATACAGTCCAGAATTAGTTGACATACAGTAAAATGTGACCCAATCACAAGAGAAAATTAATAGAGACTGACTGAGATGACAGGTGTGGAATTTAGCAGACAGTGACTTTGAAGTAGCTGTTATAACTCTGCTCAAGAATGTAAAGGAAAATATGCTTGTAATGAATGAAAAGACAGTGAAAGCCCAGCAGAGAAATAGAAACTGTGAAAAAGAATCAGCTGGAAATTCTAGAACTGAAAAATACAGTATCTGAAATTAAAAAAATTCACTGAATGGGCTTAACAACTCAATAGAGATGACAGAGGAAAAGAGTCAGTTTACTGCAAGATAGAGCAATAGAAATCAGCCAAACTGAAGAACAGTGGGAAAAGAAGACTGAAAATAAAATGGTCATTTTAAGACACTAAATTTTGGTGTAATTTGTTACATAGCAATCAATTACTGGAATAATTCTAAGAGATGTGGCACAGAGCCATACGCCAGACAACTTGTTCTTTTATTATTTTTGTGCACCGTTTTGGCAGTTCTCTTCATTTTCAAGCAGATACTAATTTAAGGCTACTAATCCCCCATTGGAAAATTACTGGACTGATTTTTGCAAGAGAAAGCTGGTAGAGAATGAAACACTTTACCTTTTTAATGACCAAGTCTGTCTTTTCTTGAGGAGCACAAAAGAGGTGATTTTTCTTGTGTTTAACTATTCTTTTGTTGCTAATTTGGATTGGCCTCTTATAGGAACAAAATGTAGTAACTCTTAAAAGGCTTATGAAATAACTCTCCGAAGTCAGGATCAGGTTGCACCATAAGCAAACATGGAGTGTGCCCAAGTGCTGCCGTGTAGAGGTCACTGGGGCTCACAGGAAATCGACAGTGTGTTCTTCACGAGTGCAGTTGCTAATGGCACTGCTGATTTCTGAGCAAATACTCTAGAGAGTGTGAAGGGGTTCATTCTTTGAGTATGAGAATACCTCTGTTTCTTCCAGTTTCTCACCTATGCCAACAAAAGGCCTGAACCTGAAAGCATTACCTCTGGGTTTTTTTTTTTTTGTCCCCCGCCAGTATCAAAATCTCATTCCGGATGTGCTAGAAGCTTCTTTATTCTTGTAGTTGAATGCTGATCCTAGCTGGGTGTTACAAATACTGGCCTTGCTTGTTGTTGCCTCCCAGAATGGAGTTCACTAGCACTCAGATGACTTTAGATACACTTTTGGGGAAGTGGAAGGTTATGTAGTGTATCTTTATCATTAGGCCATTAACTCTCATTATATTGTCTAGATGGGTTGTCCCACTTCTACCCAAAATGGACCCCAAAGGAAAGTTGGCTTTGTCTCAGCACTAAGACTTAAGATGATTTAGGGTGGCTTTTGTATCATCTAGCCTGATTTGGATTCATCCTTCACCCAGAAAAAAAGAGGACCGATTATTTGTTCAGTAACTACTATGTACCAGCTTTGTGCTCAGTGAATTACATGTATTATCAAACTTAATCTTTGCATCAGCCTTGCAAAGCAGGTTCTGTTAGCCACATTTTAGAGAGTGGCTCTACAGGAGGCATGGTGGAGAGCCCAGGGTTGGATCTGGGTCTTCGGACCATGAACTCATGAGCTGTGCACTTTCCCCTGTCCCATAGTGCTGCTTCTTTGGGAGCTTTCCAAAGGTTTGGGGGGAAGAGGTGTGAAATAAGCTTTCGGAAGACTCAAAATGTTTGTGGCTGGTGAATCTGGGTCTCTTGCGCTCCCTGGGCCCTGCAGGTCTCCTGTTGGTTCAAGTCTGTAGCTCTGGTGGTCCTCACAGCTCGTGAAACCTGTTCCCGGCCTTGAGGGGCCTTTGATGAGTCAGACAGGTGAGGTATTGCCTGTGAGACTTTCCTTCTAGGCACGTCTAGGGACCATCCTTGCCTCTTTGAACCAGAATCCTGAAACTGTTAATGACATGCGTTTTCCTAGAGTCTTTGCACACTTCCTGATTCCTCTGAGGTTTGCTCAGAAGCCTTTAAAATCCACCTGGGTCTCTGCTTGTCTGTGTGACTTGATTCCTTACAGTAAATGTGTGGTGACCATCTGCTGGGTGATGGTGGTCCATGTGTTTGCGTGGCCCTCTCCATCTTACAGGTTTTTCACTTGTATCAGAGCACTGGAGCCTCAGGACACCTCAGTGAAAAGGGCTGAGAGGATATTACTCTTGTCATTTTCCAAATGAAGAAGACTAAGTATGATTTAATCCGGTTAGCACTTATCTGATGAAAACTGCTCCAGGCTCCGGAGAAGACAGAGTGACTTCGTGGGGGAGAGAAGGCCCTGCAGAGCCGCCTGATAAGAGTCCGTGTGGGGCAGCTGATCCGAGACGGCAGGTGAGGGCCGCAGGCCTTGGAGCAGGAACACGAGCTGATTGCTAGGAGCACAGTACTAAGGAGGATGCTGATCTTCGTTTTCACTTTGCATTTGGGCAGTATTAAAGAGTGCCAAGGGGTTTGGCCTTATATTGAAAATCTGCTGAGAAATGTATCTTACCCAGTTTCTTCGTAAGTCTGCTGTGGCAGAACTTCGATTTGGAGTCCCTGCACATCAGGGCCTGCAGTGGATCTGGAATTGCAGGGGAGTCATGTGCTTGCCTTTCCCAAGTCGGGTAGGGAGGTCCCTAAATGGCTTACTGACTTCTAGTCTTACCTTGTTTCTCGTGCTCTACTCACGTAGTATTTCCTTGCTACATCTGTAGTGATTGGTTTCCTTTTAAACCTTTGTGGGCCTGAAATGGAGATTCTGTTTCACTTTCTCTTGTGAGAAGCACATGGGTATTAATGCTGGACACACGAGGAAGGCATTCTTTGGCTGCTGCTTTGTTAGAAAAAGGAATGGGGTTTGCTTTTTGT
This sequence comes from Dugong dugon, assembly GCA_030035585.1. Taxonomy (NCBI): domain Eukaryota; kingdom Metazoa; phylum Chordata; class Mammalia; order Sirenia; family Dugongidae; genus Dugong; species Dugong dugon. Next base: position 6,185,846 of record CM057465.1, on the reverse strand, counting down.
CTTCCTCATTCTTCCTTCCTTCACTATGGTCATCAATTCTTTAAGTGAATACTTTATTAGGAAAAAAAAAATTAAACTTTCTTTTTTTTTTTTTTTTTAATTCCATAAAACTAAGTGCCTTTTTGCAAAATGGGCTGGCAGGTGATCTAGTTTATCTACCTTCTTTTTTCCCCAAAGAAATGGTATTGGCTAAGGGTGGACCATATGCCGTTTTCGTCCTTGAATTCATTCTGCCAAAGGTTTTCTGGAAATGTGATTCGGTTTCTTCTCTTCCTTCTTCTCTGTGATATAAAAGATTTCTAGCATTCACACGTGTGTTTGATCCCATGTGTTCAAACATACGCACATATAAAGCTTTCGTTACAGGCATAACTTCATTTTAAAGTAAGTCTTTACTGTATGGAAAGGTTCACTGTAAAGACAGTAAACTTTATTTGGTTCCTCCAATTCAGAATTATCTGTTACGAAAGTAGGTTTCATTTATATACATAATTCTTAGGGAGAAATTTAAAAAAACTCTTTGTAATAATTTTTTCATTAAATTTGTTTTTCTCAAAGAAAAATCACATTTCTGTTGTAAGAAAGCTGGGAAAGGATGGACTAAGTATGCTCTTGAGTGACAATAATCATTATGATTTTAACTTGTAATAGAGAGCCGCATACAGGGGTGGTGTGGTGCTGTCTAGGTGGGTAGTGGGGATGGAGAAGGAGTAATTCCTGCAGTAATACGTGTATATATTTGTACTGTTATTTTCTTGACTCAAGTGCTATGGAATCGTTAAGAGAAAGATAATAAATAAATGAATGCCTCATTCCCATCAATACATGGTAATTGTTCCAAGATTGCCTTTAAGTAGCTAAGAGATAGCTAGCAATTAATGCTCCCCGAGGAATACCTTATTACATAACAGATAATGCTGATGAAGATAAAGATGCAGTGTAGCTTCATACAGGCAAGTCTGTAGAGCATCCTGGGGTCTCAGAAATAAATGCATAGACTCTCAGTTGAAAGTAATATAAAATTATAGATCAAAATCTTCATCAGATCCTTTTATAAATTTTTAATATGCATACTTTTGTATCTTGTGTAGGTTTTATCTCAGAGATAATTATGCTTTTGCTCTCTCATATTTGGGCATGTAACTACTTTTAAACTTGAAAGTAAAATGATTAAAAGCTGTATTATATTAAAAATAAGAATATGTTTGTCTCATTGTGTTGTCCCCAACTCCTAAGTTGTACCTAGCACCTAGTAGCCGTTAATAAATGTTTCTTGAATGAGACTTGATTTTAAAAATAATGTATTGAGTGTCTACTAGGTACCACGCCCAGTGTTCGGTTCTGGAGATACAAAGCAAGTAAGACACAGTCCTCCTCTTCAAGGGTCTAATTCTAATGTAAAGTTTCCGTTTCGTGCTATATTGTTTATATACTACATTATTTATATTTATATGCTATATTTTCCTGACTAGATTACCTCAGAGAAATGTAGTAGAAATAAAGTAACTTTTTCAAATGAAGCTAATGTTCCACTAAGTTCTGGTTCTGTAATTATTTTTGAAAGTTGTTTATTTTAGATATGTTTGAATATATTCTGACATTGTCCTTTGCCTTGTTTTTATTTGACAACCTCATCTCTCCATATTTTAGATTGTAGGAGCGTTTCATAGTATAACATTTGTAAGTAATTGCACAATTTATTTTTTTAAATCCCAAGTTTGGACTTTGTAGTTCTAAATGCACTTTTTCATTAGTCTTAAATAAAATTTTAGACTAAATCTGCAATTGTTAAACCTTCATAATAAGGTGACTGGTAAGAGGTTTTTTCAGAGGGAGGGGTACTTTTCAGTGTTCACAGGTGGACATGAAGGGCTTCAGGGCAGGCAAGCTAAAGTTATGCAGTAAACCTCCTTTATGATTTTCTCCTTTCTGAAATGTTTTCAAGCAGTGCATTTGCCTATTAAATCGTGAAAGTTACAACTGATCCCTGTTTTCTTGATTATTTTAGTTGTTTCTCTTAATGAGGGTCGGGGCTTGTTTTGTACATCAGTACTGGCTGCCTTGTTCGGTTACTGGGGTCCTGGGCCGAGTGATGGGTTTGCAGAAAAGTGCTTGCCCAGCTTGTGTTCATGCTTCTACCCCAGCTGTTGTCAAATAGGCAGGGACCTGGTGCCTGGCGCTCTCGCCTCATGCAGGGCCAGCTTCTACATCTTGGCCTGTACGAGCACCGTGTGGTCCTCCCGACCTGCCTTCTTTCCCCAGGTGACCCTAACTTCTGCAGTATCCTGCCTTTAGAACCCAAGATCACACAGATCGCTTCTCCACAGAACCCCAGGCCAGCTGTGAACGCTTTCTCCTCCATACTTCCCTGTACCTGTCTACTCTATATTCTCCTACCCTACATTCTGCCTTGGAGCCCTGGTGGCGCAGTGGTTAAGAGCTCGGCTGCCAACCAAAAGGGCTGCAATTCGAATCCACCAGCTGCTCCTTGGAAACACTATAGGGCAGTTCTGCTGTGTTCTGCAGGGTTGCTATATGTCAGAATCAACTCGACAGCAGTGGGTTTGGTTTTGGTTTTTGGTACATTCTACCTTCTGTCCCCTTCTCTGTTGTCTTATACATATTTCAGTCAGTACGTGCATGCTGTTGTTCTGTTTTCCCTTAAGACTTTGGTGTGGTACTCGCTCCTGAATGATCACCGGGAGCTGTGACACAGGCAGAATTTGATTTGGATGTCCCTCAGTTTTCCTTTGTTCTTGTTGCTTTAGCAAGCCCACTTCCTTTCCAGCCACCCCCACCCCCGCTTTTTCCATTCTTTTCCCTTGATGTCTGGCCCTCCATAAAACTCCTCTTCCCGTCTAGTTCACATGAAGCTCCTAGGTATTCCTGGATGATAATGGTTTACTTGGCTCTCTCTTCTAGATAACGTATTTTTTCATTTTTATAGTCAGTGTCTATACCATAACCGACTGATTGGGAGATTCTAGGCAGGCTGTTGCAGATGCTGGAGTGGTGAGTGCTCCTGCCGCTGGCCCTTTTCTTTGCTCGGCTAGTAACCTTTGCATCCAGAAATATGTGTGATGCTGGTGGAGGAACTTGTCAATAGGAGAGAGCTTGGAATAATCCAGAGAATCCAGACAGGACTTTGGAGTTAGACAAACCAGATTTGCCTCTTAGTTTTACCATCTCTTAAATGAGGACAACTTACTTAGTCTCTCTGAATCTTAGCTTCTTCAGGTGTAAAATGGAGACAGTAATGCCTGCTGCGTGGGCTTGGGAGATCATGTGATAATGTACATGCAATATCTGGTGAATTTCCTGGTATCTCTTACCACCTCCCTCTCCCTCTCCCTTCCCCACCGGTCTCTGTAGATGTAGTTCATTTCAGAATCTCCCTGTTATCAATTTGTAGACCGTGTCTTACAGGTATTTACAAAGTTTAGAGTGGTCCTCATATTCTGAATTGTGCGTCTGTCACTCTTCTAATAGGTGGGACTTTGGGAGGAAGTAGAGTGAGTGCTAACGTGAGAAGTTTTTCTTAGACTGGGATCCTTTCTTTCTTGTCAGTTTGACCACACGCGCTTTCTGAGTTTGTTTCTCTTTTATTATCCAGTAAAGCTCTAGAGTGTTTTCCGTGTGGATACCAAAATCCACCCTAGCTGAGTCCTGAGAACGTCTTCAGGAACTTTTAAATTACAGGCCTACGGCCGTCTCGGCTACACCACGCGTTTTTCCTCTGTCAGAAACAAGTTGCACGGAATCCCAGCTTATTGATATGAAGATTGAATGTATAGGCAAGATCTGGCTTGCTTAGAATTCCACTTCTTTGTAATGTAATCTCAGTTCAAGAAATATGTCAAAATTCATAAATCAAGCTGTCACCATTAGTTTCCTGAACTTACAGTTTCTGTTACGGTAAATGAAATTAAAATTCCTATCTTGAGGACACATATCGGGATGTAGTTCGTTGCAGCTGTAAATTTTTTTTTTTTTTTTTTTAAAGACATAGGTAATGTTCTACTGTTAAAAACACCTTTTCTGTGTCTTGTTATAGATTACCCGGTCTGTTCTTTTGCAGAAAAGGTCTAACATCATTTGAAAGGAAGGCTTATAATAATTACATAAAAAATCGTAGTTACTGTTGGCTACTAAACTGCCTCCAGGCCCTGTGCAAGGCACTTCACCTGTGCTTTCTCCTGTCATCCTCCGCTGTTTTCCACTCAACTGTAAGCTCTTGGAATGCGGAGTACCCCATTTCTGGTCTAAGACCTACCACAACATCTGACACCTAGTGTAGTTAAAGTAGCGAACGGTGGATGACTGGTCCAAGGCTTATAAGAGTTGAGTTTCTTGCTTGGAGGGATGGTGGCTGAGTTCTGACTTCCAAGCCCAAGCTGTTTCCACTGTGCTCCACTATGTCCACATTCACCTAAAAGAGACACTTGAGACTTGCCCTTTGAAATACTTTGACCAAATCTGTGGGAATCCTTAGGGTGGGTGCCTTATTGTACACAGAGTGTGAGGGACTGGCTTTAACAGTAGTTCTTAACAGTGATCAAATTCCTCAATTCTCACTAAACTATTTTTGTTATGGTCTGGTGTCCTAGTATTACTATATGATTTCTGTTGACATTAGTGTAGAGAGCTACATTTCAGGGGCACTCATATTTCTGAGGAACATAATTTACCCCATATTCTAGATAAAGCAAGTAAGACATTGGGGAAGTAATTTGTTCATGGTGACTCAGCATTTTATAAAAAGCTTCGTAACTGGTGTTCCTTGCTGCCACTTCAGTTTTCCTTACTGTGCCATGTGGCCATTTCTAGAACATAGTGATTTTAAAAGAATCTATGTCTAACAATAAAACCAACTTTTTCACAGTATCCATACAAGAAATATGTGGGACTCAGGTAGGGGGGAAACCAGATACATAAACTGAGAGATATAACTTGTTCCTGGATGGAAATATGGAATATTGTAAAGATATTGTTGTTTTAAAACATTTGTTTATTGCTAGACCAATTAAAATCCTACTGAGAAAAACAAAACAGAATTTTGATAAAGAAAATGAAAATAATTGGGAAATTATCTTAATAATATTAAAGTATATCTTAAACCTAAAAGAACCAAAACAATGTACAGAAGTGGATAGGTTAGTGGAAGAAACTATATAATTTCAAAACAGAATTTATAAAAAGTTAACATGCAATAAGGGTGGCCCCACAACCTAGAGAGAAAAAGAAAGTTTATTTTGAAGATGTAGCAGGGATAATTGCTTAACTGGAAAAACAAACTTCACCTATAACAAACACCGAGATAAGTCTGGGATTGATTAAAGTAAAATGGTAAAGATGGAACCATGAAAACTTAGAATAAGGTGTAATTGCTTCTTAAAATAAGCAAGGATAGCTTATGGGTCAGAATTAAGGAAGGGTATTATAGATTTGAAGGAGCCCTGGTGATGCAGTGGTTAAGTGCTCAGCTGCTAACTGAGAGGTTGATGGTTTGAACCCACCCAAGGGCTCCATAGGAAAAAGACCTGTTGATCTGCTCCTGTAAATATTTCAGTCTAGGAAACGCTGTGGAAACCCTGGTGGCACAGTGGCTAAGAGCTATGGCTGCTAACCAAAAGGTCAGCAGTTTGAATCTACCAGGGACTCCTTGGAAACCGTACGGGGCAGTTCTACTTTGTCCTGTAGAGTAGAGTCGGAATTGACTTGATGGGTTTGGTTTTTTTTGGTTAGGAAACCCTATGGGGCAGTTCTGCTCTGTCACATGGGGCCACTGTGAGTCAGAACCGACTCAACAGCACCCAACAACAACAAGATAGATTTGACTACGAATAAATGAGATACTCAGGCTCTGGAGTCAGCCCACCTAGGATTGCCTGAGTGACCTTGGACAAGTTATTTACCCTCTCTGTGACTCAGTTTACTCAACTAATGGCAGAAGGTGGTTGTGAGGAGTGTCTGTGAGAACTATAATAAGCACTCTTGGAGGGTTGGTTATGTTTATGATTATGCTTACTTCAGTATTATTGATGATACGGAGAACATCTGCTTCTCCCTCAGTAGGAAATGTTTAAATAAATTATGGCAGTATGCTGTGCATCCAATAAAAGTCTTGTTTTCAGAGAGCGTTTACTGTGTTGGTACAATGCTGGGATGTCACGGTGTGTGGGGTTCACAGCAGGAGACGACGCTGCAGATCTCGTAAGCCTCCGCTTCTCTGTGTTTTATATTTATGTTACATGTATATTTACGGTACATGAATACATACGTGTAGGACCAAATGACCCAAGAGAAATAGACTACAGTATTAATAGTAGTTATCTCTGGCTGGTAGGATTAAGAATTGGTTTCCTTTTTTTCTCTATGCTTTTTGTATTCCTTGCAGTGAGCATGCGTCACTTTAATGATAGTAATAACACGGTCCTGTTCAAGAAGGAAAGAATGCTTGTTTTCTCTATGACAAGAGGATATGCTGAGTTCATTAGTGTCTGGAGTAATTCTTTCTTTGCTCCACTTTTGTATTCTGTCCACCGTCTTAACTTTTGGCCAAGGTCTGGGAGTTTTTACAGTTACACTTTCAACTGTACTTCTAATTGAAAGATAAGACATTCGCATAGGATCTAGAGACTTTTGCTAATTGGAATAATTAATAGCTGCGGTCAGGTGGCCGGTGTGCGTGTGTATACACACCCACGTCTGTGAGAAAGGTGAAAGTAAAAAGGCCATTCTTACAATGTGATGAACATTCTCGTTTTTTCCCTCAGAGGAATAGGAGATTTTGAATTTACCGTCTGTGAATAGTTTGTGCCCCTTTCTATAACCAGCAGTAGACCTGTTCCTGATTTGGGTATGTTAGAATTCTCTGAGTGCATGAGTGTTTAAGATTTCTATTACATATCTCAATTTAGTGAAGACCTGAGTGCTTTTGACATTGTAGAACATATTTCTCCTTAGGCTTAATTTCTTTGGTTAAATGAGAAAAATGCTCTTACTTCAAATGTTGGAGAATAGCTCCCTCCTTTTCTAAAGAAATGAGATGGAACTGTTACACATCTCAAATAGTTTTGATCTTTAGCTTTTTTTTAAATTCCTGGCAGCTAGTGAAAATTAAGAGGATCAAAGTTACATTCCTATGAAGACTTTTTTCATCAACACTGAAAGTCACTATCCGATCCCCTCTCCAAATTCTACCTTATAAAAGTCCATTGCTTATCTTGTTCTGGCAGAATTTAAGTTCATACCCATCATTCTAATGGTACAAGAGTGATATTTAGTCTCAAGCTGTGAATTTTTGTTCACACTGAAGTCTGCTGCTATATTACAGTTCGAGTAAAGTCAGTAATACTTTTGACTCCAGATGTGAATGACCTGATGTTTTGGCTTAGTGGTAAGAGCTTTTAGTTCAGTTCAGTACATGTGTATTTGCCATGTGCTGGGCGCCGGCAAGTGTTGTGGACGCTGGAAACGCAGAGATAGATGTGACCCAGTGCTTACTGTCGGGAATCCCAGGGGGAGACACAGGTCATTTCAGGATAGTGTGCAGCATATGAGACACAGTAGAAGCGCTTGCTCTAAATGCTTAGGGTGAATGATTCAGCTTGGGGAATCAGGAAAAGCCTCCTGGAACTAGGCCCTGAAGGATGAATAAGAAAAACAAGGCAGGTGAGGAAGGAGTGGGCAGCCTGCTGTGTGTGAGGCCTGCTGCGTGTGAGGTTTAAAGGCCTGGGAGGTGAGGCAGGGCTGGAGGGAGAGGAGGGTGGGAGAGGAGGACCGTGGCTGAAGAGCATGGAGGTGGAGCTCAGCGGGGGAGCTCTAGGCTGGAACAGCTGCAGCTTACTAGACTCACTGATAAGGTCTTCCATTTCTGAAAATTGTCTGGGTGCTTTTTCAGACCCACTTATCCTTTCGCTGTGCCGTCTATGTGCGTGTTACGTCTTTAGTCATTTTTGGACATGCTTATTTTCTCTCTCAGATTGTTTCTTATTTCTAGTTCTTCGGATGCACGTTTTCCCATTGTATGTTCTCTCTCATCCTCTCCGTCCCTCACCCTCCATGCATCTTTCTCCTGGTGATTTGTAGTTTGTTTAACCCGCGCTTATCTTCGGTGAGGGTAATTTTTTTCCATGGAAGTGCCATGCATGGTCCCTGGCTGTGGACTTGTTTCCACATAGTGGTTTGCTTTTGCTTCCATCTCTTTGGGTTCTAGAGGGTCCACCTACCTCTAGCCAGTTTTTATATTAATTCTAAGTGTCCTGACTTAGGATTCTGGCCCCACACTGACAGTATTAACTGCGAACAACAGTCTTTAGATTTTGTTGTCTCTCTCCGTTCCACTCCCTCCCCCAGATTCTGGACAAACCACTAGCCTGATTTATCTGTGCGAGGTAGTGGACAGATGAATCACACCGGGGCAGCCTGCGGTGGGACCCCGTTCTAGACTGGCGTTTTTCTTTCCCTCTCACTACCTTTTGTAGGCCTGAGGCTTCTTATCTGGTTTGCACTTTATCTCGTTGGATCCTGGTTGCCTCCACTCTCGCATACCACTCCGCCATCTCGGGATGATGCAGATGCTGCACATGGCAGGGTGACAGTGGTGTCCTCAGAGCCCTACAGGGAGGGGTCAGGCATGGAAGTGAGCCCTGTCAGTCAGACAGGAGTGCTGGACGGAGTAGGCAGCTGCCAGGCCTGGGGCTTACTGCGTGCGCCTTCCCCGGATCTAGCCGTCTTTGTGCTGTTCCCTTCAGCGTAGTGGTATGGGGGAAATGATTTTGGGGAAAAAAACCAGTTTAAATTCCCGTTTTTTCACTTGTAGCTAGCTAGGCCACCTTGCACACGTTACTTAACTTCTCAGAGTCCCAGTTTCTTCATGTGTGAAATGGAGATGGCATCACTTGCCTCATGGTATTTGTTCATACCCACACCTACACGGCAACCCTATAGGACAGAGGGGAGCTGCCCCGTAGGGTTTCCAAGGTTGTAATCTTTACAGAAGCAGACTGCCGCATCTTTCTCCTGCGGAGCAGCTAATGGGTTCAGACTGCCAACCTTTGGGTTAGCAGCCTAGCCCTTAACCACTGCACGACCAGAGTTTGTAGTGCAGATTAAATTATTATTATTGAAGGTAACATTAATAACTGCCTTTTATGAGTGCCACCTATGTGTATTTGGGTGGTGTGTTTTATAAATACGTTTTATTTTACCCCATCTGATTCCAAAGGCTGTGTTCCGCTAGGCCACTCTGCCTCTCTGAGTTCAGTGAGGTAAATGAGATGCGCAGGGAAGGCCTGGCACAGTGCCCGGCTCTCTGAGCAGGGATCGTGGTCAGTGGGGGGCTGCCCTCCCTCGGGACTGAGAGCAGATCTTCTGGCCTCCTGGTGACACGCTCTTGAGCAGACAGCACTGAAAGAGAGAGAAAAGGCTGGGTCCAGGCCGGCTCCTTCTCTCACCCTCCACGTGAAGGGCTGGCGTGCTCTTCAGGAAGGAAGGCTGCAGGAGGTCCTCTGCTGGCCATGCCAGCTCTCCTCGCAGATCCTCTCCAGAGTCCTCGTCAGGCATCCCCGTGCCTGCGGTGCTCGTGAAGCCTACGCAGCACTCCCTGTCTGAGTCCGCAGTGGCTGGGCCCGCTGTGGCGGCTTGGTTTCTCCACGCCCCTTCCATCTCCCCAGTGCTTGGCATCGTGCTCAAAATTTCATTGTTAACCTGTCGTTTCCTGTAATTCTGATTTATGTTAAAATGCAGATACACTGTGGAGGGGAATCATTTTAAGCCTTTATCATCTTTTACGTGTTTGTATGAATGCGTTTCTAGTCTTTCCCTGAGCACAGTCTGATCAGGTGGTCAGGAGAGACCAGGATGGAGTGGAAGAGCAAGAAGAGAGGCTACAGCTCCCTGGCCCTCCCACCTTTTCACTGTCTCTCCTGGTCTCATGTCCTTACCCCTCCTTGTCAAGAAGAGCAATAATGTCGCTAGCTGTCCCAGTCAGTTCCACGTTGCTTGTACTCTTTATGCTTTTAGTAATAACTGGTCTCGATTTGGAAGTACCTACGTTTTCTTTTGCTGGGGAAAGGCATTAATTATGTTGGCCACTTTAGATAGAAAAAATAAAATTTTAAGCCTTACTCAAGACCTGGAAAAAGTAAATTATTTCCAAAGTGAGTAACAACAATCACAGTGATACAGGCAAACATTGTATAGTGCTTACTGTGCTTCAGACACTCTTGTAAGCGGTTCACACATGCAAATGCATTTGTCCCCACAATATTCGTAGAATAGATGCTGTTATTATCCCCATCCTATAAATTTGCAAGCCGAGGCACATCGAGGCTAAGTAACTTGCCCAAGGTCACACACAGCTAATAAGTGGTGGGGCCGACATAAGATTCCGGGCGGTCTGGCTCTAAACCTGTGCTCTTTCCCAGGGTGCCTCCTCTCAGGCGCTTCCTCCTTTCTCCGTGGTTGGCCCCAGACTCAGCTGGGCCACGTCTGTCCAGCCAGAAACACGAGCCTTCCAGCTTTCTGTTCTGTGAACACAGATTCCATTTGTATTTTGTAGTGCACGCAGAGTATCCAGTATCAACCTTTCAGGAGTAAGGGATAAAGGTGATTTTTTGTTTGTTTGTCTTGAAACAGTAAACGTTTATCTGGCAGTTTCTGTGGGCCAGGAATACGAGAGTGGTAAAGCTGGGTGGTTCTGGCTGGGGTCTCTCCTGAGGATGCAGTCCAGATATTGGCCAGGGCTGCAGCTCTCTGAAGGCTTGAATGGAGCTGGAGGATCTGCTCTTCAGGTGGCACACTCACGTGCCTGGCAAAGTAATACAGGTTGCTGGCAGAACTT